>JBBPBP010000001.1:32498354-32521429 GCA_037974735.1 Cicer chorassanicum
TGATACAAAAAAAAAAAAAAGTTAAGACAATCAATTTGATGTTTTTGTGAAACTTAAAGGACTACATGATGTATTTTGCCTAATATTTATCAAAATTTACTAAACATAGGAAGGTCCACCTTTGGAGTAAGTCCATGTTAATCCCTTATTATTATTAGGTTAAAAGCAATTACTAAAATTGGTAACAAAAAATATACAGGAGGACAAAAGTTTGAAGAATATTTTATATGGACTAAAAATGAAGCTGATTTTGGGACTTATTATTGGAAGCTGATTTTTAGTCCATATAAAATATTGTTCAAACTTTTGGGACCAAAATCACTTATTATTGGGACTAAAAATTTGAAGAATATTTTATATGCAATAAAAAAAGAGTGAAAGATGATATATTTATATTTATAAGTACAAAAACATATTTTCCTCTTACTATAATGATGCAAATCCAAACATTTTTTTTAAGAAACCAAAATATATTAAATAATTATTTAGACCACAAAAGTGAACCAAATAAAAATAACATACAAAGATTAAACATCAAAGAATTTAAGGACCCAAGCATGGAACCTACGTTGAATGGATACAGGTACAATATCAGTACAAGAATGAGATACATGATTTTTTAAAACTAAAGTACATGTATGTTAAAAATATACAAGAAAATATATTTCGTAAGTATAATATCTAACAAAAATATACAAGAAATGTCTTTCATTGTTTTTTTATAAGCAAAATTTTATTAAATGGAATACAAGGAGCAATCCAATCCGCCTGCAAAATAGAAATCAATCTCATCATCACACCGAAAGACCACTACCCACTTTCCATAAAAGGTTGCAGAAGTCTCGTCAAATCATGTACTCGAAAGTCAGTCAGAAAACAAACAAACAAACAGAAAGCCCCTTACCCATGGTTACAAGCATAATGTCATAAATCGTTACTGCACAATGGAAATTAATTAGTAGCCCCCTAAATCAAGCTATACACCATAGTAATGCTATAAATCAAAAAGATGTTGTTCACATAATAATAGTTGGGAAAATTTGTTAAAAAAAGTAGTTGGGTAATATGAAAAATATTGAAGGGATAACAAGGAGAATTCCTCCTATTTTCCCTCATTTATTCCTTCATGGGGAAACAACAAAAAAAAAACACTCTCAATCTCTCAATTCTCTCTTTCTCGTGTTCTGAACTTCAGAGAAACCCTCAATTGATATTGTTTATCGTCTCTCCCAAATCCTCCATTTCTCTTTCTTTTTAAAAATTTCCAAAACATTAGTTTACTAAACTTCATAAGACTGGCCCTGACTCATTGCATTTGCGGGTTCAGCCCTCAACTTTTATAATCGACCAAATCACATTGAAGAGACGACAAAAAGTGGGTCAGAGCCAATCTTATGAAGGGGAAAACTTCCATAGAAGACTATAAGTTCTTTTTAGAACTATTTTTACATTTAATGAGGGTTATGAATTTCAAATACCATTCTTCCTACTGTTTTAAATTATCTTATGGATTTAATTTTGGTTTTTTTTTTTTCTAAAACCTAAGAGTGAGAGAAATTGTGTATTTTAGCATGTAGGAAATGTTTGTAAAATTGCATTAAACTATTTTCAGAAATCATGCATTATGCATATGTGATGTTTATGATGTGTTAGAATATTTGATGTTTGGGATGTGTTAAGAATTTAAAGAATAAAGTGAATCTGATGGGTGAAATACAGGGTAAAGGTGTTTATAGGATTTGAAGAATATCCTTCTGCTTCTAAAGCATATTTCAGTTGCCTCTGGTGTCCTGCTCTTTATTTAGCCTCTAAATATATTGTTGTTTATGATATTGTCTGCTCCTGACTCAATTTTGATATGATTTTGTCTGCTTTTACTTCTATCACTATTTTAATTCTATTATGTTCAAATTTTGATTTCTATTTTTACGTTTCTGGATACTTTGCCTTTGATTGTCATTTTATGTTTCTGGGCAATTGCCTCTATTAGCTATTTTATGATTCCATATATTTTGCCTTTGGCAAATTACTAATGTTTTGCTTCTAGTGAAATGCTTCAATTTTCTCATTGATGATACTCTTCTACTTTGCCATTGATTTTTCTTCTTCTACTCTGCTTATGATTTTCTCCTTCCATTTTGCCTTTTTAATTCCCTTTTGTCTTTCTTCTGATCATGCTACCTTTGATCATGCTGCCTCTAATCCATGTTCTTTTGATCATGCTACCTCTAATCGAAAGTTCCTCTGATCATGCTGCCTTTGATCCACGTATCCTCTAACTCGGATTTTGGTCACGTATCCTCTGACTCTTCCTCTGGTCACGTATCCTCTGACTCTTCCTCTGGTCACGTATCCTCTGACTCTACCTCTAGTCACGTATCCTCTAACTCTGATCATGTTGTCTTTGATCCATGTTCGTCTGATCATGTTGTATCTGATCCATGTGTAAGTATAGATGTGCACCTAAGAGGGGGGTGAATTAGGTGTTTAGGAAATTTTCTTGTTTTCAGCGATTAGGTGATCAATTTTTGTGTTTAAGGATAGTAAGTGATGAAAGTATATGGCAGTAAAGAAATGAACACAACAATATTATCCTGGTTCCCCTTATGACCAAGGGTACATCCACTCCTCTTGCACACCACAAGAGATTTCTCCACTATTGTCAGAAAATGTACAAGTCCCATCTTAGGATCTCTGCTACAAACTTTTAACAAATCTTCTAAGATAGCACACCACTATCTTAGATAAGACTACTTTAAGAAAGTACTACTTTCTTTTACAAACAATGTGATTTGATAAGTATATAAGAAAAAAAGAGAGGTATAATGATATCATTCCAATATTGCTTCAAGTACTTTGAGAACCTTTGTCAAGGATATGAAAATGAAATGCAAGTACTTGAATTATAAACAATGACTTTGAGAAAATATCAGAAAAGTTGTTCAAAGTCGTTCAATGTTTTGTGGTAGGATTATATCGTGTTTAATCTAAAGTTTTGGTGTATTTATAGTCCATAAACATCTCTTCAGATTCATGGCCACTGATCCAAGAGGTTTGATGAACAAATGCAATGATCTAGAACCATTTCAGATCTGAAAAATTACATTGCTTCCAGTTGTATTCGAATACAGGATGTATGTATTCGAATACACCTCTTTCTAACGTTCAAATTTATTCAAAATTTGCACCTTGTATTCGAATACAAGGATGTGTAGTCGAATACAGATTTGTTAATTTTGCTAGACTTGCTGGTTGTATTCGACTACAGCAGGTCGTAGTCAAATACAAATGCGAAGCTTTTGCTACTGACTTAGCATCTGTGTTCGAATACACTTATGCTGTATTCGAATACACCTTTGTATTTTGTCAAAAATATTAATTTTAACACTTTGTAAATGTAAGTTTGACATTTGAAAATACTTTTTATGCATATGTAAAGATGCATGGTTCTCATGTACTTGACCTTTTGATTGCATCATTTACCTTTACATTGAGTAAACATCTAATATGTTTGAATTAAAGTCGAGCTATAACTTTTGACTTTTTTTGAGCTTTGAGACATTTGATCACAATTCTTTGTCTTTGTCATCATCAAAAATATGTATTTTACACCATGTTCGTCTGATCATGTTGTCTCTTGGTCATATTTTGCCTTTAACCCATGCGCCTTTGGTCCTGTTGCCCTAGGTCAGAGTTTGCCTTTGGTTATGATGCCTCTTACACTACTAGAAAAATTGGATTTAGCGTCAGCCAAAAGCCCACGCTAATAGGCAAAAAGCCAACGCTAACTTGAATTTAGCGTCGGATTAGCATGTTTGCACTGGACATAAACCTTTAAGCAGTTATGGAACAAAATCTATACCTTTTTGTGGAACATGCCAATTAGACCTAATTGCCATAAGTTGAACACATATTGATAATATTGATTGGGTAGCCCCCTCGTAGATGGGCTTGTTGGTGGATATCAACTTGTCATAAAACTGTTTTTCATCTTCGTTAGGCAACTCATCCTCATCAAATGTCTCATTTCCCATGTTAGTGTTCACATCAAGGACATCTTGATAAGGCCTAAAAGCATAAAACACCATTTCATCCATTGCATTAAATTGGAAGTCATGATGCACATTCCTACTACTAGTCGAACCACCCCTTGTTTCAACCATTGGCTTCACTTCCTCGTGTTCAGTCCAAATCCAATAATCTAGTTGAAATCCATCCCGGTACAAGTGAAGTCTAACAGTAGTTGCTGCAAATATCTTGATACATTTGCATTTTATACACGGACACCTTATCCCTCCCTCAGATATACAAATCGGTTGTTTCAAAGCCCTCTTCACAAAATCTTTAACACCACTAACATACTCCTTTTTCAATCCGCGTCTATTTTTATATACCCTATTGTACATCCAAGTATGATCCATTTACAATAAGACCAAAACTTAACTTGTCAACCACTAAATAATTTTGAAAAAATATAGAGATAAATAAACTCATGAATTCAAAATAAATTCAAAATTAACAAGCTATACATTGATTTGAAAAGAAACAAGTAAACTAACAACATTTTCAAAAAAGTGAACCTAACAATTTTATCCAATATATCTGAGTCATATAGAATAAATTCCAAACTCATTCAACTTTATATTCAATTTAGCCAATCAAACAAGCACTATGAGTTTATGATACACAAGTTAGATATTTTTTTCCTTAAAAAACAGAATGTACTACATTCATTTGTATAGGTCTAAGGCCCAAAATTGCATATGAAACATCTACCCAGCCCAACAGCCCTTATAAATCACCCCAAAATAATCATGCCAAAATGTTTTAAGGGAAGTTGATGATGAACCTTTGGGGCCAAATGCAACTTGCAAACTGGCTGCAATTTTGAAACACCAAAATTCTCTCGATTATGTGTCATCCCTTTTATGCCTTCACAATTTTGTGAAGTGCAATATATATATATATATATATATATATATATATATATATATATATATATATATATATATATATATATATATATATATATTGTAGGAGAGCTGCATAAGCAAATAGATGATGAACCTCTTCCATCACAAGCTTCATAGAGTCCAAATAATAGGAAATGAATTCTCTTGATTTGTCTCAATTGCATCATCTCAACCATCAAACATCAATATATATATATATATATATATATATATATATATATATATATATAAAGAAAAAAAAATAAGATTGAGTTTGATGGTTGAGACGTTGAAATTAATTGAGAGAATTCCAAAAGAAAGAGAATTCATTCTCTTAAATAATATGACTTGAACCAGTTTAATATATATTCAAATTACATTAAAGGTACCCATCTTAAACATTGTATTCATAATATTTACCAATATTACTTTTTATTTATTTAATATTAGATACCATTTATAATAAGGCTCATATATATAGCTGCCTCATTATTTCTCACTGTAAATTATAATTCTGAAACCCTTCTTTATTCAAGATTGTTTTCCTTTATTGAGAAAACATTGTACAATTCAAAAAATTACATAAATATGTATGAAGTCTGTGATCAGTACAATAACTAAAGTATTGTTCAGTAAGTTGTGGGCAGTCACGTATCAATTATTAGTTATTAAATTTACAAACTAAACAAGTTCATCCATTCAGAAAATATCAAATCATAGTAGCAGTTAGACATATAGTAGCTTGGAAAACGCACTTACTTTTTGGCGAGTCCAACCCTGTTGTAAGCTTCTTAGGTGAATGCTCAGCAACTGTGGAACCTAAATAAAATAAAATAAATCTGACAATGAGTAAAAAAAAACATCAATAGTTCACACTACAACACAAGGAGCTCAAATCTGAATTTCTAAATATCAAACACTTCAATCAGCATTAAGTACTTTTTCACTGTATACTACTTACTATCAACATTTCTTACAGTTGAAAATGTAAAGAACAAACACTTCAATCTCTCAAAATTACAGTTTGGTCACTTGAACTAGTTATGTTCCTAAAATTAGTACCTTTTCCAAAACAGGCCATAATAGGCTCCAATTATTAGGACTGCACATTGGCTTACATTATATTCCTAAATTAAGCTAAGTTTAAGGGAGGAAATACTATATTCTCTTACACATGCCCTCAACTAAAAAAAATAAATTAAAAAGACATATATACCCTTAAAGAAGACTAGGCCGAGGCATGCTTACAAAATGGGCTTGGAAGAAATGAAATAAAAATATAAACAGCAAATACACATCACACAAAATTTAGGAAGTACTTTTTGAACAATCTAATGTCAATGTAAAACAAATTTATTTTGAATGGAAGTACTTTTTGTTCAGATTTACTCCACATTATAGTCCCATTACATTGTACTACAACATCTAATTCATCAATATTTAGCTGTATGATCTATTTGTTAACTGATTGATGTCAATCTTCTTAATTTTCTAGCTACTCATTGACCATTTTTGCTGTATGGTATGATGAGTACCTGTTTGTTGCTGATCTCAAATGCTTTGAAAACATAATTTTCTATAAACAAATGAGCTTCTTCATGAAGAGAATGCGGAAATATAAACAAATGGACAGGAAAGAAATGAACGAAAATGGCACCGCAATCAGCTTGGAATGGTAGACTGATAAGTCAAAGGTAGAAACACTATTCCAAGAACTTAAGGGGAGACAATAAGCTCTACACAATTCTCAAATGAGAAATTTCATTCATTCTAAACTAAAAGACAAATAAATTCACCAAAGCTTACAAAGGTTAGTCTTCCCTATTTCCTAAAACAGGCCATAATAGGCTCCTATTACTAGGACAGCACATTGGCTTACATTATATTCCTAAATTAAGAATCTGGAAGAAACAGTAATAACATTGGCTTGCATTATATTCTTAAATTAAAAAATCAGGAATCACACAATTGAAATTGACAATCAAGAATCAACACAATTGAAATTGACGATCAAGAATCAAGAGTAATAACATTAACAATCTGAATTGATTCCGTAAATTCAATCTTACATTCATTCCAAACAAATACACAAATGAAATGCAAGAAAACCTAAATTGATGAAATACAGAACAATTAAACTGAACATGCAACTGTGGTACCAAAATAAAATTAAAATAACTGAAAATGAGTAAAAGAAAATCAAATGTTTGTATCAAAACCAAACCTTAATTCAAAAGTGAACAAAAAAAGGGTTAAGGTTACACTTACATTGAGAATGGACCAGAGACGAGAGTGAGACGGTGACAGTGAGAGTGAGGGAAACGGTGAGGCTACGAGAATGAGTGAGGTGATGGAAACGGTGATGCGGCAGCGAGAGGCTGAGATTCAGAGTGGGTGACATATGTAGTGGGTGACGACATCGAGAGGGTTTAGAGTGGGTGATGGGTTCGAGAGCTACAGTTACATGAAAAAGTTGAGGGACACAGAGTGATGAAATGAGAGTACTAATGAGGGATACGTGATGAAGTTTTTAGAAAATATAATATTAATTTTTTTAAATAATATTAAAAAATTTAATTTTAAAAAATCATAAACTTAGCGTCGGCCACCTCGACGCTAATTATTAAAATAAAAAATAAAAAAATAAATTAGTGTCTGCCTTATTTTATTTGGCGTCGGCTAAGCCGACGCTAATTATTAATAAAGTAAAAAAAAAATTGGCACACTAGCGTCCGCTTGACCGACACTACACCGACGCTAACTAGCGTCGGAGTCAGGGGCCGACGCGAAATTAGCTAAAATGGGTTTTTCTAGTAGTGTTATTTGTTTACTCCACAATGCATTGCCTTTGGTAAGGAGTTCTGCCTCTTGCTAAGTCTACCTCTAGTTCCAGCTTCTGATTTAGAATTTAATTCCCACTTGATTTTCAATATATTTTTAAGTTATTTATAAGTGTTATGGATGAATGATACTTTTGCATACATGACATTACAAAGGCTTTACATACATAATATCTCAAGTGCATTGCATTCTTTTTAATTAGATCATGCATGACCCTATTCACGGTGGGACATTCAGGTTGTTCAAGGCATGGAATAAGAGGTAAAGGAGAACAATCAGAACACTGGTTAGGGTTTGGCCAAATCACCTTTACCAATCAGGTCTAAATTATCTTGGCAACCCACATTAAGATAATTGAGTGACTTTTCCATATTCCAAGAAAAACATTTGAGGTAATGCATATATTTTTCAGAATTATTAAGAAAGAAAGAATGTTTTCAGTTAAGCTTTCAGGAAAAGTGAAGCTGAGAGCTTTAGCATGAGATGCATAATGTTTTGGACTTAATGCTTTATTTTAACCCTTTTATGCATTGAGAACGGTTCATGTTTTATGCATATTTATGAAATAAATACTTTAAATTTAACCCTCCTTTTTATTTTCAGAATTCGCTAAGATTTTATCTCACCTTTTTATTTTTATACATTAGCAGTTGAAGGTGTGATGCTTAGTCCCAATACCAGAGGATGATCTTTAAGCCATATTTTGGACTTAGTGCTTTATTTTTATTTGATGTAACCTGGTGTATTTGTGAATATTTTATAATTCAAATACTGCTTGTAATTTAATTAAATAGTATATTAAATTGAGTGGTAAACTATGTTGTTTAAACGTAGTTACAAGTTACTTTAAAGATGCTTATTATTGATATGTAATACTTGTTTCTGTTTTATTGAGGTGTATGGATTCAATTGCCAAATTCTAGATAATTGGTAATGGGACTTACATTTTGGTGTCATAGCAGATCAATCCAATTGGATTGTGGGTAGAGGGTTAAATTTAGGATAGTTCTCTTTTGGTTATATGTTATAAGTATCATTTCACAAAATATAAAGTTTGATCATGTTTATATTTTGTATTTTATATGTAGGACTGTGACAGAAAGACTTGGAAAATATTATCGGATAGGCATTGTTATTATATGAGTGACATCTGACTTGGAAAAGTGATATAGCCTTTCATTAGGAAGTTCAGGCATATGCATAGAAGCACTTAGAGGTGGGCTTTTAAAGCAAATGGGTTATGTGTAGCAAAGTGAAATAGATTGTATCGAATAGGAGGTTAATAAAAAGTAAGGTTAAGCACAAAAAATTATGATTTATATGGAGTGTAAGGTTAGCAGAAAATGAAGTATCCCTAACCTAGAAATCAAAGTAGGAGATCATATACCATAGGTTACAAAGTTTAAACTCCTAGGATTTATGGTACAATCAAATGTGAAATAAGTGAATCTGTAAACTGCCAACTTCTAGTATAGTTGTAGAAATGATGAATTTAGGGAAAGGGTAGCAATATGAATGAGTAATGGACAACAAAGAAAATACTCATTTAGAAGAGTTAGAAGTAGTGAGACTAAAAAGTTAGGAAAAATCTTGGCAGTACTTTTATCAATTCTAAGTTGTTAGAAATCAGTGTAAATTCTTTTTAGTAATTGAGACAATTTGATAATTTTGGTTATATGCTAAAATTTTTGGTTCCCTTAGGTTTTGGTTTTTGAATGGTAGAAATATAAGTGGCTTATTAGAGTGTTGGAACTGTGATTATCTATGGGTTGAAGGAAATCCTTGACAGCCTCTTGCACCCTACTGAAGATGCAAAAGCTGAAGCACTTAAATTCTACGATTTCTTAGATTCTATCAAACATGTAAGTGGACATGTCTAATCTACTCTCTCTATGAGTGTTTTGAGATGCTAAATTTGGAATTTAACCTAATGAAAAGAATGAATAGGTGACTGAGAGTTAGTTAGGGAGGAATTAGGAGAGTTACAATTTCTTCTGATCAGATTTACTCTGATCTAGTTTTCTCTCTGATCAGGTTTATTTTGATTTAGTTCTTCATCAAATCTGATCTTTTCTAATTAGACTTTCCCTAATCAGAATTCATTTGATCAGGCTTCCTCTGATCATACTTCATCTAATATAAAATCCTCTGATCAGATTACATATGATCCAAACTTCCTCTAATTAGATTTCCTCTAATATTAAGATCCTCTTATCAGATTACATCTGATCCAGACTTCTGAAGGTGCAAACACGAGAAGGGAGGGTTGAATTGTGTTTGCCAAAATTGATAACTTTTTTATTGTAAATAAATAAAAAAACTAGTTCGGTTTTGGTGACTTGCTTGGAGTAGAAGCAATCAAATTCAGAGGCAGTAAACAATGGAAGCATAAATAATTTGGCATGTAGACTTATCCTAGTTCACCACTAACTTGGCTACCTGACCCTCCAAGTCAGTCTTCCCAAATAGCCTGACAACCCCAAACTTTTGAGAAACAGTCAAGATAAGTCAGAAAGAAGATCTGGATTGAAGAAAGATCCAAGGGTTCAATATGTCTGGATTCAGTGAAGAAGCTGCTGGAGGAAACATCAACAGACCACCTCTGTTTGATGGAGAACGTTTTGAGTATTGGAAAGACGAGCTAAGAAGTTTCTATATTTCACAAGATCCTGAACTTTGAGACTTGGTGGAAGATGGTTATATTGCTCTAAAGAATACTGATGGTATTGAAATTCCAAGAAAAGAGATGAATGTTGATCAAAAGAAAATGTACAAGATGTATCATAAGTCTAGAACATTCATGATAAATGCAATCACTGTCGAGGAGTTTTACAAGTGCACCAACAAGGAGACAACAAAAAGTATTTATGATAGTCTGGTTCTGACCTTTGAAGGAATGAAGTAAGTTCAAGAAGCAAAGGCCAACCTCTTAGTCAAAAAGTATGAGTTGTTCAAGATGGAAGAAGATGATGACATTGAAACAATGTTTTCCATATTCCAAACCCTGGTCTCAGAATTAAAGGTACTTGAAAAGAGTTGTACTATTGCTGATCATGTGAAGAAAATTCTTAGGAGTATGACAAGCAAGTGGAGACCTAAGAACACTGTCATTCAGGAAGAAAAGGATTTGAATACTCTAAAGTTGGAAGAATTAATCAGCTCCCTCAGATCACATGAAATTAAGCTTGAAGAAGATGAGCCTAAGAAGAAGAACAAGACTCTGGCCTTGAAATCCAAGTAGAAGAAGGTTCTAAAGGCAACATCAGAATTAGAGGATAATGATTTAGATGATCAGAATCTGAACTTAGAGGAAGAGGAGATTGCTTCCATATCCACAAAAATTCAAAAGATGTGGCACAACAGAAAGAAGAAATTTCCCCAACGATATTCCAAGCAATCCAACAAAGGGAATGATGATAAATATGACAAGAAAAGCATCATCTGCTATGGATGCAATTAACCTGGACATATCAAGTCAGAATGCTCAAATATAGAGAAAGGGAAACACCAAAAGAAAGATTCCAGACACAAGAAGAAGAGTCTAATGGCTACATGAGATTATTTTGAGGAATCCCCTGACGATGAACAAGCAGATTTGGCTATGATGGCTCATACCAACTCTATCTCTGGATCCAACACAAATTCTGACTTTGGAAGTGAATCAACATATGAAGAAGTTGAGGTATTTTCTGACTTTACTCGATCTGATTTAATTAATGCTATAAATGATTTTTAAATAATAACCACAAATTGTTTTCAAAACTAAAAACACTTAGGAAAGAAAATACAAATCTAACTGGAAAAGTTAATGCGTTAGAAAATACAACTCTAAAAAATGATATTACTGAACTTAAAACAGAGAATACAAATTTGAAAACTGATATTGCTGAACGTAAGGCTAAAAATCTATCTCTAAAAAGCAATCATAGTTCAACTTAAGCATGAACAAGTATTTCAAGATTTTCTTGCTAATGTTATTGAAAGAAGCAAATATGCTTCTATGATTTATAGAGTTAGTAGAAATGGTAAAAGAGGTATAGGATTTGAAGAAACTGTAACTAAACCTAAACCTATTCCCTCTGATATCTTGTGTAATGTTTGCTCTAAGAAATGTCACTCCAAATTATCTTGTCCCATGTTAAATACAAGGAAAGACAAGAAACCTTTTAAGACCAACAAACCAGGACCCAACCAAATTTGGGTACCTAAGAACAAAATTATCTTTGTTGCCGATGTCCTCAGCAATCAAGTTAAAACACCAATCATGGTACCTGGACATTGGATGCTCGCAACTTATGACGGGAGAAAAGTGACTTTGAGCAAATGAGGCATAGTGACTTTTGGAGGAAATGAGGCATAGTGACTTTTGGAGGAAAGCAAAAAGGCTAGATCATTAATCAATCAAAAAACATGCAAGGCAATTAATCAGAAGGATGGATCTGTACTCTTTACAGGTAAGAGGAAAAACAACAATTATGTTGGAGGTCTAGTGAAACAAGAGGTTAAGTGTCTTATGTTAGTAGATGAAGAGAAACTAATTTGGCACAAAAGTTAAGGTCATGCAAACCTTAGATTAATTTCAAAACTGAATAAACTTTAACTAGATGGAGGTCTACCTAAGCTTAGTTACAAAACTAAAATTATGTGTGAAGCTTGTCAAAAGGGAAAACAAAAAAAAAAAAAAAAACTTTTTTACCCCTAAGAACTCAGTCTCTACCTCAAAGTCCTTTGAGCTCTTATATATAGATCTCTGTTTTGTAAACATATAATGAATGGAAAGGGTCTTAAGATTGTAACAATTAGAAGTGATCATGGAGGAGAATTTGAAATCAAGTTCTTTGAAAGTTTTTGTGATGAGAATGGAATCTCTCACAACTTCTCCTCTCCTAGAACACCCTCAACAAAATGGAGTTGTAGAAAGAAAGAATAGATCACTCCAAGAAATGGTCAGAACCATGTTAAATGATATGAATGTTGCAAAACACTTTTGGGCTGAAGCAATTAATATTGTATGTTATATTCAAAATAGAGTCTATATTAGATCTATATTGAATAAAACACCATATGAATTGTGGAAAGTTAAAAAGCCTAACATCTCTATTTTAAACAATTTGGTTGTACTTGTTATATGTTAAACACTAAGGATAACCTTGGTAAATTTGATTCTAGATCTCAAAAGTGTACCTTCATTGGATACTCTGAAAGATCTAAGGCTTATATAGTGTTTAATAGGGAAACTCATATTGTGGAAGAATCCACACATGTTAAATTTGATGACAAACAACTTGACCTTGAAAAGTCAAAGCAAGATGATGATAGTGCAGGTTTACCGGAACCAAAAGAAACAGATGCAAACAAACCAAAAGAACTTGAAAAATCAGAGGATACGAGCATACCAGAAGAATATGACATATCTTCAAAGGATGAATCTGATCAAGTCAGAAATAGTCAAGATAAGTCAAAAGAAAGATCTGGATAGAAGTACTAGTCATCTCATCTTGAAACTCTAATCATTGGAAGTGCAAGTGATCCTTTGAAGACCAGATCATCACTTAAAGATACCATTTTGTTTGGCTTACTCTCATCAATTGACGCTACCTCTATTCATGAAGCATTGGCAGATGATGGATAGATTCTTGCAATTCAAGAAGAGTTAAATGAATTTGAGAGGAATGATGTTTGGGATCTAGTACATAGACCAGAGAAGAACATTATTGGAACCAAGTGGGTTTTCAGAAACAAGCTAAATGAAAAAGGTTAAGTGGTTAGAAACAAGGCAAGACTTGTTATACAAGGCTACAGTCAGCAAAAGGGAATTGATTACATTGAGACATTTGCTCTAGTGGCTAGGTTAGAAGCTATTTGTATCTTACTTTCTTTTTATGCAAATAAAACATTACATTATTTCAAATGGATGCTAAAAGTGCATTTCTAAATGGTTATATAAGTGAAGAAGTTTATGTTAAACAACCCCCAGGTTTTGAAAGTTCTGAATTTCCAAATCATGTTTTTAAACTTAAGAAGTCTCTATGTGTCTAAAACAAGCACCTAGGGCGTGGTATGATAGACTTAGTAACTTTTTGCTTAAAGATAATACACTTTTTAGAAAATCAATAAAAGATGTCATTCTCATTATTCAAATTTAATTTGATGACATTATTTTTGGATTGACTAATGGCACTATTTGCCAAGAATTTTCTAAATTAATGCAGCGTGAATTTCAAATGAGTATGATGGGAGACCTTAAATTCTTCTTAGGGATACAAATTCAACAAAGTCAAAAAGGTATATACATTCATCAACTAAATATACAAAAGAGCTTCTTAGGAAGTTTAAGATGAGTGATTGCAAACCTATGGCTACACCAATGCCCCCTACTTGTTCACTTGAAAAAGATGATTCAGGCGAAAAAGTTTACCAAAAAACCTATAGAGCAATGATAGGATCGCTACTTTACCTTACCGCTTCAAGACGTGACATAATGTTTAGTGTATGTGTATGTGTAAGATTTCAAGTTGACCCTAGGAAATCATATTTAACTGTTGTTAAGTGAATTCTTAGATACCTAAAAAGCACTACCAACCTTACCTTGTTCTACAAGAAATCTCCTAAGTACAAACTTAGTGGATACTGTGATTCTGATTATGGGCAAGTAAGAGACAAAACACCATTGCAATGTCAACAGTAGAGGCTGAGTACATTTCAGCAGCTGGCTGCAGTTCTCAACTACTTTGGATGAAGCATCATCTTGAAGACTACAAAATCCTAGAATTCAACATTCTCATCTATTGCGATAACACTTCTGTCATTTGTCTAACCAAAAACCCTATCTTACATTCTAGAGATAATCACATCGAGATCAAACACCACTTCATTAGGAACTTTGTTTAAAAAGGGGTACTAAACATTCTGTTTGTAGACACTGAACACCAATGGGCTGACATATTAACCAAACCACTACCTGAAGATAGATTTGACTTCATCGAAACAAACTTAAACCTTTCCTTCATACCTTTCTAATATTGTGATAACATCAAAGTAGTTTAGTTTTACATTATTTTTTATATTTTCTTGTAATATGTTATATTCATGTTATTAAAAAAAATAAAAAATAAACGAAAAAAATAAAAAAATAAAAAAATTAAAAAATTAAAAGGAAAAATCTCACTTTAAAAAAAAACATAATCAATTTGAAGAATTTACAAACGCAATATGAACAAAATACAATTCAGAATTAAACAAGGAGTAAATTGAAACCCGTATTTTAACTATAAGCAGATACTTAAGTCTGAAGAAGAAAATCATCGAAAAGCAGAAAAGTGTAGTCTTAGAGTTCAAAGAGACAAATACTTGTTCAAGTTAGAAATATTTTCTAAGTGTTCTTTTCTTATAGTGTGAGAGTTATTATTATCATCAGCTTTTTAGAAATAACTACTCAAGTTCCAATCTTTTGTATCCAACCCGATAGTGGTTTAGTTTCTTCTTCAATTTGGGGTTATCGGGTTGTTAGGAAAAGACTTGGCTTGTAGGTCAATGTTGTTATTTCCTCAAAAGTTTGGGGTTGTCTGGTTGTTTGGGAAGACTGGCTTGGAGGCTCAGGTGCTTTGTAGTTCAAGGCATTTGAATTAGTGGATTAAACCTTTCAAAATGAGGGCACTGGATTTAGCCAAGTTAGTGGTTAACCAGGATAAAATTACGTGTCAAATTATATATGCTTTCATTACTTGCTGCCTCTGAATCCGATTGTTTCTACTCCAAGTAAGTCACCAAAACCAAACTAGTTTTTTATTTATTTATAAATTATAAAAAAGTTGTCAACTTTTGCAAACACAATTCAACCCCCTTCTCGTGTTTTCACCATCAAGGTTGACCTCTAAGTAGTTGAAGTATATTAAATTTTGAAATTAATCTAAGGTTTGCATGACCTAATCTTTTGTGCCAACTTAGTTTCTATTAATTTACTGACATAAGACACTTAACCTCTTGTTTCTCTAAACTAAATAGATTTATCTTATAAATGTCGTTTTACCTTTGACCTGTAAAGAGTACAAATCCATATTTCTGACTAATTGCCTTGCATGTTTTTTGCTTGAATATAATATCATAATTATTATCACTTAACTAACTAATACTTAATAAATTATGCTTAAGACCTTTAACAAACAAGACATCTTTAATAGAAGAGGAAGTATCATTACCAAATTTACCTTGACCAATCATCTCGCCTTTTTGCTTTCCTCCAAAAGTCATTGTGCCTCTTTTGCTCAGTGTTAATTCTTGGAAAATAGACTTTTCTCTCGTCATATGTCGCGAGCATCCAGTGTTAATTCTTGGACATCTACAGCAAAGACAATTTTGTTCATAGGTACCCAAATTTGGTTTGTCCTGGTTTGTTAATCTTAAAAGGTTTCTTGTCTTTCCTTGTTCTACAACACCATTTTTTTTTTGTGGTGTTCTAGCATATGAGAAGTTGTGTGAGATTCCCCTCTCATCACAAAAACTTTCAAAGAACTTGTTTTGAAATTTCCTTCCATGATCACTTCTAATTGTTATAATCCTAAGACATTTTTCATTCGATTTTCACCAGCCCAAAGAGATCTATATGCAAGAGCTCATGAAGATTGGAGGTAAAGACTAAGTTCTTAAGGGTAAAAGAGTTCTTAGTTTGTTTTCCCTTTTGACAAGCTTCACACATAATTTTAGTTTTGTAGCTAAGCTTAGGTAGACCTATAATAAGTTGAAGTTCATTCAATTAAGAAATTAATCTTAGGTTTGCATGACCTAACCTTTTGTGCCAAACTATTTTTTCTTCGTTTATTGACATGAGACACCTAACATTTTGTTTCTCTAAGCCAAACAGATTTATCTTATATAGATTATCTTGCCTATAACCGGTAAAGAGTACATGATCCATCTATTTGACTAATTGTTTTGCATGTTTTTGTATTTAATATAATATCTTAGTTATTATCACTTAATTGACTGATACTTAATTAATTATGTTTAAGATCTTTAACAAACAAGATATCTTTAATGGAAAGATATGTGCCATTACCAATTGTATCGTGTCCAAAGATCTAACCTTTCAGCTTTCCTCCAAAAGTTATTGTTCCTTTTTTGATCAAAGTTAGGTCTTAGAACATAGACTTTTCTCCCATCATAGGTCACAAATATTCATTGTTCAAGTACCATAACTGGTGTTTCAACTTGGTTGCTGAGAACATCTACAATATAGATAACTTTGTCTTAGGTACCCAAATTTGGTTGGTCTTAGTTTGTTAGTCTTAAAAGGTTTTTTGTTTTCCTTGTGTTTGACATGGAACAAGATATTTTGGAGTGACCTTTCTTGAAGCAAACAGTACATAAAACATCAGGTTTGATAAGTTCATACTTAGTTACTATTACCTTCAAAGCCTTTTTCTTCTTGGATTTAAAAGCCAAAGTCTTCTGCTTCTTCTTGGGCTCAACCTCTACAAGCTCAATTTCAATTGATCTCAAGGAGCTAACCAGTTCTTCCAATTTTAGAGCATTCATATCCTTAGCTTCTTGAAGGACTGTAATCATAGGTCTGCACTTGCTTAGAAAACTCCTAAGAATTTTCTTCACATGATTAGCAATAGAATAACTCTTTTCAAGAAACTTTAATCCTGAGACCAAAGTCTAAAATGTAGAAAACATTGTTTCAATGTCTTCATCTTCTTCCATATGAGGTTAACCTTTGCTTCTTGAACTTGCTTGCTTCAGATGTAGAAAACATTGTTTCAATGTCAGAACCAGATTATTATAGATGCCCTTTGTTGTTTCTTTCTCAGTGCATTTGTCAAACACCTTAAAGATGATTGATTGCATTTATCATGAAGTTTATGGACTTGTGATGCATCTTGTACATTTTCTTTTATTCAGCATTCATCTTTATCCTTGAAATTTCAATACCATAAGTATTTTTTGGAGCAATGTAGCCAGCTTCCACCAGGTCTTAGAGTTTAGGATCTTATGAAATAAAGAAACTCCTTAGCCTATCCTTCCAGTACTCAAATTGTTTTCCATCAAACAGAGGTGGTCTTTTGATGATTCCTCTCGAGGCTTCTTCACCAATTCCAGACATGTCGAATCCATGGATCTTTCCTAAAACATTGTAAAGTGGTCAACCTTGAGACCAAGCTCTGTTGCCAATTGAAGGTGCGCAAACACGAGAAGGGGGGTTGAATCGTGTTTGATTAATTTTAAAACTATTTTCTTAATTCTAATGTTGATTCTTATTTGGTGTACTTAAATGTTTGAACTAATCAGAGGCAACAATAAACAGATAAAGTATAAGTAAAAATAACATACTAGATTTTATCCTGGTTCACCACAAACTTGGTAGCTACGTCCAATCCCCTCACAAAGAAAGATTTATCCACTAAGTCAAAACTTGACTTACAACAGCACATGACCCTACAAGTCAATCTTCTGAAAACAACCTGAACATATAGACTTTTTGAGGCAAACCACAACTTGACCCTACAAGTCAATTCTTCTCTACACAACCTAAGATCCACAGATTGTTAGAGGCAAACTACACGCTTGATCCTATAAGTCAAATCTTCTCAACACAACTTAAGATCTACAGATTGCTTGAGGCACACTAAAGCCATTATCGGGCTAAGTTACAATAAGTTGGAAACTAGTTTGGTTTGGCTTCTACTAAGAATATTTGATACAATGATTTTCCCACACTACGACACTTAGAATGTTTTACTTTGTACGAGTGATTTGCTAGAACTTAAAACCTTAAACTCTACATACTTAGAAAAATTCAGCTCTTGAGGTTTTTCTGAATAACTTTGATTTTTTAAAATTTCTAATTTTCTTGGTTCATTGAATTCTTCTTCACCCTAGAGTATCTATTTATAGTTGAAATTAGGGCTTTAGTTTACTCCCTTGTGAATTCTGAATCGTATCTTCGTTCCAGCTTGGTCAACAAAATATTTCTTCCAAATATAATTATAAAAGATAGGTTTTGATAATGTGACCCTTAGTCAATTCTTTATTTATCAATTTGATATGAGCAATTCTTCTAGAAAGATATTGTGCATATTTGTTCAGATTGCGTTTACCAATAGATTCACTTGAGTCTTACTTCATACGCTTGATGGGATTTGGGCGGGAACAATTCTAGGATTTTTCTTAGACCTTTAGAAGTAAGGATACAGCTAATTCCATTTCAGTATGTTTCTAATTTATCAAAGCCTTTGACATTCTATCTGAGTCGTCAACTTTTCTCCTTTGGAATCATTGACATGATTTTTTGAATCAGATGTTGTGTTGCTTGAATCATTATGTCAGAGGCAAAACTGCGTGACTTAGAATTAGTGGCATGGGCAACTTCACCTTTGTTGCATTATTAGAGTCAATGCAATTTCAGAGTGTATTGCGAATCAGAGGCTGGACTTTGGAACATGTTGTAGTCTTCAGAGTCAGCGAAATATATCCTTCAAATGCAGACTTGAACAGTGGCTTCATACTTCAGAGACATGCTAAAAATAATGTTCATCGGAGGCATGCTAAAATTACTGCTCATCAGAGGCATACAGAAATACTGTTCATTAGAGGCATGGAACGTTAAATTTCATCACATGCATTGAAAGTTATTGTTCATCATAGGCATGGAAAGTTACTATTCATTAGAGGCATGGAAAGTTACTATTCATTAGAGGCTTGGAAACTCCAAAGACACGTTGAATCTTCAAAGGCACACTGATTTACCAAAAATACACTAAGCTGCCACAAGCACGCTAAAAAAGGCATATGCGCGTACTTTTCAAGAACATGCATTTGTTCGATTCTAATGATTTCGTTGATTGTTTTGATTTCGTTTCCTTTGACCTTTGTACTTCCTCTAGTCATTTGCTTATGGTTTCTTTTTCTGGTGTTGTTTCTTTTGATTTCCTGTTCTAAGTCGTTCCAACAATCTCCCTTTTTCTTCTTATATTTGCTTCTGATTTCTTCTTCTAATGTTGTTTCTTTTAATCTCATGTTATGCTTCTTGCACCTATAGTGAAGTCATTAGTCCAAACAAATTATTCTCATAAAATACATTTATTAACATGAAAATCACAAGAGGAAAACTAACTTGCTTCCAACATCAGGTGTTGCATCTCATTTAATGGGAAAAAAATTATTGATTGTTTGCTATGTTTTGAATGAAGGTGCTGGAAAATACAAGAAAGGGGGGATGGAATTTTGTTTTGCCAATTTTGAAAGATACTTCGATTGCTTCACTGGAGGCATGTTTGACATCGCTTTCATCAGAGTCATTGAGAAAATTTGTTTAGAAAATTACCTTTTCTTAGTTCATCATCATCAGATGATCTAGCTTATTCAGAACACAAACTTGTAACGCTATGACTTGAACTACATATCGCAATACTTCTTATTGTTATATTACGACTTGCTCTGTTAGTAGACATAGTTACTTGTTTATTAGGTGATAATATTATTTGTGTTTATAAATACTTAGATTATAATCTCTAATTTACTTATAATTTATGATACCTTAAAATATATAGTCATTAATGTAAATCTTTGTCTTCAAACTTAATTTGCACATATAGCAAATACAGTTAACGGATAATTGTTCTTTATTTGTTTGTTTTTGTTATCATCAAAACATCAACTAAATGATTGTAACTAAAACCACTTTTGCACTAACAATCTTCCCCTTTTTGATGATGACCAATAACTATACAACAAATGAACAATTTTCCTTCACAAAATAAGGTTTAAAAGAAAGCTCCCCATGAATGTAGTACTTAAAAGTTGTTTGACTTAATAATTATTTGATCTACAAAAAAGAAACTTATCAATCAATATTTTGGGACTCCCCCTGAATGTGATGAACGTGATTCTTTAAGAATTTAGAACTTATTAAGTTATTTTATTTTTGATACACGTGAAGGTAAAATAAGAGGGAATTGATATAGACAAAAAAACATAGATATCATTAAAAATATCACCAAACTTTCCAAAAAGAGCTCACATATTTGCAGGATGTTAAACCTTTGGTTTCTTATGAAATCAATTGATTAACATTCCATAATTCTCAAGATGTAAAGCCTTTGGATAATTGTTCTTCTTATGATGTTAAGCCTAATTGAACAAACCATGTTTTTAGATGGTGTTAATCCTTTCAAAACAATGGGTGAATTGCAAGACTTTCTCATACATGCAATTACTACGCAAAGAGACATTTAGATGCATATGCAGTAGACAGATGCAGATAATGCAGCAAACAGATGCAGATGATGCAACAAATTGATGATGCAGAGGCCACTAAATAGATGATGTAATGCATATATGCATACGATGCTAGCATACAATTAATTGTATTAATATATCTTCTACTTTCCTCCCCCGTTGTCATTATCAAAAATAGTGAAAGTATAGAATTTACAGTAAGCAATCATGCACAACAAACACACACAAGAGAGACTGTCACATAATATACATATGATTAGCATAAATAAGTTTTTAAAAGAACGCTCAAAAGTAATATGAAAGAACAAAAGTGAAGAAAAGGTAACATTTCGTTAAGATGAGGATCACGACTACAATGCAAATATTCTTGTTTTCGAAGACATTCTAAATTAAGATTTGATTCAAATTTTTAATTGAAGAAAACATTTGATTAAGTTGAAAAGAAGATATGGTCAAGATTTGAAAAAGATATGATCAACATTGTATCAACAAGAAAATATGATTTATTTACAAGAAGATTTGATTAAGATTTATCTACAAGAATCTATGAATTATTTACAAGAAGATTTGATTCGTATATATCTACAAGAAGATATGATCAAGAATTTTTTACAAAAGGAAACACTCACAAGAAGATACATTTATTATTTGCAAAGATATGATTCAAATTTTGACAGAGGACAAAATACTAAATTGGACATAGCATATTCCTACTTGTGAAAGTTCAAGAATCGGTCCAACATTATGTTCCTGCCCAGATCAAAGCAAGCAATAGGAAGGAAGTTTCATATGAAGAATTTACCAACTCAATCTTAACAAAATACGAACAACATCAATCTAAAAAATTTACAAACTCCATCTATACAAAATACAAACAAAATCAATCTAAAGAATTTACGAACTCAATCTAAACAAAATACGAACAAAATCAATCAAGAAGAACTCCTCATATTGGATTCAGAAATAAAGAATTGTCTAAAGAACATATCATCAAAAAACAGCCTGTTTAGAATTATTTTTGAAAAAAATCATTGTTGACCAAGCAAAGAATGAAGATACAATTCAGATTTAAAACAATGACTATGATCATCAAAAAATCAGAAAAGAGTAAAAGAACTCAACCTCAAAATTTCAAATTCATTTTAGAGTTTAAAAAAAGAAACACTTGTTCGAATGAGAAATATTTTCTAAGTGTTTTTCTTAGAGTGTGATAGTCACTATTATAATTAGCTTGTTATAAGCAACTACTAGAGTTCCAAACTTGTGTATTCAAACCCGATAGTGGTATTAGTGTGTCTTTAACAATCTGGGGTTGTTAGGTTTATAGAGAAGACTTGGCTGGTAGAGTCAATGTGCGTGTTCCTCAAAAGTTTGGAGTTGTCAGGCTGTTTGAGAAGACTGGCTTTGAGGGTCATGTGATTTGTAATTCAATTTTTTGAATTAGTGGATTAAATCCTTGTGAGTGAATGGACTTGATGTAGCCAAGTTAATGGTGAACCAGGATAAATTATTTGTTTCACTTTATTCATACACTCCTTAATTTTGTTATTGCTTCTACTTCAAGTAAATCATCAAGTCTGAACCAGTTTAACCAAATAATGAAAAAGTTATAAACTTAGTCAAATACAATTCAATCCTCCTTCTTGTGTTTGCACGTTGACATAGCATATGAGTTTGAGAAACGTAAAGGATGAATAAAAAGAAAAACATGGGGAGTTGAGATAAGAATTAAGCGACACAAGTAGGAGAAATGAATACATTTGAAGCATAAATAGCTAGATTTCTGGAGAAAGGAAACGAAAAACGTTTTGGAAAGAGGAGACATAATGACAGGGGCGTGGAGGAAAAACGAAGAGTGAGACAAAGAACGAACCCATAGTTGGACACACACTTTAGGACACATGGGACAATTTAAAGGCACAAGGAAAAAAGGAAGGAGATGAAGAGTTGTGGTTAAAGAAAAAAAGAAAAAAATATTTTTAAAGAAGAAAAGAAAGAAAGGAAGAAAGTTTTTTTTTTTTTAAAAAAAAAAAAAAAAAAAAA
>JBBPBP010000001.1:32521551-32533906 GCA_037974735.1 Cicer chorassanicum
TTTTTTTTTAAAAAAAAAAAAAAGAAAAACAAACGAGATGTAGGGAATTTTGAAAAATAGAGGAGAGAAAAAGAAAACATGAGTCAACAGAGAACATAACAGAGGATAGATATAGGAAGGTCAAAAATGATGATAACATTTATTCAATGCATAACTCGTATTACACTTGTAACACATACATATTACATTACAACTGCAATACTTATTACAAAATGACTTCAAAGGAAAAACAAGAATTCTAAGGCTATTTGAACCAGATCCATTAATTTATATTACATATTAGATTTGAATCACCAAATCCTAATACATAAATAAATTAAGTTTCTTTAACTATCAACTTATTCGGTAAGAGTCTTCCTTCTTCGAACTTTCATTTGATACAGTGATGACATAGTTTTCATGTTCTGTTTCTTACTTTCTGACTTGTCAGACATAACTAAGGAAAAGGGGATGACGTAGTTTTCCCTTTTCTCTAATTATTTTGACTTGTCTATTGGGACGTTCTTTGAATATAGATTTGGAGATATAATCTTTAAAAGATAAATATTTGATAAGATTGTAGGTGCCATAACCTTTCTTCATTATTGCTTTCAGATTTCCATCCAATCCAAAAGATTCAAACAAAATGAGACACAAGCCCTTCAATGTTATTTTGCGTACTTCCTTCTTGTACCTAAGTTACTTAGTGAAGTAAGCAGACATTGATACCTAAGGGTTCCACATAGTGTACATTTGAATACATTTTCTGAACCTTCTTATATAATCCATCTTGTTGATTGTAGTTCATAGATGTAATGATTTCAAGATTTCTGAATATTCACCATTGAGGTTAAGGAGTTCATATTTTAAGAAAAATCTTAGGTCTTTTTGAGAGTATAGTGTAAGAAAATGATCATTTAGGAAGATGAAGACTTAATAAAGAATAAGATATAGAACTTGTTTTTCCTAGAAGATTCCAGGTTTGAAAAAATTTGGAAAAAAAAAGGAATTTGGTTGGGAGAGAAAAGTTTTTAACAAAAATGATGATTTTGAAAAACACTAGAGAGGAGAGAGGTGTAAATAAGTAATGAAGAAAGATAAAAAAAACATAGATTTTAACGAAAAATGATCAGAGAACAATTTTCAAAAAGAACACAGGCGATACAATCAAGGACAGGAAAACACAGACCCATACAGAAGGGACTACATAGACACACGATAGGAGAAACAAGAAAAACACAAACACACAAAACAAAAGCATATAAGGTAGGACAAACAAGTGCACATAAAACATTGAAATAAAGTGCAAAGTACCTGACCGATGACAATCAAGGGTAAATTAGCAAATTTGTCCTCTCACTTATCTTACTAGAGTTGGTTAAACTTTCTATCAGATGATCTTTTAACTAGAAGGAGAGGACTGCCAAAGTGGCTTATTTTAGGTTCTGAGATGTCCAAGAGTTTGACTAGATGATGCGATATTTAAACTTATTTGTTGTACAAACTTTAAACTTATTTGTTGTACAAACTTCTCTAATGGTGAGATCAGATGATGGTCTTCCACAAGAGAGCTTTCATCCTTGTTCCATCAGAAGAAAGGACTTTCAACTTACTCCTGCATTAAACTCATGCTTACTTCTTCCTAAAGGATTATGATCAGATGATTGATTTTGTTTGATCTACCATTTTTAAGCATTGTTGGTTTTCACTTGATTTTAACATAGGATGCTTGAGTGTACCTTCAACCTTTGTTCTAATGAGGGTCTTCAACATATTGTCATTCAACCTTCCGAGAATAACATGTCATGTGAGAAGTTGTACTACTAGTCATTTCTTCTAATGGGTTACCTTCACATTTAAACATATATCATAGGTCATTGAAGTTCTTAGAAAACTTACCTCTGACTGGTTAGATTCATATTTGAAATCCATTATAATGTTTCCATTACTTAGTACTAACAATTATCAGAGGATAAATTTCATTATTGGCATAATGGCTCTTCTCATTTATTAACTCGTTGTGCCTTATAGAAGCATACGAGTTTTGTCAATTTGTCATTAAAGAGTTTCAAGAGACACAACTAGAAGTTAGAATAGAATAGAAACAATTTTCATAACATATATAAACAGATCTTAGAAGAAGAGATATAAAAAAGTTTTGCTAAAGCGTTTATATCTATTTTCATATGACAATTCCTTGTGAAATAGTCTTTGTCAATTCCGGTTTTGAAATAAATTAGAAAAAAAAGAAATTTTTAAGAAAGAGAAAATAGGATTGAACCAAAAACATACACAAATTCAGACCATTTCACTAGTATTTCCAGTTGTAAGGGATCTTTACTCTTACGCGGTAAAGTGCTTAATCAAGAGACTGAGCTTTGATACCAATTGAAGGTGCTGGAAAACACAAAAAATGGATGGTTTGAATTGTGTTTCACCATTTATGAAAGCCACTTCAATTGCTTTACATAAAATTATTCTTTAGGGGTGAGAGAGTTCTTGCCTTTTCAAGTACTCCTTAGGGGTGAGAGAGTTGTTGCCAACCTCATGTTGATTTACATTAGTTCTAGTTTGTGTCTGAATTGACACAAAGTTTGTTTCTAAGATTCTAACTCTCATTGAGAGAATGTTACATATCAAATCCTATATTAGTACAAGTGTGTGAAAACACTTTGGCCGATTTACATCAATTCTAATAACTCCCTATTAAGATGAATTTTCATTAATACTGTTCTTTCGATATGTTCTTGGCTTTTTCAGAATTTCTTCTTAACACATTGCATATTTCATTCTTTCTCTCACACTCAATTGACTGAGTTCTTCTTAAGGCAGATCAGTCTTTAAGATGTATCCATATATATCTTCATGATTGATTATGTGTATCTTCAATTTAAGAGGGCATATCTCAAAGGTTGTTACTAACAAAAGATGTCATGCAGACTTTCAGACAATTTAATAGATTCAAGATGTTGACTACAGGATGAACAAATTTGTCTTCTCTAGACCATTAACAATTCAAATCATTGACTCTTTAGAGTGTTGACTTTCATCAAAGTCAGATGATACGGTGCTTTCACGGTTATCAAAGGCAAACAGTCATTTTGCTTGACACACTTATTCGAGACAGACAATCATTTTGCTTGACACACTTATCAGAGGCAAATGATCATTTTGCTTAACATACTTATCAAAGGCAGACGATAATTTTGCTTGATACACTTTATCAGAGGCAGAATATTCAGATAATTGCTAGAGAGTGCTTTCATTAAGGTCACTAAGAACTTTGTTTAGAAAATTCTTTTTTCTTTGTTCATCAAAGGATCTAGCTTATATTATAACACATACTTGTAACTCTTTGACTTGAACTACATATCGCAATACTTCTTATTACTATATTTCGACTTGCTCTGTTAATAGACATATTTACTTGTTTATTAGGTGATAATATTATGTGTGTTTAGAAACACTTATATTATTATCTCTAATTTACTTGTAATTTATGCTACCTTAAAATAGATATTAAAATATATAGTCAATATATACATCAACAAACAATGCTAAACAGAACCTCGAAGAAGTAAGAGAAAAAGTTGTTAAAAATTATGGACCCGATTATAAGGCTTATACTCTAGAAGATGATCCAACAAATCTTCAAGAAGATTTGTCATCCTTGAATGCAGGTCTGTGGCAAAAAGCTATAAACGGTGGGTGGATTCTCTAGAGTCTAACAGAACCGGGCATTTAGTAGACTTGCCTCCTACTTGCAAACCGATAAGTTGTAAATGAATTATGCAAAACAAACTAAAACCCAATAGAACTATTGATAAATACAAGGCTCGTTTGTAGCCAAAGATTTTAGACAAAGATAAAATATAGATTTCTTCGACACTTTTTGATCAGTCACTAGAATTACATCCATTAGCGTACTAATTTGTGACTTCGAAGAAGAAATCTATACGAAACAAATTTATGGTTTTGTGATTCAAGGACATGAAAAGCTTGATAACTTGATTATATCGAATGGGTTTAAAGTGAATGAAAATGACAAATGTATTTCTTAAAAATCTGAAAATAGAATTTGCACTATCATATGTCTCTATGTAGACGACTTACTCTTATTTGGTTCAAATATTCATGTTGTAAATAATGTGAAATCATTGTTGTGTAACAACTTTCATATGAAATACCTCGAAGAAGCAAATTTAATACTTGGAATCAAGATTACTAGGTCAGAAAAAGGAATGTCTATGGATCAGTCTCACTATATTGAAAAGATCTTAAAGAAATATAATTACTTTGAATGTACATCTATTTGCACACCATATAATTCAAGTGTAAAACTTTTCAAAAACACTGATGAATGTGTTAAAGAAACTAAACATGCGAGCATCATTGGCTGCCTCGGGTATGTCACTGACTGTACTAGACCCGACATTGATTATGTCTTGGGACTATTGTGCAAGTTTACCTATAGACTTAGTATAGAGCATTGGCACGCTATTGAGATAGTCATGAGATACCTTAAAATGACCATGAATCTTATATTATATTACATTATCAAAGATTTCCTATTGCCCATAAAGGATATAGTGATGTTGATTGGAATACTTTATCATATGACTCCAAAGCAACCAATAGCTATATATATAGCATAATTGGAGGAGTTGTATCTTGAAAATTGAAGAAACAAATTATATTGGCTCAATCCACTATGGAGTCTTAAATGATGGCACTAGCAACTGCTAATGAATAAGCCAGTTGGTTGAGATGCTTGCTAGTTGAGATACCTTTGTGGAATAAAACGATGTTAGTTGCATTGATTCATTATGATAATACCACAACTATTGCAAAAATTGAGAACTGTTATTAAAACGGTAAGAGACGACAAATACATCGTAGGAACAACACCATTAGAAAGTTACTCTCGAAATGAGCTATTAGAGTGGATCATGTTTGCACCGATGAAAATTTAGTAGATCATTTGACTAAAGGATTAGCTTGAGAGAAAGTACTAAACACATCCAAAAGGAGGTGGCTATTACCTATAGATCATTGAGTCACTCATGATGGTAACTCGACCTATAAGACTTGAGATCCCAAGAATTAGGTTTAATGGGTAATAACAAATCATGAAGTGATATGAGATGAACATGCTATTATAAATCAGATAAGTATGATTCCTGATGCGATGATAGGATGAGGTAATAGAAACTCTTAATGAGATTTATACTCTATGTGTAGTGGAGTACCTAGCTATAGGAATACTCTTGATAGACTCGTCTATGTGAATGTGGAAATGGGGTCGTTTTCTATAGAATTTTGAGGTAGAATTCCTACAAAGATCACTATATTGCATAGACGTGCAGAGCTATTAATGCATGGACTTTTGAGAATACACCATATGTAAAGGTTGTATGTGGGTTTTATATTAGTGATAGAATTCAAGACTAAGAATCACTCTTGTTGAATCTTAATCTTACTTACTATGTAAAGGTTCAAGTCAAAAGACACATCTGTTTATGCACAATCTTAAAGAATCGTTTGACGCTATTTCAAAAACACTTTTTTAAATTCAAGTGGAGGATTGTTGGAACTTATGAAACTTAAACACTAAGTATTGAAACTTAGAGCTAGTATTGTGTGAATTGAAAAAAAAATGAAGAAGACTCACATTGGGGGATATCACACACCAGTAGTGTTTATAAGGAGGTATGACCTTTGCGGTATGCCCTAAGGGTTACCCAAATTTGTGAAGGGGGAGAGAACGCATTTAAACCAACCACCACACATGCACCGCCATCGTCTGTCCTACTGACTCGATCGGTCCGAATTTGGGCTTCGGTTGTGTGGTGTATTATTTTTTAGTACCAACAAAATTTTAATATATTTTTAATGCGTGTATTTTTCTCTCTCCGAAACTTTTTTGACACGCGTTTTTTGTGTGTGTGATTTGACGTGACTGAGTCTTCCTCCACCTACCTTTGATTTTGTAGGTTAGTTTTTCTATGTACTCATTTGTTTTTAGAGAACTGGTCAAAAACAACTCGCTCATAATTAGCTCAGATCGGTTGCAAAATTCCTCTATAAATAGAGGATTTCACTCAGTTCACAAGTTACACCAAAACTTTGAACTTTACCGAGATTTCTCTCTTCTCACCTTTCACCTTTATCTCATATATTTTTGTCATTTACCGAAAAATTGTCCTTTTAGATTTTCGAGTGGTCGTCATACCATATTTTTGATTGGCTTTGACCGTCATATTTAGATGGTGTAATTCTAGAACGATTTTCTACAGTGCATATAAAATTGATACAGTGTATCTGAGCTATTTTATTTTGGAGGCACCGTGGTTGATCGTATGTCTTGTACAATTTTGGAAAGAAAAAGAACGATCTAGTCGGTGACTCAACCCAATAATATCTTCAGAAGTTGAAAATTAATTTTTAAAACAGTTTTTCTAAACTCAAAAACAACACATATTAATATAAATAAATAATTAAATAAAACTTATTTCTTCAATCCATACATGGGTCGCCACATGCTCGTCAAACGTCGAGAGTAAAGACAAATCTGAACAACCTCTTGTAACATCCTATAATGAAAGACTAGAAATAAGTAGAATTTCAAAATTTAAAATAGTTTTATTATTATTATTAGTGTTTTGTATTAAAGATTGAATATTAATAATATTTAAAATAAACATTTATATAAATTATGATTTTGTGTAAGATATCATATAAGTGGCGTTACTTCTCAAAACAAACTATCAGATGTGACCTCAAGAAAGAAAAAAAATCCGATTTGCAGTTATATGATGAGAATAAATACTAAGCTACACTATCCGATTAGTTACTCTATAAACTCACAGCACAAAAATAGAACACGAAAAGAATTGTATTTTTAGGGATGAGTAAATTAATTAAAGAAGTATTGATTTATCTTAATTCAACTTCGACTTCGATTTAACAGGTGAGTAATCACGTTCTTTAACTCTTTTATGGTATATTAATTCTAGGAATTTGGGATGAAAAAAGAGTTAAATATATAGTCATTATTATAAAAATATATTTTGTTAAAAACCTAACTCTTGAATCTAGGATTTTATGAAATATAAACTTAGATCCTTGAATTGATTTATTTACTGTTTTGTTATTGTGATTTGTCGATTTTTATGATGTTTTATGATTATTTGAATATGTGTTTTTTGAATGATTATTTTATTATGTGTTTTTAATGGTTGTCTATTGTAGATTTGAATGAAATACTATATTTTAAATATGATTTTACGAAAAATTGTTAAAAACAAATTATTTTTATTGTATGTGTTTGAGATAAGCTTATGTTTCATATGGATGGATTTTTTACCCTATAGTTAATTGCTCGGATGAGTTATGTGTTCCATATGGATGAGTCTTATACTACACATGAGATGAGTTTTAAAATCAACACGTATGAGTCATACAATAGATGAGTTGGTGTTCCACAATGAGATTATACTCACTTTGTGTTAGTAGTACATCTCCATATAATGATGAGACGTCATTGAATTAATTGATTTATTTTCTGCATATTAAATGTGTGTATTGATTTATTTGATTATTATATATGTGATTTATTGTTGATTTTAAGTGGACGAGTTTACATATTTTTTTTAATTAATTGTTTATTCTAGAAATTATTTATATTTCTAAAGCATTTTTGGAAGAACACCGATGTCATGGTCGATTTCTTCGGTTATCGCGCCGGCTGAGAACAATGCTTGTTTTAAAATTGTGCATTATTCACTGGAATTTTGTTTCCCATTAAAGTTTAGTTTCCAGACACTGAGATTGAGACCACTATGAACGTCGAGAGCTAAGGAGTCCTACACTTTTTGAAGAATTATTCCATTTGAATAGATTAGTAGATCAAGAATAAATAGACACAATATCTACATCGTATTATATTTCGGGATTAGGTGTTAAATGCCCAATTTTGATAATTAAAGAAATTTCAGTTGTAAGGTTTTATTTAAATATTTTACAATAGTATTTGGTTCAGACAATTAATTATTTAGTACTAGTACCTTATTCTTTTATATAAATATGATTTTTTTTTTTTCATTATCTCAATTGTTAAATCCATGTAACTAGGCGGTACACCTCTCAGAAATCCCTGAACTCGTGGTGGTGATGGTGGTCCCTAAACTAGTGGTGGTGGTGGTTGTACCAGCATCTCATCTTACACATCTTCAACCTATGGCTGTGAGCGAGAACTTTCACCTCTAACTCAGATACATTTAGAGAGAGCATTTGTCTTACATTCTCTACGCAGAGAATTGTACTCTATTACTCTACCATGTCTCAATCTAGTAACATCTTCACATCTATCCATCTCTAAAACAAACAAGCCTTCAATCAAATTTTCATTTTATTACTTCAACAACAAACACTAACTAACAAGTAAAATAACAACAAAAACAACCACAATAACACAAGAACAAACACTAACTATCAATTGAAACAACAACAACATAAACTAATTACTTCATTTCAAGCATTTTATCAAACTCTTGGAGCACATTAACAACACAAGTCAAATAATAACAAAAAACACCCAAGTTAAATAACAACAACAAACACTATCTCTATCTATCCATTGAAAAAATGGCAACAACATAAACTAATTCTTTCAAACTACAAACTAATTTACAAACAAAAATACAAAACAAAAACTATTAAAGGAAATGTACCTTTTGATTAGTATTGAATGAGATATCAGAGTAGGATTTGAGAGTGGTTTGAGTATGATTTGAGAGATTTGATTTGAATTTGAAAAAAAAATGAGTTTTTGATTTGAAATTTGAGTGAATGACACAAATTGGACGTTTTACCTATTACAAAGGTTATTATCAGAATCATGAATCCTGTAAAATGCCGAACTGGATCCCAATTTCCGATAAAATGGTATTTTGGGGTTTTAGGGGGCGTGTTAGCACAATGGGGAGATGAACAATATTCTAAAGTGAAAAATAGTCTCTTAAAGAGTAGGCCCAACTTAAGAGTCCAATTGAATAGGGGTAAAAGTTGAAACAAATTTTCTCCCCATATTTAGGACACTTACAAACAATCATAAAAACACACTTTTATTTCATCTCAATAAACACTAGGAATGGAAAAAAAAACCAAAAAAAATGAATTGGTTAGGAGAACCAAACCGAGCTGAATCTTTTTTAAATTAAATCGACTTATAAAATTAATAATCAAATTATATTTTAAAACTAATTTATTAATTGAACTGAATTTTAAAAGGTATAATTAAAGTATAACCAAATTTTGAATCATAATTTAGTTTTAATTCCAAACTAAGTGATCGATAGCATGATCATAGGCATGAATATGTTCATCATCGTCACAAGAACAAAATTTATCTGTTTTGTGTATAAATAGGGCACAAAGCCCAAAGCAAAAAGTTGAAATTTAATTGACAAATGTCGATATTGTTAGATTGAACGTGTTGTTTCAAGTTCGAATCTTCAATCACAGTTGTGTGTGAGTTTATAGTTGTATTTACCATCTCTTTTAAAGACCCAATGAAAAACTTAAGAAATGTTTCAATTAAGTATATAGTTTGAATTTTCAATAAGATTGTAGGAATTACAGCGAGTCACTATCATCATGACCTACCATGGACCTGTGTAGGCAGACCAACTGCACAGGGTCCAAATTTTTGTATTTTTTATGAAAATCATAGGGACCCCAAAAAATACTACTGAAAAATATAAATTCACATGTACTATATTGGGTCCAAAAATATTATAAAAAAAAAACTCAGAATTGAGAAATAGAAATAGATTTTATAAACAAACAAAAATGATCCAGATTTTTTGACCAAAAAAAAATAGAATCAAGTTTTCAATGTTATTGATGTTACAGTGTATACCTGTACCATGCACGGGTTAAATTTTATTTTTCATTAAATTAAAAAAATATATATTGTCACACATAGAAGGTGAAGTCGTACAATATGAAGTACATGAAAATCAAACAGCAATGTTCAAATAAATGAACAACATACAACTAAAACTAAATTATTATGACATTCGAAATATAAATATTCCCAAAAGTCTACAAATCATCAACTGTCACATAATAACAGAGGAAACAACTTCACATTATGCAACAATTCCGATGAACATATTCAAGCATTCTAGAGAGTTGCAGAAGAAATTGTACTATGTCAACTACAATTATTTCATATATAAAATATTTTAATAAATAAATTTTTATAACTCAACATTGATTATGGCTCTTTCATTCCATTCAAGCACAATATAGTAGTCAAAAGAAAATTTATCATGAAATCTATACAAACATTTAATTGATAAACTACTTTTTTATAATGTACAAAGAAAAAGAAAGAATGGCTTATAGATATATAATACCTTACAATATGGGTGGACGTCGGGTCGGTTTCAGGCCAAAACAATAAAACCAGCCCAATCCACGAGTTGTGTCTATTAGCCCAATCTCGTTCATTTTTTTGTTCGGGTAAATCGGGTTCGGGTCATCGGGTGTCGGTTGTAGGTGGGTAAAAACGGGTTAGGCTTTATTGGACCTTTTTTTGCATCTAATTTTAAAAAATTCTAGAAAAAAAAATCTAGCCTTATATAGTTTGTTATATATAATACAACTATAGCCCATTAAAAAAATTGGCCCAACCTACCAATCATACATCACACTTGTTTTATATCTTCAATTTTTCTAGATCACAATTTTCAATCACAAGTTTTTATAATATCAATCAAAGTTTTGTTGTATCATTGTTCTCAAGCACATAGCATTTACCATTAGCCACATAAACTCTAATGCTAATATTAAATCAGAAATTCATCAGCAACATATGTCACAGTCACATGACAACACAACCAATACAAATTACATCCTCAAGTATAAATTACATAATGATCAATTTAATTAAAATTCGATATTAATCAAAAGAAGGAAATATTGCTGCACCATGAGGATTTACTCGGTGATTTCAGCAGTGTAAATATTTCTTCTTCTGCACACATATAATACAAATTAGAAGAAAAAAAATTGCATAACAAAATAACATCAGTGTTCAAATTAGAAAGAACCAGTGATGTAACTGCTCAAGACATCATTTTACCACCTTCGGTAGAAATCGTTGATAATACACAACATATAGCTAACCTAAGAGAACCTATTAATTTGTGTATGGAATTAAAACTTGAGAGGAATCGGGGATATCGTACAAAAACACTAAATAACATTCAAGATGAAAGTTATACTATAGATGTTGTATTCATGTATGTGTTCAAATTAGAAAGAATCAGTGACAATTGTAGAACAGATTAACATCACTTGGTAAAAAATGTAAAACACATTATATATAATCAAACTAATTCAACAAAAAAAATTTGTAGAAAAATACCCCAAAAGCAGTGAGAAGTTTGCTTCAGTTTTGTTCTGTTCTCATAGCAGTGAGACGCCAGCATGACATCTATGTTTCAAATTTTAAACAAATAACTAAATCAAGTGTTCATATGCATTGCATAGCCAACAATTGAATTGTAACAAAGTTGAAAAGATTAACTTACATAGGTTTTCTTTTGTCAATTTTGATCAAATGCCACAAAAGTATGAGTCAGATAGTTTGTAATTTATTATATTTACAAGTTATACAGTAAAATGACAAACAATCAAAACATACAAATAAATCCTCATTAGTGCAAATAATAGCAAGCTCCTTCATAAAGCTTTTTGCTCCATCTTATTCAACTCGTTCAACAACATAACTTGCAAAAATAAATCGTAAATAAGCCAAAAGAACATTGAAATCATTTATAATAAACTAAAACTAAATGAAGCGTCTTACCCACGAACCCTTTTTGTTCCAAAAAGATATGGCCGACTTGTGTGACTCCAAAAAATAAAAAATAAAAAAAATAAAGGCAACCTATAATAAATAAAAAACTGGACATAATTAAAATAATAAAACTAAATATAATTAAAAACGAAACATAATTATGAAAGGACAAACATAAATTGGACCTTAAACAATTTAAAAACAGCCTGAAGGTTGTGACTGAGAGTAAGGTAGTGGGCCACTTCCAATTGAGCATTCATTTACATCTATGATACATTAAAAAAGAGTGAAATATCATGTTAAACACATATAAACATTACAAATAACAATGAATACAATTTATTTTAAAAAAAATCAGCGCACCTACTAGTACTTCCTCTAAAATCTCATATTCCTCATCCAATGAGAGTTATTTGCTAGTGAGTTTAATATCTACGAGTGAACCGCATGTGAATGTGTTACCCATCAACAATGGGAAAAATTAGTTTTCGTACCCCCCCCCCC
>JBBPBP010000001.1:32534145-32556434 GCA_037974735.1 Cicer chorassanicum
CCCCCCCCCCCCATTTTAAAATATTTTGAGTGAAATTACTTAAATAACTCTCAAAATTTAGTAAAATCCAGCAACCTTCCTCATACCCCCGCATTCTGAAATTTCTGGAAAAAGTGAGTTCGGATTTTTTAAGTTTTTTCCCGGAAATTTCAAATTCATTGAAATTTCCGGTACACAAAATACGTACCGAAAATTTCATTTTTGAAATTTCCGGGAATTGTTTCGGAAATTTGAAAAATCTAGTAGTTAACTTTCAATACCGGAAATTTCAAATTTCAAATTTCCGGGAACAACTCCTTAAAATTTCAAATGTCACCGAAATTTCTTATAGTTGTAATTTTTATTTTTATTTTTTATATTTCGTTATTTTTTATTTATTATTTGATACATTTTTTTCATTCTATTGTTTACAGTGAGGACCAGATGAGCTAAAACCAGCGGTGAATATTCTAGAGTTCGGCCTCCTATGCAGTCAAATAGGATAGCGGCAGTCGAGAAACATAGAAGGAGAAATGAAGAAATAGATTTTCACCAGCAGGATCAGCAGGAGGATCAACAGCAACAGGATCATCATCAGCATGATTATATTGATGATCAGCATCAAGATGATTATGTTGATGATCTGCAGCAGGAGCTATCTGATGCTCCATTGTTTCCTGGTGGTCCGTACGATTTATCTGTTCTGAAGAATTATGAGGACCACATAGCTGTAAAAGTCTGGAATGGGGAGGTTAGTTAATAATATTTATTATTTTAATTATTTATTATTATAATTATTATAATTATTTATTATTTATTATTTTATTTATTTATTTATTTTAATATATTTGTAGTATAATTTTTTATATTTAAATTTTATATTCATTATTTAAATTATAATTTACTGTGTGTTTGTTTTTTTATTGTAATTAAACAGGATAGGCGTGTCCTTAAAGTGGTCTCAAATGGCAAGAAGTAGACCAAATTTATTGACATTAGAGCTCTATTACCTGAGAGATGGCACGCAGAGACGAGCTCATTTCACCTGCCATTTGGTGAGATGACAATTACTCTTGACGATGTCAGGGGTCTTCTCAGCATCTCATGTTGTGGTGAGTTCTTCACTCCTCCTACTAATGTCACTGAAAACCTGGCGATTACTGTTGTCGTTGAATTACTAGGAGTTACTGATGATAAAGTAGTGGCCTAGACTAGGACTAACAAAGGTGCATCGTACAGTTTCGAATGGTTGAAATCAGTATTTTTTACACAGATGCGTGATGGACGGTACGATTGTGCAGCCAGGGAATACCTACTACATTTTGTAGGGTGTACCATATTAGCAGATAAACGTTTTACACTAGTATCTGCTAAATATTTGTTTCTGTTTCAAGATCTTGATACATGTGGCAGATGGGCTTGGGGACCAGCAACACTTGTTGTTTTATATGACTATCTTAGAGATAGTACTCTGCCGGCAACGAAGCAGATCGGTGGATATTTATCTCTCTTTCAAGTACAATTATATTATTTTTTATACTCATTATATTGTTATTTGATAATATGGTTAGTTAATTATTTGTATGTTTTTATTATTTACAGACTTGGATATATGAGCACTTCCCTGATATCTGTAAAAGGGATCTAAATGAGCCGATTTCTTTCATGCCACGAATGTATCGGTGGACTCCTAAACAAACATCCGGAAGTGTGGCGTACTACAGAGCAAAATTGGATGCTTTGAAAGAGTTTGAGGTTATCTGGGCAGTAAATTACGACGAGGACTCTACCACACAGTTTCAGTCTATATCGTTGTTTACTGGTCATATTCGTTGGTGTTCCACTACGGTACCTTATTTACTAGAGAGGTGCATCCGACAGTTCAGATATACTCAGCATATCCCTCCTACACTACCAATGCTTGTAGTACGTGATGTGGATGTTGAATGGAGTATGTACCGGAACTTTGTTCGAGCCCTTCGTGCAGTGTTGCATCGGGCTACATATCCACACGAGACTGTTGAGGGGTACATCCAGTGGTACTATAGGATATCTCATCCTAGGATGACCCCTCACGTTGCTGTAGATGCTGGTCCTAGTCATGCTGGAGGTCCTACTAATGCTGCTGGTCATGCTGATGCTGTTGGTCCTAGTCATGCTGGAGGTCCTATTGATGTTGCTGGTCCTAGTGATAGTCATGGGGAGTGGTATACACGGTGTCAACTAATCGGTGGTCTGATACAGGAGAGTTTAGATTTAGATAGACTACCGGGTGATGATGACATGCGTGTTTTATTAGAGAGGACTTTATACATTTCTAGAGGATGGAGTTATCAGTCTTATTTATGTTGAATTTTTAATATTTAGACTTACTTGTTAAGACTTATTTTTATTGACTTAGTATTCAGACTTATTTGTTTATACTTATTTTTATTGTGTTATTTTATTATTCAGACTTATTTATCTTGTTCAATGTGGTGAATGTAAACTAACTAATTGAAAACAACATATAATATGTATTGAATAAAACTTGTTACAAAAGTGTTAATCATCTACTAAAGACATATAATCTGATGTACCCTTTAAATCTAATGAACCCCAATGTTGTAGACATCCTGCATAAGCTATAGCCCATGATGTAGACTCATCACTACGGTGCTCCTTCCAATGCCATGCTAGTGGAGGTAATGGACATGTTGCTTTCAATTTAACTTAAACCCAATGACTTTCATTAACAAAACCAATGTTGATAATACGATCACGTGATAGGTCTCCACTATGTGCACCCGTCAATGGGAAAAAAGTAAAACAAAAAGTTTTTGCCAATGTAACAAGAACAAGATTATATTTTGTTGCTATCACGTAACCCATATATGGAATGCTCAACCACTTTTCCATCGGTTGGTTTCCCAGTTCATATACAAGTAAAGAGTCAGTCACTTCTTGCAAACGTTCCTTGAATAACGAAAGATATAAATCAGGTTTGGACTTAATCTCTATATACAACTGTCGACGCACAATGCTCCAAGATTCTACACTATAGCCAAGTAAAGCAGCAATAGCACGATATCCACAATTTCCATCTGCTTTAACATTAACTACGTCTACAATATATGAATGAATTAGAGGAGGAAACTCCTCCAAATATTTTCTAACCTGACTCGTCATATGTGCTTGCTGAGAGACTTGCTTGGATGTTTGCTGGGAGACTTGTTTGGATGCTTGCTGGGAGACTTGTTTGGATGCTTGCTGGGAGACTTGTTGGGATGCATCAACATGCTCAAAAAATGAAGGGTCGCGATATACGTCAAATCCATTCGGCTTAATGCCTTTTTTCTTCTTCACACCACCTTTTGTTTTGATCTTATTTGGTGGGGCACACATTGATGTTGTTTCTGGATATGCAACTTCACGCAACTTGCTCTTCAATGTCTTTCTTCCAAATAACATTCATCTCACATGTCATGTCCAACTCTGAATCCTTTTCCAACTGTTCTTCCTCTTGATCAGTATTCATTGTTAATTTCCTCCATTGTATATGAATAGACTCCAATTGAATTGGAACACCTTCCAACTTGTACCGTGCCAACTCACATGCACACTTTAATCCATGAGTGTTTCTAAGTGTACAACAACATGGAGCTTTGTCGTTACCAACATAGCTGACTCTCTTGTACTCATGAACAATATCAACTAAAGCTTTCATGGATACAACCCAATTCAAATTCTCATAGAATGGATTGTTGTGTATATGCTCTTTGCGACCCTTACTTGTCTCAAATGAACCTTTTATCTTAATAATTTGGAACTTCAACATGTCATTCATACCATTCCATGCCTTACAGAAATCTCCTTTACAGTGTTCCAAAAATTTCTTCAACGACCAATGAGCAGACTCAACCCTAATATTCAAACATAAACAAAATTTGATATTATTTAATCATATATAAGTATAAAAATAAAACAAAATTCTATCATACATGTTTAATCATATATAGACAAAATTAATCATATATAAGTATAAATATAAAAATAAAAAAATAAAGTTTTAATGATGTACCTATTAGTTGTAGTATTTCCTAGATGCAATACTTGATTGGTCCATGCTTGAACAAATCTTTCCTTATGAGGATTCAACCATATGTCTTTGACGTAGTCAAAGAAAATAATATTATCGACATATGCTTGCTCAAACATTTGCAAAAGTTTCTCATACTCCTTCTCTTCAGAACAATAAACAATTTTCTTCCACAACTCAAGAATGGGTTCCTGTATATCTTTCTTTAATATATATTGTTTGCATTTGGCTCCAACATTTTTGTTAATATGAAGTTGACAAAGTAAATTTGTTGAAAATGGAAATACAACTTCAATTGCATTCATTAAAGCAAGTTCTCCATTAGTCACGATCACCTGAGGAAATGGGGTGTTTGCAAGAAACAACTCTTTTAACTTCTCCAATGCCCAACAGAAGTTTTCTTGACGCTCACTATCCATATAAGCAAATGCAACATTGAATGTCAACCCAGTTGAAGTTACATCGACAATTTCAAACAATGGTAACCTATACTTGTTGGTTTTGTAGGTGTTATCCATGATCAATACAAAATGGAACTTGTTCAACAAAGTTATGGAATCTGGGTGCGTCCAAAACATGTCCCTCACAACGTTGGAGTCTCCATGAGTCCTAGTCCAACATACATACTTCTCAGCTTCAAGTAACTTCAATAGATGTTGCATATCAGTTCTAGGTCCTTTCAAATTCTTCCTGTATGTGCTTCGTCGGTTATAAATTTGAGAGATATTAGTCACATTCTCCTTATCTCGATCTCTCAAAGATGACAAGATATGCCTCGGTGCAACATGATGCTTTGTCAGCTCGTCAACATGATTCTTATCTTCATCGTTTAAGCGCCCCACAAATGCATTATTCTCAAAAGTAGCCATTAACTCATGGTTGTGAAATCCAATCACTAAACTAATAATCCATCCCTCAGTATTTTTCAACGGACAACCACACCTTTTTGTTGAAGTACCTGAGTCACTTTTATTTGACTGATATTTTCCACCTCTATCACGTATCGGAAATTTTGGGGGTGGGTGAGATTTGGGAGAAATTTTTTTTTTTACCTTTTACTGAGTGGTGAATTGTGTAGGCAATATTGGGTTTTTAACTATTTGGGGGGTACAACAATAAATAGGGGGTACAAAAACTAATTCTCCCCCAATGGAGGAACTTGGTTTGGGCCAAAAGTGGCTATTGCCCTTGCAATTTTTATTCTTAAAATGTAGGATTAGAATACCGACAAACCCCTTTTTTTTTTTGAAGAAATGATTTGAGTTTAGATAGCTTTCTTTAGAATTGCCATCAAATATTGAATGTATTGTACGATTATACATTACTCCCAAATAAAAGTTTTTGTCGGTATTTATGTGTGGACAAAAAATGATTTATATTATTTCATGAATTAACAGATAACACAATGACAAAAATAAGAATAAAATAATTCTTTTATGCGTGTTAAATAAATGATTTGATGTTTATTATTATCTAGTAGATATTTGAATTTTAATAAAATCAAATAACTTTAGTTTTTTAATCTAATTGTTTAAATAACATAAAGTAATTGATTTTTTAATTAAATCAAATGACTAAACCTAATTTTTTATTTGGCTAAATACCACCGGTGGTCCTTTAACTTAATTTCACTTAACGATTTAGTCATTTATCTTTTTTTTTCTTCCCGATTTGGTCATTTATCTTTTTAAATAATTTCAGCGTTATCCTTTAAGTGGGATTTCGTTAAAAAAAGTTAAAAAAATCCCTCTTCCGTGTTCAGAAAAAGTTATCCGGTATGTTTTAGAAATATTTCAAAAAAATATTCAAAATTTGTTCTAAGTTTGGTAGTAGAATTGATTCGTTAAAACTGAAGCTATGTGTATTTATACTCCATAAACATCACTTCAGATCAGTGACAATTGTTCATAGAGGTTTGATTAATGTATACAATGATCTAGATGAGAGATTTTTTAACTTTTTCTTAACGAAACCCTACTTAAAGGGTAACGCTGAAATTATTTAAAAACATAAATGACCAAATCGGGAAGAAAAAAAAAAGAAGATGAAGGACTAAATTGTTAACCGAAATTAAGTTAAGGGACCACAGGTGGTATTCAGCCTTTTTATTTTTAACATTAATTTAGTAAAAATTAAGTAAATAAGGTTTTCAATAAATGTTAAGCAATATCTTGTAAAAAAAGAAATATATGTTAAGCAATAATTAAGTTTAAAAATAATAGTATTTCTTAACATAATTCATTTAATTAAATTTAAATTTTCCAAAAATATAATAGATTTTAAAATCAAATATATTTCTTATTATTTAAATCTAGATTTGGTCACACATGTGTATTGATAAAAAACCAAACAGATAAAAAAAAATACTATAATTAAGTTTTTTTTACTAAAAATATGATGTTTATTCACTCCAATTCAAAGTTACTAAAACAAAAAATAATAAATCTAAAGGTACTAAAAAAAACAAAAAAATGGGATTTGAATTTTATTGATCATTTTTAAAATCTTCTTTGTTAGTTTAAAATAAGTTATTTATCAAAAATTTATATTTTAGTTAAAACATAAAACTGATGGAAGATAAGACATAAATAATTTGAAAGTAAAAGTAAAGAGATAAGGGTGAAGAAAAACACAAAATGATTTTTATACATGTTCGCAACAACTATTGTTACATCTAGTCTCAGCCATCTCTTATAAAAAAGATCAAAGGAAGATGTCTCAAATGTCGGGATATTGGAGATGAGTCATCATCATCTTCTGAAACTTCCAGGGGCAAAAGAGACTTTTAACTCATGGTTAAATTCTTGATCAGGCAATTTGATAGCAGTGTATGCATCGGCCCCAATTAGAGCTCCAAGAATAGGAGCTATGAGATATAACAATATGCCTCTGAAGTTGTTTGCAACAATTGTTGGCCCTAGTGTTCTTACTGGATTCATTGAACCTCCAGTTGAAGGCCTGTAGTAGAGGATTATACCATGCACCCCCACATCTAAATCTGCCACCCCCTCAATCAATGTGAAATAACAATTTTGCCCTTTATAAAATCTTCAATTTTTTTAACTTCCCATTTTGTCACTCCTCTTTTCAAAATATTCGAAAGTTTCCAAAGTTTTGAAATGACAATTTCCAGAATTTTCGAAATTTTCGAACAATTCGAAACTGCCAAAATAGAAAATTTTAGAATTTTCGAAACTTTCAAATAATTCAAAACTTTCAAATAATTCAAAACTTTCAAATAATTCGAAACTTTCGAAATAGGAAAATTTCGGAAATTTCCATATTTGAAAATTTCAAAACTTTCCATATTTAGAAAATTTTGAAAATGGAAAGTTTCGAAACTTTTTAAATTTTCGAAATGTAATCCTTATTTCGAAAATTTCCAGATTTGGAAACTTTCAAAATTTTCTATATTTAGAAAATTTCGAAACTTTCCATATTTGAAAAATTTCGAAACTTTCCAAATTTTCGAGATGTAATCCTTATTTCGAAAATTTCCAGATTTGGAAATTTTCGAAACATTCCAGATTTTGAAATTTTAGAAACTTTCGAAACTTTCGAAATTTTCGAAATGTAATCCTTATTTCAAAAATTTGAAACTTCCGAAAGTTTCGAAAATTTAAAACTTTCGAAACTATCAATTTTGAAATTTATTATAAATTGTTAAAAGGATAAAATTGTATTTTCATGTGTCTTGAGGGGGTGGCAGGTATCGGTGTGGGGGTGCATGGTAGAATCCTTCCTGTAGTATAGCGTTGTTCAATCAATAAGGTCATGCTAAGAAGTAAGGTTCAAATCAATATTGGACCAAATAATTTAATTGAGTTTAAAATAGTTCTCTTAATTTTAAAATAATATGTAATTAGTTCTCTTAAATTTTAGTTAATTAGTTTTTCACAAAATAGAGTTTTTTATTAATTGGATTCGTTACAGTTTTTTTTTATAAAATTATCAATTTTTAAAATAGTGAGGGCAATTCCGTAAAAGTAGAAAAAATAAAATTGTAATTAAACTAAAAATAATAACGTTGAACATACCGGACTATGAGTATGTTGAGCATGACGGTGGCTCCCACCGCGATTCTTGCAAATTCTCCCACCTGCATCATGTTCACACTCTAGATTAATTAATGTAAAAAAGTTTCATAAAATAAAAAAAAAATGAATGTCAAAAAGGAAATCATAAAGAGGTTCATTTGTTAACACTAGTGAATCACATGCTAATATATAGTTGACCTAATCTTGAAAATAAAAAAAAATTATTAATTTATGTAATTAAAATGTTATTTATTTATCTAATTTTCTATAAATAATAATAATATTTTTCCAAAATAATAATAATAATAATTGCGACAAATTTTAATATATCAAAACATGTTTTACGAAGATAAATTAGGTTATTAAAATCATAATATTGTAAATTCATTAATGATAATTTTAAAAATAGTATAGTAGATTTTTTTTAAATAAATCGTGTATTTTAACTCTCCAATTTTGAATTTATTTTTATTTATATATGAGAGATATAATATGCATTTCTTCTACCCAGGTTATTATTTAATGCAACAAACAAGATTTCAAATCCATTTGTTTTTAATTAACTATTACTGGTATAGAGAGTAGAGACACTAGTGGTTACTTTTTGTTGAAAAAAAAGGTAAAAATTGGTACAAAAAAATGATAATTACAAATTATAAAACACAATGCTTACCTATATTTTGTAGCCTTTTTTATTTGTTTGTGTGTATATATATATATATATATATAATGTTGCTTTTGTATACCAATTTTGGTTTTAAAAAAATATAAAAATATGATAATACTTACAGCTCTTGTGTCGGTGGTAACTGCTTAAACAACAAACATGAGATTACAGCCAATAATGAATTCTAATGCAAAAGCTTCACCAATTGCTATTGAAGGAACCGTCACTCCACCATTCATGAATGGATGAAAAATCACTTTCAGAGAAAATGCAGCACATATTGATGCCAAAATTTGTGCACCAATATACACATGTACCTACAATTCATTAAATAAAAACTTTATTAAACTAGTATATATATCATTATTATTATATAAAGGAAACTACTAATTAATTTTTTTTTGGAATCTTTTCTCAAAAATTTACTCTTAACAATTCATTTTTTTCTCAAATTTACATTTAAACATAAATCAATATCATAAATATAAAAAAAACTTCTTAACAAACACATTTTTTTAAAATTTAAAAACATATAATATGGATATTGACAATGAAATTTAGACCAGTTTATACAACATAGATAATATAAAACTGAAACAAACAAAATAAAATAAAACATATTTGTCTCTGATTAATTTGTATAAACAATTTTAAAACAACAATTAAAAAAACATAATTACTAATAAAAAATATATACACAGCAAAAGGCAATTGAAAAGCTAGACATATTCTAGTATTTTACTAGTATAATATAATAAGAGCTCTTTAATTAACATGTGAAAAAAAGAAGAAGATAAAGAAAGAATGCAAGTTAAGCCTTTTTATATTCTTCCAAGGAAACTGCTTCAATGCAACAAATGAGATAATAACAACAGGATTGAGATGAGCACTAGAGATATGACCAGTTGATAGAATTATGATCATAATAGCAAGTCCACTAGCTCCAGCACATCCAATTAGTGTCTCTGAATTTTCAACCTTTTGGTTCTCTATTGTAGTTCCCATTCCAGCAAACATTAGAATGAATGTGCCTATAAACTCTGCTCCAACCTATAGTAATAACTTGAATGAATTTATGTTGAAGTCCAATCAATTGAAAGTAACAAATTTTTCGTTTTATTTTATTTATCTTTCGATCTAATTTTAGAGGTAAAATATTAGTTATACCAATTAGCTTTAATAATTAGTTAGTTACGCTAATTAGATATACTAGTTACTTAGTTAAACTAATAAGTTATATTAATTAGATATAACTAACTTTTTATATCTACTACTCATAACTAGAAAATTAAAAAAAAAACTAGAACATGAGTTTTGATGTCTTCTTGACAACTAACTAAGGTTGTATTAACTAAATTTAACTTTAATTCGCTATAATATCAAAAATACGACACAAATGTAAATGAAATGTACCTTTTTAGCAAGAGGGATAGGAGTAGGTGGCAATGGCAAAGCACAAGAGACTCTAGGTAAAGAATCATATTCCAAATTACATTCTTCAATAGCAAAACAATTCATATTCTTGAGAAGTGATTTCTTTCTACAATCAGAATGATTTCCATTTTTCTCATACCTTAAGCTACCAAAAATAGGGGTACCAGGTGTTGCACTCCCAAGTGTAGAAGGTATTGATGGAATTTCTTCATTGTCCATATCTCTCTTACTCTAATAAGCTTTAATTATATTAATTAAATTAATAATAACCCAGAAACAAAGTGTAGAGATAAAAGACCTCGAGATTGATGCTTCAATTTTTTTTTTGTCTTAACATGTTAATTGTGAGGATAGTGCATAACTATGATAATGCATATATATAGGCGTAGAATTGGTGGGATAGCTTTCTTAGGAAGGTGCGTATGTCCATAAGAATAATTTTGATACATTGATTCATAGATCTACTAAAAAATCAAATGGTTGGCCAAATTTACATGAAAATATACAATGTTGATATGGTTGGCAAAAAAAAGTATATAATAAGTTGGGTATTAATATGCTTTTGAAGTATTTTGCTTTTGTACTTTTGTGTTTGCTTGGCCAAATTTGGATCAAAATCACTTTTATGATATCCTTGCTTGTTTAATATGTATAAATCAATTAATGCTGTAAAAGTAATAGGTAGGGAAAGATTCAAAGAATTTGTGCATAACTAACCTATATTTTACCAACATGAGAACATCCAAGGATAACTCAAAATATTGGCCACTTATTTCCACTACTACACTCATATGCAAATCACATCACCATGTGCTCCAGGAAATTGTTTTCATAAATATGAATATGACAATAGGGAGAAATATAAACATGTGTCTATGGTTCATTAGTAGTCATGCTACTATATGTAAGGATTTTTCTTTTAAATTAAAAAAGGAAAAATTTAATAACACTAACACATTTCTCTCGTATGGAAACTCACATCTTCTATCGTATGAAACTCACATTTTTAAATAATTCAATTTGAGTTTCAATTAATTAAAAAAAAATTGTATGTTAAGGATAAAGAAGTGTATATTAGCAAATAAGATTTTAGCTCATATGTATCTCACAATGATCTAAGTTCCAATTTTGTTGTTGATACGAAGATTTCGTTAGAGAGTGTGTTGTTAAAACTTAATATATAACTATTTGTGTAAGTATTTTTTTATTTGTGAGATTTTATTTGGTCCAGGTTAACTCCTAAAACTTAAGTCACCTAAACTTTTTATTTTCACAACAAAAAAATTATGTTTTGAAAAAAGTGTCTTGTTAGTCATCCTTATTAGAAAAGACGATAAACTCAAGTTAGACTTGATTTAATTTTTTAAACAAACAAAACCAAGACTTCTAAAAAAAGTCTATTTAGTTAAAAAAAGTCAGACTACGTATCATATAAAAAAACTTTATAAATCTTTGAGGTCGACTCTTTAAATAAATATAAATAATATTTTTTATTACTACTATAATTATTATATTAAATTTTGATCATTTTGTACTAAATAGCGTACCGTGCCGCTATAGCCGCTCATAGTACAATATGTGAATGACCAAAAGGAAAATGATTAAAATGCCAAAATCCATGATAGTAAGAGACATACCGTAGGGAGGCGACTGCTGACGTTGCTGTGCTTTGAATTGATACCACCGAATGTTAGAACGCTGGAAGACAAGTGCCCCTGGTGTTGCTTGTGCTTGTGAAATTACATTGTCCATCTGCGGAACAGGAACAAGCAAAACAAGACTACCACAATTGAAGATCAAATCAAATTTTAAAAAAAAAAAAAGGAATTGTTGGAAAAGCAGTACATGGATTTTAGCATTTCATGCATATGAAATTCCACAATGGCCTAAAGATTCAAAGGCTTTTACCGTAATAATTCAGTATTGATACATTCGAAGAACCAGACTTTCGTTTAATGGATCAAAACAGGTTCTTCTAATCCAACACTTAAAATCACATTCAATAGATAATCCGCGATAATCCGCCAAAGTACCGAAAAAAAATCATAAGATGTTCACCAAATTTATAACAGCAAACACCAAATTTATAACTATTTTGAAAGTTTAATTTTGATTATTTTGAAACCTCTCAACATAAGATGTTCACCTTTTTGTCATTAGTGTGACCTCTTTACATGTACTAACAAATTAATAATTAGTCTATTAACATTAGCCGTTTAAAAAAAAGACCTTTATATAAATATATATATATATATATATATAGGTACAAAAACAGCACTGATTTTTTTCTTGGATATGATGTCACACAATACATTTGAACACACATATTGCACCATGTGCATGTAGCTAGCTAGAGATGCACCAATTGCAATAATCATTCTTGCTAAATTACATTCTATATTTGTATATTATAAAACAAATATTCTAATTAAGTACTCTCTGGTGTCCTTTTTATAAGAAACCGTTGGGTGAAAATTTAGTCAATACAAATTGATGTATTTAATTCATAATATGAATCAAATACATTAATTTTTGTAGACTAAATTTTAACTCAACAGTCTCTTATAAAAAAGATCAGAGGAAGATGTCTCAAATATCAGGATATTGGGGATGAGTCATCATCATCTTTTGAAACTTCCAGGGGCAAAAGAAGCTTTTAATTCAGGGTTAAATTCTTGATCAGACAATTTGACAGCAGTGTATACACCTGCCCAATTAGAGCTCCAAGAATAGGAGCTATGTGATATAACCATATGCCTCTGAAGTTGTTTGAAACAATTGTTGGGCCCAGCGTTCTTACTGGATTTATTGAACCTCCAGTTGCAGGCCTGTAGTATAGTGTTGTTCAATCAATAAGGTCATGCTAAGAAATAAGGCCCAAATGAATATTGGCCCAAATAATTTAATTGAGTTCCTAAACTTTTAGTTAAAAATTTATAATTAGTTCTCTTAATTTTAAAATAATATGTAATTGGATTCTTAAATAATATGTGATTAGTTCTCTTAAATTTTAGTTAATTAGTTTTTCACAAAGTAGAGTTTTTCCTTAATTGGATTCGTTACAGGTTTTTTTTTATAAAATTTTTAAAGCGAAGAAGAGTAAAAGAATAATTTTAAAGATATTTATTTACTTAAAATTAAATTTAAATTCCACATTTCCATAATTTTTCACATCATTATAAACTAAAATTGTAAAGGTAAAATAGGTGATTAAAATTATTGATTTATTAAAATGAAAAGACAAAAACTGTGTATTTTAATCTTTTAGGGAGAGGAATATGTTCGTGTATTACACTAATGATTTTGGTTACACCATACTTGGACTTGTAAAAGTATAATTTTGATCAGCTAAATAAATAGTTTAATTGTAATTAAAGTTAAAAAAGTTTATTCATCAAATAATTTTCATAATATGTCATCAAAAAATAATAGTGATAGACTATATTTATAGGATTATATAGTATGCATTTTCATTATAAAATAATTTTACCCGACAACTAATAAGAATTATTTAATTTGTCACATCACGCCATCTCTATTATCTATACAATTATTTTAAAATTGATAATATAAATTGGATGTCCGTATAAAATTATTATACGGATCCTTTACTTATTTAAAAATAATAATAACTTAATTGTAGTTTTAGTTTTTTTATTTTTACCAATTTACGAAATCGGTCATCTTATTTTAAAATATGACATTTTTGATTTCTCAATCTGATTTTTAAACTAAATGCGGTTAGTGACATATGATAAAATAACGTAGAATGATTAACAATCGCATTAAAACCTTTTAAAAACTTATATTTAACTTCAAAAAATTTTCTATTTTATAATTAATTAATGAGGGCAAACTTCAAACTTATATTTTACAATTATATTTAACTTTAAACTTATATTTTATAATTAATTTATGTCAAATTATCATTTTTTTATTTTATAAATTTGAATAAAAAACAAAATTATCAACTTTTAAAATAGTGAGGGCAATTTCGTAAAAGTAGAAAAAACAAAATTGTAATTAAACTAAAAATAATAACGTTGAACATACCTGACTATGAGTATGTTGAGCATGACGGTGGCTCCCACTGCGATTCCTGCAAATTCTCCCACCTGCATCATGTTCACACTCCAGATTAATTAGTGTAAAAAAGTTTCATAAAGTAAAAAAAAAAAATGAATGTCAAAAAAGAAATCATAAGGAGGTTCATTTGTTAATTGTGTATCACCGGCTAATATATAGTTGACCTAATCTTGAAAATCGAAAAAAAATAATTAACTTAGGTAATTAAAATGTTATTTATTTATATAATTTTCTATAAATAATAATAATATTTTTTCCAAAATAATAATAATAATAATTGCGACAAATTGTAATATATCAAAACATGTTTTATGAAGATAAATTAGGTTATTAAAAGCACAAAATATCTTAAATTCATTAAAGATAAATTTTAAAAATAGTATCATTAACTAAGTAGAATTTTTTAAACAAACTGTGTATTTTAACTCTCCAATTTTGAATTTCTTTTTTATTTATATATGAGAGATATAATATGTATTTCTTCTACCCAAGTTATTATTTGATGCAACAAGCAAGATTCCAAATCCATTTGTCTTTAATTAACTAGTACACGTATAGAGATTAGAGACACTAGTGGTTACTTTTTGTTAAGGTAATGATTGGTATAAAAAAAAATGATAATTGCAAATCATAAAACACAATGCTACCTATATTTTGTAGCCTTTTTATTTGTTTTTGTGTGTGTGTGTATATATATATAAAATGTTGCTTTTGTATATCAATTTTGGTTTTAAAAAAAAAATAATAATATGACAATACTTACAGCTTTTGTGTCAGTGGCAACTGCAGTGACAACAAACATGAGATTAAAGTTATATATATGATTCTAGGTTTTCATTACAAAATGCACCTGTAAAAAACACTTTAAGTTTGTATTTGATTTCTTTCTTTTCTCTTCTACTCTTGTGTTAGAGTGTTATGAGATGTAGTTCATGTATTTCCTTTGGAGAGTGTAAATGCATTAGGGCCGAGGGTGTTTGAGAAAAGTCTATGTGTGGTAAAAAATTTCACATTAAATGAAAAATCATTAAATGATTATTTTGTGAGTGTCATTTGACAACAATTGTGATTTTTATCTGATTTTGAAATTTCAACATTATATTCTTGCATTGTGATTGTGTTCTTTTAATTTCTTTGTGTTGTTTTTCCCAACAACAAGAGCTAATGGTATTTTTATACATTGAAACCTTCCTAAAATGTTTACTCCACTAGTTAAGGATATATAAAATTTTGTTAATGAGGACAAAATAATCTATGATACTTTCAAAAAATATTACAAACTTTTATAAATTAAATAATATAATATGAAAAATATTCAAAATATCTAGGCTTCTAAAATAATTGAATTGTCTAGTTTTTATTTCTTAATTACAATATTTTTGCCACGTGAGAAAAAAAAAGGGAAACAAAAAAAAAAAGCAAAAGTAGGAAAATTAGGTGCTCAACAAAGACACCCTTTGAACATAAGCTAATTGTGCAGAGGATAAATTAGGTAAAGACTCATGTATCATTATTAGCAATTTCAAACAAATTGATCTAAACTTTACAAGAATATCTTCACAAGCATTCTCTTCTCAAAGTACACTCTCAATCTTTCTTCATATAATTTCAAATGATTTCTAACATGTTGGCATAATAATGAAACTTAACCCATTTGAAGTGAGTCGGACTAGCAAACCACCCTTCTTAGCCCCGCTTAATTGATTCTCACATTTTTCTTCATTGAGGATTTCAGATCCCTAATTTTAATTCTCATTTTTAAAATTGATGAAATTTGGCCCATTCCCAAAATGTGACCATGAAATTGATGATGTGAAATTATAAGTTGATGTAGTGTACACTAGGATCTAGAATTCTTATTTTTAGCAAATACAAATTACTTTTATTATTTTCTGTAATTACTTAAACGATTTATGATTTAATTATTAAAAAATTTAAAAAATAAGGCATAATAGATGAAACTCTTACTTGGATGTTGGAACCCCAATTAACCAACAAATTTTCAAGAAAGGCACAATAAATGAAACTCTTACTTGTTTGTAACATCCATGGTGCTTACAGTACCTCCATGTTTGTAACATTCATGGCACCAAAAAGGCGCTTTTCTAGCACATCAAAATAGTATCACTTTACTTAGGAATTGAGACTAAAGTAGTTTATAACCTATATTCTTCAACCCATTAAAGAACCGTTTTTGAAGGACAAAATCGTGAAACCTTACGCACAAGACACATAGAGGACAATAACTCAAGAATGTGGCTTGAAGTCGAACCTATGGCACAGTTGAGGGCTAACAGACCCTTTAGCTCTATAGCCTCAGTTGGGGATACTGTTTCGATACACCAAAGTAGTCACACATTGCTTATAAATCGAGGTTATATTTAATTTTAAACAACACCCATACTCCTCAATCAACTGAGACGTCTTTTGCTAAAAATAAATCTGTGAAGCGTCATGCGCATGACTCATAGCGAGCAATACCTCAATTATGTGCTTGAGGTCGAAACAAAAGTGTACTCCAATGTTGCTAGTTTGGTAGGCATTTCATTCCCTTATCATTTTGAAAAATGAATGGACAGATAGGAGGCTCCTAAGACTTCTAATTTTTTTAAAATAATTTAAGCATATTTAAAGGTGTTGTTAGACCTCAAACTAGAAATATCAAAAGAATAAAATCAAAATTCGATCTTATAAAACTCAACTCGTTAAAGATATTATGAAGCTGTTTAATTCGTGTTTAACAAAACATAACAAACTTTTAAAAATGTCAAGATTTAAAAAATATTTCCTTATTAGAAAAAGGGAAAAGCAACAACATAGAGAACAATGCTTACTCTTATTTTTATAAATAAAATTATTAACATTTGAAGTTATCCATACTTGAAATTAATCCAAAATTGATTCCGTTATTTTGGTTAGCTCATTTGTAATATCAAAATCTCCAGGTTTTCTAAGACCACTGCATGCACCGTTGTTGATGTGGTCTGTTCTTGAAACACCCCGTTTCACTTTTATAAATAAATAATTATTTAATAATAATATTAATATTATTAAATAATTAAAGCCAACTCCACTCATTCTTCTTCTTCTTCTTCTTGAGTAATATTTTTGGGTTTGGGTTTGTGCTCTAAGGAAGGAGAAGGGGACCCATTTATTGAGAGTTGTTATTGAAACTCTTTGAGGTAAATACACAACTCTGATGTTAATAATGAATCTCTAGAAAAAAATGTAGTTTTGGTTAAAAAACTTATTTTTGTGCTTAGAGTAGATTTAATGAATTTTTATGCTTTTCTAGAGTTGGCTAAACTTTAGAATAATTTTTCTAAAGTCTTGAGAATATTTTTGATACTCTGATTTGTCAGCTGAGATTCTGTCGGCTACTCTTGGAATTGTTGGAGAACAAACGTAGCCGATTCTCCGTAGTTGTGAGTTGAAGACGGTCATCGTCATTGTTACAAATAAAGAAATAGAAGAACTCAAAGCATCATTGTTAAAATCTGAAAAGGAGAAAAAAGAGCTACAAGCGAAGTTAGAAAAAGTCTCCCAAGAGAACAAGAACTTACGATCAGAAAACACATGTAAGAGTCAGTTTATTGAGAGAAGCAACAAAAGGTTGAAAATTGAAAAAGAAAATAAAGTTGACATACAAGATTGTTTAAGAGGTGCAAATGAAGAGTTAGATGTGCGAAAGCAAGAAAAGAGGTGCAAATGAAGAGTTAGATGTGCGAAAGCAAGAAAAGAATGCAGCTATTGAAAATGCCTATATGTGGAAGGTGTTGTGGACAAAATCAGCAAGCTCTGAGAGGAACATAAAAAATGAGTTTGGAGATTTAAAGAAACAACTGAAAGAAATGGTATCTGAGTACGAGAGTCAAGTGAATGAGAGGCAACACAATAAAGAAATTGAAGAATTACTCTCAAAACGCCAAGATGCACTAAGAATGGAAATGGAGACTTCTAGTGAGTTGATGAATTACATTGATTACTAAGAAAAGATCTATAACGACTTAAAGGATGAAACCATATATTGGGAGGATCGTTTTATGATGTTGATGGGTTAGTTGAAGAATCAAGAGATCTATAAAGAGCTAAAACATGAAGGCAGACATTGGAAAGACTGCTTTTCAAATTTGGCAATGCTAGCTAATCAAGCAATCATATAAATTCCAAAGCATCTAAGAGAGATTGATGCAGTAATGCATCCGCTCAATACTCCAGTCAAAGTCTACAAGTTCGTTGAATATTGCAAAAATTTGGTACGGAACAGGCTTTACGAAACTGTTGAGTAGTTGAGACCATACATAGCTCTACCATCATTGGCAAATCTTGCTTACAACTTTTGCTGCATAAGTCTTTCATTGTGGCTCACTTAACCTTTTCTTCTTGTATTTCTTCCTTAATTTCCTCTTTTTTCTTGGTAGGGAGTAGCTCTTACACGATCATCCTCAATGCCTCCGGTTTGCAGCTTATTTTTTCTTTGAAGGAAGTGAACTCTGAGAAGGATGGCTTTTAAATTTTGAGGTTTGTGCTTTGATGCTATAAGGACTGTCTTGTGGTTGGTTAGTTTATACATTTTGATTTTGTTGTGTTTGGTTTGAATAATCTATGCCTGTATGAGCTGATTTAGACACTTAAGTTCTACTTCATTTTGAACAACTGTGCATTAATGGGAATAGCATTCATTCTTTGAATTTTGTTTATATCATGTTATAATAAAGATTCTGAAAGTGGAAACTATATGTTCATATAATATATATCATAATAAATTCTGTACATGCATTGTCAATTGTGTTTCGCTACTTACTGTAAAATGGTACTTACAAACCTAGAGATATTTCCCGATAATTGTGCTCTCTTACTAAAAAGTTCTTCGTCATAAACAATTTTTTATATGTAGTTGATGGTAGAAAATACCATAATGATAGTATAATCTTTTTTATGCTCGATTCTTAGCGCATCTGTTAGTTAATAATCTCTTTTCTCATTGCTTATGTTGAATCTATCTTACTGTATTCAGATATTACTATCAATCGTATACTTTTTTGTGATCATCAGAAAAGCAAAAGAGGCAACTAATGATGGTTTGAATACAACGTGGCTTTATTACTCTTGTTTAAAAACTTATTTGACGTACTTGCATTCAGATGCATCTCACTTTTGCAACCGCTGGGTCTGATGGTGATTCTAATTTTTCGGATAACGATTGAAGACAGTAAACAAAGGCTAAAGATACATGCTTTTCTCTAAAATTATCTGTTTCACTCATTCTTTCTCACTGAAATCGAACTCTGGAATTTCCCAAAGCTCGCATTTGTCATTTTTTTTTTATAAAATAAAATTTTTGCACCTTTGTTTCATAGTAGGATCCATCTGTATGTGTGGCTGAACAAGACATGTATGTGTCTAGGAACCAAAACATATTGTTACTCTCCTCTCAAGCTAGTATTTATATATTCACAGTGTGGTCCTGGCATTTGGTCTCTAATTTGCCTTTTGTCACATTATCATATAGTTAACAGGAAAATGGAAGGATGATCCCTGATATGTTGGCAATAAACAAGGCAAGTTACACACTTACACTGTAAATAATCAAGTTAAGAAATCATATGTATAGGGTATAATACATAGTTTCTGGTTATACAACTGTTCCATCAGAATATTTTTAAATTTGGATTCATACATATGAATGGGCCCTGTTTTTTTGAAAACACTGTTTATTATCTTCATTCCTTGAATGAATTCTCAACTCTCTCTCCTCCCCATGTTCAATGCTGGTGGATGTTTGCAAAAGTATGAGATATTGACAAGTATTAAAAAAAAGTTTTTTATTGACTATAGAGTAACAAATAAGTTGCCTAAAATCTAAATCCATTTGCCACTTGGGATTAGTTGACAGTAAGGAGAAAAAGTGCAATTTGCTCTCCATGAGCATATGCTTATAATAAAGTACTTGGAACATAATTTGTTTGCTTTTCTAGACAACCTTATGCATGTCTAATTGTCTACAGTAGCTTGAAAGGTTTCAATAATCTGAATACTATTGATTGATAAGTTACAAATTATAGTCTCTAATGTACAATATACATTGAACTGAAATCCTAATAAATGATAATCCCTCATTAAAAAAAAAGGAAAATAATAAAAAGGTTTAGTTCGTAGGCGTATTGTTTATTAAAAAAAAGTTTGCAATTTACCCTTTATAAATATTCCTATTGGGATATTTTTAACCCGAAACGAAATGAGTGGGAATTGAAACTAAAATATGCAATACATGCTACCTATAATTGTTACAATTTTTAAAAAAGTATAACATGTAAAGGTGAACCCCACTAAAGGTTAAATGAATAAATGTATGTTTGGATTCCAAAGTACTTACGAAGACTTACGATTGTTTTTTAGAAAAAAATTGGAGATGGGGAATTATTATTAACAATGGTGGTACTAAGTTAGAACATTAAACTCTTATTACTAAGCTGACATCTCGAAATCTTAAAAATTTAAAGGCTGATTTTGTTATGTTTAGGGATTGGTTCTAATTTAAAATTATGATATGTATATTTTTTCTTCTAATATGATTTTTAGACTTAATTCAAGTTTATTGTTCAACTTACTTTTACGTAAAGATATCTAAATATAAATTATTTTACTTCATTATTTTTAACTAAAATAAAATCGAATTTACTGACAAGTTCAATAAAAACATAGTTCTAGTTCATGTTTGGTATCAAACATCGCCCCCGAGAAGTTGATGGGTCACTTTTGAAGGTATAGAATTAATTTTGACATATTTGGATATTATCAAAAACAATTGATTGTCTCAAAAATGGATTCTAACTTAAAGCTTGAATTTGTAGTTTTTGACTTCAAATGTAAACTTAATATTATCATTATTTATTAAACTAGTTGCAAGTATATGGTTGACAAATAATAAATGAAATTCAATGAAAATTGGTATAAATAATTATTTTCTTAAAAGGTCAACAAAGAAAAAAATCAAGGTTTCATGAAGTTGTCTCAAAGTAACCAAAAAAAAAAAATATATATATATATATATATATATATATATATATATATATATATATATATATATATATATATATATATATGAATAGATGAATGATTCGATTTAGTTTCGCTTTATTCTGAGCTCCAAAAAGAATGTTAATATTTCAACAATATTCAAATGGTTAAATTAATTGATTGAAAGACCTCAAAGTTTAGGGGAGTTCAGAGGTGGAAATAGTCCAAATTCATCTCAGATACATTATAAAAAAAAAACGGATATATTTTAATATGAAAATAACTCCTACCACTTCTGATACTGAGGTTTCTGTACTTGAAAAAACCCCTTGTAACTACTCTTTTCGATTATCGATGATGGATTCGGCCATTGCGATATATAAAAAATGATCACTTTGAAAAGGTTTATTCAATGTAACTTTATTATTGCTTTTGCCTCTTTTTTCCTTTGTTTTTCATTTTTTTGGGTAAGGTCTATATCCTCCCGTTCTTGTTATTTTCTTATTTTTAAATCTATTTTTAGGTTATAGAAAATAAATTATTTTCTTAAAAATTAACCACATTTCAAATGAGATATACACTACATAAGATGGAGATGGAGGGAGTATCACTTAAGTACTTTATCCTCACAAACTAATTAATTGGATCTTCCTAAAATGCATACAAGTTATTCTCGAAAATAACAATAATGTTATTACAGGGAAAATGCTATTCCGTCTCTCGATTTTGTTCATCCGACCTTCAATATACTAATGAAAGTTAAGATTCAGTAATGTATTTTACAGTATCAGAAGTTAAAATCCAATAAAAAAGAATAAACATGAAAGATTAGATAAACATCCACCATTTATAGATTATTTTGTTTAAACAGGAAAGAACCTAAATTGGATCAACCCAAGTTTATCAATTAGATTGAAACTAAGTTGGGTATTTGGATCTTAAATTGAAGCTTTCTTTTGTAGAGCCTATAGTAGTAATCGTTTTTTTT
>JBBPBP010000001.1:32559137-32635662 GCA_037974735.1 Cicer chorassanicum
ATATATATATATATATATATATATATATATATATATATATATATATATATATATATATATATATATATATATATATGCATTCATAATTATTAATAAAAAGGGTATAAATTAGAAATAAAAATGATACAGTTAATTACAATAAGCCAAATCAAATCACAGTTTTAAAGCCAAAAAAAAAATTACAATATTAAACTACTCTTGTAAACAAGCGACCTACTCTTGACTGTTGCTTCTATTTTGTTCTCTATTGCTGCACTTGTCTTGTGATGCAATATTCTGGCTGATGCACTAGCCTTGCTTTGTAAATAATTACAGAAAAATGTAATTATATAAGTTAGAGTGTTTTAACTAATTGAAAAAATGATAATTTTATAAGTAAATGTTTGATACAAAATATGGCAAAAATGGTATATAATGAATTAATTAATGAAAAAAAAAGCAATTTTCTTTGCCCTTAGCCATTATCCACATGATACCAAGCAAAGAGACAAAATTTTGAGTTTCAAACAAAAAAAAAAAACTAAAAGACAAATGTGGTTGAATCATGTACAAAATTAACCAAATATGCAAATAAACAAGAGCTCTTTAGCCCAACAAACCAGCTCTGTTCAGCAGATGAACATAATTAGATAAAAACAAATAGGTTAAAACCGTGAATAGATCAGATGTGCATAATAACTCAAATTACGAGCAAAAATATTAAGCATCAAATAGGAAATTGATATGGAAGCACAAAGGCAAGCAGGAAAGCAACCAGACAAGTTAAAAAACTCTATAAATACATCTTCACTTATCTTTTAAAAGATATAAAAAAGATTAACTCTACTTTAAAAAGAAAACACATACAAAAAAGGAGAAGAGGAAGAAATCAGAGAGAGTTACAGTAACAAACAACAAACAGAGAACGTCAAAGTATATTTTTTCTCTTGTACAATAAATTTTGATGTTCTTTATCTTCAATACACAATTACTCTTTTGTTTTAAAAAAGATGTAGATTTTTTATTTGTAAGAGCAAATATTAATATACATAATGAACAAAACATAAAAAAATAAGACTAAAAATTTGAACCTGTGATGATGTCGTCCTTGCCGTCTGTCGTTTGTTTGTTCTTCTTTATTTTCCCTTTTTTCGCCCAGCTGCTGATGCTTTCTGCCAACAAGTGGCCGCCTCCCTTAAAATGAAACAAGGGCTTTCAGTTCTATGTTTTAATTTTGTGCATATAAATTCAGCCCATTTAGGGCTGATTTTTGTTTTATTAAAAAAGAGTTAATTTGCTTCATAACTTAAATATCAAATTTCATAAAAATAAAAAAAAAATAAAAAATGAAGCAAGTATTTCATTAAAGATTAACTAAATGTGAATTTTTTTTAATCTTTGAGTTATTAATTAGGACACAAGTTGCGACAATTTGGTGGTTCTAAATATCATCTTCATAGATAAATTAATAAATTAAAACTCATAAAGAAATTAATAAATAAAAATTATTGTTAAAGGTTAACTAGAAATAAATTTTTTTAATCCATGAGTAGCAGAACACAATTTATACAACCTGATAACTCTAAAATTTATTTTTATAAATAAATAAATAGAAAATCAACTTTTTAAATTTGATTAATTTGATGTGATCTTTTTTTAAATCTGAGTTGTAAAGACACAAGTTGTACTACTTGGTGATTTTGAAACTCAATTTTAAAATTTTAAAATAATTTAAAATATTCCTAAAAGGATTAAGACATCTTTTTATTATGAGTTTTTGAGACATGAGTTGTACAGTTTGATAGTCCTAAAATTCACATTCCAAAATAATTTTTTAAGTCAAACAAGCTTATTTTCTTTTCTCGTCAAAACATTTTTTTTAACAAAACAAATTTTCTTAAAAAAACAAAAAAAAATCAACACATCTGCATTTTCTACCCAAGAACTACGTAGCTTTGATTTCTCCATCGCACCGGGAGATATGAGGAGCAAGATCACATTCTTGTCAAACACATTAATAAAAATTTCTTTTTTTTGTCCTTTATTTCTTAAGCACGCATTTATTCCAAAATCATATTAAAAATTTAATTAAAAATTATATTCATATTTAACAATAAGTAGAAATAAGTATATTTAAGTTAATATTAATTTTGCACAATTAATTATAGGTAAACATATTTTAACGGATGTTGTAGGGTGCTAATATCTTCCCTACGCATAATCGGCTCCCGAACTCAAAATTTGGTTTCAAAGACTATTTTACTTTTTAAGTGTTTCCCAATGTTTTTCCCTATTTTAAAATAAATTTTGGTGGCGACTCCATTAAATCGAGAAATACTCGAAATTTTAGCCCGCGACAGATGGCGACTCCACTGGGGATCTTTTGGAGAGTCAAGCCTAACATAACTAATTGTGCATAATTTTTAACTTTTTTTATATTTGTTTGTTTTTCATTTTCTTTTACTTTATGTGTTTATTATTTCTTAATAAGTATTAGCTGACAATATAATACTCTTTTAAGCTAGTATATCATTTTTATTTATTTATTTATTTATTTTGTATATGTATATATGTTTTTAGCATTATAGAGCTATTGAATTATACTTATTCCACACTCTACACTTTTACTAAGACACACACTTATGAGTAGAACCTTATACCCGAGTTTGAATAAAACTTAAGTTTAGTTTCGAGATTGCGTAGTGGTAGCCTTTTGGATGTACATACATTTTGGTTAACATGAAGATCTCACCTAGAGTTTGATCTTGTTGAGGGTATTGTCAATCAAAATAGTTTACCTATTGTTGTTGACAATATTCCAAAATAAGATTACTACTCTAGGAACCGTGTTAAGAACTATAGAGCCACCATTGTGAGAGTTTCACTACATAAGCCAATAGACCCCTTTCATCATAAGAATATCCATATAAGCAAAAAACTACATCATACATTCATTCAAAACTTTATATATTCACGACAGTCATTCTACATAATTGCATTCATATCTCATGACATTGTTTCTTTTGAAAAATGAATTGGCATTTTGCATCAATTTTCAGGATTGTTGAGGCATCATAAGGACCTTAGTCACATATTAAATTAAAGTGGACAATGGGATCGGAAAAAAGAAAAACTTTACTTTTAAAGTTCAAGCAACCTGATTTGAAAATTTTAAGAGACATCATCAATCAAATGAAAACCATACAACGTGAGAGTTTCTTTCACAGATATGGCAAGATCCTAAATCTCTTGGCAGTGAATGTGCAAACATGGGCCCTCACGACATTGGCTCAGTATTACGACCCTCTCTTAAGATGTTTCACCTTTCAAGACTTTCAATTGGCCCCGACATTAGAGGAATTTGAACGAATATTGAGTTACTCCCTGGAGAAAGGAAATCCTTATCGATATACTGCGCAACCACCAAGTTTGAGCGCAATTGTTGAAGTGTTGAAAATCGACATAAGAGAGTTGGGAAGTAACAAAGAGGAAAAATAAGCTATTCATGGTTTTTCAAGAAAATATCTAGAGCAAAAGTGCCAAGAGTTAGCCGTAAGAAAAGAATGGGTTACTTTTATAGATGTTTTGGCTCTCATTATCTGTGATATTGTTTTATTCCCAAACCTTGATAATTTTGTAGATTTTGCTGCCATCAATGTCTTCTTGGCTTTTAACAAAAATAAACAAAATCCAGTTCCTACGGTTCTTGCTGATGTATACTACTCTCTGCACATGCGACAAGAGAAGAAAGGGGGAACAATTTTGTGTTGTGTTCCAGCGTTGTAAACTTGGTTCATGTCTCCCATGTTCAGGAAAGGGTATCATGTTGGAGTTAAAAGTAATCGTGAATGGGCTCAGAGTATAGCTAGCCTTACTGGGGACACAATTTCATGGTATCATAGAGAACAAGAGGTGGATGAAGTAATATGCCAATGCAGAGATTTTCCAAACGTACCTCTCATGGGAACCAAAAGATGTATTAATTACAATCTGACGGTAGCTCTGAGACAGCTTGGCTACCTTATGTTGGAGAAACTAGATGATAAATCGTTGGAAGCTTTGTTTAGCACAATATGGGTATAGTAGACCCACTAATGTTGCGAAGGATAAGTCGAGCTTGGGAAATGATCATTAGAAAAGGAATAGTAGTCGGATGTAGAAGTTGCAGCACAAAAGAACCCTATCAACAATGGGTAAAGAAAAGAGTCCAAGAAATCAAGCTGCCTTTCCACAGTACACCCTCGAATGGTAAGGAAATACCTGAACCTACCCTTGTTACAAATGAAGAAATAGAAGAACTCAAAGCATCATTGTTAAAATTTGAAAAGGAGAAAAAAGAGCTACAAGCGAAGTTAGAAAAAGTCTCCCAAGAGAACAAGAACTTACAATCAGAAAACACATGTAAGAGTCAGTTTATTGAGAGAAGCAACAAAAGGTTGAAAATTGAAAAAGAAAATAAAGTTGACATACAAGATTGTTTAAGAGGTGCAAATGAAGAGTTAGATGTGCGAAAGCAAGAAAAGAATGCTGCTATTGAAAAGGCCTATATGTGGAAGGTGTTGTGGACAAAATCAGCAAGCTCTGAGAGGAACATAAAAAATGAGTTTGAAGATTTAAATAAACAGCTGAAAAAAATGGTATCTGAGTACGAGAGTCAAGTAAGGAATGAGAGGCAACACAAAAAAGAAATTGAAGAATTACTCTCAAAACACCAAGATGCACTAAGAACGGAAATGGAGACTTCTAATGTTGATGGGTCAGTTGAAGAATCAAGAGATCTATAAAGAGCTAAAACATAAAGGCAAGCTTTGGAAAGACTGTTTTTCAAAATTGGCAATGCTAGCTAATCAAGCAATCATAAAAATTCCAAAGCATCTAAAAGAGATTGATGCAGTAATGCATCCGCTCAATACTCCAGTCAAAGTCTACAAGTTCGTTGAATATTGCAAAAATTTGGTAGAAGAATTGGAGGAGAAGATTGGTTGTCCAATTAAAAGAGAAGATTGAAATACCATAATCGATGTAGTTTTTCATTTTGTGATGTATTCTTTTTTTTTTATCAACGAAGGATTTGCTGTTTTGTTTACCGATCCCCATATTTTCGTCAATAATAATTCGTTTTCGTTTAAAAATTTATGTAAGACTCATGATTCCCCAACATCCAACAATCATAAGTAACTAATAGATTTCATTTTCATTTCATTCATATTTAATACATACTCATTGAATTTTATTTATTTATTTAAAAAAAACATAAAACAAAAAATCAATAAAGTTGTTTTCTCGACACCCTTATCAGACTCGCTCAAACTCCAAGATCATGGATGAACTTGAGCAAAACCAAGAAGTGATGAGAGTGGATGTTAACCAATTGAAGGATAAGGTTGATCGAATCCTAGAAGCTATACAAGCTTTGGCAAGGAAGGAGAATACAAATGGGAATCCTCCAACTGCAAATGAAGAAAACCAAACCACTCCTTCCCACCCACCAGGCTTTACCCCAACTACTCAACAGTTTCGTACAACAGTTATGCAATTTCCTATGTATGGTCTCCCACAAGGTTATACTTCACCTTTAGTCATCAATCCCATGGACAACAACCCAAACCACTCAACTATCAACCCCCAAAACCTAAACCAATCACAAATCCCATCTCCTCTGGGCTACGTGCCACCCCAAAACACTATACCCTCAGAAAATATTCCATATAGTGCACCCCAAGTCCCCCATTTTAAGGCTAACGAGAATTGGCAACAACCTCATGTTGGTGATGATACACAATCGAAGGAGAAATTCCATGTTTTAGAAGAGCGAATAAAAGCAATTGAAGGGAATAATGTATATGGTCTCGAAGCTTTTGATATGTGTTTGGTTCCTGATGTGACTATCCCTTCAAAATTCAAGGTTCCTGAGTTTGAAAAATACAAAGGCGCCACATGTCCTAAAAAGCATCTGACTATGTATTGCAGAAACATGGCTTCTTATGCTCATAACAACAAACTACTCATTCACTTTTTCCAAGACAATTTGAGTAGGGCGTCGTTAAGTTGGTATATGCATCTCAAGCGAAATCGAATTTGTTTGTGGAAAGACTTGGTTGATGCCTTATTGAAACAATACTGGTACAACATTGACATGGCCCCTGATAGTGGAGAGAAGTGGCATCACAATTAGAACCTCCTTTATTTGAAAGAGTAATGGTTGGTATATTTATGGATACTCTCCATAAATGGGAGTATGTCATCAAACTTTTTTGACCTGGTCATGATAGGAGAAAGGATAGAAAGTGGGATGCGGAGTGGCAAGATCGTATGTGCAGCAAGTGGCGTGAAATGACCTCAGACGACATCCACAAAAAAGAAAGAAGGGGATGCTAATGATGTAATGGTAAACCCAAGAGTATCTTATTTTCCATCCATGAATTCTTATCGACCCCCAAATTTCCAGCCCCCGATACCCCAAACTCCTTAGATTCCTTATCCATATGTGGCTGCAACCTCACAAGCTTCATACCCTCAATATAACCCTTCAAGACCACCTTTTTATCAACCATCTCTGGTCCAACCACCACATGTCGCATTTCCACAACAAAACCAACGGAACCAAAATCCAAAACCGAATCAATACAAACCACCAATTAATCGAGAAAAGAATATAACCCATTTTTACCCAATTCCTGTGACATACAGCCAATTGTGAAGGTGCAAACATGAGAAGGGGGGTTGAATTGTATTTGCAGAAGTTGATAACTTTTTTATAATTTATAAATAATTAAAAACTAGTTTGGTTTCAGTGACTTATTTGGAGTAAAAGCATTCGGATTCAGAAGATAATAATAAAAACTCTCACACTCTAAGAAAAGAACACTTAGAAAATATTTATAACCGAAACAAGTGTTTCTCTTTTTGAACTCTAAGATGAAATGAGATGAGAATTTTGAGCTTGAGTTCTTCTACTCTTTTGTGTTTTTCGATGCTTTTCTCCTTCAGCTTTGAGTGTCTATTTATAGTGAAAATTTGGGCTTCAATTTAGTCTTTGTTTAATTCTGAATTGTATCTTGTTCAGATTGAGTTTGTAAATTCTTCAAATTGATTCTATTTCTATTTTGTGTAGATTGAGTTTGTAAATTCTTGAAATAAACTCTTCTTCAAATCTTAATTAAATCTTCTTCAAATGTTGATCAAATATTCTTCAAATATTCTTCAAATCTTGACCATATATTCTTTTCAACTTGGTCAAAGATTTTCTTCAATTATAAATCTGAATCAAATCTTTATTTTAGATTTTTCATCAATTATAAATTTGAATCAAATCTTATTTTAGATTTTCTTCAATTATCAATTTGAATCAAATCTTATTTTAGATTTTCTTCAATTATAATTTTGAATCAAATCTTATTTTAGATTTTCATCAATTATAATTCGGAATCAAATCTTAGTTTAGATTTTCTTCAAAAATATTTATCTTCTTTCATACTCTTTTTGCAGTCAAATATAATATTCTCATAAAATACTTTTGTTAACATCAAAACTCTAAATGTAAAACCAACTTGGTTCCAACAATCTCCCCCTTTTTGATGATGACAAAACTTGTATTTTTTATAACAACTTTTCTTTATATTTCTTTCACTCCCCTGACTTAAACCTCCCATTAAGTCTTAGTATCCTTTTCTCCCTCACATTATAAAATATATTTCTCCGCCTTTTGTCATCAGACAAAAAGACTTGAAAGTGAAACTTTGTCTCCCTTTTTATTATTTTATTTTCTCCTTTTTTTTTATTTTATTTTTTAATAACATGAATATAATATAGTACAAAAATATATATAAACTAATGTAAAACTAAACTACTTTAAATTTATCACAACATCAGTCACGTATGAAGGTAAGGTTTAGGTTTTTCTTGATGAAGTCAAACCTATCTTCAGGTAGTGGTTTGGTGAATATGTCAGCCTATTGGTGTTTAGTGTCTGCAAATTGAATGTTTAGTACCCCTTTTTGAACAAAGTCCCTAATGAAGTGGTGTTTGATCTCTATGTGTTTAGCTCTAGGATTTTGTGGTCTTCAAGTTGATGTTTCATCCAAAGTAGTTGAGAACTGCAGCCAGCTGCTGAAATGTACTCAACCTCTGCTATTGACATTGCAATGGTATTTTGTCTCTTACTTGACCAAGATATTAAGTTTTCACCTAAAAATATGCAGTTGCCACTGGTACTCTTTCTCTCAAGTTTATCTCCAGCATAATCAGAACCACAGTATCAACTAAGTTTGTACTTAGGAGATTTCTTTTAGGTATCTAAGGATTCTCTTAACAGTAGTCAAATGTGGCTCCATATGGTCAGCTTGAAATCTTGCTCATACACATACACTAAACATGATGTCAGTTTTGGAAGCGGTAATGTAAAGTAGGGATCCTATCATTCCTCTATAGGTTTTTTTGTCAACTTTTTCGCCTGAATCATCTTTTTCAAGTGAACAAGTAAGGTGCATTGGTGTAGCCACAGGTTTGCAATCACTCATCTTAAACTTCCTAAGAAACTCTTTTGTATATTTAGTTTGAAGAATGTATATAACTTTTTGACTTTGCTGAATTTGTATCCCTAAGAAGAACTTAAGTTCTCCCATCATACTCATTTAAAATTCAAGCTGCATCAATTAAGAATTTTTTTGACAAAGAGTGCCATTAGTAGATCCGAAAATAATGTCATCCACATAAATTTGAATAATAAGAATGTTATCTCCTATTGATTTTCTAAAAAGTGTATTATTTACTTGTCCTCTTTCAAAGTTATTTTTAAACAAGAAGTTACTAAGTCTATCATACGACGCCATAGGTGCTTGTTTTAGACCATACAAGGATTTTCTAAGTTTAAAAACATGATTTGGAAATTCTGAACTTTCAAAACCTGGGGGTTGTTTAATATAGACTTCTTCACTTATATAACCATTTAGAAAAACACTTTTAACATCCATTTGAAATAATGTAATGTTATTATTTGCAGCAAAAGAAAGTAGGATACGAATAGCTTCTAACTTGGCCAATGGAGCGAATGTCTCAATGTAATCAATGCCCTCTTGATGACTGTAGCCTTGTGCGACAAGTCTTGCCTTATTTATGACCACTTCACCTTTTTCATTTAGCTTGTTTCTGAAAACCAACTTGGTTCGAATAATGTTCTTCTCCGGCCTTGGTACTAGGTCCCAAACATCATTCCTCTCCAATTCATTTAACTCTTCTTGCATTGCAAGAATCCATCCATCATTTGTCAATGCTTCATCAATAGAGGTAGGCTCAATTGATGAGAGTAAGTCAAACAAACTAGTATCTTTAAGTGATGATCTGGTCCTTAAAAGATCAGTTGCACTTCCAATGATTAGAGTTTATGGGTGAGATGACTGGTACTTCCATCCAAATCTTTATTCTGACTTATCTTGACTATTTCTAACTTGATCAGATTCATCTTTTGAAGATTTTTCATATTCTTCTGATTTGCTTGTATTCTCTGATTTTTCAAGTTCTTTTGATTTGTCGACATCTGCTTTCTTTGGTTCCGATAAACTTGCACTATCATCATCTTGCATTGACTTTTCAAGGTCAAGTTATTTGTCATCAAATTTAACATGTATGGATTCTTCCACAATATGAGTTTCCCTATTAAACACTCTATAAGCCTTTGATCTTTCAGAGTATCCGATGAAGGTACACTCTTGAGATCTAGAATCAAATTTACCAAGGTTATCCTTAGTGTTTAACATATAACACGTACAACCAAATTGTTTAAGATAAGATATGTTAGGCTTTTTACCTTTCCACAATTCATATGGTGTTTTATTCAATATAGATCTAATATAGACTCTATTTTGAATATAACATGCAGTATTAATTGCTTCAGTCCAAAAGTGTTTTGCAACATTCATATCATTTAACATGGTTCTGGCCATTTCTTGGAGTGATCTATTTTTTCTTTCTACAACTCCACTTTGTTGGGGTGTTCTAGGAGAGGAAAAGTTATGAGAGATTCTATTCTCATCACAAAAACTTTCAAAATACTTGTTTTCAAATTCTCCTCCATGATCACTTCAAATTGTTACAATCTTAAGACCTTTTTCATTCATTATTTGTTTGCAAAATGTGATAAACACTTTGTGGGATTCATCCTTACTTCTTAAAATTTTACCCATGTCCACCTAGTATAATCATCTACTATTACAAAGCCATATTTCTCTTTTGGTGGCTGCCTTTTCTCTCAAAATAGTCTTTCTCTTCTCAACCCTAATTAGACCACTCTCCACTTAAATAAGTGAGACACATGGACTACAATATTAGGGCTTTTCTCCACTTAGGAAGGGAGCCCAATACCCAACACATAACTCACACATGAAATCTCGGTACCATTGATCGAATTATAAAAATGACACATTTGATATGGCCCTGTTTCTCATATCCTTTTCATGAGAATTTAAGAGTCAAACCCTTGAACTCTATGAAGCGGCCCACTTCATTCTCATATAGGTGGACCTCATCCTACCACTTTTATTTTACGGTCCAACTAGTTTTATCCTTTGGAATGTATCTATTGTCAAGTACTTCAATCACTCTAATAGTGTACTTTCAACATTGAACTCAAGACTTGATGCTACTCAAGTGTGAGTTGATTGTTTCTACCATTGGTGATTACTTAGATATGAGCTTGTTTTACATCCCTAATGATGTCTTCAACACCATGTCCTTTGTCAAACCTTTCGTCAAAGGATCTGCAAGATTCTTTTCAGTTTTTACAAACACTATGGACATCACTCCATTAAATCCTCTAGATTGCTATGTCTTAAATCAACATGTCTAGATTTTCCATTATACTTGGCCATATGCTTTGGATAGTGTGGATTGACTATCACAATATATGGATACTGGTGCCATTGACTTTGGCCAAATTGGCATCTGATACAACAAATTTCTTAACCATTCAACCTTTTTACTACCTGCAGCTAGAGCAATAAAATCTGCAATGATGGTGGAGTCGGCAATGCAAGTTTGTTTCTTTGATCCCCAAGAAACTACACTCCACTAAGGTTGAAGATCCATCTACTTGTGGAAGCATGACCCTCAACATAAGTTACCCAACTGACATCTGTATATCCTTCCAAAACTGAAGGATATCCACTAAAGATTAAACTATATTTAATTGTTCCCTTCAAATAATTTAATACTTTATTAATAACATGTCAATGTTCTTTACTTGGATTGCTTGTATACCGACTTAATCTTCCAACAACATATGTTATATCAGGTCTGGTACAAGTCATGACTTACATCAAGCATCCAATTACCTTTTACATTGTATCACATACAATTAATAAACATTTCACCTTTTACTATATTTAATAAGCATCTCAATTTAAAATTCTAATTCTCTTTTCAATATATCCAAGTTTAAGATATAATACATTAAATGCACTAAATATATATTGTCACAAGCTAACAAAACATGATCATAAAAATTTTGCATAATCAAATATTATAAGGTGGGTGCAAACATGTAAGTCATCTACTACTTAACAAATAAGAATTTATTTCATTTCTATTAATGAAATCATTTCTTCGTAGTTATATTACAACTAATACATGCATAGTAAATTCTATTTGTTAATTCAAGTTTCATATTTAAATTATGTTCTATGGTAAATCCAAATAAATATCACAATAGAAAATAAACAATGAATAAAATCATTAAGATTTTCTATTACTTTCTTCCATGAACATTTGTCAACTGACGATAATTCAAAATAGATCCAAATTATTATCAATATCAAGGCAAGCAAGAAACAATTACTTTCATACTATCATGCACATATATTATGCGATCATCCATTCTAAAAAAAATAAAACTTTTTGCATGAACCAATTAAAACCCCACTTGATATTTATGAAAGTTATTTACACTACTTTTATAATAAACTAGTATACAAGCATGCATCATAAGTTAAACACATGAATGCTAATAAAATCACATAGTTGTTAGTATCAAAACATGAACTCGTTGTAGCATTACAATTATGAGTGTTTCATAAAAAACATAGAAATTTAGAACTATATAAATTTTAGGATCTACGACCATGATAATTAACATCTACACCAATTTTGTTTCCAAAATTAAAAGGTTCAATATAATTTTTACAACATATTGTCATTTCAATTTTTGTGTTTCTTTTTGTCAACAATTTCAAAATATAAGATTTGAAACCAAAATATCATCCAAGAGTCAAACCCACACAATGCCACTAATAAAAATTAAAACAAACTGATTTTCAAAATCCAAACAAACAAAATTCATACATATAAAAACCAGGATAAAATTATCGTCAATTATATATGCTAGCAAGTGGGCAACAAATAGAATGTGAGTGAGTGATTGTTATAAAAGATAAAAGTGGCAGTTATCATGATAACTATCTCCTAATTATTTGAACTTTTTGGCTTTTGTGTATCTTATTATGTTGTTATAGACTAACCATTCCACAAAATTAAGTTGATGAGGGAAAAACTAGTAGTTTAATCACTTATTAATCATGGAGGTTTGATCTCATGCCATTTGACAATTTTTCTAAAAAGTTTAAACTTTAAACAGAGTGATTGTATTTCTATCACACATGAACATGAGAACATCCGGATCAATAAGGCCAAGAATCAGAGTCAAAAGAGTCATTAGTGCAACGTAAATTAATAATAATTTTTTCTTCTTTTTTAATAAAAAAGAACATTCAATCAATAAGCTTTTATATTTACTTTTCAACTCGATATTGTGGTTTTGATACTTATCCAAATATGTACCAATAATTATCTTAGCTTTTTTTAGTCTGATTTACGATCTCAATTCAAATGTTTTGACTATGTTTAACTAAAATTCTGTAATATTTAGTCTTGCATGTTATTTTAGAACAATTTTAATTTTTTTATTTTAGTTTTGATAGTTTTTATGTTCTTGTAAGCGAACAAGATAATTTAATTTACACAAAAAGTTGAGGCTACAAGACAAGAGAGTGGTTTTCAAAAATTTCTTTGAAAATATTCCTAGAAGAAAATATGTCGTTATCCAATGGGTCTTGACCCTAATTCAATTTTAGGGTTGGTCCATGAAGACAAATATAACACAATATAAGTACTAATTTAAGAAGGAGAGTCAAATACTATATACTCGATATTTGACAAAATACTTCATACTTTAAATTACTACTTAGATTCATTTCTATTTTAACTCTTGTAGTTATAATGAAGGTAATTATAATTTACGTTTTTATTATTTTTTCCAAACTTGTAATGAGCTCAACTACTCATGTTGGGATTTAACAATTTTATAATGAAATAGTTGATTCTTAAAGTACATAGTGTTCAATACCTTTAATCTTGTGTCTTTATGCTATATGTTTGTATTGAGAGCTTATTAACTTTGTTCAAATACATGTTTGTCAGGTATTCCACAAAGCTTTTGGTGGAAGTAAGCTTCTTTATATAGCGGTATCAATGTCTTATTGATCACAGTTGTGTGTGGAGCTTATGAGCGATTTTATGCACAACTTAGACTTGTGACACAAAGATGTATAATTAGTTATCTTGTTAGGTAGATTTTGTTTCCCTTGACAATGCTAATTATTTGAAAAATTTGAAAACTTTAGACTTTAAAAAATCATTAATGCAAAATGGTTCTTGTGTACCATTAACCACTATAAAGGTGATGACCATAAAATTCTCCCTTTTAATCTCACTAACTAACAAGTAATAACCATGTCTTTAACTAATATACCAAGAATCATTTTTTCTTTGAATCTTTCAGAATTAAATTAATGTAATTTATGAGTTACATACTCCCTTTATGATATTCTTATTGAAACTTGGATTATTATGTGTACTTGTGAGGTTTCAAAGTGTTCCATATTACATTGCTTTTTAACTATCGGTATATCATAGTTGGTATGACATCACAAACTAATGTCCCTAGTTTTTTCCTAAGCAATTGCCTTTTCGTAGTTGGCCATGGGTCCTTCAATTCCTATGCTTTTTCCTTTGTATTTTTGTTAAGATAATAATGCTACACTTTAACACTTAATAATTGAAGCCTAGTTTAGGAATTTCAAAATGCAATTTTATGTTTTTGCTACTAGTTACAAGAAAATGATATCTTGCATGTATGCCTCCAATTGGAAGAAAGCTTTGAGGGCATACATAACCTTTAACATTATGGAGAGTCAAATACAAATTTTCTTTTATAATATTTTCCTCACATGAGTTTGTTTACACTTATTATGAGATTAATTCTTGAATTTTTGTTTTTTAAAAAGAGCCCTTAATAAGTTCTTTTGAATGATGAATCTAATATACATTATGTAACCCCTTCTTCTAATATATCTTGTTCCACGTATTTAGGTATTAGATTAAGATGAATGTTGACAGAGATTAAAGTTACTTTTATTAATTAGTTTTATTGAATCATTAATTTATTATTTAATTAGAGACTTTTTTCATTGAATTTCATTGAATTCATAAAATAAAATGACAGCAAACACCAAATTTATAACTATTTTGAAGGTTTAATTTTAATTATTTTGAAGCCTCTCAACATAAGATGTTCACCTTTTTGTAATTAGTGTGACCTCTTTACATGTACTAACAAATTAATAATTAGTCTAGTAACATTAGCCATTTAAAAAAAAGACCTTTTTATATATATATTTTTTATTTTTTATTTATTTTTTATTTAGTCCACAACCAAAAATTGGGCTAGGTCCATTATATGACAAATTTGAATTGGGCCTTAAATTTAGTTGGACCAATGTTTTCATTTGGTAGGGGTGAAGATACCAAAACAGTTGTTTCATTTTCATCTCCCAAGTTCATGGAAGTTTCTGAAGTAGTACCTGAAGAAACTTTTGAGGAATCGGTCTTGCTTTTGAGAAGCTGGGCCATAATATCAAAATATTCATCTTCAGTTTTTGCTACTGCCAACTGTGTTTGGGCAAATGATTTTTGGGCCATGAATTAGGTTTGCATTGTTTGTGGTTTCTATAATCCTTGCTTTTGGAGCCATATGGACACAACTTGCTTTTTGATACTTGGAGGAATAGAGAATTTTGTCCACCATCTAACCTTGAATCTTCTAATGAGGATTGTTTGAGCTTGTTGTTGGTCAATATCTAAACACCAGGCTGTAATCCATAGTAAGAAGAATTTTGAAGAGTATTAATGGGGTGGAAAATGCGTTCTCTGTTTGAGGGTTTGTAGTTGGTTTTGTATAGTTGGAAGCTTTCTTGAACTTCCGGATGAAGAATATTAGGAATGGAACCGTAAAGTTTATGGGCAAACCACTGAGGAATTTTGAAGGGTCCATGGTAAGGTTAAAGAAAAATAGCCAAGTATGACTAAATTTCGGGTTTTTGATGAGGAAGACATTATTTTTTGTAGTCCTAGGATTTTGGCGGTTGAGTAGGCCACTGGGCCTTCTTTTGGGTTATCTTGTATTGTTACAAAACCTGTCAATTCAAGAATAGATTTGTAGTAAGGCTGGGGTTTTGATAAATCCCAAGGTTTGAAAAACCACGGAAAGATTTTTTAAATGACCAATTGAGGACTTTTGTCACAAAAGTGGTCCTCTATTGTCAAAATGTTTTGAAATTCTGCTTCAATAAAATACTCAGATTTTGGTTTAAATTTAAATAAAGTAATCTGTGAATCATTTGGATTTAAAACAATTTTTGAAGTTTCTCTTTGTGGGAGTTTTGAAATCATTTTATAGGATGATCCCTCCTGTGAAGGTTTCGAAATGATTTTTTGAGAAGGGGTTTTTGAAGATTTTCCCCTCTCTTGCCCTGGAAAAGATGGGAGTTCCATAGAGAGATATTCAATCTCTTTTTTTGGAGCCTAAGCTTTGCAATTTTTTGTAATTGAAGGTTTTCTTCAATTGAATTTTTCGTCATCTGAAAGTTATCGGGTTCAGTCATTTGTTGGCTAGCAAGCTATTTTTGGATTTTTTTGGGCTTCTTCTTCTTCAACTGCTTGGGCCCAAGATTTAATGGGTTGTGCAGAAGAGATAGGTTTTGGATTTTCTGGTGTTTTGTCCTTTTGGACTTCAATTCTTTTTTATTTTCGTGGCATCACTCAAGTCCTGTTTTGGAGAAATTCTCTAGTTAGAAAATCTGGAATTGAGTTTTGGTCTCCTTTAATAAATTCAATGTCAAAATCAAAAATACTAAGGATAGCTTGCCATCTGGCAAAAAAAATTTTTGATGCAATGTTTTGAACATCTTTTTGTAAAACTTTTTTTACTGATTTACAATCAATGCGAAGTAAAAATTTTTGATTGAGTAAATCACTTCGAAATTTTGTGATGCACATGACAATTGAAAGAATTTCTTTTTTAATGGTAGAATCATTCTTTTGACAGTCATTCCAATGTGTCGATGTGAATTGAACAATGCATTCTCTGTTATATAATTTTTGTTTTAGAATACCCCATATCCTAAATCTTAAGCATCAGTTTCAACAATTTTTTGGGCTGATGGATCAGCTAGATGCAGACACGGTATCTCTTTAATTTGTTTTTTTTTTGATAATTTGTACTATTCTAGTGTGTTCATCTGACCATTTGACAGGGCTTTTTCTTAACCTATCATGGAGAGGTTTTGCTATTCTATTGATGTTTGGATAGAAATCTAAGACATAATTCAGGCTTCCCAAAAACCTTTGCAATTGGGTTTTGTCAACAATTTTGTCAAGAAATTTATCCGCAAACAATAAGGACCTTTCAATAGGGGTTATCGTACCCTGAGAAATATAATGTCCTAAAAAATGGATTTTAGTTTGGAAAAGAGAAAGTTTTGACTTTTAAACAACCAATCCATTTTTCTTAACAACCATAAAGAAAGTTTTAAGGTGTTTAAAATCTTCTTCAATTGTTTCTGAAAAAATTAAAACATCATCAATATAGACGATGCAAAATTTTGAAAATGGATTAAAAATGTCATTCATAATTCTTTGGAATTCTTAAGGAGCATTTTTTAATCCGAAGCATTACAGTCCATTCATATTGTCCAAACGGAACAGTAAAAGCAGTTTTGTATCTATCTTTTGGGTCAATCTGTATTTGCCAAGAATAAATTTCATTTTCAATTTTCTTTTGTAGTTCAGAAATTTTTTGTTTTATAAAATTCTTTTGCAATTGTTGTTCAATTCTGAGAAAGGAAACATCTTGTTTTAGAAAACACAAATGTTTTTCTTTTTCCTGAATTAAACAATTCAATTCATTTTTATAAACAGAACAAGCTTTTAAAAGATTTAAATTCTTTGTTATGGGTTTTTCAATAAAAGGGAAAATAATTTTGGTTTCTTTTGTTTTGCAGGAAATACTATCATAATTGACAGAATAAGGAGTTATCATGTTAATGAAAGGAGTCCCTAAAATGACACTATGAGTTATATTTTCTAATAAAACAAAAGGATTTTTAATTGAAACGTTACCATTTTTAATGGAAGCTTCAGTTTTATTTTTTATAATCATTTTGGAGTTGTTAGCTGCAACAAGTTTTTCATTTGATTTTTGCAGAAATTTGTTTGGAACAATGCTGCTTTTTAAGCAGTTTAAGTCTGATCCCGTATCAAAAAATGCAATTGTTTCAAATTTGAAATCTTTAGAAAAAACTAAAGTGATTTTGATTAAATATTTTCTTGTTGTTATAGTTCTTAAAACAAACAAGAAATCTTCTGGGATTTCTGCCAAGTTTTCAATTTTGTTTTCTAAGGGTAGTGAATAATCTTCATTTTCTCCTTCTTCTCCTTCCTGTTCTGGGTCTGAAGGGATCAGATTTTGAATTTGTGAAAGAAGATTTTGGAGGATATTTGAATCAATTTCTTGTATTTTGGAAGATTTTGGAGGATATTTTCCTATCAGGCTTTTAGTATTAAAAACTCAACCTCTCCAGGCTTCTTATATTATAATGCCTTAGCAGACCACCAGAAGTATAATCTATGGATTCCTCAAGAATATTGGCTTCACTCACCTCTTGATTTGAGCATTATTTATTTTGCCTCTCCAAGCTGTATTATCATGCCTTAGTAGACAACCGAAAGTATTGTCTCTAGATTTCTCAAGAATCCTGACAAAACTTGCCTCTTGAGTCCATACTGTAATGCCTCAGTAGACAACCGAAAGTATTGTCTCTATATTCCTTGAGAATACTGGCAGATCCTACCTCATGAGTTGAATTTACACAATACCTTTTTAGGTTCCAATGGTTCTAACTACCTCTCCAGGATACCACTAGAGCCCATCTAGTCTTCTCAATAATCCTAGCAAAAATAACCTTTTTGCATTGTTGAATAACAAATTGTTTACCTATCTCTCTAAACTTCTCTTTAACTAAAGGAAGTGCCACTACCGAGAAGATTTACATTCAATCTTACAAGTTTGTGTTTGACATGACACAAAGTTTGTTCTAGGATTCTCACTCAAATTGAGAGCATATTACAATTTAAATTCCTATATCAATACAAGTATTACAGTTCATTTTGAACTAATTTGTGACTGTACTTGATTGATTTACAAAGATAACTAATTACTCTCACAAGAGAGGTTATTATATTTAACTATCGAGTTCAAGGCTCTTTATTGAAATATTCTTTCAATAATGAACATGTCTTTTTCTTTCTCTGTAATGATCTTTCAGACTTCCTATATGATAGAAATGTTATGAGAAAAGTCTAGATTATTCTCTCTCATGTTTCTCAGTTGTACAAAGTTGTCACAAGTTGGACATGATCGTCAACTTCTTCAATTTAAAGAAGTTCATTTTTATAGCTCTTAGAAAATATGTTCGTTGAGAATTAGAGACATTGGGGATGATCATAGCATGTTGCAACCATATAAGTAGTTGTTTGACTTTACACATTTTTACTGTGTAAACTTTCAGATTACATTGTACTTTCTTCATAGGTTTTGACATCTACCTTGATTCTCGTGTTGTAGAGACGATATGAGCTTCCTTGATCATCATAGTCAAACGAATGTTGACTAGAAGAAAGTCTTGCTCATTGTCTTTTCATCAGACGATTGATCGCTTAATTTGTCTTTAGATGCTTTGATCAATTTTGATTTTTTTTCTACTTATCTTTTTACTCTTTAGAGGCTTGGACTAGAGTCATTTGTTCCAACAAAAACTTCACTAGAGCTTTGATCAACATAACTTTTTTCAAAGTTATGAATAGCTTTTTCATTAGTGAACATATTCACTTGTTCATTTGTAGACACAATTGCTTATGTTACTTATGTTAGATAGTCAATAACATAGATTATTGTTATGTTTTAAACACTCTGCACACTTAAAGTAACTAGATAGCGAATAATAATTCTATTGCTCTGTTATTATCAAAACAACAATAATAGGTATTTATATTTGAACCAATATACTTGGTTCTTACAAAAGCTACGAAAAACTCACAACATCCATGTTAATAGTATAAAACATCAAAATGTCTACAAATGTGACAAAATTAAAGTGCTCGGAATATCCATGCTTCTATATCTGTAATGTTGAAGATGCCAAAGTCATGATTGATATGTAATGGATCAAATATTATATATCAATCTGGACAAAACGAATACTGCAAAAAGACAAAAAATAATCAACGCTGACGATGAACAAAACAGTGTCGCACTTAGATAACAAAATCACAACAGAACACGAAAGTAAAACTAAGTCTATGTGAAACTATTTCTTTAGATAAAATGATAGAGACAAATAAATTAGGGGTGATTTCAAGTAAAAAATGACTCAAAACCACTCAACTTCAAAGTATGAGGAACAAAAGAGAGATGCTTAGATTTTTTTAACCCTAATACACTACAATTAAGTGTAACTTTAAATATGAAGTATATTAGCTAACAATTTTGACCCCTTAGTATTTGGTCAAGCCCCGTGAGTGCCATCACCATTTTTTACCATCCCTACTATAGCTACCTCCACCGAAATATGTTTAGTTTCTGTTGGAACGAAATATATTTAATTATTCGTCAACGTTTAAATTTTTAAATGATTTATTAACATTATAAAAAGTTCATTCACAAAAAATTTTTGAAATTTTTAACTAGGCAAGAATTAAATATAAAAATTTTCAAATACCATAAACTCAAAATAAAAGTAACAAAATATAGACCTAGAAATTGAATTTTGATATAATTTTTCTATAGAAATTTTTTATAATGTTGTAAGCAAGCTTACAAAAAAAAATGATTCAAAAATATATATTAACCTTTCATGGATGTTCGGATAAAATTGAGCTAAATTGGTTTTTTTTTAACTTATTTTGGGAATATTTTTTCCCTAAAACTCAACAAAAACACAGGTTTAATAATTTTTGTTTAGGGTTTAACTTTATCACGTCACTACCACTAGGTGTTAGTCACAACGTTGACCACCACCAACTATTATTTTGACCACATTCAACCACCACTTTGACCTCACTCCGACCACCGACGATGATCACCTTTTTGACCATATATTGTGGATCACCACTCTAACCGTCACTAACCACTACTATGATCACCACCGACTACCAATGCAGCCATGCTAACCACCTCCGACCACCACCAACTATCATCGATCAACACTAACTACCACTTTGACTATTATTGACCACCATTTCGATCATCACTTTGACCATTGTCTACCATCTTTCTAACCACCACCTTAACCATCGTCGACAACCACTAACGGCTTCTTTGGTCACCATCGACCACCACTCCAACAATTATCTACCGTCACTTTGACCATCACTGACCACCACTTTAACCACTATCGATCACCACTTTGACCACCGATATTCACCATTCCAACCTCTAGTCTATTGTCACCTTTGGTGACCACCATTTTCAACAACTTTAATTAAAAGTATTAATAAATTATAATATTTAAATCATATTACTTAAAAAAATTATTTTTTAAAACATTATAATTATTTGTTTGATTTTTTTAACTGTCACTATTTTAATGTGTCAATAACTAATTTTCAGACTAAAAAATAAAAAATGAAACTTAAACTTCAAACTATTTGATCTACCCGTAATGTAATTTTAGTAAAACAAATGTAAATCTTTTATAAATGATAAGTAAATTTTAATATTTTAGACTACACACTTTTATCTAATGCTAAATTTTTTCATAACTTAAAACTGAAATTTTAAACTGGAATCTAAAATTAAAAACTGAAAACAAAAACTGATTTTAGTTTTTAAAAAATTTCAAAATAACTTTTTTAAAAGTTTCAAAATAATTTTTTAAAAAATTTCAAAACATAATATCACCGATCCAAGTGGAAGGCTTTATTTAACTAGAGTAAAAGTTTTGAAAAGAAGTAAACCGACCCGATTTAACTGGCGGGTAAAATGGAAGTGGGTCGAACTCCAACTCCAATCCATGAATGTAATTGTGAGTGCGTTTCGACAATTCACACAAATAACAATTAGGAACCGATAATGATAGCATTCACAGAATCATAGAACAATTCTCAGATTCATTCATGGCTTCTCTTTCTCTTGCCTCATCTTCTCACTGTTAGCTTCACTCTCTCTCTCTCCTCTCCCTTCAATGCTTTTCTGTTAATTTCTTCACTCATTCTTCACAAATTCTAGCATTTTTAGTTTCAATTTTTATATATTTCTTTTTAATTCAATAATAATAGTTGTTCTGAACGTCGAATAAATAACCAATGGATTGTTGCTAAAATCTTACACTTCGGTTATGGTTACAAGTGATTCTAAGGTTTTTAATAAAATGGACAAGTGGGTTGTTATTACTTATGAATATTTTTACTGTTTCATTGCACCCTAAACTGTTTAATGGGTATGCACTATCACCTGTTTAATGGGTATGCACTGTCACCGGAAACTAATTTTACACTAATAACCAATTAGAACTAAGTTTGTGATAAAAAATAGTTTTATAACGAGCTTATGTGGCAATAGGATGAATGGTTACGGTTAGTGCACCTCCATTAAACTCAATTAATTATATTGCGACAAAACGGTAAAATATGATTGGATTGGATATATGTATGTAAGTTTTAAAACTTGTTTTCACTATGATAATTTAAAACTTGTTTTCACTATGATAACAAGATATAATGAAATATAATCAAATGCTGTGTAAAATTTACTTATACCATTATTGTCATAATAACAATAAAAAATAGGAGAATAAAGGAGATGCATTGTCAATGTAAAATTGTTTTACATTGACAACCATAACTTGCCACTACAACAAATAGTTAGATATCTGCCTTTAATTTAAAGATTATACAATATGATGTGACAGATTGAATGTTATGATTGGATGACAATGTAAAGTTGTTTTACATTGTCAAATAGTGCATCTTTAAACTCAAAAATATTGTCAATCTCAGAGAGCTATAGTGAAAATTTTATATAAGAGGAAATGTTCCAGCAGTCACTTTTTGTGTCCAAATTTTCCTATCAGAATGGCTGCATGTATTGCTTTCTGTTGATTGCGATAATGCGTGCATTGCAGGGTGGATATGCTGATGATAACTAGTTTCAGCATGTACCAAAAGTGTGGGATGATTGAAGTTTCACACTTAAGTCAGAGGCATTACAGATCCACTACCAAGGAAAAGTGGATTTCTACTCAATTTCCTGCATACACAAACATACTCACTGGAAGAAGTAAGCTCTTGTTCCAAGCATACATCTAGAAGTGTTTTTATCACATTCTCTTGTTCCGAGCGTATATCCTTTGTTTCCTTTTAAATAAATTGCACTACACTAGCATATCTGTTATCATTTTCTTTTCATGATGTTCAATGCCAAATATTGATTTCAAGTCTTGGCACAATGGTAAGATTGCACTACCTTGTGACCTAGAGGTCATGAGTTCAAATTCTGGAATCAGTCTTCCCACTTACATTTACTGGGGTAAGACTGAGTATATCTATCCTTCTGCACCAGGCCGCCTTTTTTAAATTCAATTCCAATTATTAACAAGTTTTGAGCTTTCATCGTGTAGTACACATTTGCACACACTTATACTCGTTTGTAACTTATAGTTGTGCGACAATGCAGAATTACAAAAGCTTAACATTGAGATTCTGAAAATTGTTGTGGTTTGATCTTTTAGGATTTTTATATAAGATGCCATCTGAAGTTCTCATTGAAAGGGGAAGTAATGTTGTCACCAATGGACAAATGCAAAATTTCACATCATCTTCATATGAAGCTGCCATGGAAAAACTTTCATCTCTTATTACTCGCCAAAGGCGTGGGGAGAAGCCGCCAATTGCTAATAAATTAGAAAAGATGTCAATGTATCTCAAGGTGATATATATGTCAAACTAATTTCCCACAATTTTGTAGTCGTAGTGGTGACTGATGATGCAATGTATTTACAAACTTATAATTGGTTGTGGCATAGTGTTTCTTTTATTAGTTCTGAAGGTGTGATATAATTTTCTCCCCACCTATCTGGCCAAGCCAAACTAAGGAAGAAAATTAATTACAACAGAAGTAGGTTGCGAAATTGGAATTCATCAGATTCAAAAAATTTTATGCCATTACCAATTAAGGAAACGAAAAAGTTCTTTTCCTAGGAGTCCCTTCTAGTATTATTGGCAGAAAATGTTCCTTGAATAATCTGATTCTTATCAATTTCCGAGGTATTAGAGCTTCAAGAGGCTTTTTTCAATATTAGAAAATAAATGCATGTTTTGTACACAGATATTGGCTTTGGAAGAAGATATGAATAGGCTCAACATTATTCACGTGGCAGGCACAAAGGGAAAGGTACTCTTTTCAGTTTTCATAATTTGCCATTTTTTCATTAATCATTTTGTCTTTTGTCGCAATTGTTGTATAATCATTTTTCATTTTTCTTCAAGATTCAAGAAAGGACTATTAATAGGATTAACATTGTTTTTTCTCTTCAGAAATAAGTTGGTGCTTGTCTAAATGTCTTAAGATGGTCAAAATAAAAAGGTTACATTACAGACATTTTACCAATTTATGGTTGTCTGGTATTGTTGTCAGACATCTAACATGACAGAAAGGTTATCCTAATATTAATGTTTATCTTTCACTTCCCCCTTTAGTTAATGGATTACATGTCAGGGTTCAACATGCATATTCTGTGAAGCAATCTTAAGGGAATGTGGCTTTCGCACTGGAGTTTTCACGTCCCCTCACCTAATTGATGTGCGTGAGCGGTTTCGTATAGATGGGTTAGTAATTGAATGAGCTGTCTAGAATGCTTGATCTTAACATTTGTATAGATACTGCATCATCAATTCAGCATTCCAATAATCTATTCTAACCACTATAGTTCGTTTACAATGTCTCTCTCTCACACACACATCTTATCTTTCCTTACCCGAGTTCATGATTGTACAGCGTAGATATATGGTTGATCCTGTCAAATTTTACAGCAAAATTTCAAAACTTGTTGTTTAAAACAAAAAATCCAGAGGAAATACAATACATCTAGACTTATGTTGATTAGGTTCTATTCTTATTTTTTCATATTTGTACAATAATATCTTGTTAAAAGAATTGAATTGGCATACACAGCTTAGTAGTAAACTATTTGCATTTATGAATTTTACAATGTTTTATGAGGAATATCATACCTTTTGGTCCACAAAGAGTTGGAGGGCCAGTCCATATGAGCGTATCTGAACAGATTTGCCTTGTACACTTCACATTATCTTGTTAATAAATCCTTCACCTAATTGTAAATTCAAACAGATGAAGCAACCGAACAATGAGCTTTTCCTTTGGAAAATCAGGGCTAGATTATGAAATATAGTTTTGCAAATAGAACTCTAGGGATGCTTATATGATAAATAATTAGTGTCAACTTTATTTTGCTTGTATAACAGAGCAATTAGCTGTTTAGTGGAAATCCATGCTTTTTTCACTACTTAATTGAATGAATAGCATTAACTTCTAAATTGTTAATATTTCCTGTAGGATTGACATATCAGAAGATAAGTTTTTAGAGTGTTTCTGGGATTGTTGGAACCAATTGGAGGTATTATTTTACATTTTTCTAGAAATTCTTCTTACTTCCCTTTTCTAAATAGATTTAGTTATCTTGGATCCAAGTATTGCTTTATGCAACATTATTGCATGTTCTTAATATTTAATAGAAGAATTTTCTGTTGTTAGAGTATTCATGGCCATTCCCTTCTTCAGATTATATACTTATAAGAACTAAAAAACAGAACTCGTCTTTAATGAAAGAAAACATCTAAAATCTCTTCTCCATGGCTGATATTGAATAGATACCATTTCAATGAAGATTTGTACAAAAACATAGTGAAAGATTCAAGAAATAGAAAAGAAAATAATGGGACACTGCAAGAACTTTTAAGGAGCTTGTTTCCTTCCCAAATCTCACTCGTAATTTTTCACCAATCTCCTCTCTTCTCCTTTTATCCTATTCCGACTACCCAAATTTTTTTACTGCCCCATCTTCTGTGTGGGCTGGTTGTCATGCTGCATCCTCACTAAGTGCTTAACTGCTTATCATACTTTCCTCACTCGTTTATCACAATTGTCCCTATTCAACTGCTCTACCATCCCTTTCTTTCTACTGTACACCTTAGCACCAGGGACACGGAATCAAAAGGGAGAGTCCTCTGTGATTGAAAAGATAACATATTGTTGAAGAATCAAGAGAAATCATATTTGATTCTCTTTTATTTTATATTATTATATTTATTTTTATTTTATGATTTTGTCATTATTACTCAGTATTACTATTGTAATTTCTTTTCCTATATAAACAGCTTAAGGCTGTAGTAATAAAACATGAAAGTATTATATTATTTTGTCTTTTACTTTCTTCATGGTATCAAGAGCTCTGGTTAGGGTTCTGTAAACAACCATCAGGGTTTGTGGCTCTAGTCAATTGAGCTATGGCACAAAATACCCCATGGAAGGCAGCCCTTATGAGTAGCGGCGGTAGCAGCGACGATGGTTTGGGTAAAAAATCAGAAGTAGTCGACAACGCCGACAGTATGGGTTTAGGCAGCGGCCCAGGCGGCAGTGGCGGCGGCCCAGGCGACAATAATGGTTTATCTAACAATGGTTTTTCCAACTTTTTTGGCCATGAGGGAACTTCTAATGTCCTTAAGGTTGAAATTCAAAAACTCAATGGAAAAAATTATGTTGAATGGTCCCAAACCACAAGATTGATATTAGATGGTAAGGGAAAATATGGTTTCCTAACCGGAGAGGTGCAAATGCCTGCCACTACTGATCCGAATTACAGGTTTTGGAAATCTGAGAACTCTGTTATTATCGCTTGGCTGCTTAGTAATATGGAATCAATGATAAAAAAACCTTTTATGTTTTTGCCTACTGCAAAGGAAGTTTGGGAGGCAGTCAAAGAAACATATTCTGACATTCAGAATTCTTCTCAAATTTTTGATCTCTAATCACGATTGTGGCATGCCAAACAAGGAGATAGAGTTGTCACTACCTATTACAATGAGTTGATGACACTATGGCAAGAATTGGATCTCTTCTATGATGATCATTGGAAGTGCTGTGAGGACAGTGTTTTGTTTCTTAAGAGACAGGAGAACGACCGAGTATTCATGTTCTTGGTTGGGCTTAATAAGCAGCTCGATGAAGTCCGTGGCAGAATATTGGGAAAGATTCCATTGCCATCACTTCGGGAAGCGTTCTCAGAAGTTAGAAGAGAAGAGGCGAGACAAGGTGTTATGATGGGTAAGACACCTTCTGTTGGTGAGGTTGAAAGCTCTGCCCTAGTCTCTAAGAATGAAGACGGGAAGAGAGATGGCAAGAAACCATGGTGCGAACATTGCAAACGTCTAGGGCACACACGTGATACGTGTTGGAAGCTCCATGGAAAACCTCTAAATTGGAAGAAAAAAGAAGGAAACAAAGGTCATGCTCTCCAAGCTGGTACCTCTAATCAAGAGAAGCAGTCCCTTTCAAGCCCATCTCCTTTCACCAAGGAACAATTAGATAAATTGTACAAACTCATTGAGTCTCAAACTCCTTCTTGCTCTATAGCTCAAAGAGGTAATTTTCCAAATACTGCTCTACTTAGTGTCACTCCCAGCCATACTTGGATTATCGATTCTGGTGCTACTGATCATATGACTGGGGAGTCGAGTCTATTTTCTTCTTATAGTCCTTGTGCAGGTAACCACAAAATTAAAATTGCAGATGGCTCTCTTTCAGCCATTGCAGGGAAAGGTTCTGTTATTCTGTCACCTGTGTTAACCTTAAAAGATGTCTTACATGTTCCTAATTTATCATGTAATCTGTTATCCATTACTAAATTAACAAAGGATATAAATTGTCAAGCTAACTTCTTTCATTCTCATTGCACTTTTAAGGATTTGAGCACGGGGAAGATGATTGGCAATGCTAAGGAGAGTGGAGGACTCTATTATCTTGACAATGGACTCGACTTCAAAGACCAACAAAAAACAAGTACCTGCTTTGAATCTATTTTTGTCTATTCTAATAATGATGATATTATGTTATGGCATTTACGGTTAGGACATCCTAGTTTTCCGTATTTGAAACATTTGTTTCCCAAATTATTTTCTAAGAAGGATCCGTCTTTATTTCATTGTGAAACTTGTGAACTTGCTAAACATCACCGTTCTTCTTTTTCTACACAACCATATAAACCATCAAAACTGTTTGCAGTTATTCATAGTGATGTTTGGGGTCCTAATAGAATAAACACCTTTTCTAATAAAAAATGGTTTATAACTTTTATTGATGATCATACTAGAATTTGTTGGGTTTATCTATTAAAAGAAAAATCTGAAGTTGGACAGGTTGTCAAAAACTTTTTTACAATGGTGCATACTCAATACCAAACAAATATTCAAGTCTTCAGAAGTGACAATGGTAAAGAATATTTTAATACACTTTTGTCCGATTTTTTTCTTGCAAATGGGGTTGTTCATCAAAGTTCTTGTGTTAATACACCCCAACAAAATGGAATTGCAGAGAGAAAGAATAGGCATCTTCTTGAGGTTGCTAGAGCTTTACTATTTGCAAATCACGTTCCAAAATATTTGTGGGGTGAAGCTGTTTTAACTGCATCATATTTAATTAATCGAATGCCATCTAAAGTTTTAGATTTTCATACCCCTCTTGATGTTTTTCAAAATTATTTTCCTTTAACTAGTGTCTCTGCTGATTTGCCATTAAAAGTTTTTGGTTGCACTGCTTTTGTTCATGAACATAAACACCTTGACAAACTCGAGCCACGAGCAATAAAATGTGTGTTTACCGGTTACTCTCCAACTCAAAAGGGGTATCGGTGTTTTGAACCAAAATCAAAAAGAATTTTTGTAACCATGGATGTTACTTTTGTTGAAAATCAACCATTTTTTACTGACATTCATCTTCAGGGGGGAAATTTTAAGGAAGATTCATCTTTTACGTTTGAAAACATCATTACTTTAAGTGATATAGTGTCGTCACAAAATTCTGAGACTTATATAGATGCACCAAAAGAAAATGCTCAAGAATCCATATTGAAACTCAATCCACTTATGAGTAAGGTTTCGACAGATTCGGGGGCGACAATTTCAAATCAAAATCACAATGATCAAAATCACAATAATGAAGGACCACCTGAAATGCCACAACATAATGACTCAGATAAAGAGACACAAAGCAGGTTTACTACAATTGACCCTACTTGGAAGGGAAATGTCTTTGAAAGAAGAAACCATAAACAGAGAAATGAAGGACCCATTCTCCGACCCTTCCAAGATTCTGAACAAATAGATAATCCAACACATCATCTTGATACAGGTAAGTCTTCTTCTGTTCTTAAAAGTCATGTCGAGTATCCTGATATAGATCTTCCTATTGCAATTAGAAAACCTGTTAGATCATGCACTAAATATCATTTGTCTAATTATGTGTCATACTCAAAATTGTCTTCTTCATTTGCTGCATTTACCTCTAAGTTGTCTGCTGTAGAAATTCCAAAAAATATACAAGAGGCTCTAAAAATTCCAAAGTGGAAGGAAGCTGTTCTTGAGGAGATGAGAGCTCTTGAGAAGAATCAAACTTGGAGAGTCATGACGTTACCTACAGGAAAGAATACTGTTGGTTGTAAATGGGTATTTACTGTAAAATATAATTCTGACAACACAGTTGAAAGATACAAGGCACGCTTGGTTGCTAAAGGGTTTACTCAGACATATGGCATTGATTACTCAGAGACTTTTGCTCCCGTTGCCAAATTAAACACTATTAGAGTTCTCTTGTCCTTGGCAGTGAATTTAGATTGGTCTCTTAACCAACTTGATGTAAAGAATGCTTTTCTGAATGGTGATTTGGAGGAGGAAGTATACATGGATAGTCCACCTGGCTTTGAAGATAAATTTGGTTCAAATGTGTGCAAACTACAAAAATCCCTTTATGGTCTCAAGCAATCCCCAAGGGCTTGGTTTGAAAAATTCACTCGGTCGGTCAAAAAGTAAGGATATATGCAGGGACAATCAGACCATACTCTGTTCATGAAATTCTCTAATGTTGGTAAAATTGCAATTCTAATTGTATATGTAGATGATATTATTCTCACAGGAGATGACACTGTCGAGATGGAAAGATTGAAGAAAAATTTGACACAAGAATTTGAGATCAAAGATTTAGGCGCGCTTAAATATTTTCTTGGTATGGAAGTTGCTCGCTCAAAGAAGGGAATTGTTGTTTCTCAAAGAAAATACATCCTAGATCTCTTGGAAGAAACTGGGATGAGTGGGTGTAAACCAGCAGATACTCCTATGGAATTAAATGCTAAACTTTGGGAGAAAGGCAGTGTTCCTATTGAGATTGGAAGATACCAGAGGTTAGTCGGCAAACTTATTTATCTAGCCCACACTAGACCTGACATCGCTTTCTCTGTGAGTGTTGTAAGCCAATTCATGCATTCTCCCTATGAAGAACACTTGGAGGCAGTTTATCGGATCTTAAAGTACTTGAAATCCAATCTTGGAAAGGGTTTGTACTTCAAGAAAACTAATGACAGAGAAGTCTCTATATTTACAGATGCTGATTGGGCAGGATCAATTACTGATAGAAAATCCACCACTGGATATTGTGCCTATGTTTGGGGAAATTTAGTTACTTGGAGAAGTAAGAAACAAGGGGTTGTTGCTCGAAGTAGTGCAGAAGCTGAATTCAGAGCAATGGCTCAAGGAATCTGTGAACTTTTATGGATTCGTAAACTCTTGGACGAATTGAAAATGAAAGTTGACTCACCCTTAAAATTGTTCTGTGATAGCAAAGCAGCAATAAGTATAGCTCACAACCCTGTACAACATGATAGAACCAAGCACATTGAGATTGACCGCCATTTCATAAAAGAAAAAATTGATGCTGGAATTATATGCCTACCATTTGTGACTTCCAATCTGCAAACTGCTGATATCTTGACAAAAAGTTTGGCAAGACCCAATTTTGAGCGACTTATAGCCAAGTTGGGCATGACAGATATCTATGCACCAACTTGAGGGGGGGTGTTGAAGAATCAAGAGAAATCATATTTGATTCTCTTTTATTTTATATTATTATATTTATTTTTATTTTATGATTTTGTCATTATTACTCAGTATTACTATTGTAATTTCTTTTCCTATATAAACAGCTTAAGGCTGTAGTAATAAAACATGAAAGTATTATATTATTTTGTCTTTTACTTTCTTCACATGTCAACTCTCATCAAGCTTCACAGATATTATTTATTACAAAAAAAATCCTAGATTTCCTGTGGTAAACTACTTAAAAATTATTTGGGCATTATACTTGAAATCTTGAATGCATCATGGAACAGAAAATATAAATCTATTTTTTTTAAAGAAAATTCTTTTATTGCCCACTGATATTGATGAGTAATCATTACTTCTCTTCTGTAGATTTCAAATCAGATCGTTACATTTCATATTGACATGATAAACAATTTATAAGAAATGATATTGTGCGACTCAAAAATTAGAAATAATACCGTGTGAATACATTATCCATTTCACATTGACATATTCCGGTGGCAGTTTCTCAATTCCCAAAGCTTAATTTCGCAGGAAAATATAACAGAGCAGCTTCCAATGCCCCCATTGTTTCAGTTTCTTACTATATTGGCCTTCAAAATATTTATATCTGAACAGGTAAGCTTGGTATTTCAGTTTATCATTGAGTTTCTTACTGTATTATCCTTGCAAAAAATGCTTCACATCGCTGTATGCAGTAGCCATTGTGGAAGATTCAATGTGAGGAACTTGTCATACCTGGGTCAAATTCTCATAATAGTCCCCCTGCCAATGATGTTTACAACATTCTCTTACCTGTATTTATTATTGAGGTGCATGATTAATGTTGTTTAAAATTATACAGTACCAACCCAAACCAGTTTGCCACTCTCTCTAGATTTGAAAAAAAAAATGTCATTGCTAGTATACATATTTACCTTTATCTGACTGCAACTGCATCATACTTTTTTAACTCTGGAAGAACTGCTTCACTCTGTAATAAATGCTATCATAACTCAGATATCTTATATTATCACTGGTTGATGTTACCTTAAATACTTTTTTAAGTAAATAAAACATAAGAAAGTAAGTTAATGAGCTTTTTGTTTCATTATAAAGTATTCTTTCCATCTCTACACAAATGGATTAACTTCTCCATATCACAGCTGCTATGTATTTCTTGCATTTATTATTTTTTATCTAAAAGTTATTGGGATCATTGTGAAAAGCTAAACTAAATGTTTTCAAAACAATTATTTTTATCACTCTATAATAATCCAAGATGAAATGCGGCTTATTTTTTATTTTTTTTGGATCATAATAATGGTTTGCGTTCTTATATGAATATCTGCATCTTAATAAATTATGTTTGGATTCGGGAATCCTTGCTCAACCTTTATTGTTCATATGCTGCACCTTTTAGTTAAGTATAATGTAATTGCTAGTTCATACAACTTATCTTATAATGTGTATATTGAAATTTGTTTATCTGCTTATTTTGACATTCATTGTTCTTCTTTTCCCATCACTGACAATATTTTATTAACTGATTCCCGTTCACAGGTTGATGCTGCCATAATAGAAGTTGGTCTTGGAGGAAAAGAAGACTCAACAAACGTGGTATGCATTTGACATATGGTATCACGAACTTACTTCTTTTATCTTTTTCTGTTAAAAATTTTTGTTTAATACATTTTCTTGAACTAGTTGACTAAATTAGGGATCGTTTACTTTGTGAAAACATTTCTTGTTTTCGTTTTTTAAAATTGGTGTTAATTTTACTCGGTAATGAAAAGATAAGAGGATTTTAAAAGTGAAAAATTGTCTACATTTCTAGAAACAATGGAAATGTCAAAAAACTATTTTCATTATTTCTAGAAATGCATGTTCATTAACTACCATTTCATCTTATCTTCATAACAATGGTTTACTTCAAGAGTTTTTCATCAAGGTAAAATGAACACACATTTTAGAAAATGAAAACAAAAAACGTTTTCACAAAGTTAACCGTCCCTTAGTTTACAGTAAATAAGACCTTTCTTTAATTCCTTGAATAAACTGTTCACTATTATTTGAAATTGATTATGTACGTACAGATTAAAGAACCTATTGTTTGCGGCATTACTTCATTGGGGATGGATCATACTGAGATATTGGGTGTGTATGTCTCATACTTTCTGAACATTCTTTCCGTTGTTTTGCATTTGATTTACTCAGAAAGAGATTAACATGTACCTGTTTTGACAATGATAGTCCATCATCTAAGCAAACTTTCACTATATAAAAACAGTGAATTGACCACAATATGGAAAAGAGGTATTTAAAAATTATTAAAACTCTGCAGGAGATACTCTCGGACAGATAGCTTCACACAAGGCAGGGATTTTTAAGGTCTGAAAATTCTACTATAGCAACCAAACTTGCACATCGATTTATATACAAAAATAGGTTTCTTGTCATAGTACTTATGTTTCCAATCTATCTAATTGAAAGCCCCTTTTCCCCGCCTTTATTTTTTGTCTTATCTTCTGAAGAATTGATGTCTTCCCTATTCCTGAAGCCTAAAGTTCCTGCTTTCATAGTACCCCAACCTCCTGAAGCAATGGATGTCATCCTTGAGAGGGCCAAAGAACTCATGGTAATTATTGTTGTCAATCCTCTAACTATTATAAAATGCGTCCAGAAGAAAAAAGAGCATTTTGAGATTGCATTTTATTAATGCAATTTTCTATTATTTTATTTTAAGATAAAACAGTTGTAGAAATTTCATAATTAGGTGTGGTCTGATTGTCTCAGAGGTTATTTATCTCAGTCTTTCAATTAGGAATGTAACCAGTTACTTCTTGTATTTGACAGCTCTAATTTTGCAGGAAATATTGGTCATTAATGGGACAAGCATGCACATGCAACCTTACATATGAGCAAATGAACTTCTTTATTGCTAATGCCAATAATTGTTTGCCTATTTTCAAATGCTGCAGGTTCCCCTGGAAGTTACTGAGCCTTTAGATTGTAAACAAATGAAGGGATTACAGCTTCAGTTATCTGGTGATCACCAATTCTATAATGCTGCCCTTGCAGTCTCACTTTCTAGATGCTGGCTTCAGAGAACAGGAAATTGGGAAAAAATTTATCAAAACGTCAGTTAAAATTCTGCTCTTGGTTCATGCATGCATCTATGTAAATGTTATGCTAAGCCTTGTAGGTCATAATTAATTAAAATCAAAATACATTGGCAATAATTATAAAATCAGCAACTATGTGTTATGTATGAGAACTTTTTTAAGTCATCCCTTGTTGGTATGATTAATTTATTTTCCAGATACGGAAATGTTTAATCTGATTTTATTAGTTTTGGACAGATTAGCAATAGCCAGTAATTTCTTTTTCACTTAAAGAATATTCCATCTGCCCTTCTTTCATTATTTGATGCTCTGCTATTGGAGTTGTGTTAGTCTTCTTTTTTCATTATATAACACGCTGACTTTAGTTTCTCAATGTTTATTAGGATTTTCAGGATTCAAATTTGCCAGATGAATTTATTAGAGGCCTTTCAACTGCCCACTTTTCTGGGAGGGCTCAGATTGTTTGTGACTCTTCTCTATATTCTGACTGCTCAGAAATAATGTCTGAAAATTGTGTTGGAGAGTTGACATTTTATTTGGATGGAGCTCATAGTCCAGAAAGCATGGAGGCTTGTGCTAAGTGGTTCTCTAATGCCGTAAAGGGATATAAAAATCCATCGCATTCATCTGTTTGTGTAGAAAATTCAGAGGAATCATCAGAAAATGGTCACTTTCTACATGAAAGCAAAACCTTGGGGCAGTCTGAGAAATCTTGTAGGCGGGTAAGTGTTACTAAAATAATTTAATGTTGTGTCTTAAGCTTAACCATTGCTATTGGGATAAGATAGTATTAGTGCATCCTTTGTTCAATATTTCCCAATTTTTAAGTAAATACTAGGATTGTCCCTCTCAACCAACATATCAATGCAAATCCCCAACCCAACTCTTAACTGTTTTTTAGTCTGTTGAAATTTCGTGAATTGGAGTACCATATGAAATTCATTTGATCGTCTAATTCAGTATCAATTGATTAATTGTAGATTCTTCTATTCAATTGCTTAGATGTGAGAAATCCTAACATTTTGCTTCCACGGCTAGTGAATGCATGTGCTTCGTCAGGTATTCCTACTTCAAATCACCTGGTACTTTTTTATTTTGACTTTCCATCAAAAAAACTATTTTAGACTAGACTTTTCCTTGGTTTGTTTACAGACTAAGTCTAGGGTGCACAAATAATACAGCTTTGCACCATGCACAAATTTATTTTCTACCATTGTATCATTAAGTCTCCTCATATCTCATTTGATCAAATAGTGGAAACAAACTTGTGCATAGTATGGTGCAAGACTTATCTCACTGGTGCACTATAGAATTAGTCCTGTTTACATATAATATAATATTTTAGGGATTGGATATAAGAATAAAAGAATAAATGTGATAGCATACATTAGTGACATGAGTAGAGTCAGTAGAGCCCCTTGACATATGGTGGAGTGTATTCTACATTAAGTGGACTATTATCATTAGTTAATCTGCTGGAAAATAGTAGGGCGCGGATTGAGTCTTTTGGTCCAAAAGGGCAGATGGCCAAAGATTTGGTAAGTCTAGACTAGGTAAAATAGAGGGATAGTTGGGAATAGTGAGCTGACACTGACAGAGCGAGAAACAAAATGCAAGATGGTTATTGAATTGGGCGGTTGCAGTTATCAAATAGGCTGATTGCATGGGATTGTGGTATCTTTTGGTAAACAGTTATGTTCTTATGGATAGAGAACTTTTGCTCTCTATAGGAAACTAGCTCTGTGACAGTTGGTATATCATTCTACTGTAACTACCTCATTTCAGAAATAATACACATTTTCATTCCGTTGTTGTGTTTTCTGCTTATTTTTGTTGTGTTGGTTCTGGTTTAAATTTGAAAGAAATAACGAAACAAGGAATATGGTCCAAGCTGTTTTATAGATTTTATTATTTTGCTATCTCATAATTATTTGATCATGTATATTTGTAGCATTGCACTAATGTATTGAACCGTTGCTTAGGTATTCATTTCTCAAGAGCACTTTTTGTTCCAAGTATGTCAAAATATACTAAGGTTACTTCTAGTGCATCAGTTATTCCTTCTGATCTCAGTGGGATAGACCTATCATGGCAACTTAATCTCCAAAGCATATGGGAGAAGATTATGCATGGGAAAGGTACGCTCTATCTTTTCTGTTTATAATATTCTGTCACTCTAGAGACCTCACAATAAAAGGCGGATCTAGAAATTTGTTGTAGTGGGGCAAAACCATAGCAACAATATTTTCAGAAAACAACAATATTAGATTTTAGTCTAAAACCGGTCTTGAGAAAAATTGTGAGGCCTTTTGGTCCCAAAAAAAAAACAAAGTATTAGTTTGGTTCTAAAAAATCTCAAATATTGTTAAATTAATCATTTTTAGGATAATTGTTAAGGATATTTCAATCATCATCAGAGATTATTTTGACAGACATTAGAAATATTGTGACCAAACATATTTTTTTATTTCTCAAAGATCAAATAAATGTGTTTTTTCTCAAAGACCAATTTGGGACTTCTCACAAAATAATAAAATATAAAGTTTTACAGTAAAATTAGAGAAGAAAAATATTTTAAGCATTTATAATTGAGTGAATGAAAAAAGTAGTCTAATATTTTTACATATGAAAAGTAATAGATATCATAAAAATTAATATAAGTTTCACATTAGAATTACAACATCTAGAGGTAAAAAAAAGATCTATTCACGTCTGAAAATCAATGTGGGGTAATTGCTCCATTCCTTATAATGTGTTTGGACAAAAGAATTCAAAATAAAGAGAATTTTTAATTTCATGGAATTCAAATGATTTATTTGAATTCTCTTCGTATTCAAAATTTATTGTTTTGATAATGTAATTGAATTTCTTCATTTTCAAAATCTATTGTTTGAACAAAATAATAGAATTCAATTTATTTATTAAATTTTGTTCTTCTGATAATTTCTTTTATTTTCTAGATTATACATTTTAACATAGAGAAACTTAATTAAAATTGTAACAATTTTTTATGAAAATTTAAAAAAATTGTATATTTTTTGAATTAAATTTATAAATGATGTTTACTAGAACAAAAGTAATATTGAAACAAAAGATTTTTCATAAAAACTAAAATTTGTATTATAAAAATTGTGAGTATATAATAAGATTTTTTGACTTCTTTTATATCGTTCAAATACTTAGTTTATTTCAATCTTTATATAAATTACTATTGCCGAAACTAAATAACAAACCAATTAAATTATCATTTCTCACCTGTTTTAGATTTGTTTCTCCATTTTCCATTGTGAGAGAAAATCGGCTTATTTCTACTATTCATTTCTGCTATATAATGTGTTATCAATATAAGCATCATTTTTTTGTTTTTTGTTTTTTTTTTAATTTTTGTTAATATCTTATATAAGTCAATTAATTAAATACAAGTAGATTTATTTCTCATACAAAAATAATCTCGTGCAATGTAATAGACTGGGAGGGACGGCGTATAGTACTGAGCTGTATTTTTGTCTGCAGAGTTTTTTATTAAGCATATACACAAGATAAGAGAGAAGAGAAATACAATATAATAAACGATTATAAACTTTATATTGATGATCTTTCTCGGATAAGTTCAAAGTATTAATAAATGAAATTTATAATTCATCATTAACAATCATTTATTTGAAAGATAAGAGATACACAATATTTAAATGTAACAGGGTTAGAATTAATAATCATTCTATATTTTTAATATAATACATGATATTATATTGTTAAGTTGATTCATTATCATGGTACATATGAAATTAAAATAGTTGTAAAAATTAATATACCTTTGTAGTATAAAATTACTACAATATACATCGCACGAGAAAAGTTAGAATTTGCTGTCTCTTTATATTTCTAGCATCTATAGTATTCGTTCTCATGTGACATTGGTGGCCTAAAAGATCAGGTTTAATATATGAAAAATGAGAAAAATTACATTCTCACGATATTTATCAAATTAATTAGTTGTAAAATAAAATCTTTAACATATGTATGAAGTATAAATTGAATCAAAAGTAATGTAAAACATACACAGTTGATTTATCTAATATTTAAAATTAATTTTATTTTTAAATTTAAATAATGATATATTTAATTGTGTTTCCTTATCTTTTCTTTAATTAATATCCATAACACTTAAATTTCTAAATTAAAAGTAAAATTCTTGATTTTTATATTAAATTCAAAATTAAACTCTCGATTAGGAATACCCAAGTTTTATGTGAAGTAGAAAAATCCTTGATAGGTTTTAGTATTTCTATAAAACATTGAGTCAAAGGGAGACTTTTAGCAAAAGTTTACAGATGTGTATTGACCTAACTGCATAACCAGTAAAAGATTTGACTGAGTGCTTGAAAAAATATAAAAAATAAAAAGAAGATGGTTTACAAATACTATTGTTAGTGATGAAAATATTGTCAATAAAAGGGAGATTAAATGTGTTTGCTCAAAAATGTCAAAATTCATACAAAAACACTGAAAAAATATATATATAAATCCACATAACAAAAATTGAGTGTGCCATGAACTATTAATTATTTTGTTGGTATATTGTATATTCTAATCACTTGATTAGTTTGGGTTTTGTTAATTAATGTGATAGTCCATATGAATGCACGTAACAAAAATTGAGTGTGTCTATGAACAATTAATTATTTTGTTTGTATATGATAGTCTACCCACTTGATTAGTTTGGGCTTTGATAATATGATAGTCCATATGGGACTTAGCACTAGTATAAATACAAGTGTATACATTTGTGCCGCCAAGTGAATTCAATACAAAAGCTTATTCAAACATTAGTTTTAAGATGGTTCACTAATTCTCAACCCTCACAATAAATACAAAGATTATATCACTCTATTTAGCAGTCTTACATGATACCATACAACAACAATTCAATATTTATATTATTTTTTTAGAGATAAATATAATTTTTGTGTTGTGATAATATTGTTATATTCCCTTCTTAATTCTTCAACATCCTTAATATGTTGCATACAAAATGTAAAACATGTTCTCAGGTAAATTTAACCCTATTGTTTTAGATAGTTGTGGAACCCAATTTATGTTTTATAACCACCTCTACTATCATAATCATTAGATTATGGATTATGTCGAGATAAAGACAAATGATATTGGACTGAAATACTGTAACAAAATTTCTTAATTTCATCCGAAGATGCTACCTTCAGATCTAAGTTTTAGTCATAAAGCTTGATTCTCCTCTAAACTGCGCATTGTTTTGTTTATTTCCAGAAATGGCCAATTTGCTTAAAAAGGATTTCAAGATAGAGAGCAAGCTGATATTACCACCTCATGAATTTCTATATGATAATGCTTCAAAGGGATATCCTTCCCATAACTATTCTGCATGCAGTGCAGTAATACCTTCATTGCCTTTAACAATAAAATGGTTGAGGAACTGTGTCAAAGAACATCCATCAACAAGACTTCAGGTGAGTAACGTAGGTGGGGGAACTTTATTCTTATATTGACTTAATTGATGGATGGATACTTACATAGCGTTGAACCTCAAATTTTCTCTTTAACCGGGGCAATCCTAGTAAATACCATTAATCAAGTAACAAATTCATTTTTCTTCACCTTTTCTCTCTATCGTTTTCTAAGGGTGAATCTTTGGTGTGCAACACCTCTTCTTTTGTTCTACCATCATGTTCATTCGAGTCAGTTCAATTATTTTTAGGTTGGATTTTTCAGTTATTTCTCTTTTCCCAGTGTTCTCCTATTCACCATTAAAACTGCGTTTTCTTGATGTCGAATGATGTTTGTTTTCGTTCTCCTGAGTCACATTGCTAGGCATACACATCATTGTGATGAAAAAAAACTTGTAACCTCGAGATACTAAGTTCAAATCCCCACTAGAATAGTGTCACTTTAATTAATAAAAATTTATTATTATTACTATTATTATTATTATCCCCACTAAAATGATTATTAGTGTCACTTTTATTAATTAAAATATATTATTATTATTATCATTATTATTTTATTTTTTTTCTCCGGCTTGCTACCTCCCTTCCCTTGTAGGACTTGCTGAGAGCTATTTCTTACCAATGGTTGCAGGTTCTTGTCACTGGATCTTTGCATTTGGTTGGAGATGTCCTAAAACTCTTGAAAAGATGATTCAAATTGAAGTCTACCTGAATTGACGTTGGAAACTTTTACTGCAGCAAAAAATTGTCATTATTTCAATCATTTCAGACACTGATTTCATGTGACTTCTCAAGGGCATGCAGATATTTATTTCTATTTGAATTTGAGCAATAATATTTTGCAAACTATTCTCCACACCATCAACTTAGTAGAAACGCGGGGAGTAAAGATAAAGCAAAAGCAAAGTTGCAAAACAACTGCACATGAAGGAAAAATAATTAAGGAAGACTTGCATTGTTAATCTTGAGAAACTTATAGTTCGAGGGGACAACAATACAAATTACAATAGATAACTTATCGATTTATCCGTTTTTTCTAGGTGTTTTATCTTTTAATATATGTTTACTAAATTATTTTTAAAAATGCTAATGTGTCTGATTCAAAAATAAAAGGTTAACGTGTCATTAAAAATGTTGATTAACAATCCCATTATTATGATTCAAAATTTTTCCAAAAGGATGTGAGTATCTATTACCATAACAGCAAGGGTTTATTACATATTCAATTTTGCTACCAACACTCCCTATTTTACTACCCACACTCCTCAATTTTTTTTTAAAACCAAAATCCCAAAACTGCCCTTCCCTCTATTTCAATCTTCTTCCTCTTCATTAAACCTAAACCATCTTCATCATCTTTATTCTATCTTCATCATCTTCTCCATCTTCTTCAATCATCATCAATCATCTTCAACATCTTCATCATCTTCAACATCTTAATCATCTTCAATCAAGTAAGCATCAATGTTGTTGTTTTTTTGTACATTATTGTTGGTGTTTTTGTTTATGATTACGCAAGCAAGGCCTGAAACCCTAAACCCAGAAACCATTTTTGACGTTGCTACAAACCCAGAAACCTTACGTGAACATAGTTCACGTACGTGAACCTATTTTCAAAAACCCAGAAATGTACGTGAACGCAGTTCACGAATCTTGTTTGTGAAATAAGTTCACGAATCATGTTCGTGATCCGAGTTCACATAGGGAAACTGAAAATGGGTTAGGTTTCTGGGTTTTTGACACTGAGTTCACGTACGTGAACTCAGTTCACGTAGGAATTGCTGTTTTGATTTTGATTATGATTTGATTATGCAGATATGGTGCGCACTATGTTTATTGATAGAGAGGGTCGTGTTATAATTAATGAGGGTACTTCTAATGAGGAGGGTCGTCGTGTTAGGCCAATTGCTTCTGCACGGGCCTAACGACAATTACAGCGGCAAGAAGCACAACATGCCCAATAGGAAGAAGCCCAACTAGAATCCCAACCCGAAGCCCAACAAGAGGACATAAATGAACCTCCACAGGATGATGAATATCCTGGTGGTCCGGTTGACAGTTCTGTCCTTAGGACATTCGGCGATCATGTGGCGACTCGACTCTCGGATGGCGTGGTAATTTTCTCAATCAAATTAAATTTTTAATAGTTGTTGTCGTAATGTGTTTTAACTTATATTTTTTCGTTGAACTAATTTCAGGATCACGGGGAATTAAGGGTGTTTAGCAACGGTAAAAAATTAAAAGAAACTGTGATTGAACATGAAGAGGTTGAGCAATTGGTTAAAAGCTCGGGATTATATTCGTTGCTAAAATGCAGCTACGAAATGATCGACAAGGGGATCATTTATGCATTCGTAGAAAGGTGGCATCGTGACACCAATAGCTTCCATCTTCCAATTGGGGAGATAACGATTACTTTGGACGATGTCTCCTCTCTGCTGCATATACCCATCACCGGTGCATTCTTCAGTGTTAAAGTATTTAACAAGGATGACAGTGCAGATATATTGGCTGAGCTTCTCGGAGTTAGTCACGCTATTGCTTATGTTGAATTTAATGTCACGCGTGATGAGGAATAAACACAGAAAATACAATAACAAGTAATACGTAGCGGATATAAAATTCCCCCAACTTGCAAGAACCCGTGAGAAGCAACGACAAATATATGGCAACAAATTAATCAAAATAAAAGAGCGTAAAGAACACCGATATTTTAACGTGGAAAACCCCTCAATGCAAGGGTAAAAAGCACGGGTCGTTCAGACCAAAGAAATAGCTCAACTATAATCAAATAAGGGTACAAAAGAGTCTCAAAAAGATGCACAAAGTGTGCCTACAACCAGCCAAAATAACAAAGCACTAAAGCTTACAAATGAAAAGCAATAAGTAAAAAACACCAAAAAACCTGCTGCTGTGCGAGCACGATTTCTACCACTTCAGACGTCGTTTCGCCGATCCGACCGTTGAAAACGAAGCCCTGAATGTTGCGAACCTAATGTCCAAATTTCAGCCCGATCCAACGGTTAACAAATGCGAAATTGATGTTTTTATGAGACTGATTTAACAAAATTGGGAATAGGGTTTACTCTTCTCTTTTCTCTTTTGGTGGCTGCCTTTTCTCTCAAAATAGTCTTTCTCTTCCAACCCTAATTAGACCGCTCTCCACTTAAATAAGTGAGACACATGGACTACAATATTTGGGCTTTTCTCCACATAGGAAGGGAGCCCAATACCCAACAACGCGGACAGCCACAATCCGGTTTAGTTGGTTACTTGAGGTATAACATCAGCGTGTCGTGATCAGCATTGGCAGATGGCTGTGAGGGCATTTCTTTTGTTTTTGGTCGATTGCACCCTGTTAAGCGACAAAAGTGCCTTCACAGTTAGTGTTGGCTATCTTGACTACTTTCGAGACCTCAATTCTTGCGGGGATATGCATGGGGTGCTGTTGTTCTTGCTTATCTATATGACAATCTTCGAGAAGTGAGCATGCATCAGACCAGAACGGTTTCAGGGTATCTGACACTGTTACAGGTAAACTCTATGGTTGTTTATTGTGTTAATAATTTCTATTATTAATGATTCTAATCTAATGATATGTTATTATATATGTGCAGGCGTGAGTCTATGAGCATTTTCCTACATTATGTGGAGATTGTTATAGACTTTCTCCTAATTATGTTGAAGACTACCCTAGAGCACTTAAATGGAAGCAAAAAAGGGATACGGGTTTGGTTCTTCCATTTAGGAAAGCTCTTGACGAGATTGACGTTGATGAGGTCTTTTGGACACCATATGAGGAGCATCGAGTGAAGCCACCGTTTGAAGTGGCTTTTTATTTCGAGGGTGGATACGCTAGGGTCCGAAGATGTATGCTCATCTGCCAGACATGATATTGCATCAATACGGTCATGCCTAAACCATTCCTGGCTCACCGTTAGAGATAGTGGGTCAAACGACCACACCAGATGAAATGAACATTATGTTTACGCAGTACGTTGTACATGTAGTGGATGCTGGCGCAATTGTGCAGGGATATGTAGTCTGCTCGAACAGTTACATGGACTGGTTTCGCAGAATTTCTCATCCATACATCATTCGTAGAGAACCAGTCCATGAAGATCCTTCGATTGCAGAACCTACCGCTCATGCCGCCGAAGTTGACATAACAGTATATTAATTACAATTTATTACATAACAAAATTAACTAGTCATATTTTATTTTAACTAAATTATTTAATTTATTTTTTAATGCAGCGTCGAGCAATACATATTGTCGAATAGCTTATTGGTAGGCAAATGGTATTATCTGATGGTATCGCACTCGTCAATGAGTTAATTTTGATGTTGCGAACTCAGAGGGGTGGTGGTAGAGATTGGACAAATGTAGTATCATATCGTAGGAGAAATCAAGGGACTTAAGATTTATTTATAATATTTTGGATATGTAATACTTTTGAAATATTTTGTGTAATACTGATTTGCCAGTTTATAACAATCGCAATATTTGAATTTAGACAATATTAAATTAAATATCACAATATGTTCAACTATTCAGTTTACAATATATTCATCCAGTTTACTATTCAGTTTACAATTTATTCATCTATACTGCATGGAAATATCTTCAACCAATGTCACATGGGATCATTGTAAATAAACTCCCACTGTCGTGCTTCTTCAGTTCAAAATTTTCTCCACAAATTACTTGCTAGTGATATAGGAGAATTTGGCTTTAAGTAAACCTGCTAAAATCAATAATTTATTAAACATATAAAAAATGTAATAACTATCACAATTGATCAACATAAATTAAATTTCACAATTAATATCTGCACGAAATGACAGTTCTTAACAAATGCAATAACTATCATACGGTGATCTGACATAGATGTTGGTGGTGGACTTCTAAGTGGAAAAGGTGTTTACGATTGGTTAAGTGATAATGCGATGAAAACCAAGTTAAATTTCGAAGCAATCATATGTCCCATTTCTGGAAGTATCATCCAATTATCCATAGTTGCAAGTTGTTCAACATATACACTTTGTATAAGTTTTTGAACAAAAATTTATCCACCATATATTTTCTCGTAATGAGAAATGAACTCTTGAAGCTCTACCAAACACTGTTGACGAATGAATGCCCAAGAGCTTTCACTCATTCCAAGTAAATCTGCAACTGCACGATATCCACAATTACCATCATCGCCGACATCAATAATATCATCTATGAATTTATGAATTTCAACCGGCAACCAATCGTTGAAGAGAAGAACTCTTGGTTGTTGAACCTTGTTGACTGATGGTCGAGGTGTGAGCTTTTTGACTGATGATCGAGGTTGTTGTACTTTATTAGATATTACAGTGCTACATGCATTTGTGCCACTGCATTGAACACTTGCATCCACATACTCCCCCCACGATGGGTCACGCTTGGTTGATTTATCTCTTTTTGATACCTTACTTTTGCCTTTTTTGGGGTGCACCCTTTGTTTAACCTTGTCAACAGGTGGACACATCGACGTAGTGGATGGATACGCGATCTCTCGTAACTTACCTTTAAGTGCAATTTTGCTAGGTACATCAAGTTCATCAAATTTTTTCACTATCACATCTATTTCATGTTTCACAGATAATTCTGAAGGCTTACCTAATCCATCATCATGAAAAGTTAATTTAGTACACCAAACATGAATAACGACTAACGGAATGGAACGAGGGATCATACTATACCTGGCTATTTCACATGCACAAGGTAAACCATGTGTTATCTTAACTGTGCAATGACATTCAGACTTATCAATACCTACATACTTCACGGGGTCAAACTCTGCCGCAATGTGATCTATTGCATTTTTGGACACAACACCACGCAAATTGGCATACAATCTGTTACTATGTCGATGGACCTTTTGAATTATGCTTTTTTCAAATGATTTTATCATCTCACTGTCTTGTAATACAATCATGTTATTGATGGTTTCCCAAACACTGCATATATCACAAATATTGTCTTGTAATATCCTTTTCAAACTCCAATGCGCCGACTCAACCCTTTGTGTTGTGGTGTTCCCAAAGTGCATAACTCTATTTGTCCACGCCTCAACAAATCTTTCCTTGTGATGATTAACCGCTGCTCATGTACATAATCATAAAAAATAGAACTAAGCCTCATCATAACTGTAAGCAAGAGCCTCACATGCCTCCATTATTTGCACATAATATATTGACTGCTTTTGGAAAAACATATTGAACTGCGTTCATCAACGCAAGGTCTTTATCAGTAACGATTACTTTAACTTCACCACTTGTAATCTGTTCTTTCAACATTTGTCGTGTTCACACAAAATTATCAACACACTCAAACTGTAGATAAGCAAATCCCGCACAAAATGTCATTTCAGTAGAGGTAACACCAATAATCTCAAGTAATGACATTCAATACCTACAGGTCTTGTATGTGCTATCCATAATCAATACTATGTAAAAATTATTTACAAGAGTGATATGTAACATCCCGATTTTTTTTAAAAACAAATTCAAATTCATAATAAAGAGAGAAATACATTTGGATAAAATATTTAAGTCGTATCACAACGACAAAAGTCAACAATAATTACAAGCAGCAAAAACGGTTTTGAAATGAAAATCCAAAGTATTTAAAACAGAAAAATACACCGGGGCTATGAGACCTATCCAACGTAGCTCATACCCCTGGGGTATTCTTGGCAGACACCTGTACAAAAGCACTGCCCCAAGAATTTTAACTTCCCCACGTCACATCAAAAAATGGTACAAGGACCCATCAAAATAAAAGTCAAGCTGACAATATATGGTATAGGTATAGTCTTCCAGAATGAAATAAATACAACCATAACAGATAGACATCTAGCCCCTATACAACCATCTAATCTGATCATGCTACAAAAAACTATAAACCAGGTGATCTCTACGCGCCCCGCAGAAATCCTTCTGACACAACAATGGTCAGGTAAGTCTAACTCCGTTCCCATCTCCATGGTACTAACTGGTAGGACGATCCTGATTCTCATATGAGGGCAAAGCCTAGGTTTCCACAATAATTGTAAAGGTCACCAACCGAAATTAACACATATCACATCGCATTTAAATTTTAAATGCACAAAATAACCTTTCAACTTAGCATACACCTAGAAAGGGTTTTCATATGCCAAACATGCATAATCAAAGTTGCAAAATGAATTTTTGGACAAAACTGCACTGTCGTATTCGAATACAACATCCTTGTATTCAAATATAGTGTTATTTCACAAGTCAATAGCAAAATTGAATATCTGTATTCGACTACACACTGCTTTTAGCCGAATACAACTGCTAAAATTTGCAGATTTCAGTTTCAAAAACGTTTCGCTATCATTCAACACTTACAACACAAAATCAATCAATCACACTCATCAATTATGGCACAATTACAAAGAACAACCGAGTATGTATATACAACCATCACAGTATATCAAACATGACTCGCGTGCCAAACACCTTAATGCAATGCGTATATGTCAATGCACATGATTCCAGAATTCCAAACCAAAACCCTCCTCGAAGGGAGCGTAAATCATAATTGTACAGCCTCTCACAGACCAGTACTAATTATCAAGGTGCAATCTCTCACGGATCAGCACGATTTACTATCGTACAACCTCTCACAGACTAGCACGATTTTCTATGCGTGCAATCGCTCACAGATCAGCACGACTTACAAGAGTGTAATCTCTCACAGATCAGCACGACGCGAAAATCCCCGCAAGGATAAGACGAACCAACTATTCACATGGCATCATCCCGTGGCCCATCCGGTCACCATGTACTATGAAAATGCATGAGCATACTCTGACTCTTTTCACCACAACCATTAAGTAAATGCAGCTATTAAAAGATTCCCCATTTTTAATACTCATTTAACAGTAATGATTTTTCAAATTCAACACAGAGCATACTCAAACATATTTACTCAAAATCCCGCTATTCACAACAAACCGCATCAATTCATTTTTCCACACAATCCACACATAAAACACATCTCAAAAATTCATAATATTAATTATGAACACATCAACCACCAAATTTAATCTCCAAAATTTTCAACCATAAATCACCAAATTTAAAACTCCACATTCTCAAACATAAACTACCAATTTCATCAATTCATTTTCAACAAAATCCACACATAAATCACATCTAAAAAATTCATAATATTAATTATGAACACATAAACCACACCAAACTTGAATCACCACAACAACATTAATATATTAGAGTTCTCCCCACCGCTAACTCGGTGCCAACGGTCTCGATTCCTTTTCGAGACTCAAGGAGCTAACTACATAAACATAAATATTTATAACAATTTGTTCACAGCTAAAATTTATCCAACCACCACAAAATTTCCAAAATTATATCTTTATCACACACCAAACTTTTACACCCAAATAATCAACATTAATTCAAAACTCCACATTTCCAAACATAAACCACCAAATTAAATCTCCAAAATTTCAACCATAAATCACCAATTTAAATCTCCAAATTTTTAACCATAAATCACAAATTTAAATCACCAATTTAAATCTCCAAATTTTTAACCATAAATCACCAATTTAAATCTCCAAATTTTCAACCATAAATCACCAATTTAAATCTCTAAATTTTCAACCATAAATCATCAATTTAAATCTCTAAATTTTTAACCATAAATCACCAATTTAAATCTCCAAATTTTCAACCATAAATACCCAATTTAGATCTCCAAATTTTTACCCATAAACAACTTAAATTCATTTTCCACAAATCTACACCTCAAACACCAAATTTATTTTCCAAAAATTCACACATAAGGTCCTAAATGCAAACTAAAAGTTTGGGAGGAGCCCTTACCTCAACGGTAACTCTAACAATCGATTATGGCACTGCGATTAATTCCAATAAAAACTTTATTCGGGACGTCGCTTCCAAAGTTAGTTCACTAGCACCGTAGCATGGAGGTGAACAACTTTCCCTTGTGTTTGTGGGTTTTGGTTTTTTTTTGTTTGTTTGTTTTGAAAACTGATGGAAGAAAGAAAGAAAAGGAACGACGAGAAGCAGGCGAGGAACGAGAAACTTCTGCTTTCCTTTCTCTCATATATATAATATATACTAACTTATACTAACCTAACCTGCTAACTAATATATATTATTACTTACAATCATAATATTATATATATTATATATGTATATATTATAATTAAACCAAATCAATAAATATCTAAATATTCTTACACACATCACTTCACTCACATCTCAAATTATTTTGATAAAAATATCTACTCTCGTCGGAACTCAATTGACAAGTAAAATTTTCAGCAACCAGAGATATTTTTTAGCAAAACCATTCGGTAATAAATTCTTCGTAAAATAAATTAATTATTTCTCGCCAAATAATTTTAAATGAACTCAAAAAGATATTTCTGGCTTTTAACACACAAAATATCATTAAAATTGGCAAAAAAAGCCTCATAATTCAACATAAAAACACATCAAACACAAAAAGTACAAATTAAAACTACGGGTCTTACATGATAGCATCTGGATGGGTCCAGAATATGTCCCTCAACTCATCCGAACCCTCTACCTTCCTATATCGATAGACGTATTTGTCGCGTTCCATCATTGTCAAAAGATGTTGCATTTCTGTTCTATTACCTCTATGTGATGAACGATATGCTTGACGTGCATTGTAAACTTATTTTATTGTTGTCAAACTTTCAACATTATGATCCTTTAGTGTCATCAATATGTTTCTTGGTTTGATCATGTTCTTCGTCATATCACCAAGTACAACTTTCTCTTCCTGAGACAATCAACCTAAGAAAGAATGACCAGTCAGTTTTTTGGGCAATTTGTGTTTATGGAGACCACATATTACATGCAGATACCGTCCCTCACCAACACTTGATGGTGTTCCTCTCAATCTAAATGGGCATTCACATTTTCTACTCCAACTCCTAGTAGGTTTAGGATTCTTCCAAGGTCTATATTTTCCGTTTCTTTCACAACCAATAATTAATTTTGTCTTTGTTATTGGTCGTGCTGTCGCAGTTTTAGATCTAAAAATGACAACGACAATTCCATTTTCCCTTCCAACATTTCTAGCCCATTTTAATAAATCATCTCGCGTATCAAATATCATGTCGATGCTAAACACATAAGTGAAATCAACCATAATAGGTTCACCTCCATTGTTCATAGCGTCTTCAATTTCGGGTTCAACACCATTATTCATTGCATCAAAATTAGGTTCTAAACCATCATACATTTCATCGAAATCACATTCCAAACCATCATCCATACCCTCATAATCAGGTTCCAAACCTTCATACATTTTGTCACTATTATCTCCCCATTGGTCCATTTATCTGCATCCAAAAAGGAACATAAAAAATTCAGGATTATGCAATACTGATACATGAACTCAGTTCACGTAAGTTTACGTGAACTCAGTTCATATACGTTTATGTGAAATCAATTCACTACCACCAACGAGTCTCAAACTCCATTAATTACGCAATCTTAAACGTGTATGTTTACGTGAACTTAAATCGTGTACTACCTGAGATTTTTATAATTTTACAATGTACGTGAATTCAGTTCACATAATGTTACAGCGTACGTGAACCGGGTTCACGTAAAATCCCCAAATTTTGAAAAAATATTACGAATTCAAAAACAAAACAATAAATGTACCTTCTTGGATCACTTTACCCACAATGTGAAGAGGAAACTTATGGGCGTAAATTATGAGTTAGTGATGTGAGTTATGAGATGTTAAACATGGTGATGAAGGGATAAATGGAGTAAAAGAATATTATAAATATAGAAGGACATTTTTGGTATTTTGTTTTTTTAAAAAAAGAGGGGTATGGGTAGTAGAGTGAGGGGTGTAGGTAGCATTTTTGTTACATATTAAGTATTAATTAACATGTACAAATTGGACGATATCAAAGAAATTAACCAAGCCAATTTTATTTTTACTATCTGCTACTGTAGATGCAATTAAGTTTTTCACTGTGTACATTATAATTATAATATGTTACTTGTCTTTATTAATTCAAAATCTTTATTTGTTTGTTTCATTAATGCCAAAAATTTGATCAAATTTGCTTCCTCTCTTTCACACGTTGATTTAATAAACTAAAAATTATTTCAAGTTTTCCAAATCAACCCTTCTGAAAACAATCTAATTTCCCACCCTTTACTACTTATGTGAGCTATGTAACTTGTACACTATACTCCTCAACACCCTCGTAACCTTGTCAAACTTTGAATTAAAATTTAACGTGTAGTAAAACCACCTATTATTATTAGAATACTCTTAAACTAGATCAATGATCAAAGATCAGAACCCAAGAAAGACTAAGAAAGTGGTCACAGATTAATAGTGGAAGCTAGCCGCTAACGTTGGTTTACTTTCAAAAAAAGCCTAAATTTAAAAATAGTTTTGTTTTTGCGATAATAACAATTGTTATTAAAGGATGGCCAGAACGGCAAGTATATATATCCAATTTTATATTATCAATATATTCATCCTCCTTCCTTTATCCGTTACTATATAAGCCTTTCGAATTCAAAGTAATTCACACATATTTATTTACAATCCAAATATAGCACCATACATACTAGCCTCTTAATTTTCGTAGTTGCACACCACAATGGAATTTCCCATTATCATTAAAACATTGTTATTATTATTGTTCATTGCATCAACCCATGTAAGAGCCACAACAACAACAACACTCTCCTCAAGCACAAACCTATTCAGAGAATACATAGGAGCTGATTCCAACAACATCAAATTCTCAGATGTACCTATCAACAAAAATGTCCAATTCCATTTCATTCTCTCCTTCGCTATCGATTACGACACCTCATCTTCTCCTTCTCCCACCAATGGAAACTTTAACATCTTCTGGGACACAAAAAACCTTAACCCCTCCCAAGTTTCTTCCATCAAGTCCCAAAATTCAAATGTCAAAGTTGCCCTCAGTCTTGGAGGTGACAGTGTTGAAGGTGGCTATGCTTACTTTAATCCATCTTCAATTGATTCATGGCTCTCTAATGCAGTTTCTTCACTCACAAAAATAATCAAAGACTACAACTTGGACGGAATCGACATCGATTACGAGCACTTCAAAGCTGACCCAGATACCTTTGCCGAGTGCATTGGAAGATTAATCAAGACACTTAAAACAAATGGGGTCATAACTTTTGCTTCTATTGCTCCCTTTGATGATGATGAAGTTCAGAGTCATTACTTGGCCTTATGGAAGAGTTATGGTCATCTCATAGATTATGTTAATTTTCAATTTTATGCATATGATAAAGGAACGAGTGTGTCACAATTTATTGATTACTTTAATCAACAGAGTTCAAATTATAATGGTGGGAAGGTGTTGGTGAGTTTCATTAGTGATGGGAGTGGTGGATTGTCACCAAGTGATGGATTCTTTACAGCATGTCATAGGCTTAAGAGTCAGCACAAACTTCAAAAGGTTATACATATATTGTGAAGAATGATTTTAATATGTACTACTCCGGTCATGAAAATAAACAAAAATATAAAGTTGATGTATCTCATTCAAAATTTAGAGTAGATACAATCATTTTGTTTTATCTATTTTTATTTATATTTGGATTGGATGGAGTAGTTAGTAATACTCATGATGAATTTAGTTTCTGTTGTGAATGAGTACATGTATGATATTGATATATATCCTAAACATTTTCTATTATTAAATTTTTGGCTTAGATGCATTTAGTTTTATTATTTTGCCCAAATTTAAATTTTAGTCTTCTTATTTTGAATATTAGATTTTGGTCTCTTTATTTTTTGAAACTCTTTGAGGTAAATACACAACTCTTATGCTAATAATAAATCTCTAGGAAATGCAGTTTTGTTTAAAAATCTTATTTTGTGCTTAGAGTAGATTTAATGAATTTTTATGCTTTCCTAGAGTTAGCTAAACTTTAGAATAATATTTCTAAAGTCTTGAGAATATTTTTTATACTTAGATTTGTCAGTTGAGGTCCTATCGACTACTCTGGGAGTTGTTGGCGAACAAATGTAGCTGATTCTCCGTAGTTGTGAGTTGACGATGATCATCGTCATTTATTTTTATAATACTATAATTATTATTTTACTCGTTTTCTATGTTAAAGTATTTATTTAAAAATTTGGGGAACACAACCTTTGAAATTTATCTCGCTTTCGTCATTTATTTATTTTATAGTATTTGTTATATAATATGTTATTAGTTTGATTTACGTATGAGTTAAAAGTAATTAAATATTAAATTGTTATGCGATCGAATATGTTTTCCATGAATTACCATGAAAGGAGAAATGATTTTAAATATGTGTTTTGGGAAATCGCTATAATTATTAAATCTTTAACGGCGTTAGGTGCACCTAGTTACCTCGTTTTGATTAGGGAGAGTTACCCGTTAGATGGAGCCACCCCTATGAGAAATGTCATCCGTAGGAGGAGAGGGCTGTCAACGAGATGTAAGCTCCCTAATTGATGTGTGATGATGCGTTGTGGGATTGAAAGGAGAGGGTTATCCGTTAGATGTAGCCACCCCTAAGGGAAAGGCCACCCTTAGGAGGAAAGAGCTATCAATGAGATGAAGCCGCCTCTTGGTTCTCAATAATTAGTATTTTTACTTGTTTGATTTTCTATGATGATTTTAATGTTATTCATTTTGATTTAGCTTCACTATTAATTGGAATTTTAATATTTCTATCCGAACGGTTAAATTATAAATTTAGATGATTTTATTATGTGTATAACAAAAGCGTCTCAAGGTTGTAAAACAGTTATTCATGCCTTTTTGTGTTTCCCTTCTAGTTGATGGTGATTGTTGTCTCCTCACTAAGTCTTTGTGACTTACTCCTTCATGTTGTTTTTTTTTTTTTTCTAATTCACAGGCAGCTGAGTAGCAAGCTGATAGTAGGCTCAAGTCTCGATTGTATTTTGTTTTGGTAGGCCTCTTTGATCGAGGACCATTTTTTGTAAAGTTTGTTAAGTCGTAATGTATTTTGCAGCTATTGGAGTTTAGATAGTCTTTTGAGAAATGTACTAGACACTTAGATTATGGTTTTTGAAATATGATTTGGCTGAATTTGAAGTATAAACAGGGATTTTGTAAATTTGAAAACGTTGAAGTTACAGAGGATACTCAGTCGAAATTTCATGACAAATTATATATGTATTTTTTTTGAAATGATTATTGAGAACTATTTAGTTGCTTGATTTTTAAGTCAGTTAGTAGGCTTGCTAGGCTAGGAGTATAGCTTGTGCGCCGGTCAAGAGTTTAGTTTTTGGGTCGTGACAATAACAGGACGAAAATACAAAATACTTTCTTCACAATCTACAAGTACACGATTAGTTGAAAGCCAATCCATTCTTAAGATGACGTCCGTTCCTTTCAAAGGTAGACAAAACCAATCAGTTGGATAGACTCTATCAGATACAATAAGATTACAACATTTACAAACATAAGAGGTTTTGAAACTACTCTCAACCGTCGTGGAGACGACCATGGGAGGGGTAAGTTTAGTTAATTTGAGACCTAAGCATAAAATACACTTGGTGGAAATAAAGGATTGAGAAACACCTGTATCAAACAATACTTTTAAAGGTTCATTATTTAGAAAACACTCACTGACAATCAAGTCGTTTCCCTTAGCCTTCTTAGCATCAGAAGTGTAGACCATTTCAGTGGGTGGGTCGTTTGGGTTAGATAGACCTTTCATTTCCTTTGTGGACAATCTTGACTCATGTGCCCCATTATCTTACACCAAAAGCAGGTGCTCCTACCAAACAAACATTCTTTTGGACATTCCCTTGGACCCTTTACTTAAGGTACACACAAGTTTTGGGGGTGCTTTCCTTTATTGGAGGGAATCTCAACCTTAAACTATTGATTACTCCTTTCGTATTCCTCCTTATTTTCACTTAAGTTGTCTGTTCTCCTTCATACCACGTAACTTTCTTCTACGATGCAACTTTTTTGAACCAAGGTGGCATTTTATAAGTTGAAATGCTAGGTCGTTTTCAACTTTTGAGAATGATGTGACATTTTATCCATCCTCTAACCTCGTACTGGCCGTCCTTGTACCTTCTACTTCCCATCCTCGTACCAGTTAAAAGTAGCTTCTGAACTCTTTGATTAATATGCTTTATTTGATCATTCCTGGGTACTGTTTTGACTTCTCAACATGATTAAAAATTTATGGTTGTTGTGCTTGATGAATATTATTCATTTTGGAGGTCATCCTCTCACAGATTCATCCTATCCTCTAGTTTGCAAACTTGGTGGTATTAAGTTTGATTTTTCTCGTTTTAGTCTTCATGACGAATAGCATGTTTTGTAATATAAATACACTCAAGAACACAAATTAGTCATTTATCACAATCATAATCCTTTAACTAATTTTGTTATCATTAAAATCATTTGAGAGAGATTTCGTCTCAACAATCTCCCCCTTTTTGATGATGATAAAATTCTTTAGATTTTGATTTTTTAAATATGAGAAAAATTAGAGATTAAATGTTTATGCTCCCCCTGAATCAAATGAGTAATCTTTTTGAAATTTTTTAATAAACATTACTCCCCCTGAATGTATGCCAAAGATTTGAAACAAAGGTAATAACGTAAAGCCATAAAGATATTTCATGTTAATGTTAATGATATTACAAAAGATTGATCAAACGACATAAACATTGATGAGCAAAACATACGCAATTCAACAATATTCAACTTAAACAAACAGCGAAGCATTAATTAGCAGCATAACCTTTTTCCCCCTGAATTTGGCAACAGCAAAAAATAAGAATCACAAAGCTACTTAGAGGAGGACGGCTCATCAGATGAGGATGAATGGGAATAAACAGGAACAACAGAAGATGGCTAGGCTGGGAGCTCAAGAGGATGATCTCCTGAAGCAATCGTATTAACCAAATGTTTGGTAACCCAGTGAAGAATGAGACCAAACTGAGCAATTGTGTTTTGGAAGTGATCGAAACTTTGAATCAGTTTCTTTTGGTCCTTCCTAATGGTCTTTAAGAGCCTCATCTGCTTATTATGTTTCCTTTCCACAGTCCGTTTGCCTGCGTTGGAGTCCTTGGGTTGATCATTTACGCTTGAGCTTTTATTCTGTTAACTTCCAGCCTTGTCCTGAGAAGAATTATCATTTGTTGTAGCTAAGAAGGAATCAAGGGAACCAAACAGACATGTGACCTTAGGTAGAGGTTGAGACGGTTCTTCAATGATGGTAGCAAAATTGTTGGTGGAGGAGGAGAATAAGCTAAAGGATTTGAAGTTGGAGGGATCATAACAGTTTCTTGCATATCATGAGAAGATTCCTCAGGCATAACCTTAGGAGGGCTCTGTGGTGAGAACTGATGATAGGACAAATTTAGATCAAAATACAATTCTTCACCATCCTCCATTAGTTAAAAAGGAACTGCTTTGAACGCATCCTTAAGAGGATGAGCTTCTTCATATGACAAGGAAGGAGTTGGCAACAATGGAGATTGTGGTGGTGACGGAACAACTGAGTCATTTGTTGGAGATGGAGTTGGATCAGATGACAAAATGGGCTCTTGAATGATTTGTGAGGGAGCATCCTGTGATTGAGGTTGAGTAGATGCTGGTTCGAGTGGTGGAGTGGTATAGGGGGAATTGCGAGTTTTTCTTTTCTTAGGAGAAAGAGGAGTAGTAGATGATGATTTGATAGGAGCAGAAGGTTGGAGCTTCATTTGTTTTACATTCTTCATGGAGAATGTGTTGTTGAAATGAAGCAATGGTTCATCATTCAGCGGAAGTTTGAAAAATTTGAATATTTTGGTCAGGATCATGCCATAGGGGGCTAATCGACCTAAAACCGCAGCATTCAACATGAAACTGAATATGATGTTGCCTAAATGGAGGGGAGTTCTTGTCATAAGTTGATGGATGAGAAGGAGGTCCAGCTCAGTAACCTTCTCGAAACTGCCGGCTTTGGGCACAATAGAGTGCACACAAATGTTGTGAAGAATACGACATATTGGAAGGAGGTTTGAGGCCACATGAGGTTTGGAAGGTGAAATCAGAGTATTTTTGAGGACGGAGGTTCGGGTAATGTGACATTGAGAATACCAATTTTAAGAGAAACAAAAGGTACCTTCATCACGGATATCTAAGATTTGACACAGAGTGGTGGGATTAATTTCCATGTGAACTCCTTTTAGGACAATGCTGAAACCAGTGAGGCCTCTTAAGCTATTTGAAGCAGCATAAAAAGCCCTTACAAGACGTGGGTATTGAGGTTCATTTATGCGAAGAAAAGATGCCTAACCAAGCTGATCAAACATTTCCTCTATGTTAAAACCACCTTCTTTCAGATCAGCAAGGTCTATTATTTTTCCATTTACCACTGATTTATTCTGCCACTTGGAAACATAGTTCGTCTCCAGGTTAGGGGAATCAAATAGAGAGATATTTGTAGAATTTTTGGATGGTGAGGGCTGTGGTTTTTTGGAAGGTGTTTTAGGCTTTTTGGGAGTAAAAGCTTTGGTGGTGGTCTTGGCAGGTGGTGGAGGTGGTATTGACTCTGCAGAGAGAGTTTGGTCAGAGTCATCTGAATCAACAACATGGACTGTGGTGTCTTGAGAAAATGACTTCCTTGATGAACCAGCTCCATAAATGATTCTGGAGGATCGTCTTTTAGGTGTAGAGGATGTGGTAGAGGATGAAGGTTTGGTGGATTTAGGAGTAATGGAAGGAGAGGAAATGGTTTCATATTGCTTGGGAGGACGAGTGACAAACAAGGGTTCTTGATGCAGAGTTGCGTCGGAGCATTCTTCTTCATAACGATCAGACTCCGTGCTGGAGTAATAATCTTGGATATCTTCATAAACTTGAGTAGTGATTTTGCGTTTAGCTGATAACTTAGTGCGGACCATTTTTGTTTATAGATTTTGGAAGAAAAAAATGTAGAATGATGATTAGGAAAATAGATTCTGAGTTGAGAAATGGTTGAAGGAGAAATGGTTGAATAATGATTAGGAGATTGTTGATGAGGAAGGAGAGAGAGAATGGAGGATTAATTAAGGAGGATGGAATTTTGAATGGGAGTATCCGTTAGGGAAGGGAGACGGTTGAGGCAGCCATTCACTAGGAAGACGCGATGATGATTGATGAGACAGGCATGTGAGACACGCGTGATGTGAGACGACAATTGTAGTCGTTAATGCATTTAATGCACAGTGAAGATCAAGGAAGCGGCGCCACATGGACTGGCCAATGGAGTGGGAGGCGCGTGCATGCCTTGTCTGATGTGACAAGAGGAAGTTACACTAAAAAAAACACTGTGTCCTCTAGAGTCTTGCCATCCTCTCAACTTTTTTCCTTATATTAAAGATTAAATTTGATCTTTCAGTGGGAATTGCCAAATAAAAATTAAACAAACAAAATAAGAGAAATACAGCTATGGTACAATGGTTAAAACAATTAATCAATTAATTTTAGACAAATTAATGATGGAGAGTTTTTCCAAGATATTTTTGAACCGATCCTCCTGAAGAGGTTTGGTAAAAATATCTGCCAACTAATTTTCAGTGTCAATGAAAATCAATTCTATATCCTCTTTTTGAACATGATCTCTTATAAAATGATGTTTAATTTCAATGTGCTTAGATCTAGAGTGTTGAATTAGATTTTTAGAAAGATTTATAGCACTTGTATTATCACAGAGGATGGGAATTTTTGCGTACCTTAGAGAGTAATCCTCTAATTGGTTCTTTATCCATAGTAATTGTGAGCAGCATTGTGCAGTTGATATGTATTCAGCTTCTGTAGTTGATAGAGCAATGGTACATTGTTTTTTGCATGACCAACTTATTAGAGATTTGCCAAGAAATTAGCAAGCTCCACTTGTGCTATTCCTTTCAACTTTGTCTCCCGCATAGTCAGCATCACAATAAGCCATGAGATCAAGATTTGAACTTTTCTTATACCAAATTCCCAGATCGATTGTGCCAACAAGGTATCTCAAGATCCTTTTTACTGCTTTAAGATGAGATTCTTTGGGAGAGGATTGAAACCTTGCACAAAGACCTACTGCAAAGACTATGTCAGGTCTACTAGCAGTTAAGTATAATAAGGATCCAATCATCCCTCTATACTCTTTCTCAGATATTGGAGTTCCTTCATCATCTTTGTGAAGCATGGAGGATGGGTGCATAAGAGTTCCCAAACTCTTGGCTGAACTCATGTTATATTTGTTAAGAAGATCTTTTGTGTATTTTTCTTGTGAGATGAAAATACCATCTTCTAGTTGTTTGATTTGTAATCCAAGAAAGAATTTTAATTCATCCATCATACATATCTCAAACTCACTTTGCATGAGATTGGAGAAATCTTCACACATCTTTTCATTATTAGATCCAAATATTATGTCATCCACATATATTTGAACAATCAACAAATCTTCTTTACAAGTTTTCTTGAAAAGAGTGGTATCAATATGTCCTCTTACGAATCCATTCTCTTTAAGAAAATAACTTAACCTCTCGTACCAAGCTCGAGGAGCTTGCTTTAATCCATAAAGAGCTTTTGAGAGTTTGAACACATGGTTGGACTTCTTTTCATCCACAAATCCAGGAGGTTGTTTAACATATACCTCCTCATTTAGAAAACCATTCAAAAAGACACTTTTGACATCCATTTGGAATAGTTTGATACCTTTATGAGGGGCATATGCTAGGAGGATTCTTATGGCTTCAAGTCTAGCAACCGGTGTGAATGTTTCATCATAATCAATTCCTTCCTGTTGGTTGTAACCTTGTGCCACTAGTCTTGCTTTATTTCTAATGACCTCTCCATCCTCATTCAGTTTGTTTCTAAATATCCATTTAGGTCCAATGATGGATTTTTCAAGAGGATAAGGTACAAGATCCCACACTTGGTTTCTTTCAAACTATGACAGTTCCTCCATCATGGCGTCAACCCATGATTTGTCACAAATTGCTTGATCAATCGTTTTGGGTTCAACTTTTGATATCATGGCCATGTTGGTTGCATTTCCTTTTAAAGATTGTCTGGTTCTTACACCATCAGTCGTGTTTCCAATGATCAGATCTGGAGGATGATGCGTAACTGTCTTCCATCCTCTTGGAGGTTGCTGAGAGGTTGGATTAGATTCATCCTCTTCGTTGGGACTGTGTACTTTAGAGGATGAAGGTTCATCTTCTTCAAATTTACCTCCATGGTCACTTCTCACGGAGACAATTCTTGATCCCTTTTCATTTTGGATCTTTTTACAAAAATGGTGAAAAGCCTCAAAGGCTTCATTTTGATGTTTTAAAAATAAGACCCAAGTAAAACGTGAGAAGTCATCAACAATTACAAATCCATATCTTTTTCCACCTAGACTTGAAGTTTTGATGGGACCAAAGAGGTCAATATGAAGAAGCTCAAGAGGATGATTTGTTGAAACAATATTTTTGGAGTGAAAACTACTTTTAACTTGTTTTCCTTTGGCACAAGCCTCACATACTTTATCTTTCTCAAAATTAAGTTTTGGAAGACCTTTAACTAATTCTAATTTTGACAATTTAGAAATAGTGTTTAAGCTTGTACGACCGGCTCGTTTGTGCCATATCCATTTATCCTTTTCAATGGATACAAAACAAGATTCAGTAGGTAAATTATCTAGATATAACTCATATAAATTCTTTTTTCTAAAACCAGAAAAGAAAACTCTTCCCGATGATGAGTGTTTAACCTCGCATAGATTAGGTTTAAAAATAACTTCAAATCCACTATCACATAGTTGACTACTACTTAATAAGTTATGTTTTACACCATCCACATACTATACATTTTCAATTTTGGCAGAATTATTTTTACCAATAATATTGGTACCTTTTATTTGAGCTTTATCATTGTTTCCAAATGTGACCGATCCTCCATCCTTTATTTCCAAGGAAATAAAGCAATGCCTATCCCCTGTCATATGCCTTGAGCAGCCATTGTCCAAGAACCAGGGCTTTCTTTTGTTGATCAGAGGATGTACCTGTGTTAGAATTTAATAGTGACTTAGGTACCCATATAGAATTGGGTCCTTGATGGAATCATGGTGCCCATGTTTACCATAGAATGAACATCATTTCTTTATGCGGTCAACCCTTTTCTTAGCATGACAACTTTTGAAAGTATGTCCAAGTTTTTTGCAAAAGGTACATTTTGGCATATCCTTTCATATAATTTTTGTTTTTGAGAACTTTTAAATCCAATACCAGCTTTGTCAAAGATTCCATATTGGGATCCCATTATCTTTTGAAAAGTATCAGTGGATTTAACAAAGTTGGTAATATGATTTTTTACTTTTTCAAATTATATTTTCAAAATTTCCTTTTCTGTATCCTCTTCTGGAGGATGAATTTTGACATTCCTTTTTTTTTTAAAATAGATTGTTGCTCAGACAACTTCTCATGAGATAACTACAAGTCTCGAATGATTTATTCATATTTCTTATTCTTAGCTTGGAGTTCCTCATTAAGTTTCTTTATTTCATAAAGTTAACTTTTAAGAAAACCACATTTGTGAGATAAAGTGTTTGAGTCATTTAAAAGATTGTAAAATTCTATTTCTAAGTTTTCACCAATAGGCCAGAGTTCTGTGATGGTTACCTTTTTCAGTTTCTATCTTTGTCATGAGACAGACGTTGGCCTCTTCTTCCTTTTCTTGCTCAGAGGATGAATCATCAATATCATCCCACGTAATCATCATAGATTTGTTTTTGTAGGGAAATATTTTTGAGTTCCTTTTGTTTAGACGACACTCAGTTTTGTAGTGACCCATTTTGTTGCATACAAAACAAGTAATCTGACTTTTGTCAGTTTTTTTTTTAGGAGATCTTTTGTCCTGCCCTCTACAATTTATCATCCTCTGCATTCTTCTAGAAATCAGAGCGAGCTCATCCTCTTCCTCAGATAGAGGATACTCTGGGGTTTCCTTCTTTGTGGCATCTTCAGTCCTCTTGGAGGATGAAATTTCTGTTTGACTTGATTTTAGAGCAATCATTTTTCTCTTTTTGTTTGGTTTGTCAGCCAACACAATGGTTCATGAGCTCTTAGAGTTCTAACCAAATCCTCTAACTTCATGTTGGCCAAGTCTTTTGCTTCTGTGATGGCAGTCACCATTGGTCTCCATTCTTTTGGTAAACTCCTTAGGATTTTTCTTATCCTCTCTTGAATAGAGTATACCTTTCCAAGAGATCTCAAGTTGTTTAGTATGATTGTCAGCCTTGAGAACATTTCATCAATCGTTTCTTCATCCTTCATTTCGAATAATTCGAATTCTCTTACTCCCATGTCAATCCTTGCTTCTTTTATGTGGCTTGATCCTTCATGATGAATCTTTAGAGTGTGCCGTAGTTCCTAGGGGTTTTTGCATTCTTCAACTCTATCGTATTCTTCCCTGCTCAAAGCACACGTTAGAAATAAATAAGCTTTAGAGTTTAAGAGTACCTTAGCATTTTCATCACTCGTCCACTATGCTTGAGGTTTCTCGTCGAAGGTTGCATGTGTGTTGTTGATTCAGATGACATGATCCCTGTTTTCAACAACAGATCACATGTTGTTATCTTTTGACATTTTTATTTTGATCAATAGTGCTCTCACTCTTTTTTCTTCTCCTCCTTTCCTTCTCTTGGTGTGGATTATTTATAGAATTTTTTGGGTGTAGGATATAAAAGACAGGGAATAATTGTGAATTGATCACCATTTTTATTACTATTAATCCATTTCTTTTCGGTTTCTTTTCATTCAATTGTGATGTAGCTAAATATCACTAGAAATGGGGTTGAATAGGGATTTTGGTGTTTAAAATGTTTTAATGAGTTTTTAAATTACTGACCTCTCTGAGAGGATGCGAACTCGAGGACAAAAATTCAAACCTTTAAATATGAACAGAATAAAAGCAAGGAAAGTATAAAAAGAGACACACAACTTTTATACTGGTTCACCCAAAGATGGCTACGTCCAGTCCTCACACACTTGTGAGATTTCACTAATGATCAACCATATCAACCTCTCACATAGGTTGATTACACTTTGTGTATTCTTAAGCTTCACCAAGCTTACAACCTTGTTTCTTACAAGTTTCAAATATTTTCAAGTAGAACTTACTTGAAAATTACCGAGTGATATGAGTATGATTTCTTTCTCTTTACTTAACACTTTCTAAGAGGATTTTTCAGAGATCTAGTGTAGGAATATAAAAAGTATAAAGAGAGGATGGATATTGCTTTTGATAGATTAAAGATTTTTTTATCTTTTTCTGCAATATTGTTGTGTGTTTGATAATGAAGAGCTTGTTGCCTTTTATAGAGGTCTTGTGTTGCTCTTCCATGTGTCAAACATCTTTATGACCGTTTCAGACTTGATCAAAAAGTCCAAGGTCTTTATGCTTAATTACAGAACTGCCATCGAGCTGTCTTTGGACAGATGCAGTCCATTCTCGACCATGAGATTCAAACCTCCTAGGGAATTGGTCATGAGTAGTCCTTTTCACTTTTCATTCCCCATGACATGTAAAGCTATTTCTTTGACTTTGTGGGCTACAGTATTCTTGTAAGTTGAAATGTCAGGTTGTTGTCAACTTTTGAGAATGATGTGACATTTTATCCATCCTCTAACCTCGTATTGGCCGTCCTTGTACCTTGTACTTCCAATCCTCGTACCAATTAAAACTGGCTTCTGAACTCTTTGATTAACATGCTTTATTTGATCATTCCTGGGTACTGTTTTGACTTCTCAACATGATTAAAAAATGATGGTTACTTTTCTTGATGAATATGATTCATTTTGGAGGTCATGCTCTCACAGATTCATCTTATCCTCCAGTTTGCAAACTTGGTGGTATTAAGTCAGATTTTTCTCCTTTTAGTCTTCATGATGAATAGCCTGTTTTCTAATATAAATACACTCAAGAGTACAAATTAGTCATTAATCACAATCATAATCCTTTAAGTAATTTTGTTAACATTAAAATCATTTGAGAGAGATTTTGTCTCAATAAATTGATCACCATTATATTGAGTTTTGTTACCATTGATCCATTTTTTTCGGTTTGTTTTAATTCAATTGATCACCATTATACTGATTTTTATTACCATCAATCCATTTCTTTTTTGTTTCTTTTCATTCAATTATATACGTTTCTTTTATGTTTTAGAAAAAAGCGAAATGTTTGAACAGGAATTAAAGGCAAATAGGAACTAGAAGCACCCATGATTTTCTAAAGTTTATAGCCCTAATTATTTATTTTTATTTTTTTTATTCTTATCATTATATATATTTTTTTCATTATATATATATATATATATATATATATTATATATATTTGTAAAAAGTCTAAAAATAGCAGACATAGTTAGGTGTCAATATACAGAGATTAAATATCATTTTATAAGAGACTGTATTCAGAAGGGTATTTTAAACATTAGATTTGTAGACATTGACTGATCATAGCACTTGGGCGCATGTTTCTAGCTTTTTACTTTGGTTTTTTAAAATCACTTTTAAGCTTAGAATAATTTTTTAGCTTGTTTCTAAACTTTGGGTTGAAATTGATTTATAATTTTATTATTTGCATTTTGACCCCTGCTCGCTCTGTAGGTCATAACTTGAGCTCTAGATATCAGATTGAAGCATGCGAGCAGTCGTTGGAAAGCTAAAAATCAGAGTTACAACTTTTGTTTAGGAATAAAATCTCAATGCCGAACTCTACTAGGCCTAAATTTCAGATTTAGTAATCTGGACCTTTGTAATAATTTTAAATAGCGGGCCACTTGTTTTTAAAGCCCAAAACCGAGCACTGTGTATTTGGAGTTCTTTCCTTTCTTGTATGGGATTATTTTCGGATTAAGAATCAGAAAGCATTATATACACTTTTTAATTTCATGGAAGGCTAATTTCATAAGATTAATCCACGAGTTCGAGGTTCATCAACACCTGGAGATTCAAGTTACACCGTCAATTCTGATTCATGATTCTATTTCTGTTTATTTGATTATATTGATATTCTGTTGCTTAAATTGAATTTCAATAGGATCGATTAAATTCATTTGACATAATTTGATTTTGTCTATAATTTAATTGAATTATAATTGTGCGACGCTTGAACGTTAATTGTAATAATATTTTGATGATTGTGATGCTTAACCAAGTCAGCGAAACCGAATTCACATAGGATTGATTACGCTTGTTTGATCAATTCTAGATTCAAATAAGAATATAATCACGAATTAGGAATTAAACTCATTGATAGAATCTGTGATAGGTCCGAAACTCGAATAAGTGGATTAATTGTTTTGCTCATCTGTTAAAACTAAAATTTTTATGAAAACCCCCTTTTTCGAATTTCAACTCTCAACTCTCAATTCGGTTAGTATTATTATATCAGAAGTCATTGCAAAACGACTCGAGTTATTACCTCTTTTTACATTTTTTTAATTGTATTTGACCCGTGTGCGACAGCGGATCATTGACCATCAATAGGAAGTTACTTTTACAAAACCCCTTGGTGAAGATAGATTCCATTTTATAAAGATGAATTTGAATATTCAATTTATAAAGGAATGATAAGTTAAACTCTATAGATGTTTGGCTTTGGGCACATAAACTATGTTTTCCTTCTAGGAAATGAGTTTATTCTACCTCTGTTAAAATAAGTTTTTTTTATTACATATATGTTATACCTTTAACAAATTGAAATTATTTCTGCCTCTAGTTGAATAAACTTTAATCTATCTACTGAACAATTTTCTAACGTATATGATAATTAGTATTCTAACACATGTAGCACTTGTTCAGAGTGTGTCCTATTCATTTTATGCACTTTCAAATTTAGAAGCTCAAATGTTATCAAAAACACCAACACTCAAGCACCCACTACCTTCACATTACATTTTCCCACACTTTTTGAAACCTAGTATTCCCTCGACCTTCCACGTTCTCTCAACATTCTCCCTTGATTGTCAACATCTTCAAGTTCTATTCCATCTGCACCAATATTAGATTGCAATGCTGATCAACTAGATTTCTTAAGCGAACTTAGGGTTGGTTTCTAGAACCGGGTTGAAAAGGGTTTTGACTTCATCGACAATGTTTGCAAAATATATTGGTTCGATATCTTTATCCTCGAAAAATTGAAAGTTTTTGATGTGATGGTAAAGGAATTCTGGAGGCACGTTGATGCACTCATGGATGGAGAACCCTCAAGGAAGTGTTCTAGGGTTCCCAATCAAAGTCACCAAATAATCCATTGATGCCATTACAGATTCATGGATAAAGGAATGGTAATATAATCCAACTATGAACGAACTTTTGGTATGTCTAGGATGAACAAGGAACTCTTTGAGAACCCTTTTGCAAACTCCAAAGCCATCCATATCAAACCTAAGTACAAAGTTCTCTTCAAAATCATCGTTGGATGTGTGGTTTCCAAAGGCGGCTTTGTGGATTATGTGAGTAAGGAGCACACATGTATCATAGGAAAAATTTCTCAACGGATTTAGACAAACCTCCCAAACATCCTCCTAAAACACATTAGTACATGTGTGACCAACTCTAGGTTTGGAAAACTAAAGTCCATTCCATATGCAAGACTCATCTTTACTATGTTGGGAAGGATCCCTCTAATAAGGAAACTGGAAAAGGTTGGTGGCCCTTTGTAGGAATAGTTTTTGGTCTTCTCCTTTCCACATCTCTTCAACATCAACAAATTTGTCATGGCCCAAAAACTAAACGCCGTGACCGGCGCACAAGCTATACCCCTAGCCTGGCAAGCCTATCAACTAACTTAACAATTTACCAAATAAATAGTTCTGAATAATCATTTCAAATATATATATATATATATATATATATATATATTTATATAATGTTTCACGAAATTTCGACAGAGTATCCTCTGTAATTTCAACATTTCCAAATTTACAAAGTCCCTGTTTAAACATCAAATTCAGCCAAATTCAAACAGCATGATCTAAACATTCAGTACATTACCCAAAAAACTATCTAAACTCCAATAGCTGCAAAATACATATGACTCGACCGACTTTACAAAAAAATGGTCCTCGATCAAAGAGGCCTACCAAAACAAAATACGACCGAGACTTGAGCCTACTATCAGCTTGGTACTCAGCTGCCTGTGAATCGGAAAAAATAAACAACATGAAGGAGTAAGTCACAAAGACTTAGTGAGGAGACAACAATCACCATCAACTAGAAGGGAAACACAAAAAGGCACGAATAACTGTTTTACAACCTTGAGACGATTATATTATTCACGTAATGAAATCATCTAAATTTATAATTTAACCGTTCGGATAAAAATATTAAAAATCCAATTAATAATGAAGCGAAATCAAAATGAATAACATTAAAATCATCATAGAAGAGCAAACAAGTAAAAATAATAATTATAGAGAACCAAGAGGCGGCTTCATCTCATTGATAGCCCTTTCCTCCTAAGGGTGGCATTTCCCTTAGGGGTGGCTCCATCTAACGGATAACCCTCTCCTCTCAATCCCGCAATGCATCGTCACGCATCAATTAGGGAGCTTATATCTCGTTGATAGCCCTCTCCTCCTACGGATGACATTTCACATAGGGGCGGCTCCATCTTACGGGTAACTCTCCCTAATCAAAACTAGATAACTAGGTGCACCTAACGCCGTTAAAGATTTATTAATCATAGTAGCGATTTCCCAAAACACGTATTTAAAATCATCTTTCAATTCATCGTAATTCAAGGAAAATATATTCAATCGCATAACAGTTCACAATTTAAATACTTTTAACGCATACGTATATCGAATTAATAACATATTATATAATAAAGAGCATTAAAATAAATAAATGACGAAGTCGAGATAAAATTTCAAATGTTGTGTTTCCCAAATTTTTAAATAAATATTTTAACATATAAAACGAGTAAAATAATTGTTATAGCGTAAAAAAATAAATGACGATAACCGTCGTCAACTCACAACTACGGAGAATCGGCTACGTTTGTTCTCCAACAACACCCAGAGTAGCTGGCAGGACCTCAGTTGACAAATCTAAGTATCAAAAATATTCTTAAGACTTTAGGAAAATTATTCTAAAATTTAACTAACTCTAGGAAACCATAAAAATTCATTAAATCTACTCTAAGCACAAAATAAGATTTTGAAACAAAACTACATTTCCTAGAGATTTATTATTAACATAAGAGTTGTGATTTACCTCAAAGAGTCTCAATAAATGGGTATCCTTCTCCTTCCTTAGAGCTCAAACCCAAACCCAAAAATCTTACCCAAGAACTTGTATACCCTTCCTAAGGGTTTAAGATTTAAGGAGACTAACTTGTGATTTCAAGTGAGAAGAAGAAGAAGAAGAAGAAAAGGAAAGGAAAGAAAAAAGAAAAAAAATGGAGAATGGGGGGTTGAGAGTGAGGTAACCGTGTGGGAAAGAGAAGAATGAGAAGGAAGGAAAACAACAAAAGAGAAAAATGGGGTGAGGGGTGTTGTAACCGGGAGAGAGAAAAGAAAAGGGAACGTGGGGTGGTTGGGTTTAATTATTTATTTATTATATTATTATTATTATTATTATTATTATTATTATTATAAAAAAAAAATTTAAAGACACGGGATGTGTCAATTTCCTCCCCTTATAGAAATTCGTTCTCGAATTTATTTGACTTTTTATTTAATTAAATACTACTGACCTTGAGTTTCAAATAAGTGTGGGTACTTCGCACGGATGACTTCTTCGGGTTCCCACGTGCTTTCTTCACCAGATGGACCACGCCAAAGAACTTTTATTGAAACGATATCCTTTGAGCGTAAACGTCTCACTTGGCGATCTAGTATAGCTACCGGATATTCAAAGTATGATAGACTCTCATCTAACTGCACATCTTCATGATTAATCACATGAGAAGGATCATGAAGATACTTCTGAATCATCGAAATATGAAAGACCGGATGAACTCCCGAGAGATCCGGTGGAAGTGCCAAGCGATACGCTACAAGTCCGACCCTTTCTAAAATTTCAAATGGTCCAATGAACCTTGGAGTTAGTTTCCCCCTTTTTCCAAACCGCAAAACTCCTTTCATTGGTGAAACTCGTAGGAATACATGTTCTCCCACTGAAAACTCTAAGGGACGACGCCTTTTATCAGAATAAGATTTTTGTCTACTTTGAGCTGTCACTAAGCGATCTCGAATCAATTTAACTTTTTCAATGGCATCTTGAATCAACTCTGGACCGGCTAGTTTGGCTTCTCCAACTTCAAACCATCCTATCGGAGACCTACACCATCTTCCATACAAAGCCTCAAACGGAGCCATCTGAATACTAGATTGATAACTATTATTGTATGCAAATTCCATCAAGGGCAAATGTTGATCCCAACTACCTCCAAGATCGAGAACACAAGCACGAAGCATATCTTTCAAAATCTGTATAGTCCTTTCAGACTGGCCATCTGTCTGCGGATGAAAAGTTGTGCTAAGCTTCAAACGAGTTCCTAATGAAGTTTGAAACGACTTCCAAAATTGAGCAGTAAATTGAGCCCCACGGTCAGAAATAATAGACACCGGTACACCATGCAAAGAGACAATTTCATCTAAATACAGTTTAGCATATTGAGATGCAGTATAAGTAGTCTTCACAGGCAAGAAATGTGCAGATTTGGTCAACTGATCTATAATCACCCACACCGAGTCCTAACCCTTTTAGGTTCGTGGCAATCCTGTGATGAAATCCATAGCGATGCCTTCCCACTTCCATTCAGGTATTTCAACAGGTTGCAGTAACCCCGCAGGCTTTTGGTGCTCAGCCTTTACTTGTTGACACACTAAGCACTTAGAGACAAAATCTGCTACGTCTCTCTTCATCCCTTCCCACCAATACAACTCTCTCAAGTCTTGATACATCTTATTAGAACCTGGGTGAATAGTATAAGAAGAATGATGAGCCTCCTCTAGAATTTTCCTTCTCAATCCACCAACATTTGGAACACATAATCGAGACTTCAACCTCAGCACACTGTAACGCCCCGGATTTTTAATCCAAAACGTTACTTAAAAAAAATACTTATTGTTTAGAAAGTTTACTAATTTTTTTTTTTTGAATACTTAGCATTTATTCATTTAAATAATTAGTATGAAACATGTTATTTAATATCATTAAGAAAATATTTATTCAAAATTTAAAACAAGTAAAGGCAAAATTTAGAAACATTGCGACAACTCTATTATTACAAAATTGTCTCGAAAAACCCATTTTTACCCCACGTTCGCCGCACATCAATACTCATTAACTACTCTTGAATCTCCTCGGACTCATTAGTACCTAAAATGTTGTTGTAAGGGTCAGTTTTATTCCATCATCCACATCAAACCAAAGCTAAACATATGAAAGAATAACACAAAACATATAAAAGTAAAAACTTCTAAATTTAAAAGAAAAAATGCGCAAACCGGTAAAATGTATATCAAACATATGCATAGTGCATGCTCCTAAAACTATATGATCCGGATATCAACCTGCCACTAAGGCAACTTCCACACAGAAGGGTCACCCATACCAATGGGGAAATCAAACCTGCCACTAAGGCAACTTCCACGAAGATGCATGTGTCATGACATGATGATATAGTATCAAACATATATATACTCCCACACAGCCCACTAAGGATCATGTCATATGCATTCAAAATTACTTTTCAAAATCATCTCTTATTCACATATCACTAAGAACACATACAACACACCCTTATCATGAGTATCACATAATCATAGACAAATAATCATAAAAATTATGACTTTCACCACATACACATAAAAATAGAAACTTTATATCATATAGGACATAAAAATTAACACTTTAACATATATGACAAGAAAATTCAAACTTCAATTCATATACATAATAAAAGTTAAAACTTTATCACATATAAGGTAAAAATTCAAACTTTATTTCATATTCATCGTAACACTACAATTTTATCACACATAGCATAAAATTTCATACTTTACTCTAAAGAAATCATATATTACAATTCAATCTCAATAAAAATTGGGGTTTTATCATTTTACTCCATTAGTCTACATTTATTCATTTTAAAATAGAAGAAATCACGATTATTTATTTCATGTCATCCAACCAACGGCCTAACTCTAATTTGTGTGGGGAAAAGCCCTTACCTTGGCCGCTTTTCTTCCTAGTACAAAGCTTTAAGCCCCACTGAGTTGTTCACAAGGAAAAAAAGTTCCAAGCTTTGGATACACGGAGAAAATGAGGTGTGAAGGTGATGGTGGCTAGGGTTTCGGAATTCTTTTTGTTTCTTATTAGTGAGTATACAGAAATTGTGGACTTAGGGAAATTTAAGGTGGAAATTGTGGGTTAGAAAATGTTGGGCCTAAATGAAGAATAAAAGGGATAAATTGTCACTATTTTTTTTTTTATTATTTTTTTTTTGTTAACCTTGATCATAAAGACCAAGCCACAAACCATTAGTCCAATTTCTTCTTGGACTAGAAAACACATCTACGTATAATATATCTCTACTTATATACATGTATATATTTGAACTCCCCATATATTTAAATAATTCTTATTAATAACTTTATCAACTACAAAAAAACGAACAAAGCAAGTAATTATCACACATTATTTAATATTGAATAATATTGATAGGTTCTAATTATTTTTAAATAATAAATTTAGAGGATGTTACAATACTCACCCCCTTAAAAATAGTTTCGTCCTCGAAACTAGATAGACATAAATAGACTAGGGTAAAGTTCTCTCATCTTTTCCTCTAATTCCCAAGTTGCATCTCCAGCCGTTTGGTCCCAAATCACCTTGACCAAGGCGATCTCCTTACCTCGTAGGTGCTTAGTAGTCCTATCTTCAATGCTTAGTGGTGGAACTACAAAGGAAAGGTTCTCCTTCAACTGGATATCATCTAGCGTGATAATATGGGAAGGATCAGCCATGTACTTCCTCAATTGTGACACATGGAATACGTTGTGCAGTTTGGTCAGGCTCGGAGGCAAGGCAATCTGGTAAGCTACGAGGCCTACACGTCGGAGGATCTGAAATGGGCCAATGAATTTAGGAGTGAGTTTCTTAGACTTCAGTGCCCTACCAACGCCAGTAGTAGGCGTCACTCTCAAAAATACATGTTCACCCTCTTGAAACTCCAGCGGTTTCCTCCGTTGGTCGGCATAACTCTTCTGTCTGCTTTGTGCTGTCTTCATCCTTTCTTGGATCAGACGAACTTTATCTGTGGTCTGTTGTACCAATTCTGGCCCCACAATTAGGTTCTCACCATCCTGATACCAACATAAGGGAGTTTGGCACTTACGCCCATATAGAGCCTCGTATGGTGCCATTCCAATGCTCGCATGATAGCTGTTGTTATAAGTGAACTCAACGAGAGGCAACATATTATCCCAACTTCCTCGCTCATCCAACACACACGCTCTCAGTAAATCCTCCAAGGTCTGAATAGTCCTTTCTGTTTGTCCATCGGTTTGAGGGTGATAGGCTGAACTCAATCTCAACTTAGTACCTAGCGCCTCATGTAATGCTCCCCACAAACGAGAAATGAACTTCGGGTCTCTATCTGACACAATGCTGGAGGGTACCCCATGTAGTCTAACAATCTCGGCAATGTAGATCTCTGCAAGCTTAGTCACATCATAAGTAGTCCTCACGGGTATGAAATGAGCAGATTTGGTCAACCTGTCGACGATCACCCAAATGGAGTCAAACTTCCGTTGAGTATTCGGCAATGCTACCACGAAATCCATAGATATACTATCCCATTTCCATACTGGTATATCTAACGACCTTAGTAGTCCCCCTGGTTTCTGATGCTCTACTTTGGCTTTTTGACAAGTCAAACATGAAGCCACATATTCTGCTACCTGTTTCTTCATTCCCGGCCACCAGAATTTTTGCTTAAGGTCTTTATACATTTTTGTGGTACCGGGGTGAATGCTCAACTTGCTTTTATGGGCCTCATCCAAGATGGTCTTCCTCAATTCTGTATTGTCAGGTATACAAACACGTCCATTACATCTCAAAATATCGTCCGGGCCCACCTCAAATTCAGGTGCCTTGCCGACCTCGATCAACTTCCTTTTCTCTTGAGTCAACACGTCTGTAACTTGGAGGACTTTAACCTCATTCATCAATTCACTATCTATAATGATCATTCCACATTGCACTTTCCCCAATGGGGAATCCAAATTAAGATCCAAGTCACGGAACTTCTCTAACAACTCCAACCCCTTCATTGTTACAAACGAGAGATGAACTCGCTTCCTGCTTAAGGCATCAGCCACCACATTTGCTTTCCCTGGATGGTAATGCAACGTGAACTCATAATCTTTAATGAACTCCGTCCATCTCCTCTGCCTAATGTTAAGTTCCTTTTGATCAAACAAGTATTTCAAACTCTTATGGTCACTAAATACATCAAAACTACACCCATATAGATAATGCCTCCAAATTTTCAATGCGAAGACAATTGCCGCTAACTCCAAGCCATGAGTGGGATAATTCTTTTCATGCGCCTTCAATTGCCTTGAGGCATAGGCCACTACTCGTTTGTTCTGCATCAACACACAACCCAAACCCTGGTAGGAAGCATCACAATAAACTTCATAAGGTTCTTCTGGTTGTGGCAACACTAACACTGGGGACGTAGTTAGTTTCTCCTTCATCAGTTGGAAACTTTTCTCACACACCTCAGTCCACGCATAAATCTGGTTCTTCTTCGTAAGGTGTGTCAATGGAGCAGCAATCTTGGCAAATCCCTCAATAAATCTCCTATAGTACCCGGCCAAACCAGAAAACTTCTAATCTCTGTGACTGTTTGTGGTTGTTTCCATGCCATCACGGCTTCTACCTTGGATGGGTCGACAGCAATCCCTTCCTTAGAAATTACATGTCCCAAGAACTTCACTTCTTCCAACCAAAATTCACATTTTCCTAGGTTGGCATATAGTTGTTGCTCCTTTAGTACTTGTAGAGCTTGACGCAAATGTTCCTCATGTTCTTCTCGGGTCTTGGAATAGATCAATATGTCATCAATAAAGATCACAACGAACTTGTCTAAGAATGGACGGAAGATACGATTCATATAATCCATGAAGATAGCTGGCGCATTGGTCACTCCAAAGGGCATCACCAAGTACTCATAATGCCCATAACGCGTTCTGAAGGCCGTCTTGGATATATCATCTTCTTTCACCCGAATCTGATGGTACCCTGACTTTAGATCAATCTTAGAAAACACCTCTGCCCCTCTGAGTTGGTCCATTAAATCATCAATGCGGGGTAAGGGGTATCTGTTTTTTATGGTGACCTTGTTGAGTTGTCGATAATCAACACACAGTCTCGACTTTCCATCCTTCTTCTTGACCAATAATACAGGGGCTCCCCATGGTGACACACTAGGCCGAATGAACTTCTTAGACAGAAGGTCTTCCAATTGGTTCTTTAGTTTTGATAGCTCTAAAGGGGCCATTCTGTAAGGAGCAATAGAGATGGGTCCAGTACCTGGAATGACGTCGATAGAAAATTCGACGTCGCGGACTGGGGGTAATCCTGGTACATCTGGCGAGAAAACTTCAGAGAAATCCTTCACCACATGGATCTCATCGACAATAACATCTGGAGTCATACTGATGGAGTTGAGAAACACATATTTTTGCACTTCTCCCTTAAGAGAAAACTTCAATCTATTTGCTGAAAGGAACTTCGAAATGTCAGGATCTGGAAATAACACATTCCGTCGGGCGCAATCTAACATGACGTAGTTGCTAGACAACCAATCCATTCCCAAAATTACTCCAAGATGTTTCAGAGGAATACAAATTAAATCGACCTTAAAATTCATTTTAAACACAGTCAGTGGGCATTGCAAGCATGCCGAATTGCATTTTACTGGTTCAGCAGAGGGGAGGGTAACCAGTAAATCGAATGGTAAGGTAGTGACATCTAGTTGGAGCGAATCCACCCAATCTAATGAAATGAACGAGTGTGTTGCTCCTGAATCATATATCACAGAAAGTATTTTCCCAGCAATTAAACACTCACCCTGAATAAGTTCTGAGGAAGATGGTGCTTCTTCTCCCCTAATATGGTAAACGCGTCCTCGCGCAGTAGGGCGTGCAACATCCTTGTTGTTGACAACATCCTTATTGTCGCCAGTGTCCTTCTCCCGACAATCTTTTGCAAAATGGCCTGGTTTCTGACAGACATAACATATCCTGGTTCTTCTGGGACACTCAGATATCCTATGTCCCTCTTGTCCACAATGATAGCATCGAACAGTAGACATTGGGTTCTGTGTTGGATTCTGAGGCCTCTGATCTCCCACGTTTTGGGAACCTGATCGATCTCTAGCAATCCCTTGTGGGCGATCATAAGGCTTTTGCTGTTGAAACTGTCTGCCTCTATTTTGTTGGTCACCAATCCCCTGTTCAAAGATCATATTTAGAGACATAACCCCATAATTAAATGATAAGGTTGTAGTTAATTTCTACCTGAGGTCTTGCCGGTCCACCAATAGCACCTTTGTTCAAGCGGCCCCGTTTCATGATCTCAACCTTTTTGCATTTCTCCACCAGCACCTGATACTGACGTATCTCTAGGGGTCCCACGGACTCCTTAATCTCATACCTGAGCCCGCTTTCAAACCTCTCGCACATGTACTCTTCATCCACTTGGTTACGGAAGTAGCGAAAATGTTTTGCTAAGGACTCAAACTTTGCCGCATACTCGGACACCGTGAGACTTCCCTGATATAGTCTCAGGAATTGGGCTTCTTTCTCAGCCCTGGCACTCTTCGGAAAATATTTGTCCAGGAACTTTCTCTTGAAGACTTCCCAAGTCACCTCTTCGTGATTTACTTCCATCATTTGTCTCGCCCCCCGCCACCAGTATTCAGCTTCACCAATCAGTAAGTAGGCCGCGTACTCCACTTTCGTGTCATCGGGGCAGTGGAGGATGTCAAATATCTTCTCTATCTCCTGCAGCCAGAGGTCAGCCTTGTCAGGGTCATGCTCCCCTTTAAATTTCGGCGGATCTTGTCGACGAAATTCAGATAGTCCCCTCGTTGCAATAGCTGCTTCCTCCCTCAAGTCCCTCTGCGCATTACGTTGAGCCTGGACTGCAGCTTGTTGAGCCTGGATTGCGACTTGTTGGGCCATTGCAGCGGCCATTGCATTCATAGCTTGGATTGCTTCAGCCATGTCACTTCCTCCATGGGGGACTGATCGGTTTGGGCGACGAGCCATACTTCCTACAAATTATCTAATTAGGATAACGCTATGATCTAATTATAACCTTACGATTGTAAGGAAATATTTTATTCACGTCTCTATAGTAGGTTTAGGTCACACAGTAAGTCGTGCACTAGAGGGGTTCCCAGGAAAGAGAGGTGGGTCAACGGACCACTTAATAACCAAGTCTTTCCTTAGCCAGAATCCCGCTAATACAACTTTTTACGGTATTACCTTTCCCTTCTATTATGGGGACAAAAGGTTTGGGTCACACAGTAAGTCGTGTACTAGAGGGGTTCCCAGGAAAGAGAGGTGGGTCAATGGACCACTTAATAACCAAGTCTTTCCTTAGCCAGAATCCCACTAATACAACTTTTACGGTATTACCCTTCATTTCTATTACAGGGATCCTAAAATTTTATTACAAAAATTTAAACTATCACACGAAAATTAAATAATTAAGAAATATTCCTAATTATTATAATTCAATTGGTCTAATTAATAACTGTCATCAAAGTGGAGACCAATTAATTATTGTATATTTTCAACAACAAAAATCAATCCAAATCAATACACAATAACTCCACATTATAGAAAAATCAAACTACTCATTTAATGATTCTAAAATTAAAAAAAAAAAATCAATTTGTGACAATTAGTTGATAATGTCATAAATGTACAATCAATTACTACATAGCGTCAAATTAAATCACAACTAATAAAATATTAAAAAATTTAAATCGCGAGTATTAAATTAATAACATACAAACAATTATAAAAAAAATAATTCAAATTGCAGGTAATAAATTCATGATGTCATTAAACACGAGGATTAAATTCATGACATACAAACAAAACAAAAAAAATATTCAATCATGAGAAATAAATTTGTAACGTCATAATATTAAATTCAAAACATTATTAAAATCAAAAGCA
>JBBPBP010000001.1:32637628-32717855 GCA_037974735.1 Cicer chorassanicum
TAACACTACAATTTTATCACACATAGCATAAAATTTCATACTTTACTCTATAGAAATCATATATTACAATTCAATCTCAATAAAAATTGGGGTTTTATCATTTTACTCCATTAGTCTACATTTATTCATTTTAAAATAGAAGAAATCACGATTATTTATTTCATGTCATCCAACCAACGGCCTAACTCTAATTTGTGTGGGGAAAAGCCCTTACCTTGGCCGCTTTTCTTCCTAGTACAAAGCTTTAAGCCCCACGGAGTTGTTCACAAGGAAAAGAAGTTCCAAGCTTTGGATACACGGAGAAAATGAGGTGTGAAGGTGATGGTGGCTAGGGTTTCGGAATTCTTTTTGTTTCTTATTAGTGAGTATACAGAAATTGTGGACTTAGGGAAATTTAAGGTGGAAATTGTGGGTTAGAAAATGTTGGGCCTAAATGAAGAATAAGAGGGATAAATTGTCACTATTTTTTTTTTATTATTTTTTTTTTTGTTAACCTTGATCATAAAGACCAAGCCACAAACCATTAGTCCAATTTCTTCTTGGACTAGAAAACACATCTACATATAATATATCTCTACTTATATACATGTATATATTTGAACTCCCCATATATTTAAATAATTCTTATTAATAACTTTATCAACTACAAAAAAACGAACAAAGCAAGTAATTATCACACATTATTTAATATTGAATAATATTGATAGGTTCTAATTATTTTTAAATAATAAATTTAGAGGATGTTACACACACCATCAGAACCAACGGAAAAGTCTGAAATTTTACCATTCTGAACATTATTTACCATATTCACCAAGTATGAGTCTTGACTTTGAGCTTCTTTGATATCATCAACTATGGTTGGACGAATTTGTACATGGGCTAAAAATAACCTCGAATGACCAAGTTCAAATTGAATTCCACTTTCAACAATTTCTTCAAATTCTCTAACTATTGGTCTCTTTACTTCTGCTATATGAGCGAGACTGCCCATGGATTTCCTACTCAAAGCATCTGCAACAACATTTGCTTTCCTTGGGTGGTATAAGATTGTGCAATCATAATCTTTCAAGAGTTCCATCCATCTTCTTTGTCTTAAATTTAAATCTTGCTGTTGAAAAATATATTTAAGACTTTTGTGATCAGTATAAATCTCGCAAGTTTCACCATATAGATAGTGCCTCCAAATGTTAAGAGCGAAAATTACTGCAGCCATTTCCAAGTCATGCGTAGGATAGTTTACCTCGTGCCTCTTGAGTTGTCTAGATGCATAAGCAATAACCTTACCTTGTTGCATAAGTACACAACCGAGACCAACTCTAGAAGCATCACAATAAACTGCATAGCTTTCACCACATATGGGTAATGCCAAAATAGGTGCTGACGTCAAGTACTCCTTCAATTTTTGAACGCTTTCCTCACATGCATCACTCCATTGGAACTCAACTCCCTTCTAGGTCAACCTAGTCAACGAAGATGCAATTTTTGAAAAATCCTTCACAAAATGTCGATAATAACCGGCTAAACCAAGAAAACACCGAATCTCCTTTACTGTGGTAGGTCTAGGCCAATTCTGCACTGCTTCCACCTTACTTGGATCAACACTTATTCTATTCTTAGACACAACATGACCTAAAAATGACACACTATCCAGCCAAAACTAACATTTAGAGAATTTGGCATATAATTGTTTATCTCTTAAAGTTTGCAAAACCAACCTCAAATGTCGCTCGTGTTCTTCTTTACTCATCAATAAACACAATCACGAATTGATCCAAGAATGGTTTAAAAACACGATTCATCAAATCCATAAAAGCTGTCGGGGCATTAGTAAGTCCAAAGGACATAACTAGAAATTCATAATGTCCATAACGCGTGCGGAAAGCTGTCTTCACTACATCATCCTTCTTAATCTTCAACTGGTGATACCCTGACCGCAAATCAATCTTAGAAAAACATTGAGCTCCTTGAAGTTGGTCAAACAATTCATCAATGCATGGCAAAGGGTATTTATTCTTTATGGTTACTTTATTCAACTGCCTATAGTCCACACATAACCGCATGGATCCATCTTTCTTCTTTACAAATAAGACTGGTGCTCCCCAAGGAGAAGAACTTGGGCGAATAAAACCCTTGTCAAGAAGATCTTGAAGTTGCTCCTTTAACTCCTTAAGTTCTGCTGGGGCCATACGATAAGGAGGTACGGATATAGGATGAGTGTTTGGAATCAAGTCTATAGAGAACTCAATCTCCCTGTCAGGTGGCAACCCAGGAAGTTCTTCAGGAAAAACATCTGGAAATTCACCTGCTATTGGAATTTTTTCCAACTCCTCCTCAGCCACTTGTGTATCCCTTACCAATGCTAAGTACGCTTGACAACCTCTTCTTATTAACTTGCTAGCTCTCAAGGATGAGATTTGGTTATGTGGTATCCAACAACGTTCTCCTTGAAACGAGAATACTGATTGCCCTGGTATCTCAAATTTCACCACTTTGTTATGACAATCCAAAGTGGCATGGTGCAAAGCCAACCAATCCATACCCAAAATCACATCAAAATCTACCAAGTCAATAACTACTAAATCTGCTGGTAACACATTGCCCTCAATAGTTATATCACAAGAACGATACACCGACTTAGCAATCAAATTTCCTCCAACAGGTGTAGCTACAACTAAAGCCTCTTCTAAAGAAGATGAACATTTACCAAGTCGGATAGCAAACCACGAGGATACAAAAGAATGAGTAGCTCCAGGATCAAACAAAACATGAGCATCTCTCGAACAAATAGAAAGTATATATGTAACTACTGCATTGGATGTTTGAGCATCCTGACGAGTCAAAGCAAACACTCGAGCCTGACCTTTTCCTGCTGGTATCTGACCTCTACCACCAAATCCTCTACCTCCCTGTTGAGATGTTCCTGAACCTCTAACATAAGAATTTCCACTTTGTCGCGCAGATGCAGAAGGAGCCTGAGAAGATGCCAAAGTTGTTGTGGCCGATGCATAACTAGAGGATGGACGTGTTGTGTCTATAGGACAATCCCTTCTGATGTGACCTACTTGGCCACATTGATAGCACACCTTACCATCTCTAGAACAATTTCCAAAGTGAAACCTACCACAAACAGAACACCGTGTAGCTGAATCGCCGGAATGTCTCTGAAGGAAAGTGGACTGTGTTGTTGCTCCAAAATCTGATCTACGACTCTGCATTGTCCCAGAAGACTGGCCGCTATGACCACCTCTTTGAGACATGAGTCTTTGTGGCCCCTGATAACCAAAGATAGATCCACCGCTGCGATTCGGATAGTTACTGTAGGATCCTTCAACTCTTTGTTTCTTCCGTGAATCTTGTCTATTGCCTCCTTTTTCCTTCTGTCGTTGCTCAATCTGAAATGCTAAACTCAAAACCTCAGCAAAAGTAGAACAATTCGACCCAACCACAGATCTAAATAAGTAGTCCCTCAATCCTCTGATGAACCTCTTGACACGCATTTCCTCAGTGATAGGGTAAGGAGCGTATCTAGAGAGCTGTGTAAACCGAGCACTGTACTCTGAAACTGTCATACCCTCTGTTTACTCCAATCGCTCAAACTCATGAGCTAATCCATCTCTAACGCTTTCTGGAAGAAAACGAGCCATGAACAACTGAGAGAACTCTCTCCATGCTAACGGAGGTGACCCCACTTGTCTACCACGTGACACTATATCAAACCAATCACGTGCCACGCCTATCAGCTGAAATGATGCCAATTCTACTACTCTTTCCTCAGAACAACCCAATGCTCTCCAAAGTTGCTCTAGACTATCAATGAATTGTTTTGGGTCCTCAGTCGCACTAGACCCAGAAAAAGTAAGGGGTTTAAGCTTCATGAAGTTTGGTAAAGTAACTTCAATACCCCTCGTTGCTGCAGTCGTCTGATGCTCAACTTGTCTAACCTCTTGTTGACCATTGGGATTTTCATGTCTTTGATCACCCTCCTGTTGTTGTCCGACGATAGCCCCAACAAGTTGTTGCACAACCTGTTGTAATCCCTGCAGACCAGCAGCAAACTATTCCATGGCTGGATTTCCACGCCTCCTACTAGGTACCTCAACATTGGCATCCAAGCCACGTCCGCCAACATTAGCTCTACGCCTATTTCGAGCACGACCACGTTGACGAGCGCCTTGGGCTTGGGCAATTGACTCATCAGCAATTTCCCTTATAGTAGGATTGCTAGTCTTTGGTGGCATTCTCACCTAATAAAAGAACATTGATCAAAAATTGAGCAAGACGACAAGAAAATGTGGAAAGATATTGATGATGAATGCAGACACAGATTTAGACAATAGATTAGAATCTCATAGAGTGCTAATAGCCCTTGTAAGTAAGTTGTGCCCGGGTACACAATTTACTGACAAGAATCTATTATCACCCTATGTTTGCAGCTATTAGGACCTACGGCCGAGCTCTGATACCAACTTTGTCACGACCCAAAAACTAAACGCCGTGACCGGCGCACAAGTTATACCCCTAGCCTGGCAAGCCTATCAACCAACTTAACAATTTACCAAATAAATAGTTCTGAATAATCATTTCAAATATATATATATATATATATATATAATGTTTCACAAAATTTCGACAGAGTATCCTCTGTAATTTCAACATTTCCAAATTTACAAAGTCCCTGTTTAAACATCAAATTCATCCAAATTCAAACAGCATGATCTAAACATTCAGTACATTACCCAAAAAACTATCTAAACTCCAATAGCTGTAAAATACATATGACTCGACCGACTTTACAAAAAAATGGTCCTCGATCAAAGAGGCCTACCAAAACAAAATACGACCGAGACTTGAGCCTACTATCAGCTTGCTGCTCAGCTGCCTATGAATCTGAAAAAATAAACAACATGAAGGAGTAAGTCACAAAGACTTCGTGAGGAGACAACAATCACCATCAACTAGAAGGGAAACACAAAAAGGCACGAATAACTGTTTTACAACCTTGAGACGATTATATTATTCACGTAATGAAATCATCTAAATTTATAATTTAACCGTTTGGATAAAAATATTAAAAATCCAATTAATAATGAAGCGAAATCAAAATGAATAACATTAAAATCATCATAGAAGAGCAAACAAGTAAAAATAATAATTGTTGAGAACCAAGAGGCGGCTTCATCTCATTGATAGCCCTTTCCTCCTAAGGGTGGCATTTCCCGTAGGGGTGGCTCCATCTAACGGATAGCCCTCTCCTCTCAATCCTGCAACGCATCGTCACGCATCAATTAGGGAGCTTACATCTCGTTGATAGCCCTCTCCTCCTACGGATGACATTTCACATAGGGGCGGCTCCATCAAACGGGTAACTCTCCCTAATCAAAACTTGGTAACTAGGTGCACCTAACGCCGTTAAAGATTTATTAATCATAGCAGCGATTTCCCAAAACACGTATTTAAAATCATCTTTCAATTCATCGTAATTCACGGAAAATATATTCAATCGCATAACAGTTCACAATTTAAATACTTTTAACGCATACGTATATCGAATTAATAACATATTATATAATAAAGAGCATTAAAATAAATAAATGACGAAGTCGAGATAAAATTTCAAAATGTTGTGTTTCCCAAATTTTTAAATAAATATTTTAACATATAAAACGAGTAAAATAATTGTTATAGCGTAAAAAAATAAATGACGATAATCGTCGTCAACTCACAACTACGGAGAATCGGCTACGTTTGTTCTCCAACAACACCCAGAGTAGCTGGCAGGACCTCAGCTGACAAATCTGAGTATCAAAAATATTCTTAAGACTTTAGGAAAATTATTCTAAAATTTAACTAACTCTAGGAAACCATAAAAATTCATTAAATTTACTCTAAGCACAAAATAAGATTTTGAAACAAAACTACATTTCTTAGAGATTTATTATTAACATAAGAGTTGTGATTTACCTCAAAGAGTCTCAATAAATGGGTATCCTTCTCCTTCCTTAAAGCTCAAACCCAAATCTAAAAATCTTACCCAAGAACTTGTATACCCTTCCTAAGGGTTTAAGATTTAAGGAGACTAACTTGTGATTTGAAGTGAGAAGAAGAAGAAGAAGAAGAAGAAGAAAAGGAAAGGAAAGAAAAAAGAAAAAAAATGGAGAATGGGGGGTTGAGAGTGAGGTAACTGCGAGGGAAAGAGAAGAAACGAGGAGGAAGAAAAACAACAAAAGAGAAAAATGGGGTGAGGGGTGTTGTAACCGGGAGAGAGAAAAGAAAAGGGAAAGTGGGGTGGTTGGGTTTAATTATTTATTTATTATATTATTATTATTATAAAAAACAAAATTAAAGTCACGGGATGTGTCAAAATTGATCAAAATGACTTTGATCACTTCAAAGGACACCATTAAGCCAGAAGTAGCGGGAAAAGTGAAGAAGCACACCGGTCAGATTAGTAGTTCTAAAGACCCTACCTTCACTATTGGAGATTTATATGCGCCAATCTTTGAATAGGAAAATAAAGAAGTCATTTTGGAGTACATTCAAATGGCTCTTACTAACCAGAATATTGAAGTCCCTCCAATCTCCTTCCCTATGCTGATTATGCTTATGCTGGAAAAAGGAAAAGGAAAAGAAATATGTATGCTATGGTAGAAGAAGAAGAAGAAGAAGAAGAAGAAGAAGCTGATGAGGAAGAAGCTTGCCCTTCTCTAAAATGGAGACGAAAGGTAATCCTTGCTTCTGAGTTTGTATCTATTTCTACAACGGTTAATGTTAATAATGGTGTTGATATAATTTCATCCCATGATGAACTAGATACAACCACCACAACCCTACCTTTCGTACATACACAACCCCTATCGCAACTTGCATCTGCATCCGACTCATCTGAGCCCTTAGATGATACTTTTCTTAACACCCTCCATGAAAAAAATAGAAGTTTTTGGCTATGTAGCAATTCCCCCATTAGATTCTGAATTCCCAACCCAAACTGAGTTAACCTTACCTGGCATAACACCACTAACCACCCCAAAAACACTAAACCAAACATCCCCCTCACCTGCACACTTGCTTCTAACCATCATTCCTGCATGCTTTTGGATCCTCTCCACATTACCTTTGAGGTAGCAGGCCAAGTACCCAAGTAACTTGCTTTTGGATCCTAGACTTAGTCTTTGAATCATCTTCATATATAAGACTCACCTGCCCATACCCAAGTAACTTTTATCCCTAAACCAAACACTACCATTCCTTACGATCTTGCACCATTCATCACCTCTCTACCCTATAGTTTCCCAAAGCTGGATGAATTTATTTATGCATTTTCTATTAGGGTTAACAAAATCAGGAACAATAACTCACACATCTTGGATCCTAATGAAGTCTCTACCAGTGAGACAATTGTCTATTAGGGAAAATATGGAGTATGGACAACAGTTGGTACATCATAACACTGTTTTCGTTCATCACACTACAAAAATCCTTTACCTCTATGTTATGCACTTCAAGAAGGCACCATAAACTCATATTAAAAGGACACTACCTGCAACACAAAAAAGAATAACTAGTGCAGTTGCCTCAACCTCTTGACTTGGTCATTTGAAAATTCGAATTGTTATTTCACCAACACCATTACTACTTCCTGTGGTTATTCTTCAAGTTTAGATAACACTTCTGGAAGTCCCAATTATAACTGTTGATTCAATCTATGGTCCCTCTATGATAATGTTGTCCCTCCGGCTACTCCCTCTACACTGTTTGACCCTTTTTCAGTTTGTGAAGAAATAAGACTTTTTAAGGCTAGAGGCTAAAACTGAGACTATCATGGAATCTACGACCAAGAATCAAGAGCAAATCCAAAACATCCTAGGCCTTCTACTAGCTTGCTTGACCAATCCAATCCCTTAGGCTTTATTTTTTTGAACAACAACACCACTGTTAGCCTGGCTTACGGGAAAGAAAGAAGAAACATTGGGATTAGCCGCTGGGAAAGGAAGAACAACTATTGGGAATAGTCGCTCCTCTTTGGCCTCCTGCCGTGTTTCATTCAATTAAACTAGTAGACATATAAGTATGCTGAAATTAACGTGAATTAATTCAATTAGAAATCTAAATCAATGGAAATTAAAATCTTATGTAATATAATTTCAGAATAAGATTCTTGATCGGCATGCTTTTAAATTCTCCTCTATATAAACAATCGTAAATATATTTTTAATATTATAAAAGAAACACATTACTCATCTGTATCAGTTATTGACATATATATTCCCTATTTCAAGTCGATGTCATATATATATATATATATATATATATATATATATATATATATATATATATATATATATATATTATAGTTATTGAACATTCTAATTGTTTTAAAAAATTCAACTAAGATACACATTTTATGTTAATATAGTTATAGATATCCATTGTATTAAAATATTTTTGGGTATATTACAAGTAGTATAAATTTTACCTATTTATTTTAGTAAATAATTTATTTTAATTTCATTTGGTTGTATGGTTCTATTACCTTGACGGATTATTAGAGACGAAGGTCGACGAAGACATGATAAATTAGCAGATTAGATTCATTTGGCGAAATCTTCAATCGAGGTAGGGGTGAGAGGAGGTTCGACTTTATGAGTATAAAATAACGTGGGTTGAATGGAAATACCGTAATTCCCAGATATTCATCTAGGGCTTACTACGTACGGTCAATCCCTATTGAGTAATAATAATTAATTAATAATATATGAATGGTAATGGTGAAGACTAAATATAATTTAGCAACCTATAGAATTGCCGTGAATTTATTTATATCAAGATTGCATGTTGTTTGGTTTTATGAAACCTTATGCTGATTGTTACTGTATGAATGACATGTACCTGAGTGCTCTTGTTTACTTGATTGAAATAGTGATACTACTTGAACGCACCACATATTTGATTTCTTATTTTGTGATTGATAAGACTGGACTGTGCATTGTGAATAGTGTAAACCAAATATTGGGATTTTATTTTGATTGACTGATATACATATATAAAGATGAATATTGTGAATTTAAACTGAAACTTATTGAGTTATGATGATTGAGCAAGTATGAGATACGTGTTGCAAATTTTGGAGCGGGGATTATTTTGTCATCATATAGGGATGGTCTAACAAACCTAGTGATTCGGGAAAGTACAACTGAATGAGCCTGATCGTGGAGGGCTACAGTCTAAGTGTAAGGTAAGACTAATAGACCTTGGGGATACCTAAGTGGATTAGTGAGTTATGTTGAGACAAAATCTCTCTCAAATGATTTCTCAAATGATTTTAATGATAACAAAATTATTTAAAGGATTATGATTGTGGTTAATGACTAATATGTGCTTTTGAGTGAATTCTTACTTGAAAATAGGTTAATCATCAATAAGATAAAAAGGAAAAAAATATGACTCAATCTATCAAGTTTTCAAATCTTGAGGATAGGATGGACCTTTAAAAGGATGAACCTTCAAAGATTAAAATATTCATCATCATTGAAACCATGATTTTTAGTCATGAAGAGAAGTTAAAACAGTATCCAAGAACGAATAAATAAAGCGATTTAATCAATGAGGCCAGAGGCCAGATTTAACAGGTACGGGGATGGGTTGTATGAGGTACGAAGATGGCTTGTACGATGTAAGAGGATGGATCTTAGTCCACATCATTCTCAAATGTTGAAAACGACCCAACACATCAACATACAAAAGGTTGTAGCCCACAAAGACAAAAATATAGCCTTACATGTCTTGAAGAATGAAAAGGGAAAAGGACAGCTCATGATCAAGTACCTAGGAGGTTTGAACCTTCTGTACGAGGATGGACTACATCTGTCCAAGGACAACTGGATGGCAATTATGTAATTAGGATGAAAGACCTTGGACTTTTTAATCAAGTCCCCAACGGTCATAAGATGTTTGTCACATGGAAATAGCATCACAAGATCTCTATAAAAGCCAGGGAGCTCTTCATTATCAAATACACGACTACATTGCATATAAAGATCAAGATTTTAAAAGCTATCAAGCGCAATATTCATCCTCTCTTTATACTCTCTATACTCCTACACTAGATCTCTGAAATATCTTTTTAGAAAGTGTTTAGTAAAGAAAAATATCATACTCATATCACTTTGTAATTTCCACGTTAGTTACACTTGGAAATAGTTGAAACTTGTAAGAAACAAAGTTGTAAGCTTGGTGAGGCTAAAGAATACACAAAGTGTAACCAACCTCTGTGTGAGGTTAATCAGTTTGATCATTAGTAAAAACTCACAAGTGTGTGGGGACTAGACGTAGCCATCATTGGGTGAACCAGTATAAAATTTGTGTGTGTTTTCCTTTATATTTTCTCTTGCATCTATTCAGCTCAAATTTAAAGGTTTAAATTTCTATCCTCTGATTCGCATCCTCTCAGAGAGGAACGAAATTCAAAACACGTTAAAATATTTTTAAACACCAAAATCCCTATTCAACCCCCTTTCTAGTGATATTTTAGCTACCTCAATTGGTATCAGAGCAAGGTTCTGTAGAAAATTACATCTAACCATGTAAGAGAAAAAGATCAAAAGAAAAATGTCAAAAGCTAAGTATGTTCCTGAAGAAGGATCATCCAGCAGACCTTCCTATTTTGATGGCACAGATTACTACCATTGGAAAGTTAAGATGAGACTGTTTCTCATATCACAGGGATAACAACATGTGGTTTGTTGTTGAAAACGGGGATCACGTCATCAGAATCAACAACATAGATGCAACCTCTGACGAGAAACCTCAAGCACAGTGGACGGCTGATGAAAATGCTAAGGTACTCCTAAACTCTAAAGCTAATTTATTTCTAACGTGTGCTTTGAATAGGGAATAATATGATAGAGTTGAAGAATGCAAAAACGCCAAAGAACTATGGGACACTCTGCAAACCCATCGTGAAGGATCAAGTCACGTAAAAGAAGCAAGGATTGACATGGGAGTAAGAGAATTCGAATTATTCGAAATGAAGGAGGAAGAAACAATTGATGAAATGTTCTCAAGGCTAACAATCATACTGAACAACTTGAGGTCTCTTGGAAAGGTATACTTTGTTCAACAAAGGATAAGGAAAATTCTAATGAGTTTACCAAAAGACTGGAGACCAATGGTGACTGCCATCACAAAAGCAATAGACTTGGCTAACATGAAATTAGAAGATCTGGTTGGAACTCTAAGAGCTCATGAACCATTGTTGTTGGCAGACAAACCAAGAAAAAAGGGAAAAATGATTGCTCTAAAATCCAGCCAAATAGAAAGTTCATCCTCCAAGAGGACTGAAGATGCCACGTAAAAGGAAAGCTCGGAGTATCCTCTATCTGATGAAGAAGATGAACTCACTCTGATTTCTAGAAGAATTCAGAGGATGATAAATCGTAGAGAACAAGACAAAAGATCTCCTCAAAAAGAAAAAAACTAACAAAAGTCAGATAACTTGTTTTGGATGCAACAAAATGGGACACTACAAAACTGAGTGTCCTCTATATTGAGACAAAATCTCTCAAATGATTTTAATGATAACAAAATTATTTAAAGATTATGATTGTGGTTAAGACTAATTTGTGCTTTTGAGTGAATTATTATAATAAAACAGGTTAATCCTCAATTAGATCAAAAGGGAGAAAAATTTGGGTTAATCCTTTAAATGTTCAAGCTGGAGGATAGGTCAGAGGATGTGTCTTCAAGATGAATAGTCCTCCTCGCAGAAATAATGCTTTTAATTCATCAAAGGGAGTCAAAATAGCATGAATAAATAAATACATGAAGCATCTGATCAAAAGGAATCAGAAGGCCAGCTGTACTAGGTTCAAGGATGGCTTAACGTATGGATATTCAAAAAGTCACAAGTTTGCAAACCACCATCCCATGTGCAAAGGCTAAGAGCAGACCTATATATCATCTTTGTATGATGGAAAAATAAAGCAAAGTCAATCTACAGAAAGGCAACTTTAAACAAACTCAAAATAGAAGTCTACAGGTCTTGAAGAATGAGAAAAGAAAAAGACAACACAAGACCAAGGTCCAATGCAAGTCAATTTCCAGGCTGAGGATAGACTGCTTCAGTCTTAGGACAACTGGATGGAATTTTCGTAAATATGATGAAAGACCATGGTTTGTTTTGAATTGATTTCAAACGGTCACAAAAGCTTGTCACATGGAAAGAACATTACAAGACCTCTATAAAAGGCAGCAAGCTATTCATCATCAACACGCCACAACATTGCAGAAAAAAGATCAAAATCTTAAGTCTATCATAAGCAATAGTTATCCTCTCTTTACACTTTCTACATTCATACACTAGATCTTTGAAATATCATTTTAGAAAGTGTTTAAGTAAAGAGAAAGAAATCATACTCTTATCACTCTGAAATTTTAAAGTAAGTTGTACTTGAAAATATTTAAAACTCAGTTGTAAGCTTGGTGAAGCTTAAGAATACACAAAGTGTAATCATCCTCGGTGAGAGGTTGATCTGATTGTTTTTAGTGAAATCTCACAAGGGTGTGAGGACTGGACGTAGCCATCATTGGGTGAACCAGTATAAAAGTTGTGTGTCTATCTTTTTATATTTTCCTTGCATTTATTGTGCTTTCATTTGAAAAGTTTAAAAAAAACTATTTTCCAATTCGCATCCTCTCTGAGAGGACAGAAACTCATAAACTCTTGAAACTATTTTTAAACGCCAAAATCCCTATTCAACCCCCCTTCTAGTGATATTTAGCTCCATCACTCTAAACAAAAGGAACTCAAGAAGATTTCGTTACAAAAATAAATCTATGATTATTACGTGGGATGATAGTGACGAGTTATCCTCTAAGCAGGAAAAGGAAGAAAAGGCCAACCTCTGTCTCATGGACAAAACAGAAACTGAAAAGGTAACCATCACAAAACTATGTCCTACTTGTGAAAAATTAGATATAGAATTTGACAATCTTTGGAAGGACACAAACACTTTATCTCATAAATGTGGTTTTCTTAAAAATCAACTTTATGAAATAAAGAAACTCAATGAGGAACTTCAAGCTAAGAATAATAAATATGAAAAAATCATTATAGACTTGTAGTTATCTCATGAAAAGTTGTTTGAGCAACAATCTATTTTAAACAAAAAGAATGTCAAAATTCATCCTCTAGAAGAGGATACAGAAAAGGAAATATTGAAAATAGAAATTGAAGAACTAAAAATTGACATTACTAACTTTGTTAAATCCATTGAAACTTTCCAGAAGATAATGGGATCTCAATCTGGAATCTTTGACAAAGCTGGTATTGGATATAAAAGTTCTCAAAAACAAAAATTATATGAAAGGATATGCCAAAATGTACCTTTTGCAAAAAATTTGGACAAAGCTGGTATTGGATTTAAAAGTTCCTAAAAAACAAAAGGATATGCCAAAATGCACCTTTTGCAAAAAAATTGGACATACTTTCTAAAGTTGTCACACTAAGAAAAAAGCTTACAACATGAAAAAAGGATGTTCATTATGTGGTAAGCATGGGCATCATGATTCTATTTGTTATCATAAAAGGAAAATCCTCACAAGAGGAAAAACTAACCAACAAGGACCCAATTCTATATGGGTACCTAAGTTACTTTTAAACTCTAACACAAGTACATCCTCTGATCAACAAAAGAAAGCCCTAGTTCTTGGACAGTGGCTGCTCAAGGCATATGACAGGGGACAAGCATTGCTTTATTTCTTTGGAAATAACAGATGGAAGATCAGTCACTTTTGGAAACAATGATAAAGCTCAAATAAAAGGTACAAGTATCATTGGTAAAAATAATTCTATCAAAATCGAAAATGTAAAGTATGAGGATGGTTTAAAACATAACTTGCTAAGTATAAGTCAACTATGTGATAGTGGATTTGAAGTTATTTTTAAACCTACTCTATGCGAAGTTAAACATTCATCCTCGGAAAGAGTTTTCTTTTCTAGTATTAGGAAAAAGAATTTATATAAGTTATATCTGGATGATTTACCTACTGAATCTTGTTTTGTATTCATTGAAAAAGATAAATGGATATGGCACAAACGAGTTGGTCATGCAAGCTTGAACACTCTTTCTAAATTATCAAAATTAGAATTAGTTAATGGTCTTCCAAAAATTAATTTTGAGAAACACAAAGTATGTGAAGCTTGTGCCAAAGGAAAACAAGTTAAAACTAGCTTTCACTCTAAAAATATTGTTTCAACAAACCATCCTCTTGAGCTTCTTCATTTTGACCTCTTTGGTCCCATCAAAACTCCAAGTCTTAGTGGAAAAAGATATGGATTTGTAATTGTTGACGATTTCACTCGTTTTACATGGGTTCTATTTTTAAAACATAAAGATGAAACTTTTGAGGCATTTCACCATTTTTATAATAAGATCCAAAATGAAAAAGGATCAAGAATTGTCTCCGTGAGAAGTGACAATGGAGGTGAATTCGAAAATGAATCCTTTAAAAATCTTTTTGATGAAAATGGAATTTCCCATAATTTTTCCTGCCCAAGAACTCCTCAACAAAATGGAGTTGTTGAAAGGAAAAATAGAACTTTACAAGAAATGGCTAGAACTATTTAAAATGAAGCCAGCATTGAAAAATACTTTTGGGCCGAAGCTATCAACACAACATGTTATGTTTCAAATCGTGCATCCATTAGAAAAATCTTAATCAAAACTCCATATAAGCTATGGAAAGGCAGAAAACCAAACATTTCCTATTTTCATATATTTGGATGTTATTAATACATTCTAAATAATAAAGAAAATTTTGGAAAGTTTGATCCAAAATCTGACAAAGGTATTTTTTTGGGATACTCCACATCGTCAAAAGTTCATAGAATATATAATCTTAGGACTCAAAATGTGGAGGAATCCATGCATGTTATTTTTGATGAGTTTAATGACTTGTGTTTAGAAAATATGGATAAATCTGAAGAAGATGTTCATCCTTGAAAGTACATAGTCCATATGAAGAGGATGATTCTGATCCAACCTCTCAGCAACCTCCAAGAGGATGGAAGATAGTTACGCATCATCCTCCGAATTTGATCATTGGAATACTGCCGATGGTGTCAGGACCAGACAATCTCTCAAAGAGAATACAACCAACATGGCCATGATATCACAAGTTAAACCCAAAACGATTGATCAAGCAAATTGTGACAAATCATGGGTTGACGCCGTGATAGAGGAATTGTCACAGTTTGAAAGAAACAAAGTGTGGGATCATGTGCCCCATCCTCTGGACAAATCCATCATTGGAAAAAAAATGGATATTTAGAAACAAACTGAATGAGGATGAAGAGGTCATTAGAAATAAAGCAAGACTAGTGGCACAAGAGAAAAAGTTATTGAGATAATATCCTCTTGTAGGAGTTACTCAAAAAACACCTCAACCTTTGATATTCGTAACTTGGCTCTGTAGTAGTTGCAACCTCAAGCTTGACTTTACAAAGCTAAAAGTTTGAGAAGAGTAGAACATAGTCAGAAGACTAGTAGATGTTATAGTGCTTGTAAAAATTAGTTTGATTTAGTGGTTTTAGTTCTTTACATTGAATGGACTAGACATCGCTACCTCGCTCGTGGTGAACTATGATAAATTGGTTTTGTGATCTCTCTTCCTTATCCCCTTAATTTTGTGAGTTTTTTTTTAAGGTTCATTTGATAACTCTTAAAAAATAATTAACACAATTCAAAGTCCCGTTTCTTGTGTTTTTTTACCTTGTGATTTTAATTTCTACTAGAGTTTGTTTACTACTAATAATAACTATCAATTTAATAATTTGGTAGAGTTTATCTCTAATCTCAATTCAAATATGGTAGTGTTTATCCCTTATCCCTTATCCATGAGGCAAAGTGTATTGATCAATACAGGCCATTTTCCTGGCCAACTATATCTTCATCTCTAAGAACCAAAAAGGTTTTGAAAAGGGTAGACTTATCTCTAACTATATCTTCATTGCCTAAGAATTTGTTAACCTTTTGGGCAGGAAAGCTTTTGGGGGCCAATTAGCTTCAAAAAATGTTTTCGACTATATTGACTTGAATTTTTTGATTACCTTTTTGCATAATTTAGGCTTTCATGGTACGTTTTTTGACAAGATTCTCATAATTTTTAATTCTACTAAGTATTCTATATCTATGAAAAGCATAGTTGTGGGGTTTTTTAATTATACAAGAGGAATTCGACATGGAGATCCTTTTTCTCCTCTGTTGTTTTGTATTTATGAAGAGGTTCTTAGTAGAGGGATATCTCATCTTATCAACAAAGGAAATTTGAAGCTTATGTGTTGTTCTAGGGGCTTTAAGATTCCCAATCATATTTTTTATGATAATGATGTTATGATATTCTACTATTCTAGCTAGTCTAGTTTAATTTCCTTGAAGAGGTTTTTCCATTCTTCTAAGAATGTTTCAGGGCAAGTGATCAGTAATGGTAAGTCTAAATTTTACACAGGCTTTATATCTACGACTAGGACTTATGCTTTTGTTGCTATTCTTGGCTTTCATCTAGGCTAGCTAGCTTCCTTTTATCTATGATTCTACTTAGGTGTTTCTATTTTCGAAGGGAAACCTTGGAAAATGCATTTTATGCCTACTGTTGATCATATTCAATCTAAGATCTCAGTTTCGAAATGAATAATTCTCTATAATAGGAAAGGTGCAGTTGGTGAACACTCTTATCCATTAATATTCTTTTATACACTTTTCGCGTGTATTCCTAGCTTGTTATTTCTTCGGTACTCAATGGTCTAATCTAATAAGTAGTAGAGGTTCTCGTAATAATTCTAAAATTAAGTACCACATATTGTCCTCTATTTCGTCGGATATTCGTCCTACCAGCTTGCGGATGGCCATCATGTGAATTTTTCAAGTGATTCTTGGGTGTACCACCAAATCTTTGATTTTCTTGGTATTCTTATAGAAGTTCGTCCACTACTTCAAGTTAAGTTAATCCACATTTGCCATATTGCTCGGTTGTAATTAGTTGCGTTGCTGCTATACTATGTATGTATGTCGTCGGCGATAATAAATAAATTTTTGATCAAGAAATTTGGGTGATAGTAAATACTTTGAGAAAGTATTACTTTATACTCCCATAAATCATGCCCCCAATTTTTAGCCTTTTATATTCATGGATTATATGAACCGTATCTTTCGCCCGTTCTTAGACAAGTTTGTGGTGATCTATATTAACGACATCTTGATCTATTCCAAGAGTCGGGAGGAACATGAGGAACATCTTTGTCAAGTTGTGCAAGTACTGAAGGAGCAACAACTATATGCCAATCTAGGAAAATGTGAATTTTGGTTGGAAGAAGTGAAGTTCTTGGGACATGTAATTTGTAACGAAGGGATCGTTGTCGACCCATACAAGGTAGAAGTCATGATAGCATGGAAACTGCCACATACATTCAGATAAATTAGAAGTTTTTTGGGCTTAGTTGGGTACTATAGGAGATTTTTTGAGGGATTTGCCAAGATTGTTGCTCCATTGACACACCTTACAAAGCACAACCATATTTATGCATGGATGGAGGTGTGTGAGAAAAGTTTCCATTTGATGAAAAAGAAACTAACTAAGTCCCCAGTGTTAGTGTTGCCATAACTAGAAGAGCCTTACAAAGTTTATTGTGATGCTTCCTATCAGGGGTTGGGTTGTGTACTGATGTAGAACAAACAAGTAGTGGCCTATGCTTCAAGGCAATTGAAGGTGCATGAAATGAATTATCCCACTCATGACTTGGAGTTAGCTGCAATTGTCTTCGCATTGAAAATTTGGAGACATTATCTATATGGGTGTAGTTTTGACGTATTCAATGACCATAAGAGTTTGAAATACTTGTTTGATCAAAAGGAGCTTAGCATTAGGCAGAGAAGTTGGATGGAGTTTATTAAAGATTATGAGTTCACGTTGCATTACCATCTAGGGAAAGCAAACATGGTGGCTAATGCCCTAAGCAGGAAGCAGGTTCATCTCTCGTTCGTAATAGTGAAGGGGATGGAGTTCTCTGACTTGGATCTGAATTTAGATTCTTCATCGGGGAAAGTGCAATGTGGAATGATCATTATAGATAATGAATTGATGAATGAGATTAAATTTCTCCAAGTATGACAGACGTGTGTAAAATGCTTATGTTTTTTATGAAGACAAAGACCAAAGAAAGTGATCAAGTTGGAAGCTCAAAAAGAAGTCAACTATCAAGTCAACTATGGTCAATATGCTAGAAGACTTATAGTTTAAGGTACTTGATGCAATCTAGTAATATATTTCAAATGCTCATGAGAACCTTCCATTTTAGCATATGCATCAAAGGAATTTTCAAAGTGTCAAAATGCATGAACAATGTTTGAAAATCAAGTTTTTGACAAAAGTCAAAGTTGTATTCGACTACATATATGTGTAGCCGAATACAGATGAAGTCATTAGCAAAAACTGCACATCTGTATTCGACTACATCATGTTGTAGCAGAATACAAACTCAAGTCAGTAGCAAAAACTGCATATTTGTATTTTGACTACAACAGGATGTAGCCGAATACAAAACCAAGTCAGTAGCAAAATCAGTCATCTGTATTCAACTACAAGGATTTGTATTCAAATACAAACTTGAAAATTTGAATTAAAATTGAACGTTGCAGAGGTGTATTCGACCACACTTAAACTGTAGCCGAATACAACTACGAAGCAATGCAATTTTTCAATTCAGATTTCAACCTGGATCATTGCACATGTTCATCAAACCTCTAGGAACGATTGTCACTAATCTGAAGTGATGTCTAAGGAGTATAAATACTTCTTAGTTTCATTATTTCCTTGAACTTCAATAAAAAAGGAGAATTTGAATTGTCTATGATGGACAAGTTGAATTATTTCCTTGAACTTCACATCAAGCAACTCAAAAATGGCATTTTCATATATTCCAACATAGATTCGTTGTAGATATAAATGAAAACATAAAACTTGGCTTGAAGTTACAAAGAGAGTTATTATAAAACTTACCATATTTCTAGGTTGTAATCAGTAGCGATGTTGTTATACTATGTATGTATGATGTGGTGATAATAAATAATCTTTTGATCAAGAAATTAGGGTGATTGTTAATATTTGAATAAAATGGAAAGAAAATAGGAGAAAGGAACCAGATACAAATAATTGAAAAAACTTTTACAAAGTGTTACTTTATACTCCCAAAAATCATGCCCCCAAATTTTAGCATTTTTTTAAGCAAAAAAGTATATTTTAAAAAAAAAAATAGATCTTTAATAAAAAAGGCTAAATACCACCCGTGGTACCTTAACTTAATTTCAGCTAATGAATTAGTCCTTTATTTTTTTTCCCGATTTGGTCCTTTATGTTTTTAAATAATTTCAGTCTTACCCTTTAAGTGGGGTTCCGTTAAGAAAAGGTTAAAAAATTACTCCTCCGTTTTATAAAAAAAAAAATCTTTAACAAATCTTGTAATTTATTATAAAAAAATCTTATTTTACACCAACATTTAATTTAATATTCAGATTTCTATCATTTTGAATCATAAATTTAATTTATTAAATATATAAAATTACATAACTAATCTTGTGATAAACTCATCAATATTTATAAAAATGAATTATCCATGTTTTATTATTAAATCTAATATTAAATTTTATTTTGATAGAAAACAGTATGCGATGTAATTTTTGTACATCAAAGAATGATCGTAAATTATAAATTTATAGTTACAATTTATTTTGTATAATGTACCTTGTAGGATTTTAAAATCACATAGTCTATTTTGTCAAAATGTGTGAATTAATTACTATATTGTAGACCATTGATGATGGTTATTACAATATGACTTTAATCAGAGTAAAAATAAATTATTTTGCTTATAAATGAGTCACGAGGGAGTAATATGATTATATATTTTATAGTAGCATATTTTTGCCAAATAAATTGATGACCAAAAAAAGATGAAGATAGTTAAATGGATAAAGATATTTTTACAATTACCAATTTTAAATCTAAATTACAAAAAAAGATAAAGATTATACCAAATCAAACTCAAAATATGTCCAGATAGTTATTAAATGGATTATATTTTGCTCTTTTTTTTTTAAAGAAAACAAATCAAACTCAAAGCTAAAAAAACCTATGAGTAAGATTGATCGTCTTGGACAGTTGGACGCCACTACGGGCGCAAATAGGCCAGACCACCTGACATTAGTCAAATGCCCATCATAGTCAGACCTAAGTCACACTGTACTTTTTAAAAAAATAAAAATAAACAAGGTCAAAAAAATATTTAGATGACTATTTAATTAAAAAGTTAGACAACAACCATAAAAAAGGCTTTTAGACCTAAAAAGCCCGTTTACTACAGTCAATATGAACGATATTTTACAATATTGTTATATATAATACAATCAGAACACTTTAAACTTTTTTCCTCCTATAAAATAGTACAATCTCAATAAGCTTGATTTAAGTATAATTACTTAATTTAATTCTAAAAATTTACTAGTACTTATAAGGTTTTTATACAAAAAGTTGTTACAAATTTAATTAGTAAAATACAAATTACAACCCTTGTTCTCGGTATCACCTATTAGAGCGGGGTTTCTCCCAAACTTGAACTTCAAGACTCATTAACCTATAACAAATGTGATTTCGCAAACGCATGGCCATGTCAGTCAAACACAAACAACGAATGAGGTGAGTTTTGAAATCATGTTGATAGTGTAATATAAGTAAGAAGGACACGCAATTAATCATAAATAAACCGTATCACAACACAAACATTCTTCAAGGGAAAAACATCACATTATAAAGTCAAAAACACTCAAGAAAAATCAATACATTTCACCATAAAATAAAATCATCTCAGAGAAATTATTATCTCACGATACATATTTATCACAACAAAACAATTACAAAAAAATGCAATGTTATGCATGAACTTAGACTCTACTTCACAATGTGGCCCCTGTAACACCTCGATTTTTAACAGCAATAGCGTAAATTTATTTTTAATAAAAACAACTAAACATTTTATATAAAATATTCATCATCGTACTGTAATTTAAATAAGAGTAAAATGTTTAATTGTAAAATTCTTTTCTAAAAGTGATGATTAGAATCATTGTTTCATTATATAAAATAGTTTCGACACAATGGACTTACTTACAACCGAACAATTCACATTGACTAAAAAAATTACAATTGTTTCAAATACATAAATTCCATTGTGACAACAACATTGCAATAAGGAAGGGAGAATAAATAAAACTCTTACATTAAATCCTAAGTATATCATTAATCTAACTGAGTGTGATTAGGTATTGAGGATCCACGGGTGACATTGATCCGCTGTCGTACACGAGTCAAATAAAAGTAATAAAACCTAGATAGAGGTAATAACTAAAGTCGTTTCGCAAGAAATTTTGATATAATAATATTATCCAAATTGAAAGTTAAAATTAGAAAGGGTTTTTTTAGATTTTGTTTGAACAGATTAGCAAAACGATTAATCCACTGATTCGAGTTTCAAACCTATCACAGATTCTATCAACGAGTTTAATTTCTAATTCGTGATTCTATTCCTATTTGACTATAGAATTGATCAAAAAAGCGTAATCAACCCTATGTGAATTCAGTTTCTTTGACTAGATTAAGCATCACAATCATCGATGTATTACAATTAACAATCAAGCGTCGCAAAATTATAATTCAATAAATATAGAAACCGAAACCGAATTCTGTCAAATAAATCTAATCAACCCTATTGAAATTCGAATTAAGCAATCAGAATAACAATAAAATCGATTTTAAGGAGAAATAGAATCATAATGCGAAATTAATATTATAACATGAACCTCAAGGTGTTGATGAAACTCTGAACAGTGGATTAATCTCAGAGAAAATTAGCCTTCCATAAAAGTAAAATAAAAATGTTTATCTATTTCTTTCTCAATCCAAAAAACCAAACCGTCCCAAATAGAAGTAAACTCCGAATATATAGTACTCGGTTTTTGGGCTTGTAGAACAAGTGGCCCACTACTTAAAATTAGTACAAAAGCCCAAATAACAAAACCTTCAATTTAGCCCGGTAAAGTTCAGAATTGGGTTTTTATTCCAACACAAAAATTGTGGCTCTGATTTTTAGCTTTCCAACGCCTACTCGCATACATCAATCTGATATCCAGAGCTCAAGTTATGACCTACAGAGCGAGCAGGGATCAGTGTGCAAATAATAAAATTAAAATTCAATTTCAACCCAAAGTTTAGAAACAAGCTAAAAGATTAATCTAAGCTATAAAGAGCTTTTAAAATGCCACAGTAAAAAGCTAGAAACATGTCCCCAAATGCTTTTATCAAATTCCCCCACACTTATACTTTTGCACTCCGAGTAAAGTAATGCATTTGATTCCAAATATTCTCATGAATGCAAAGTGGTGAAAGAAAAAAAATATTTCTACTTTAAGGCAATCATGAATAGCTTTTTATCACAACCAAGGCAAACAAGAAGACAAGTTAACTAAAGAATGCATCATAAGTGATAGAGTCCTCCCAATATATAAAATTCTCTCAACCACTTAAGTGTTTGGCTACTGTTTACACTCAAAGCACATCATGAAAGCTAGCACTACACTTTTTGCAATTTTTTTAGAATATGAAATTAAAAAAAATTAACAAAAAAAGGTCTAAACGAAGTAATTTGGGATTTTGAGCGTCGAATCCCATAAGTAGTCCCTTCTAAGGGAGTCCTGTTCCTTGATTTTTTGGTGATCGGGTTTTTTTTACTAGAAAAGTGCCTACGAGCTAGCAACAAGCCTATCCAACCTATAGAGCAACAAAACAAGAAAAAACAATTGTTAAGATGGTTAGTAATACTCTTAAATTGGTTAATATTGTTATCAGAGAGTCCCCGGCAAAGGCGCCAATATGATCCGCTGTCGTAGATGGGTCATATACAAGTAATAAAACGTAGATAGAGGTAATAACTCAAGTTTGATGGTTTTTCAGGTTATTTTCAAATCCATATTGCACCAAAGGACCAAGAAAAGACCATGTTCACTTGCCCTTTCAGCACATTTGCCTACAGGAGGATGCCTTTTGGCCTATGCAATGCTCCTAGCACTTTTCAACGCTGCATGATTAGTATTTTTGCTGATTTCATAGAAAATTGTATAGAAGTTTTCATGGATGATTTTACTGTGTATGGTTCCTCGTTTGATGCATGCTTGAACAATTTAGATAGAGTTTTGCATAGATGCATTGAAACTAACCTTGTGCTGAATTATGAATAGTAAGGACTTCTGAAATAATAATATTATCCAAATTGAAAGTTGAAAATAGAAAGGGGTTTTTTAGATTTTTGTTTGAACAGATTAGCAAAACGATTAATCCACTGATTCGAGTTTCAAACCTATCAAAGATTCTATAAACGAGTTTAATTTCTAATTCGTGATTCTATTCCTATTTGACTATAGAATTGATCAAACAAGCGTAATCAACCCTATGTGAATTCGGTTTCTTTGACTTGATTAAGCATCACAATCATTGATGTATTAAAATTAACGATCAAGTGTTGCAAAATTATAATTCAATTAATATAGCAACCGAAACCAAATTCTGTCAAATGAATCTAATCAATCCTCTTGAAATTCAAATTAAGCAATCAGAATAATATTAAAATCGAATAAGTAGAAATAGAATCATAACGCGAAATTAATATTATAACATGAACTTCAAGGTGTTGATGAAACTATGAACAGTGGATTAATCTAAGAGAAAATTAGTCTTCCATAAAAGTAAAATGAAAAGTGTTTATCTATTTCTTTCTCAATCCGAAAAACCAAAGTGTCTCAAATAGAAGGAAACTCCAAATATATAGTACTCGGTTTTTGGGCTTGTAAAACAAGTGATCCACTACTTAAAATTAGTACAAAAGCCTAGATAACGAAATCTGCAATTTAGGCCCAGTAAAGTTCAGCATTGGGTTTTTATTCCAACACAAGAGTTGTGATTCTGATTTTTTGCTTTCCAATGCCTGCTCGCATGTGTCAATCTGATATTCAGAGCTCAAGTTATGACCTATAATGTGAGGAGGGATCAGTATGCAAATAATAAAATTAAAATTCAATTTCAACCCAAAGTTTAGAAACAAGCTAAAAAATTAATCTAAGCTCTAAAGAGCTTTTAAAATACCACAGTAAAAAGCTAGAAACATGTGCCAAAATGCTTTGATCAGACATCAAGCCTCACTGCTTCTGATTACCAATCCAAAATCATCACTATGTCACGTCTTCGACGTCGTTGCAATTTCAGCACGACTCAAAACTCTAAGAACCTGGGGGTAAGCCCGGTCCACAAAAATAGTAGAGGGTCACGAACTAAAAACAACATACATACGAAGACATATTCTCGTCAATAAAATTCATAACAGAGCATACTCAAGACATATTCTCGTCAATAAAATTCATAACACATATGTTATCAGTTATGAATACATAATCACATCAAATACATAAACAATCGTGTGCACCTTTATTCACCACAAGCACAAAGAACATGTATACATACACATTTTGCATTCAAGCATATATAATATCGTTAGAAAATGTCCTTACCTCGACAGTGCTTTATTACACAAGCAACTTACGCTACACCAACATAACCTATCTGACGATTCTAATGACACCTCTCATTTTCCTTGTACCTTAAACCAATCAATTAATTTAATCAATACAAGTTTCTAAACCAACCCCCAAATGAACTCTAGGTTCGGCCACTATCCAAATCAATTAGGGTTTGACTTTTTTCTTAGCTTCCCTATCTTCAAAAAGACTTTGGTTTAAGTAGTTTGACGAAAACGAATTTCAAAACATTTGTGCCACACTTCGAAAATCTCAAAATTGTTTTTCAAACTTATTGAAGATCAATTCAAATCTTTGTTTTTAACAATTTAAGACAAAATATTTTCTTAACAAAATAATCAAAGACAAACATACTCACATGGTTTGAAATTTCAATTAAATTGTCAATCAACTACATAAATTTCAACACTTTAATATTTGAAAAACTAGTAGAAAGGTTTGTATAGGGAAATTTTATAAAAAAAACTCAAATAATAAGAGTTCCAATATTCTAACTATTCAAAATCATGATTTTCCAATTTGACATTTTTCAAATCTTAATCTTTATTAATTATGCTTTGTATATAAACTTTTACTTAAAAACCACATTTTCTCATCAACACCAAATATTTCCCAAGTTCACAATACCTAATAAAATCATATATCAAAACCCAAAATTATAATCAATCATTGTTTTTCAAAATACCTAAATACTTTTTCAACCTCGAATTTAAGCATAAAGTTGATATCCTTACTATAAAAATTAAAACTTTTAACTTCAAAACTCAAGATTGAAACTTTGTTCATAAAGTGAATATTTCTCTTTCAAACCTTTTTGATATCCAAAGTTTTAACCCTTATATATATATATATATATATATATATATATGAACTATTCTCTAAGTCATGAAGTTTGAAACTTTGTTTCTCAAAGTTAAATTTCTTCATAAAAATTAAAAATTTAATATCAATGACTAAAACTTTTTAGTTCAATCTATAAAGGTAGAAACCTTGTTTTCACAAAAACCCAAAGGATAAAACCTTTGACACCTTAATAACAAAGTAAACTTAAAACCAACTTTTAAACAAAATTTTGGACTCTTTATATATATATATATATACTACTCGACTAAAATCCATTTTAATCATCAATGTTTTGCGACAAAATTCCAAATCCAAATCTAGTTTAAAACACCATAAATAATCAAGGACAACAACTCCTATGATTTCAAACTTTAAACGACTCCAAGTTTTAATTTATACAGCCATAAAGATCACAAAAGAACTTTTTCCTAACTTCTTTGAAGTTTATAAAACTCCTACCACTCAAATACTTTTGAATTAAAATAACCCACAACAATTCATTTACCTCTTTATTTCAAAATTTATTCCAAAAAAAATTGCCATGACTTTTGTGTTTCTATCTATTTTCCTTAAAAATTTCAACCCAACAAACATAAAATATTCAGAGTTCTCCTCACCACTAACTTGGTGTCAACAATCTCGATTCATTTTCGAGACTAAAGGAGATAACAACATAAACATAGGGAATTATAAAATTTACTTCAAGGTTACATTACTCAAGAAAACTAATCAATTCCTTTTTTGTTAATCACTAGTTGTCATTACACCTTAACATCTAGTTGTCATTTTAATTACATAAAACATAACCAAACACACTTGCAAAATTCTTCATAACTTTACTAACTTAAATCCTCTAATAAAATTTCTATTGTCAGTTCAAACTTATTTATTTGAAAACAACTTATTACGTTACTCAAACACATATAAAAATCAAATTTTCACATTAAGACACACCACATTTGGTCTTACTAAAAATTTGGGGGTTTAATTTCATTTTTGTTATTCAAGTTACTAACTCCTCTAACTTCAATATTAACAAAGCACCAAAGAAAAAAAACACACTTTCATTTTACTCCCTTACTTAGGGTTTTTTATTTTTGAAAGAAAAAGAGTTGAAAATGTTTCCTTTAACTTTCTAAACATTAATAACAACCATAGTAGTGATAAACAAGCAAGATTAAAGCTCAAAATATATAAAAAAACTAAAAATAAAAATCATTTTCCCCTATATAGCATGCTTACGGGTTTGAGAGAAAAGAGGGGAGAAATGGCTACCTCGACTAGTGATCCTTAGCTCTTTGTAATTATCTCAAGTAGTGAAACAACTTTGTAGTTTGATGTTTTGTGATTGGAGGCCTCTAAGTTGCTCAAAAAAGAAGGAGAAGATTTGGGTTTGGAGAGAAATGAAAGAAGATATTTTTGAAGAATTAAAGAAAGAGACAGTAACGTGATAATGATGGCCATGAAGTGCTTTTATAGGGAGGGGAAATGTTTTTTTTTTCCTTTCCTTAATTAATCTACTATTTCAATTTCCAAATTAATCTGTAAAAATTTCTAACCACAAAATTTAATCACATAAATTTAATCCTAAAATTTCACAATATCCTTTATGACACTTAGTAATAATCACATCACATCACTCACTTCTAGATCTACTTTAGTAAAAATATCTATTCTTGTCGCAGTCACATTGACAAATAAATTTAACAGTAATGTGCGACGTCTTAAAATATTTGCTAATAATAATCCTCGATAATTCGATTAAATTATTCTCCTACGAATAATTTTAACTGGGTCTCTGAAAATATTTTTAAAATATTTTACCAACCCAACACTTCTCATCTAATCATTATTACACAAATGATTCTAGTCAACACACAAGGGATAGTGAAGTGGCTTATTTTGGTCCTTACAAAGTCTTACTCCATAGTAAGGAAATATCTAGATATTTTGTGACTTTAAGTCACATCATCTCGTTCAGTCTCCATGTTCGTTCTTAAACGAGTCGTATTTCGCTCTCTGATAAATTTATCGGTAACTTAAAATTTTTATAATAAATCTACAAGTTAAAGCTTTACAAAATTTTGCAAATAAATTTTTATTCGACGTAAATTTTGTCCCTTAACTTAGAAAAATAAAACGAGATCAAACATTTATTAGTCTATATATAAAACACTTGGTTAAATTTTGGTGTCATACAGTTTGTCAAAATTTAAACAGTGGGTATATCTTGCCCGTTTTCAAAAACTCAATAGAAAATTATTTTTGAAATTTCAACAATGCCAAAACATTCACATAGTCATTTAACATGAAGGAAACATCCAAAAAAAATTCATAGATTAATATGCAAGTCAAACACTTGTAACAATTTTACAAACAGACAAAGAAAACGGTAAATAAACTAAATAATAAACAACATAAGGCATAATTAGACAGTAAGCCCTAATTCTTGTTATAAATAAATTATTGGTCATACATTATTACCCTCCAAAAAGAGTAAGAGTAACAACCCATCCTAGGTTTGCACTCCAACTCAACATACATAATAGAACTTGTTTCGTCGTGCCTATGCAAAGAAAGTGTCGTATATTCCTTTATAGTATCATAATATTTTTGAAAGATAAATCCATAACCAAATTAAAACAATTTTTTTTACAATGACCAATTTTAAATCTAAATTACAAAAAAAGATCAAGATTATACCGAACTCTTAAAAATATATCTAGAAAGTTTAATGGATTATATTTTTTTTAAAGAAAACAAATCAAACTCAAAGCTCCAAAATTCTATGAGTAAGATTGATCGTCTTGGACAGTTGGACGCCACTAGGGGCGCAAATAAGCCAGACCACCTGACCTGATTCAAATGCCCATCATACGTCAGACCTAAGTCACATTGTACTTTAAAAAAAATAAAAGTAAACAAGGTCAAAAAAATATTTAGATGATTTTCAATTAAAAACGTTAGACAACAACCATGAAAAAAAAGGCTTTTAGACCTAAAAGGCCCATATACTACAGTCAATATGAACAATATTTTCATTCCTACTATTATTATATATTAAATTTCAAACTCTATGTTAAATTATAAATTTGCTAATAATTTATAATCAAAGGGTTGTCTTTGTTCACATTGTCATTGATTGTGTTTTTTTGTTGCAATGTGTGTGATTTCTATACCTCTTTACATTCTCACTCTTTGTCAGTATTATCACTTTTCACACCTTTCTTTGTATTTATATTATTTTCCTTCTCATCAACTACTACTATCATATTTTTTATTTTCTCTATTTTTTCTCTCTCTTTGTCTTCTCTTAAATGCATTTTTCATTAGATTAAAGTGTGAGATAAGTATTCACTATATGTTTACTTGTAAAATTTGACACCCTAAACCCCAAAATAATATATATAATAAATTATATCATATTTCTATTAAACTTGCAACGGATAAATAAAAACTTTTCCAAAGGAAAAAGAAACTTATGTGGGTTATTTAGAATATCACATTTCTCAAAATACAATCAGAACACTTTAAACTTTTTTTCTGCTATAAAATAATGCAATCTCAATAAGCTTGATTTAAGTATAATTACTTAATTTAATTCTAAAAATTCACTAGTACTTATACGATTTTCATACAAAAAAGTAGTTTCAAATTTAATAAGTAAAATACGAATTACAACACTTATTCACGGTATCACCTATCAGAGCAGGGTTTTTCCCAAACTTGAACTTCAAGACTCAATAATCTATAAAAAATGCAATTTCGCAAACGCATGTCCAAGCAGTCAAACACAAACAACGAAATATCTGATTTTTGAAATCATTTTGATAGTGTAATATAAGTAAGAAGAACACGTAATTAATCATAAATAAACCGTATCGCTACACAAACATTCTTCAAGGGAAAAACATTACATTATAAAGTCAAAAACACTAAAGCTTGATACTATGTCACTATCATGGTGGACGGACAATTCAAATTGGCCCTGTCCTCATTGATCCCCTCAACTCAACTAGAGACACATATACACGACAGTCGAGGTCAATGTGTGTTGCATGGTAGCTCCCAACATTTGGAGTGCTACCTCCAAGTCACCTAGGCTCAACAGTAGATCGCAATGATCAGGCTCATTCCTCACCCGAATTTGGAATTCGTCACCCGAATACCTCCAAGGTTTAACAATCTTGCCTTAAGGCTCAACAGCAGATCGCCACGATCAGGCTCATTCAGTTGTACTTCCCCGAAATTGCTAGGGTTGTTAGGCCCTACCTATATGATGACAAAATAATTCTCACTTCAAAAAATCACTTCGACTTCAAATATTTCCAACAACTATTCTCTCCCCTCGTTAGCTTAGACTACTCCATTAAGAGCGTCATCTTTAGCACAAGTTGGAATCATCACTATTTCATCAATTATGGGGTACTTCAATATTCTCATCACAATTTTATAAAATCATTAATCATACATAATCATGATCATCATCTAAACTCATCACAATTTTATACCATCACTATCATAAATCAAAAACCATCATTATCATCACATAAACATATATCACACCACGCATCCATCTTTTATTATCACATCACATAAATTGTCTAATCAAACATATGCACATAATTTCATTCGACATCCAACCAGGGCCGGCCCAAGGGGGAGGCGCCTAAAGCCCTTGCTTTAGGCCTCGCCAAAAAATAATTTTGTTACTTTAATTTTTATACATATAGAGGCCCAATAATATATTATCAAAACCCTTTAACCATATATAGAAACAATAAAGCCTCCAAAAAAATTTTAATTAGCCAATTAAAATTGATGCAACTATTTATGAGGATGAGATACTATACCGTTAAAAGAATCTTTTAATATTAAATGCATTCCTTTTCACTAAAAACCATCTTATATTTTTTACTAAAAATGTCTCTTAGAATCATTCATCTCAAACTTTCCTGTCAACACGACAAAAACTTTTTTCACCCTTGGCCCTACTTCCTTATTCCTTGCTTTGATTTTGTTTTTCGTTTTGAATTTTCATTGTGTGAGTAGTTCTTGTCAGGGACCAAAATATATTAAGGTATATGTTTTTAATTTATTCGTCTCTTTTTCATCTGTAATCTATTAAGTATTAAGTAAATATTTTTATTCTAAATTATTAGTCTTTTTTTCAATTGTAGCATATATCAACCTTTTCTATATATTTGGCTGAAACTAGAAATATTTTTATTCTAAATATTTTTATTCTAAGTACGTAAGATCAATTTTTAATAAAAATATTAATAATTTATTTATTAACTTTGAAAAGGCACCGTCTAATAATTTCGCTTTAGGCCTTATAATGGGTTGGGCCGGCCCTGCATCCAACATCACAATAATGGAAAATATCAACTACCACACAATTAACGAAAATTAAATCAATCAACTCCGTATAAAAATTTCTATTTGACATTTTAATCTCACAATTCTCTTATTTTTCACATTAATCAATTTATCTCTCAAAGGGTTATTGTCGAACATAGCGAGCCCCGGATGAATCGTTGGGAAATACGGTTTTCCCATTCATCTCACAATATATTATACTCATGAACTCAAACACTCTCTCACCCCTTAGTCTAATGATTATTATTAAAAGTTCTCATTTTTCACAATAACAAGTAGTTCTCACATGATATGCTACATAAATTAATAAATATGTTCTTCATTTTGTATTAAACCTAAAATATTAAATCTTTTTAATACATTCCAACATAGATTCGTTGTAGATATAATTGAAAACATAAAACTTGGCATGAAATTACAAAGAGAGTAATTAAAAAACTTACCATATTTCCGGGTGTTACTTTATACTCCCAAAAATCATGCGCCCAAAATTTAGCCTTTTTTTACGAAAAAAGTATCTTTTCTAAAAAAAAATGAGATCTTTAATAAAAAAAGATATTTTTTATATAAAAAAAATATTTAACAAATCTTGTAATTTATTATAAAAAAATACTATTTTGCACAAACATTTAATTTATTATTCAGATTTCTATAATTTTGAATCATAAATTTAATTTATTAGTTATATAAAATTATATAACTAACTTTGTGATAAACTCATAAATATTTTTAATAATGAATTATTAATGATTTTTTTTTAAATCTAATATTAAATTTTATTGTGATTGAGAAAAGTGTGTGATGTAATTTTTGTTCTTCCAAAGATGATTGTAAATTATAAATTTATAGTTACAATTTATTTTGTTTAATGTACCTTGTAGAATTTTAAAATCACATATTCTGTTTTGTCAAAATGTTTGAATTAATTACGTTATTCTAGACCATTGATGATGGTTATTACAATATGACTATGATAAGAGTGAAAATAAATTATTTTGCTTATAAATGAGTCACGAGGTGGTAATATGATTATATATTTTATAGTATCATAATATTTTTGAAAGATAAATTGATGACCAAATTAAAATATTTTTTTTTACAATGACCAATTTTAAATCTAAATTACAAATAAAAGATAAAGATTATCAAACTCTTAAAAATATGTCCAGATCGTTAAATAGAATATAATTTGCTTTTTTTTTTTATAAAGAAACAAATCAAACTCAAAGCTCAAAAAACCTATAAGATTGATCATCTTGGACAGTTGGACGCCACTAGGGACGCAAATAGGCCCGACCACCTGACATGTGTCAAATGCCCATCATACGCCAGGCTTAAGCCACACGGTACTTTTAATAAAAATAAAAATAAACAAGGTCAAAAGAAATATTTAGATGACTATTTAATTAAAAAAGTTAGACAACAACCATAAATAAAGGCTTTGAAACCTATAAATCCCGATTACTACAGTCAATATGAACAATATTTTTGATTACTACTATTATTATATATTAGATTTTTAAATTTATAAATTATAAATTTGCTAATAATTTAATAATTTATAATCAAAGGTTTGTTCACATTGTAATTGATTGGGTTTTTTTGTCGCAATATGTGTGATTTGTATACCTCGTTTCATTCTCACCCTTTGTCTCTATTATTACTTTTTACACCTCTCTTTGTATTTATATTCTTTCCCATCTCATCAATTACTACGGTCATATTTTTTTTTTCTATTTGTCTTCTCTTAAACTCATTTTTCATTGGATTAAAGTGTGAGATAAGTATTCACTCTATGTTTACTTGTAAAATGAGACACCTTAAACCCCAAAATAATATATATAATAATTTAGATTATATTTCTATTAAACTTGCAACGGATAAATAAAAATGGTTCAAAAGGAAAAAGAAACTTAAGTGGGTTATTTACAGTATCACATTTCTCAAAATACAATCGGAACAATTTAAACTTTTTTCCTCCTATAAAAATAGTGCAATTTCAATAAGCTTGATTTAAGTATAATTACTTAATTTAATTTTAAAAACTTACTTGTACTTATACGGTTTTCATACAAAAAAGTTGTTTCAAATTTAATATGTAAAATACAAATTACAACCTTTATTCCCGGTATCACCTATCAGAGCAGGGTTTCTCCCAAACTTGAACTTCAAGACCCATTAACCTGTAAAAAATGCGATTTCGCAAACGCTAGGCCAAGCAGTCAAACAAAAACAAAGAACGAGCTGATTTTTGAAATCATTTTGATAGTGTAATATAAGTAAGAAGAACACGTAATTAATCGTAAATAAACTGTATCGCTACACAAACATTCTTCAAGGGAAAAACATCACATTATAAAGTCAAAAACACTCAAGGAAAATCATAACATTACACTATAACATAAAATCATCTGAGAGAAATTATTATCGCACACGATACATATTAATCACAACAAAACAATCACACAAAAATGCAATGTTATGCATGAACTTTGACTCTACTTCACAATGGGCATCATTCTAACTCTGAAGTACTTGGTTAAGAGGCTTGATACTATGCCACCATCCTGGTGGACGGACAATTCAAATTGGCCCTGTCCTCGTTGATCCCCTCAACTCAACCATAGACACATGTACGCGATAGTTGAGGTAAATGTGTGTTGCATGGTAGCTCCCGACATTTGGAGTGCTACCTCCAAGTCACTTAGGAATTCGTCAACCGAATACCTTCAAGGTTTAACAATCTTGCCTTAAGGCGCAACAGCAGATCGCCATGATCAGGCTCATTCAATTGTACTTCCTCAAATTGCTAGGCTTGTCAGGTCCTACCTATATGATGACAAAATAAAAATATTTCAAAAAATCACCTCAAATTAAAATATTTCAAACAACTTTTTTCTCTCCTCATTAGCTTAGACTACTTCACTAAGAGCATCATCTTTAGCACAAGTTGAAATCATCACTATTTCATCAATTATGGGGTACTTCAATATTCTCATCACAATTTTATAAATTCATTAATCATACTAAATCATGATCATCATCTAAACTCATCACAATTTTATAACATCACTATCATCACGTAAACATATATCACACCATGCATCCATCTTTTACTATCACATCACATAAATTATCTAATCAAACACATGCACATAATTTCATTTGACATCTGACAACACAATAATGAAAAATATCAACTACCACACAATTATCAAAAATTAAATCAATCAACGCCTTATAAAAATTTCTATTTGATATTTTAATCTCACAATTCGTTATTTTCACATTAATCAATTTATCTCTCAAAGGGTTACTATCGAACGTAGCGAGCCCCGAATGAATCGTTGGGAAATACGGTTTTCCCATTCCTCGCATAATATATTATACTCATGAATTCAAACACTCTCTCACCCTTTATCTTATTTAAACGCGTTCTCAAACATAAAAATCAATGGAAGTTTTCAACAAAAACTGCAGATCGACAACATACAACGACCGAATCCGAATAAATAACGAGTTCACAAATTAATATGGAGAAGTAGAAAATAAGGGTGTAAAGTTGTCTGGTCCAAAATTCATTTTCTAGTATTTCTAAAAGTCCTAATAATTTATTTTACCGATCCACGCTAGAAACTTTTTCTCCAAAACACTCATTTTAACATAACATTATTTCTCCTTTACATAGATAAATCTAATTTTAATTAAAACTCTCATACTAAAAATAATAACTATAATTATTACTATAACATTTTTCAAAATAATTACATAAAAATACATCATTTTTATAGAATAGTCGAAATCATAAAATAAATGAATATCACATCAACAATTGATGTTAATTACTAAATCAAAATAAATATGTATAAAATCATACCGTAGCAACTATATAGAAATAAAGAAAATCAATAACAATATTACTAATATCTCAAGAAAATTATTTGTAAAATAATTAATTAAATTAAGGTAAATTTTGAAATAATTAAATATAATTATGTGCACACTTAAAATTAGTCAACATACAAGAAAATATCACATTAACTACAAACGCACATATGCACGTAAAATCGCCTTAAAGCTTATACTTTAAAATATGTACACTTAAATACTGTTATTTTTAGAAAAATATAAAAAAATATAAAAATATAATATTTGATATTTTCTATAACTCATTTAGTCTAATATGTACAAGATTAGAACATCATTTAATGAAAATTAATCATTTGTTATCCACACCCCTTTATTATTACATAAAGCATATTTTGCTAAGCAATAGGTCAAACATAATTACAACCTTGTATAAGGAATTCTCATAGCATCGCTGAAGAGTAAAGAAGATAGGAAATTCAGTGGTTGTCGAAATATTCTCAGATAAGTCATGTCATTTGCTCCCAACTTTGCCATAAAGTCTGCACACTGATTACCTTCTCTGTATGTGTGTGCAAACGAAACAAGCCAATCTCTAGATACAAGTTTTTTGATATCATGAATGATCTTAGCATATTTATGAGATTGATATGTCGTGTCTTGAATCAAAGATAATGCTTTCATATAATCTGATCTACAACTCACATCTTTACAACCAATGTCCCAAGCTAACATTAATCCATTCAATATGGCTAAGAGTTCAACTTCTAGACTGTCGGCAAAACTTATATGTCCACTAAATCCTAACACCCATGAACCTTTGTGTTTTCTAATTAAACTTCCATAGCTTGCTCTACCGGGATTTCCGTATGAATTTTCATCAACATTTAATGTCGCTTGATGCTCGGAAGGAGGAGGCCAAAGAACTAACTAAAACTAATCATTAAAAGGAACAAAAAATACAATAAGAAAATGGATGGGAGGATATAAACATCTAATTAAGATCTTGAGAGAAAATAAAAATAAAAATATAAAAATAAGAATAGGAAAACAAATTACCCTCTAAACTAGAGCATGCACCATTAATGTAAAGTTTAATACTATTTTTCAAAGGAATTTGTTCTATTAATGTAAAATGAGTTAAATTAAATAACTAAATTGACGAGAAAAACTTGGCATGTGACAAAATAAGTAGTTAATATAATTCATATTATATGCATCGTTCTCAAATTATTATTTTCTACTTTTAATTTATGAAAATAAAAAAAAACACCAATGTACTAGTTAATTTTGTTAACTGTTATTCTTCTTCGTTAATTTTGATAATATCTCTTTAATTTCCTAAATGACATAATGTAACACTTTGGTACTTTGAGTCTTTTTGGTGTAGTTAGGTTGATCTAATTTATTTGTTGTGATTACTTCGGTTTTTAAAAGTGTAAGTACAAATGTGCACCTAAGAGGGGGGTGAATTAGGTGTTTAAGAGTTTTTCTTATTTTTAGCGAATTAGCAATCGATTTTTGCGTTTAAGAATAGTAAGTGATGAAAGTAAATGGCAGTAATGAAATGAACACAACAATATTATCCTGGTTTCCCTTATGACCCAGGGTACATCCAGTCTTCTTGCACACCACAAGAGATTTCTCCACTATTGTTAGAAAATGTACAAGTCCCACCCTAGGATCTCTACTACAAACTTCTAACAAAACCTCTAAGATAGCACCCCACTATCTTAGATAAGACTACTTAAAGAAAATACTACTTTCTTTTACAAACATTGTAGTTTGATAAGGATTTAAGAATAAGAAAGAGGTAGAATGATAACAATTCAATATTGCTTCAAGTACTTTGAGAACCTTTGTTAAGGATATGAAAATGATATGCAAGTACTTGAATTATGAAAAATGATTTTGAGAAAAATAGAAAAGTTGTTCAAAGTCGTTCAAGGTTTGGTCGTGGGATTGTTTTTCTTTAATCTGAAGTTATGGTGTATTTATACTTCCATAAACATCTCTTCAAATTCGTGGCCATTGATCCAAGAGGTTTGAGGAACAATTGCAATGATTTAGAACCATTTCATAACTGAAAAATTGCATTGCTTTCAGTTGTATTCGAATACAGGATGTATGTATTCGAATACACCTCTTTGTAACGTTCAAATTTATTCAAATTTTACACTGTGTATTCGAACACACATGCATGTAGTCGAATACAAATTTGCCATTTTTGCTACTGACTTGCTGTTTGTATTCGACTACAGCATGGTGTAGTCGAATACAGATGTGAGTCTTTTGCTACTGACTTAGCATCTGTATTCGAATACACTAAGTTGTATTCAAATACAACTTTACATTTTATCAAAAATATTAGTTTTAAGACTTTGTTAATGTAATTTTGACTTTTGAAAATACTTTATATGCATATGTAAAGATGAAAGGTTCTCATGTACTTGATCTTGTGATTGTATTATTTACCTTTACATTTAAACATCTAATATGTTTGAAGTCTAAAGTTTATTAATAAGATATTTTGGACTTCTTCTTTTTGAGTTTGTTGCCTTGATCACCATCAACGTTGGTATTTTGTCTTTATCAAAAACATGTATTTTACATTCTCCCCCTTTTTGATTATGACAAAACTTTTGTTATTTGGAGAGACTGTATCATTGGAAAATTACTTCTTCGTAATTTATGCGTACTCCTCCGTTGAACTTGAATGTTTGTGATCATTTTGGAAAAAGACGGAAATCCTACAAACAGTTTTAAAAACAACAAAATATCAAACTTTTCTCCCCCTTTTGACATGATCAAAAAGAAGGAAAATATCGACAATATATAAAGTAAAATCCACGTAATTTTAAGATATAAAAGAGAAGGCATCACACAAAGTAGATATAAAAGATATTGTTCGAATATCAAATAATACTCAAAATCATGTTCAAGTATTATAACGAAAACATATTGAAAAAGAAAATTAACGAAAGCATCATAAGAACTGTTAAACAAGCTTTATCAAAAACTATTCCTAGTATACGAACTATATTTTCAAGTTTTTGTTTAAAAATGAATTTTTTTCACAGAAAATACAACATGTAAGGCTCATATTCATATTAATAAAAGATATATATCAAAGAATTAATTCTAGCAACTTATCAATTGAAAAGGCTTTATATATGGACGAAAACTCGAACTTGTATTCGACTACGCTTGTGTTGTATTCGAATACAAGTGTTTCTGGGAATGTGTATTTGATTACACTCAGACTGTATTCGAATACAGGATATTCTGCAAATGTGTATTTGATTTCATATTCTGTGTATTCGGCTACAGTTTCGAATTTTTGCAACAGAAACGGATTTTTCACGAAGAATACACCAAGTAATGCATATATTCACATATTTAAGAACAAATAAACACATTTAAGAACAAAGAAACATTAATGACTTAATTCTAACAATTTATCAAGAGGAAAATTTTTAAATCTTGAAGAGTGATGACAAAGTACCTTTCTTTACCCACACGTAATGCCCTTTTGGAACACTAACGTTTCTAATGTGACAGACATTAGGTGTGTGACCATTAAGACCACAATAGGAACAAGTAGGAGTAAATTTATTTTTAATAGCATATGTATGAAATTTATTTTGAGTAATTTTCTCCTTATAAGAATGACCTTTTTGTAAAATTGTAATTTTTTCTTGATTGGATTGGTTACTCGCTTTGACAAAAACGGTCTTATTCAAGCTTGGTTTGTCAAATTTCGAGAATCCAAGACCACTTTTATCATTTGAGTATCTTTGCATGTTCAGAACATTTTCCAATCCCATTTGTCCTTTTTCATATTGTTTAATTACTCTATTTAATTGAACAATCTTGAATGAAAGGGAATCACATTTATTGCATGTAAAATTCTGTTTTGGTTTTTCAGAATCCTTTTCGATAATGTCAACTTTTTCTTGAAGATTTGAGATTTTTCTCTTTTGTGTTGACACTAGTTTGAACAGGTTTTTACATTCAATAAGAAGTTCCTTAATGGCATTTTGAGCATCATTGTAGTCTATAATTAATTCATTATTAGTTTTATTATGATGAAGAGAGTCTATGTTACTAACCTTTTCGTCGTCATTTGATTGATGCGGTGCCATTAGTGCAACATTAGCGCATTGTTCACTTTCTGTTTCTGAAGATGAACTTACTTCGTTATCTTCCCAAGCTATGTATGCCTTCTTGAAGTCTTTCCTTTTACCGGCATTTTTCTTGATAAGGTTTGGACAATCTGCTTTGATATGTCCTTGTTTCCCGCATTCAAAGCAAATGAAGTTTTGGTTTGAAGTAGAGCTATCTTTTTTTCTGAAATTCTTCTTTTTGAAATTTCTGTCATTTTTAAGAAACTTACCGAATTTCTTAACAAGGAAAGTAATGTTTTCGTCTTCCTCAAAAATTTCGTCTTTGACTTGTTCTTTTGATTTGGTCTTTAGAGCAATGTTTTTGTTCTACTTTTCTTGACTTTCATTTTGCTCCAACCTTCCAAGTTCAATTTCGTGTTCTTGAAGTTTTCCAAATAATGCACAAAGTGACATCTTGGATAATCAATTCTTTTCTGATATTGTTGTCACCTTTGGTTGTCAAGCCCTTGTTAGTGATCTTAATACTTTCAGATTCAGTTCATCGTTGGTGAAAATATTTCCAAGAGCCGTTAAGTGATTTGTTAAGTGGGAAAATCTTTTCTGCAAGTCTAAGATAGACTCTTCGGGCCGCACACGTAATAAATCATTATCATCACATAAACATATATCACACCATGCATCCATCTTTTATTATCACATCACATAAGTTGTCTAATCAAACATATGCACATAATTTCATTCGACATCCAACATCACAATAATGGAAAATATCAACTACCACACAATTATCGATAATTAAATCAATCAACACCTTATAAACATTTCTATTTGACATTTTAATCTCGCAATTCTCTTATTTTCACATCAATCAATTTATCTCTCAAAGGATTACTGTCGAACGTTGCGAACCCCGGATGAATCGTTAGGAAATACGGTTTTCCCATTCATCTCACAATATATTATACTCATGAACTAAAACACTCTCTCACCCCTTACCTTATTTAGACGCTTTCTCAAACACAGAAATCAATGGAAGTTTTCAACAGCAACTGCAGATCGACAACATACAACGAGAGAATCCTAATAAACAACGAGTTCACGAAATCGCCGAGAGGCGATTGATAAATTATGCGGAGCATAAAAATAAATGTTACATAACTAATAATATGTCGCCCAAGGAAAGAAACGGAGCTGTTTTTGAAGAAACGGAGCACCGATTGATAAAATTGATGCCAAAAATGGATTTAATGGCCAATTTTTTGTGGGATAGAGGTTGGGATCGATTCAAATGGAAAGGAATTGGTGGAATGAATTTAAGGGAAAGAGGGTTTAGCTTATGGCAGCTCCTTGTTGTCGTCTGTTTTCCTTCTCTCTCTTTTTGTTTTTTTTTGCAGATAAAGGGGTGCAGATAGCAGATGTACTGGTACAAGAATAAAATAGCCTGTAAGGCCCAACACAGGGGAGTCCAATCTGAGGCAAAAATGGAGGGTGTAATGAGCAACTCGCAGATGTAGAGAAGAAAAGCCCAAATTAATATGCAGAAGTAGAAAATAAGGGTGTAAAGTTGTCTGGTCCAAAATTCATTTTCTAGTATTTCTAAAAGTCCTTAATAAATAATTTATTTTACCGATCCACGCTAGAAACTTTTTCTCCAAAACACTCATTTTAACATAATATTATTTCTCCTTTACATAGATAAATCTAATTTTAATCAAAACTCACATACTAAAAATAATAACTATAATTATTAATATAACATTTTTCAAAATAATAACATAAAAATACATCATCTTTATAGAATAATCAAAATCATAAAATAAAAAAATATAACATCAACAATTTATATTAATTAGTAAATCAAAATAAATATGCATAAAATCATACCGTAGCAACTATATAGAAATAAAGAAAATCAATAACAATATTACTAATATCTCAAGATAATTATTTGTAAAATAATTAATTAAAATAAGATAAATTTAGAAATAATTAAATATAATTATGTGCACACTTAAAATTAGTCAACATACAAGAAAATATCACATTAACTACAAACGCACATATGCACGTAGAATCGCCTAAAAGCTTATACTTTAAAATATGTACACTTAAATACTGTTATTTTTAGAAAAATATAGAAAAATATAATATTTGATATTTTCTATAACTCATTTTGTCTAATATGTACAAGATTGGAATATCATATAATGAAAATTAATCATTTGTTATCCACACCCCTTCATTATTACATAAAGCATATTTTGCTAAGCAATAGGTCAAACATACTTACAACCTCGTATAAGGAATTCTCATAACTTCGTTGAAGAGTAAAGTAGATGGAAAATTCGGTGGCTGTGGAAATATTCTCATATAAGCCATGTCATTTGCTCCCAACTTTGCAATAAAAGTCTGCACACTGATTACCTTCTCTGTACGTGTGTGCAAACGAAACAACCCAATCTCTAGATACAAGTTTTTTGATATCATGAATGATCTTAGCATATTTATGAGATTGAGATGTCGTGTCTTGAATCAAAGATAATGCTTTCATACAATCTGATCTACAACTCACATCTTTACAACCAATGTCCCAAGCTGACATCAATCCATTCAATATGGCTAAGAGCTCAACTTCTAGACTGTCGGCAAAACTTATATGTCCACTAAATCCTAACACCCATGAACCTTTGTGATCTCTAATTAAACCTCCATAGCCTGCTCTACCAGGATTTCCGTATGAACTTCCATCAACATTTAGGGCCACTTGCTGCTCGGAAGGAGGAGGCCAAAGAACCAACTAAAAGTAATCATTAAAAGGAACAAAAAATACAATAAGAAAATGGATGGGAGGATATAAACATCTAATTAAGATCTTGAGAGAAAATAAAAATAAAAATATAAACATAAGAATAGGAAAACAAATCACCCTCCAAATCAGAGCATGCACCATTAATGTAAAGTTTAATACTATTTTTCAAAGGAATTTGTTCTATTAATGTAAAATGAGTTAAATTAAATAACTAAATTGACGAGAAAAAGTTGGCATGTGACAAAATTAAGTAGTTAATATAATTCATAATATATGCATTGTTCTCAAATTATTATTTTCTACTTTTTATTGATGAAAATAAAAATACACCAATATATTAGTTAATTTTGTTAAATTGTTATTCTTTTTCATTAATTTTGATAATTTCACTTTAATTTCCTAAATGACATAATGTAAAACTTTGGTATTTTAAGTCTTTTTGGTGTAGTTAGGTTAATCTAATTTATTTGTTGTGATTACTTCGGTTTATAAAAGAAGGATTCAAATGTTATTACTTATTTTTGGGACATGATTATATTCAAAAACTTTGTTTTTGGTGAATAATTTTTAAAGTTGAGATGCAAAATTACATGGCAATGAAAATATTCAAACTTTTTTTTTGGTGAATAGTTTTGAGTTTAGATGCAATTTACATGGTAATGGCAATTAATATGGAGTGTATCACGTGAGAACTCTTTATTATTGTAAAAAAATTTAATAATAGGGATTTGATTCAAATTATTGGGTGAGATTCATTTCTTAATAAAACACTTGCACAAGAATCGTATCACCCAATCCTTGTTTCTCCTTCACGGTTTCACTTGCAACCCAAATTCTCAATTTTTGATTCCGTCAAACTTATTTATTGACAATATGCTATAAAATCAATTGGGTTTGTTTCTACCTTAATATCTAAATAAAAAAGAGATTCAAGAGGAAATGAATTTTCCAAATTCAGTTAGTGAAACTTTTTCCTAAGTATTGAGATTTTAGTTAAACTAAGTATTTAATCTAATGATTATTATTAAAAGTTCTCATTTTTCACAATAACAAGTAGTTTTCACATGATACGCTACATAAATTAATAAATATGTTCTTCATTTTGTATTAAACCTAAAATAATAAATCTTTTTAATACATTCCAACATAGATGCGTTGTACATATTTTGCACAAACATTTAATTTATTATTCAGATTTCTATAATTTTGAATCATAAATTTAATTTATTAGTTATATAAAATTACATAACTAACCTTTTGATAAACTCATAAATAATTTTAAAAATGAATTATTGATGTTTTTTTTAAAATCTAATATTAAATTTTATTGTGATATAGAGTAGTGTGCGATATAATTTTTGTTCTTCAAAGGATGATTGTAAATTATAAATTTATAGTTACAATTTATTTTGTTTAATGTACCTTGTAGAATTTTAAAATCACATATTCTGTTTTGTCAAAATATTTGAATTAATTACTATATTCTAGACCATTGATGATGGTTATTGTAACAGCCCGATTTTTTTTTAAAACTAAAATCAAATCCATAAAATTATTTAAACTTAAAAATACTCTGGAGCAATGAGACCTATCTGACATAGCTCATACCTCTGGGATATTCTTGGCAGACACCTGTACAAAAGCAATGCCCCAAGAATTTTAACTTCCCTACATCACATCAAAAAGTGGTACAAAGACCCATCAAAATAAAAGTCAAGCTGACAATATAAGGTATAAGTACAGTCTTCCAAAATGAAATAAATACAACCGCAAAAGAAAGACATCTAGCCCCTATACAGCCATCTAATCTGATCATGCCACAAAAAAAACTATACAACCCGGGTGATCTCCACGCGCCCCGCAAAATCCTTCTGACACAAAAACGGTCAAGTAAGACTAACTACGTTCCCGTCTCCAGGGTACTAACTGGTAGGATGATCATGATCCTCATCTGAGGGCAAAGCCCATATTTCAACTATAATTGTAAAGGGTCGCCAACCGAAATTAACAAATAACACTTAGCATTTAAATTCAAATGCACAAAAGGACCTTTCAACTTAGCATACACCTTGAAAGGGTTTTCATATGCCAAACATGCATAATCAAAGTTGAAAAATGAAGTTTTTAACAAAACTGCATTGTCGTATTCGAATACAAACTCCTTGTATTCGAATAAAGTGTTAATTCATAAGTCAGTGGCGAAAACAACACAACTATATTCAACTACAACATCCTCGTAGCCAAATACAAGTGCGAAGTTAGTGAAAAATCCTGCACATTTGTATTCGACTACCGCATGGCGTAGCCGAATACAAGGGCTAAGTCAGTGGCAAAAGTAACATAACTATATTCGACTACAATATCCTCGTAGCCGAATACAACTGTGAAAATTGCAGAATTTCAGTTTTGAAAACGTTTCGAAATCGTTCAACACTTCCAACACCTAGTCAATCAATCACACTTATGAATAACGACACAATCACAAACAACAATCGAGTATGTATATACAACCATCATAGTATATCAAATATGACTCTCGTGCCAAACACCCTAATGCAATGCATATATGCCAATGCACATGATTCCGGAATTCCAAATTAAAACCCTCCTCGAAGGGGCGTAAATCATAATTGTACCGCCTATCACAGGCCTTGTACTAATTACCAAGGTGCCACCCATCACAGGCCCACACGATTTACTAAAGTGTCGCCTATCACAGACCTTACACTGTTTTCTAGAGTGCAATCGCTCACAGATTAGCACATGCTAGAGTGCAATCTCTCACAGATCAGCACGACGCGATAATCCTCGTAAGGATAAGATGAACCAACAAATCACATGGCATCATCCTGTGGCCCATCCGGTCACCACTATCACCATGGCCCATCCAGTCACCATGTTCTATGAAAATGCATGAGCATACTCTAACTCTTTTCACCACAACCATTAAGTAAATGCAGTTATTAAAAGATTCTCCATTTTTAATACTTATTTAACACTAATGATTTCTCAAATTCAACACAGAGCATACTCAAACATATATAAATCATAATCCCACAATTCACACCAGAGTAAGAAGAAACAAACCAAAGTCGATGCATAACAAGAACGAGAAACGAAGCAAAATCGTCTACGAAAATGAACGAATAAGATAGAAAAAGAACTAGAATTGACGAATGAAGATGAGAAGAAACAAGGGTATCAACGAGGGAGAAGAACACGGTGGAATTAGGGTTCGCTTTTGAGTTCTCAAAGGATTAGGGTTTCTGAACTCATCTTCTTGATCTTTTTTTATTTGATTTGTTTGTTTTATAATTTATTTATTTAATAAAATGTTGTAATGTATTTTAAAAAATAGGAAATGAGTTTTACAAATTTGAAATAATAATTAAATGTAATTAATTTACATGGAATCGTCGATATCATCTTTTTTTTTTGACACGTCATAAAAAAAGGACATTTCATCAATTTTTGGACCAAAATATTGTTTGGAGACTAAAACTGGAAAAAATAAAATGGGGGACTAATTTTGTGATTCAACTAAAATAGAGGAACAAAAACTACAATTAATTCTATATAATAATGTGTATCATATATAATAATACAAACTAAACTTTTATATAATAATAATAATAATAATAATAATAATAATAATAATAATAATAATAATAATAATAATAATAATAATAATAATTTACCTTCAAAAGAGATCCAATTTTAATAAAACAACAATCAATTTAGACTCATTAGTTATCATTGAATGCTTCAATCTTGTAAGTTTTTCTTGATATTATAACAATTTTTTTACTAAAACAATATTCATCCATTCTAATTTGTAGAATATATCAAAAACAATATTCATCCATTTTAATTTGTAGAATATATCAAAAACAATACAAATTCAAATTCACTAAAACTAAAATGAATAAATCTGTAAACAAACTTACAACATTTATGTTAATTTCATAAAACATCAAAATGCCTATAAATTTAATTGTGAAATACATATATCTTCCGTTTAGACGCTAATGTCAATTAAAATTAATATATTATTATGAATCAAAACGAATACTAAAAAAAATCAAGCAATACATTATTAAAAAGAATAACAAATCAACGAGGTAGACAAGGATAAGTTATTTTCCTCTTCAAAACCCATTACAAAAATTCATTTAAATTATAAGAAAAATTTCTAATATTTTCTTTTATAGAACAAAAAAAACTATTTATTATAAATTCCTTTTCTTCCCACTTTCCAATTCTTTCTCCGTTCGATGTCTACCTGGCATGAAACAATTTCTCCAATTCGTGTCTTCAACCCCTTTCAATCTTACCAGGTTTCTTCTATCTAGTACCTCTTCTTTTATTTCCCAAATTCGTTTAAATTAAAATACATTTCTTTTTCTCAAAGGAAAAATGTTTGATTTTTATTTTTCCTTTCATTGAACTGATTATAAAATAAATTCAAAATGTCGTGTCGCACTCATTTGAATATGTGTTAATCAAATCTCAAGCTATTAGGGTAGGTTTACTGAAATAATAACAATGTTTGCAGTGTTCAGAAGCATTTGAATAACAAGACATTGGTTTTTTGTCTAAGTGTTAAAGCAATGGGGTCTAAAAGAGTGAAAAGACCATTTTCAAATTTATCAGAACCCATTTCATCATTTGTTGAGGTTAAGAAGGATATCAAGCTCAAAGGGTTGGAAGCTAGCCCAGGTTCCAAGCAGCATGTTGTTAAGGTCTAGTTTTTTTTTATAGCCAATCTTGATGATTAATTTTCTATGGGAAGAAATAATTTGTTAGCAATAGGGTCGAACCCTAGACTGGCGTTTACTTTGTGCAAACATTTTTAATTTTAATTTTCAAAAATTTGTATTAATTTTACTTGTTAACAAGGAGTTTAAAGATTTTTGAAGTGAACAGTTGTCTACAATTCTAGAAACAATGAAAATCTTAGAAAAACTATTTTTCATTATTTCCGGAAATGAATTTTCATTAACTATCATTTCATCTTCTCTCCATAATAATAGTTCATTAAAAGAGTCTTTCATCAAGGTAAAATGAACACACATTTTAGGAAATGGAAAACAATTTTTTTACAAATTAAACAAGGCCTAGATCTCCTCCTTCTTTATACTTCTCTGTGTCCCAACCCATACAACTGGTCTACATCTTCGGGCACAATTGTCATTTTTATTCTACTTTGACTAGTATTGTAATCCTCTTTTTTTCTCTTTCTATTTCTTTTGGTTATTCACTATATAAGTTGATAATGTAGGAAAATGATGTTGATAGCTATTCCATTGAGATTGAGAGATTAAGAAATGACCCGACAGTAGTAGACACCATGACTGTTCCGGAACTCCGGAAGACGTTGAAGTAAGTAGATATATGTTTTTCCCTTAAAAAGAAGCTACTGTTTTAGTTCTAGTTACAAACAATATTGTGAAGTTATTATTTATATGTTTGGAATGGTTTTCAATTTTCAGGAATATAAGGGTCCCTGCCAAAGGTCGTAAAGATGATCTTGTGTCTGCATTGAAGAGTTTCATCGACAATAATATGTGTGGTATGCAAATTCTTTCAGCATTCTCTGAGCCTTTCTGTTTGTTGAGAAAGGGAGGAAATGGAGTTTGTTTTTTTCTTTTGTTCTAACTTCAATTGTTGTCTCTAAAGTCCAAACAGTTTCTTGTTTTACTCTTTAACATCTTTATTTTCTTTAAAAACTAGCTCAAGCTGTATAAATGTGACGGTTAAAAAGTTTCTGTGTTTGCAGAACAAGATTCTCAAATTAGAGAAGAACAAGGAATGTTAATTTCTTCTGAAAATACATCTTTAGAAATGAAAGCTAAAAAGGTATCGGGTGAAGAGCCTGTGGATGATTATTGTAATGATGCTCTAGAGACAGTTGAACTTGACCGGGGTAAGAGAAGGTTAAAACAATCAGAACCCGAAAGCAAATTTGTCAAAGCAACAACCAAAAAGAAGCTGTTAGTTAAATCAGATGAGGTTTCAGGTAGTGTTCTAGACTCTAATGTATGTAGAATTATAAACTTTCTACTCTGAAGTATTTAGCATAACTGTCATTCGTGAGACATTCCTTTATTTGTCTCCTACTTTGTCAATTTTTATTCAAGTGTCATTCATGAAATGATTAAATTGATCTTGTATGTATGTTTTTGTCAGATTTTAAGCCTTCCAGAGAAAAAAGAAACACATCTACGGATGTTGTAAGCATTGTAGCGCAATCAGATGAAATCAGTACAACCACTATTCAAACCGAAACATGGACCGTTCTTGCTCATAAGAAACCTAAAAAGGATTGGGTTGCATATAATCCTAGAACTATGAGACCCCTACCTCTTTCTCGGGATACAAAATCTGTCAAGCTTTTGTCTTGGAATGTCAATGGATTGAGAGCATTGCTAAAATTAGAAGGATTCTCAGCTCTTCAACTTGCCGAAAGGGAAGACTTCGACGTATTATGCTTGCAAGAGACTAAAATACAGGTAGAATATTGGTGCTGGTAAAACACTCCGTTCATAAGTGCATCTTATGTTATGCTGTAGTTGAATTACGTAAATTCTGACGGTTGCTGAAATACTAAGCCATGAAATAACTGAAGAATTTACTTTTATTAATCAAGTTAATTTTTCTTTTGGAGTGATGAAAGATAATTTCCTCAAGTGAATCACAATAGGAGATAACGTCAGAAAAAAGAAAGACAGACGAAGAAAAACCTGAACTTACTTATTTTCTTTCTCAATTTATGAAACTATTTTGCTTTTGAAATCCTTAATACTTTAGTATTCTAGTTATTTTGATTTGCAAGAAGTTAGAGTATGGTTAATAGTTTAGAAATTCTTTATAGTCCCTCCGGTCTCATATAAGCAAAATAAACTACTTTCACACCCCTTAAGAAAAAGTAGTTAGTCTCATTCAATTTTCTCAAACTAATCAAAAAAGTAATTGTATTTTCCAAATTATCCCTCATGGGAACTTGTTCCATAGAATAAAATCTAAATTAATTGAAAAGTAACTAGAGAAGAACATTAAATATGGTAAAAGTAGTTAACATTTGCTTATATTTAAAACCATAAAACTTAAGTTTTTGGTTGCTTATATTAGAGACCAGAGGGAGTAATAATAAAAGTAGAACTTTATGCTATTTTGTATGAGTCTCACAAAACATATAGGTACAAGGTATTTAACATATTTTGTAATACATGGTACATGTTCCTTTTCACTCAATCTTTTTTGCCAATGCCTTCTGCACCTTCAATTTTGTTTGATCTCTATAGAAATTTTTAAAGGTTTCTTGTAGATAACTTGCAAGTTGCATACACTTGCTGAAGGACCTAATTTTGAGGTGAATTAAAGAAAAATTGAGCAATTTAATATAATTAGAACGAGAGTGAAGGTTCTTTACCATGAAAGCAAAAGAATGTTGATTTGCAAATTTTGAAATATGCAGACTGTGTGAAGCTACTCCTGACAATCTTACCTGCTGCCTAATAAAATATATCAACCATGATGTTTATGTTTATGTTAAATTCAGTGTTCATTTGCTCTCTTATTTACAAGCACTCTGGTTTTGCAAACAGGAGAAGGATATCGAGGAAATAAAAAAGCGACTGATAGATGGTTATGAGAATAGCTTTTGGACATGCAGTGTTTCTAAACTTGGTTATTCTGGAACTGCAATAATCTCAAGGGTATGTTCACTATGTTCGCCCTGCCTCTTCATACCTAATCAAAGCTTTTTGTACCAACATTAAATTGTTTTTTCTACATTTAGAAGAAAAGGCTATTTATAGTAGTGACTATTCCTTGCACAATTAACTCATGCCAAATTTTACTATGGAAACTGAAGATGTAATGGTGCATGATTATTATATAGTGGTTTGTTCTACACATTTTTTTCCAAGTAAAGTTTTTGTCAATGATATTAATGGTAATATAAAATCATTTCATACCTACTTGAGGCGAAGCTTTTGTCACAGCGTACTTTAGTCATATTCTATCTTCAACAAAGCTAAACACTAACTACATTTGTTCTTATAACATGGTTGTTTTGTACTCTAATCTGTTGCTTTATCATATAACTTTGAGAATAGTTTGATCCCTGAAGGTGACACAATTTTCATTTTATCAAGATAGAATGCAAGAATGGTGTTCGGTTTATAATTTTTTTTCTAATATTACTTTCATTTAATTGAAATTCTGACAGATAAAGCCTCTGTCAGTTAAATATGGCCTTGGTATATCTGATCATGACAGTGAGGGTCGACTCGTGACCGCAGAGTTCGATACATTTTATCTGATAACCGGATACGTGCCTAATTCTGGAGATGGCTTGAAAAGACTGGTACTTTTATTCAGTTACGTTAATTTTAGATTTCCAAGTCGACTGTTTTTTCTATATTTCAACCTGGCAAATGTATATCCTCATCCAACTAATCTTTCGTGTTTGAATCTAGTCTTATAGGGTGGACGAATGGGATCCAGCTCTCAGCAATTATTTGAAAGTATATATTACTCCTTTCCTTCATCGAAAGCTGCAATACGGCATAACTTATTTATTTATTTTGTATTTATCGCTCCTTTAATACTATTATATTTCATCATCTTTTCGGAATGCACCGTACATCCTTTGTTATTTTTATGAAATTTTGCTTGTCATATAACCGAGATAGAGATAATTTATTTTAGCCTTGTTTGCATGTGCTAGTGAAATCGGGCAGTGTTAATGTTTTTATATGGATTATTAAATTCAATGCTAAGTGTTGAAGAATCAAGAGAAATCAAATTTGATTCTTTTATTTTATATTATTATGTTTATTTTTATTTTATAATTCTGTCATTATTACTCAGTATTACTATTGTAATTTATTTTCCTATATAAACAGCTTAGGACTGTAGTAATAAAACATGAAAGTATTATATTATTTTGTCTTTTACTTTCTTCACTAAGTTACTAATGACTTATCAAATGCATCGTTACTTTATTCCAAGAAAAAGTTTGAGGTGCAGAGTGATTCTTTTTTCATATTGTAGTTGTTATTACGATCCTATTACTAAGATTAATGATTAATTTTCTGCTGGGTACAGGAGCTGGAAAAGTCAAAACCTGTAATTTTGACTGGTGATCTGAATTGTGCTCATGAAGAGATAGACATATACAACCCTGCTGTAAGTTATTGCATTTATAATTCAATACTCTCATTATGGTTTTGCTATAAAATTTGAAAGAAATTTTTCAATATTATATAATTCAACATTTTTTGGAAAGAGCTGTACTTGTAAATTTGTAATTATGAAAGCTAGACATACATGAGGCCAAATCTCCTTAGTACTCCTTCCATCTTATATTAAGTGTCCTTTAAGGTTTTGCACACTTGGGAAAATTATTGGGTGTACTAACTTCTGGCATATTGAAATTTGTGATACTAAATTTGTTTACACATGAAAGGTAAGATGACAGTTAAAGTATGTAGAAAACAAAGGCAAGATGACAGTTAAATCAATAATCTGTTTGATAACATCATAATCAATCAAATATGAGTATAAGTTTTCAAGAGCGCGGTGTTTTAATCTATTATGATTGTTACATACATGTATGCACAGGGTAACAAAAGGAGTGCCGGGTTCACGGATGAAGAGAGGAAATCATTTGAGACAAACTTCTTATCAAAGGGATTTGTAGATACCTTTAGAAAGCAGCATCCTGGTGTTGTTGGATATACTTATTGGGGTTATCGGCATGGTGGCCGCAAGAATAACAGAGGTATTTTTAGCATACTCTATGTTTGAAATTCGATAAACACAAGTTTTAATATATGAATCATCAATTATCTGAATGAACTTTGAATTCCTTTCTAATAAACTCTCTTCTTTGTTCTCTCAATGATTTGTTTCATAAATGAAAACAGGATGGCGTCTTGATTATTTCCTTGTCTCAGAATCCATAGTTGACAAAGTTCATGATTCATACATTCTCCCTGATGTCATTGGCAGTGATCACTGTCCAATCGGCCTTGTTATGAAGCTTTAAATCTGCAATTGAAGAACTGGCTCTGAACTTGTAAATAATGTTTTTTGTTGAAGAAGTTCATGTAAAGAATGCTGATTTATGAGCAAGCAGGGATTTTTGCTTCTTTTTTTTTTCCTTGCATCATCTTGTAAAATTTTGCTATCGTTGTACATACTTACTATCCATGATCATTGTCCCAAGAACAGAACATATAGAAATTTGAGCGTCTATGGAAAATTTAAAAATATGCTATGGATAATTGGATGATTTATGAGTATTATATATATAAATATATATTTAAATACCTGAAAATCGTAGTTAAATAAGTTCAATGGGTGGATGATAAGTTGCTAGATGTTGTTATAATTATTTACTGAATGTAATTAACTCTATATTTGAAATGTATTAATTCAAATTATTGTCAAAATTGTTGTAAATTTGTATCAAAACATCATTTTTCAATTTATACAGAAGATAAGTAAGGTCTGAAGGGATGAGTGACTTAAAGGGATACATATGTTATATATTTGATATAACTGATGCTTTTTTTAAATATGTCCATTCTATTTTTTCTAGCAAGAGGTGGTAAGACTAAGACCAACTAAGGAAAGTTGCAGGAAAAACAAACTCCATTTTAAGACCTTCCTCCATCATTAACTCACCCATCTCAGAGCAGTATTTAATAATGTGCTTAATGGTCGACTCTCCACTGTCTCTTGTTGCATCCGTTCCAGGAACAGAGAAGTGAAGAACGGCTAGTTTGCATATCTCACATTGAAGCCAAACTTGTTTACGACCACTTCGTTGACATTATGGTCTTCGTTGACTTTATGGTCAACTTGGTTGGCTGTAATGTTGCATCTTAACGCTCCCACAATGGGATTGGCTCGGTTCCCTACACCTGGTCTATGCAATATATTAATGTTTCTGTATTGCAAGGGTGGATGTTTGGGTGCATCTCCACCTACTGGCAGGTTGACATTGTAACGACCATATTTCCGGCACTTGGTTCATGTGACCTACACTATATGTGTCGACTTGAGGGGTCGACTTGAGGGTTGTTATTATTCAAGGGTTGGCGAATGATTCCTTGTTCAGGCACATTGACATCAAGCGCTAGGTTCAACCTGGCCATCTTAGTGGCTAAGGTGGCGCAAATAATGTTTGTGTCTTCAATCAATAGTGTTATGACTGCCCCCATTTGTTGAGCGAACATGTTCACCATCTCTTGTTTGATGTTGTCTACCTGTTGTTGAATACTTATCAATGAATCTTGTGTTAAGATGATAGGATTTTATGTGACACTTTAGGGAATTCCAGGACCATAAACCTTTGGTTAAAAGGATTTTGGTTGACTGTATGCCTGTAATTGGGTTAATGTAACTCTATGGCATGCTAGTAGTCGGCCTAATTGCAGGAGGACGATAACTAGACACCAAAACTGAGAAGTTTTGTCCAAATCGTAAGCCTTCTTACGTCATAGACTCCACTGTTTGGTTGAGTGCCTACCCTCCACCAGCATTGATAGAGTCTAACACAATATAACAACGGAACATTACCACTTTCGGATCCCATTGCCGGCCGGCAAAGTCACACTTCGTGTGTCGGTTGTTGTAGGCATTTTGATACTCATCATGCTAGAAGTTCCGATATTTTGAGGAGTAGACATTATTAGTGTTTTTTGAATTATTAGAAGCGTTTGATTGATAGATATGTCCACTTCTTAAAGACATGCAAACTAATAACTACCAAATGATTTGTAAAAAGAGTTAAACAAATGGACTCCACTGGCATGCGCACTCGTTTGCGTGTTTATGTTTTTATGATGTAATTGACAAATTTCAACCACAAGTGAATGTTTAATAAGTGTGATTGTGTCGTTCAGACCTAATTATCTCATTTTTAACTACTTTATCAACGTATTGAGATAATATCACTGGATCGCTCCGAGTTTTAAGTGGTAAAATGTGGCTGAAAATAGGCTTGTAGTTTTTAAAACAATGATTTTAACTTTGACGTGAAAATAACTTGACTTTGAAGTAAATGTGGATGAAAAACAAAGTGGGTGAAAAGTAAAATGCTTGAAATGTAAAGTGCATTAAAAGTAAATGACATGAAAGATAAATTGTGTTGTAAAGTAAAGTTCGACAAGAAATTTAAAGGATTTGAAAATATATTGTTGAATTGAAAGGAATTTAAAAGACACTACAAGACATACTTAAGTGGAAAGCTTGAAAACCTTTTCAATTTAGGAGTAGACTTTAGAAATTAAGTATTCAACCTTTGATTAAGTGAGCGGAATCTCATATTTATAAAAGAAAAACTAAGCACCCCCACTATGTGACAAACCAAGTTTAGGAGCTAGCTATTTTTGTGGAGTAGTGCGCCTAAAAACGCTTTGATTAGGTCTAATTGAGCTATTTCCGTCATATCTCACTTTGGTTAACTTGGTAGTGCGTTGACAAGCTTTGACTTCTAGTCGAACTGAATCTGTTGACTTTAGATTGACATTGACTTCTTTCTCATTGACAATAGTCGAACCTTTTTTATGATTGATTGACTTTTGTTGACTTTTATGTCGACCTTGCTAACATTCACAGGTGTCGACTTAACAGTAAAATTTTGCCATAACATATTTGAATCACTTGTTTATGTGATTCGAATCACTAATCACATGAACTCCATATTTGTAAATTTTATCAATATGATTCAAATCACCTGTTTATGTGATTCAAATCACAAAACTTCAAGATTTGGATCAAAACATGCATGATTTGAATCATGCAACTTGTGATTTGAATCATGAAAATTATAATGACTTAAAATAAACATGCGGTAGTGGCACCTACGATTTCCGTCCCAATTGCGTCTTCTTCATGGCCCATTTGCGTTTTCACGTTCGCTTTAGGGCTTCAAGGATGACATCTCTAAAATGTCCTTTTTGCAATTGTTTTGTTTATTATTAAGGATATATTGGTCATTTAAAAGTGTTTTAAGTGATCTAGTATTTTATTATTTCTACCTTCATTCACAACCGTTGTCTTCTTCTTCTCAATGTGACCTTTCTTTTTTGCGTTCTTTGGTTTGCACTGTTCTCACTCCTTCTGTGTGCACGATTGTGTTCTTCCTCCTTTGTCTTTGTGTGTGCTATGTGTTTTCTACATGTGTGATTGTTCTTTCTATGTTCTCTGTTCTTTTGTTTTATGCCATATTTATGTTCTTTTGCATTATCTATTTTATGTGAGAACAATGACATCATCGTCTACAACATCAATTGCCAACAGTTAAGATTTATTTAAAACCTATTCGTGACAATCTTGAAATCGCTTGGGAGTCTTCATACCTACTTGTAGAACTTGATTTTGATGGAATGTAATTTTGATTACTGTTCGAACTTAAATTAGCTCTTTTTACCGGAGAACTTTAACCAGTAGTTATGTTATGGGAATAGATCCTCTCCATTTTTATTCCTCATGTATTTCAATCTCCACCTTTTAAACTTTTTTTTCCTCTTAATCTTCTTTCTTTCTCTCTTTTATGGAGGTTAAGGATTTCAATTGACTTTTATGTCACATGAGATGATCCATTCCCGTTAAGTTATATTAAGTTTTGATTTTTGATGTTAGTGATAAATCACCATTTATATTTTGTGTGTTTTCTATTTCTAAGTATTTATGTTTAGTGTTCGAATTTAGTTTAGTTTGCAAAGTTAATTTTTAGTTTGCCCAATAGCGGGATGACCGCTATACGTTATACCACCCTAGCGATTTTGTGTTGGGCACTACTAATTGTGATTAATAACATAAGTTTTAATGCATTTTCATGAATCTTGAGATACATCTAATGTTTTACGTGTTTTTTTAATAATATTTTATCATGCTCCAGGACAATTGAGATTATTGTATCTAAATTAGATCTAGATTTTAAAATCAATCAAAACATATACTAAAAGAAATATACACTCTCACATTCAATTTGTTTATTAATAAAAAATAAAAAATAAAACATTAGTATCATTAATAAGAGAGATATGTAATTCCTTTAATTAGTGTCCAATGAAATTAAGTCTTTTTTATCTTAAAGTACTATTCTCTCATTTTAAATATTATTTATAAAAAATATAAACTAAATAATTAGATATTATAAACTAATTTTACACGATGAAAATCATTTATTTTATTGTCATTTTGATTTTGTTACCGATTAAGATAATAATCACAGCACAAATAATTGTGATTCTGCGTGTGCATACAATGCACCGTCGTTAATCTCATTAAGAAGAATGAAGTAAAAACGCCAAGGTGGCCTGTCTTGATGAATTGGCAGGCTCCTATTAGTTCTATGACGATTTACAAAATGAAGAGCAGTGTGCAAATCTCCGATTAAGGTTACACAGCAAACCTCCGAGAAAAACAAAAACATTTACACAACAATGGGAACACGAAAGAGACTAATCTCTTCATCAACCGAACCTTCTTCTTCCGATCCCAAACAACTAAACACACAACACAAACCTCAACAACAAATCGACCCACCAATTGCACCTCCCAAATGGGGTTTCCTTTTCAAACTCTCTCTCTTTTCTCTCCCTTACTTTTACCTCATCTTCTTCCATTACACTCTCGATTCGGACCTACGAAGATCCATTATCATCAATGCTGGATTGAGTCTCGCTGCTTTTTTTCTCACCGTTAGAATGATCCCTGTTGCCTCTAGATATGTTCTCAAACGGAATCTCTTTGGATTTGATATCAACAAAAAGGGTACTCCTCAGGGAAATATCAAAGTGTAAGTCTTTCTTATTTTTTTTACATTTTTTATCTTAATTAACGAAGTGAGTATGCTTTAGATTTTGGTTTTAAGATCTGGGTCTTCATTTGTTTTTAATAATCACGTTTTAGCTGGGTTTTCTTTTTTCTTGTTTACAATGTATTGAGAATTCAGCATTTGGTTGGATTTTTGTGCAGTTTAGGATTACAATTTCAGTTTGATATTTATACATATTTTCTCTTTTGTAATTTAGTATGCGTGTCTATGTGTTTTATGAAGTTGCTCCTTCACTTTAGATATTTCTGTTTTATAATGTAAGGTGTAAGGCAAATTCCTTGTGAGCTTTGAGGTCCTCTTTTGATCCTATAGTTGTAGTACAAATTGTTCATCATATCCCTTTTGATTTTTATTTTTTTAACCTTAGAATTCTGGTACATGTATTGTAAAACATTTATGATGTTGTTAGTTTCTTGACCAATTATTCTATTTGATAACTCTGTAAATATGGATATGTAAATTATAGTCATACAGATTGTTTTCTTTTAGAATACTTTTTTTTTTTTTTACTTTGAATTGTTGAGTTGATTTTATGTTATTTATCCTTCATTCCTTTATCATCAGAATTCTTGAATTTGGCATCTTCATTTTAGATTTTAGTTTAATATATATAATAAGAATGTGGATATCACAATGAGTGATGGTTTAATTTAAAAATCAACTAATAAGCTTGAAACACATGGCACATAGAGATTGAAATGCTCAGGTATACTGTAGAAGAGCGGGTATTTCATTAGGTTAAAAGATTAAATTGAAGAGAGTAAGAGAAATATTATTAATCTTCATTCGTAGAAGTTATTAAATTTCAGCTGAAAATTTCAATTAAAGAACAAAACTTCAGATAGGGTTTGTTTGGTTTATGTATGTCATGCAACTTGCAAGCATAGGAAGAAATCTATTCAGCTAAATAAATTTTTGGTACTAAGTTTTGACTATGCTACATTTTAACTATGCAGGCCTGAGTCATTGGGTATAGTTGTTGGTATTGTCTTCTTGGTTGTGGCAATCTTATTTCAGTATTTCAACTTCACAGCAGATTCAAATGTAAGTATATATTGTAACTTAGAAGTATGGTAATTTGACTACTTCACCTATGAAGCACAGAGACCACACTGACACCAATAATAATTTGATAAAATAGAAGTGATTGGTTTTAATCATGTGTCGGTGTCATGTCGGTACAAAGTATTGCATTAATATCTTGGGAATGATATGAATAGAATAATGGAGCATTCAAATATATCAGCAACTATGATTTTTTTGCAGTGGCTTGTTGAGTACAATGCTGCTTTAGCATGCGTCTGTTTCATGACATTGCTTGGATTCGTCGATGATGTCCTTGATGTCCCTTGGAGAGTGTGAGTATACAAATTCTCATTATGTTCTTACATAATTTGTACATATCAACTAATGTTAGAATAGTTTCTTTTTCGATTTTATGTCAATGTAAAGAACAGAAAATTACTACTACCATCAATTGCTGCACTTCCTTTGTTAATGGCATATGCGGGACACACAACTATAGTTATACCAAAACCACTTGTCCCACACATTGGAATAGAGATTTTGGATCTTGGTAAGCTTTCAACTCCTCTATGCAAATGATACTTAAAGAGATACTCCCACTTGTCTTGATTATAAGCAAAAATAACTAATTTTCACATTTAGTAAGAAATCTAGTTAAATGCAGTATAAGTGCATTTTCAATAGTGTCCTTCATGGAATCTTGTTCCATGAGAATAAAATAGTCATTAAAATTATATTTAAGACCAAAACATGAGTACTTTTTGTTTATATTTGAGACCTGAGGAAATACAAATTATTGTTAAATCTCACTATCTCGACATTTTTTTAACAATGCAGGATGGATATATAAACTATATATGGGACTATTGGCTGTTTTCTGCACAAATTCCATCAATATACATGCTGGACTAAACGGTCTTGAAGTTGGACAAACAGTGGTTATCACATATGCTGTAAGTCGAAAAACTTGCAAAAGTATATCGAATATACTTTGCTCATAGAAAATTATTCATAGTGTGGATTTTGCAGATTCTGATACACAATATTATGCAAATTGGAGCATCAGCAGATCCTGAATATAAGCTAGCACATGTGTTCTCCATTTACTTAGGGCAACCTTTGCTTGCTACCTCTTTGGCCTTATTTTCTTACAATTGGTATTTAATAGTTTATCTATATCATTTCGTTTGAAACCCTTATTTTCACATGACCGAGAGTAGTTCGCTAACAGTTTGTTGTTTTTCGTTCTAGGTATCCTTCTTCAGTTTTTGTCGGTGATACTTATACATACTTTGCAGGGATGACTATGGCTGTGATTGGTATTTTAGGCCATTTTAGGTATATCCTTTGCTTTATCTAACAAAAATGTTAATTTGGCTATCCACTTTGTGTTTGTTTTCGTTGCTTTTTGTTCGAAAGGATCAATTCTGGAGACATACACACGGTCAATCTTTTTATCAGAAAAATCTACCACTTTTCTCTCTGTATTGTAGATAAGATACCTATATTGTCAACAAAGTTACAAATGCGCTGTAGAATTTTTTCGTCTAAAACCATGATGAACAAAAATTATGCCGAATTTTTAATTATAACCCTCCTACTAACTTCTTCTGCATATAATAGAAAGAGATAGTTTCAGTGGAGATTTTCCATTCCAATGTGAAAGGTTTATATGCATTCTCATACTTCAACCTTTTCTTTCTTCCATAAATAATATATATACAAGTATGGTTATTGAATAAAGTATAAGAAAAACAGAGCACTCACTTTGGTTGATATAATGCTATTGCAAAAGGAAAAAAAAATTGGATGATGCGATTTTCTGAGCTTTGTTTCAAACATTATAGTGTAAGCCTTAAACAGAAAAGGCAGTATAAATAAATCTGAAGAGTTGCACATTTGAACAAGTATAATGTGTTTTCGGACGAGAACACATTCCACTGGTATTTATGAGCAACATTATTATTATTGATTGCCTTGTAATAATCTAACCTCTTTCATTATTTTTGTTTGCTTCAGCGAAACCCTCTTGATTTTCTTCCTACCACAAGTTTTGAACTTTCTCTTGTCACTCCCCCAGGTTTGACACTAACAGAATCTCATCATATTTAGAATCTTCGATAAAAATCTCTTTAGAATATGTTTTCTGACATAGAATTCATTTTTCTCCAGCTTTCTGGCTACATTCCATGTCCACGTCATCGTCTGCCAAGGTAGGCTTCACATGGATGTAACCTAATATGATTGTTTCAGTCATCTTGCTTGTACTTGTTTGTTTTAAACATCATGTATTATCTACTCATCCAGGTTTGACCCTCAAACTGGACTACTTACTGGAACAAATGATGGCACACTGGTTAACTTCTTCTTAAGAAATTTAGGCCCGAAATCCGAGAAGTCGCTTTGTATCTATCTTCTTAGTTTCCAGGTGATTCACTGTTTTAGTCTCTGATTTTTTTAACCTTTTTTTTTTATGTTTGAACTTTACTAGTATTGTCTTTCTTTGGACAGGCTATTGCATGTTGTTTCTGTTTCCTGCTGAGGTATTTCCTTGCCGGATGGTACAAATGAAAACACAAAGTTGATAGAAGATATGGATGAGAACCGCCTGAAAGACTGTGTTATTGTATAATCATTTTTGTAGAAAAATTGCTTCTAATGTAATTGAATATAGGTTTTGGTGGAAGGAATTTCTTTTGTTACTTGAATGTTGCTTGCAAATTATCAAACTTCATGAAAATATACAAGAGGAGTACTGCTGTTCCGAGTAGCCTATCATTTTATGTGTAATCCTTTGCCAAAAAAGTTAACTACTATGTTATATAATGACAATGATGATTCTTGTTGTTTGACAAAAATTGAATTAATAGAAAATAACTACTACCCAAATTATGGTGCATGTTTTTGGTTGTGGTCTTGTTGAAATCCCAAACCAAATAGACAGGTTGCTACCACTAGATTGTTATTTTGAGGTTTATCTAACCAAAAAATTATCACTGCCTTTACAATTATACTATTACCCTATAAACTCAAATTCAACTATATGTTACGAAAATTCAAAATTCTAGTTTTCCAAAACACATGTAGAATCAATCTCCTGGGAGTGAGAGAGCTGTGTTCTAAAAAAACTTAAATTGAATTTTCTAAAATACATATGGAATATGGAATCTTGTGAGAGTGAAAGAGTTTTTCAAAAACTTATTTTAGAAAAACGTCAAAGGAAAATCTAAAATTTGGAGGTTTTGTGGAGATAAGGGGTAAAAAAATTTATCTAAGCATGTCTACTGTAGTATCTCACGAAATCAAACAACCTTTGTATCCGGTGAAATGAATTTAGCTACTACTTAAGTTTTGGTTAAAAAATATATATTGGTTAGTAATTCCTTATGTTTTGGTTAAAAATATATATATATATATATATATATATATATTGTTTAGTAATGTCTTTTTAAATGTATATATCCAACAAATCACCACAAAAACTAATTCACTCATAATTTGCTTATATAAAAAAATTCACTCATAATTTAAATTTTATTTATTTTCTTATTAATTTAATCATTTATTCTTATTTTACTTCTGCATCTACATTAATTAACTACAAGTGACTAAAAAGACTGTTGTTATGCCCAAAAATATGTAAAACTTTGCTTCAAAATTTAGTTGAAATATAACCACCTCGAATTTTTAAATGAAATTCTCACATATTTAATTGAAATATTATATCAAATATAAATGGTATTTTATTATAAAGATGCGTGTCACTCGAATAAGTATCTTCATGAAGATTATAAATTTGGACAAAACACATTACATGCTCGTTTTTGAAGCATTGTAAAGTACTAAAACGTGATCACATATCCCATAATATCATGATCTAAAGCTCAATTTACTACTTGGTAGAAGACATATCTCTTTCATGAGATCCAAACCCTTCTGATCTGCTCACCAATTTTCATACTTATACAAAAAATATATAGAATTCCAAATCATAGTATTATATGATATACATTTTTATGAATCAATACTAATAAGCAAGAACAAAATGAAAAAACAAAAACACCAAGAAGCGCCTATGCATGCAACATAAAACCAACGAATTTAAAAACAAATTTACAGATGCTGCATTAAGTGAGAAAAATATTATTTCTGTTAACCTATAAGTCACTCAATTATGTTGTCAGCCACATAACTTGATGTAATATATTTTCAATGTAATATATAAACACTAAGCCCAAACTACAGAATCAAGCTACCCCTTTGTTACAAAAATGAATTCCCACCACCAAGGTCCTTTTACAAATCGTATCCCATCCAAATAGGTTAATCAACATCCATAGCTTGCTCATCAGTAGTGCTGCTTGACCATAGCTTTATGGTGCGATCATGGGAGACAGTAACAATATACCCACCATCTGCAGAAAGTAACAACACATGCCAAATTCAGAACAAGATAGGCAAAAATAACATGGACACAAACCAACCATGCTAATAGCTAAAAAGTAACAGAAAGGTTACAAGATTATTGTTTGAAGTTTTTATACTGTGTGACAACAAACTTGTTCTAGATATAATAGGCGCAGTATATTCAGTCCTCCGGAAAAAGCTAAGACCTCTAAAGCACACAATTAGACCATAAAAAGAAAACAGTTCCTGAACACAACAGCTGGCACATAGTACATATATGTTTTATCTTGGAACATTCGCAGTTCTATTTCTTTCTTATGTAATGATAATGTTCTGGAAACACACTTAAAGGTTTGCACATTCATATTTCCAAACAAAACTCTAGGTTCAAGCTTAAAGACCATATGAGAAGGCTAAGCAAAACAAAAATAAAATCCTCATTTTTCAGCTTTTGACAAAATATGAAAAGAAATAGTCTGGAGTGAAGATCATTTTCATTTCTCAAAAGAAATGGAGATCTCAGTTATTATAGTTTATAGATGCATAAACATCTATGTCACAATTTTGATAAATTTGTTTTTACAACCTAACATTATAGATATGGTGCTTCCATTTCTTTTGAGAAACGGAGGTAATCCCTATCCCTTAGTTACTGTGGCAAGAAGAAAACAAATGCAGTTAAACAAAGTTTGCAGTTTTTTAGTTTCCCTGAATTTCCCAGGAAAGTTTACACTGACAATTAACCATTGTGTGTACTCATTGACACACATCATTTGCCTGTTCAAGCAAAAACAGTATTTAAATCAGAGCCACAGATGTGTAATTCCTTTAAATTTATAAGATAGAAATCCTACCTCCAAGAACATCCAGAGAAGTAACTTTAGCTTCATGCCCAGATAGTGTCTTCACAGGCTTAAAGTCCCGTCCTGACCAAACCTGGAGTAAACACGTACATATAAGTATTCTCAAACGTAAATAAACAACTAAATAATGTATTTACAAGTAGTTATTACATGTAGAAAGAAATAGAAACGTATACCTTGGCTGTCATATCATATGAGGCAGTTACCAAAAAGTAACCCTCCTGTGGCTCAAATTTGACTTGAGATATTAAGTTAGAGTGAGCAGGAATGGTGTACAAGGATTTCTTCTTCCTCAAGTCCCAAATGCGACAAGTGTTATCTTCACCGCCAGTGGCTAAATGATATCCATTAGGAGAAAAACTGATGCCAAGAATCTTAAAATGAAATTCGATAATGGTCAGTCTGACAAAATATTAATGTAAAAACAGATAGAAGAGAAGAGGGGATTTTTAATATCTTACAGGTTTGACATGACCTTCTAGGGAAAGAACACTTCTCCCAGTTCGAAGGTCCCATACACGAGCCAGAGCATCCAGTCCACAAGATGCAGCTAAGGATCCATCGTGATGAAAAGCTAAACCATATACACTTCTACTATGGCCTTCTTGAAGAAGCAACTCCTCTCCTGTTTCAACGTCCCATAATCTCCATGTCTTGTCAAAGCTAGCAGTGCCCAGGTACTTCCCTGATGGATGGAAGGCAATGCGTGCAAGACGATCAAGATGGCCCTCAAATGTTCTCAAAAGAGATCCTTGATCATTCCAGTACTTTGCTTTACGGTCAGCAGAGGCAGTTGCTAAATGATTGTGCACAGGAGAATAAGCAACATCAGTAGCTCGCTCGGTGTGCCCCTTGAAGGTAGACACTTTTTTTACATTAGGCATGCTCCACAACTTGGAAGCTCCAGTTAGAGAACTAGAAAAGCAAAATATCATTAGAAGATTAGACTATAATGGTTTCATAAGGCAAGTAAGATAGAAAATTAAACCTTAAGCTGCTCAATTTGCAAAAAGGACATACCAGGTAGCAAGACCTTTTCCATCCCGGGAAAACGAGCAACCAGTAAGTGGTCGATCATCTCCTATTTCACTGAATTCAAGACTCAAATTCGCTGCCTGCTTCAACGTCCAATCCATCTCTGCATCCACATCTTCATCTGGATCGTCTCTTCTTCTCTGGGCACGTTGAATACGCAATGCGGCCCTTACTAAAGAATATTTAGCAATATTAATCCTTGCATCCAGGAGAGACTTTGACCCTTCAGTGTAAAAAGGATACTGCAGATCATCCTCAGCTTCATCTTTGGGAGCAGAAGTCGCGGCCTCTTCATCCTCAAGAGCTTTCATTAGCTTTTCCAGCTGACCTTCGGCATCCAACTTTGCCATAATCATCCGCAACCTGTCTCGTCTCTCCATCTCCCTCTCACCAAAGAGAGTAATTGGCTCGCCAAGATGGCGAAGACGGGCCCTCACTGCCATGTCATTCGTGGGAACAGCAAGAGCAGCAGCACGCCTCCTCATCATGAGGTCTTGCATCGCTTTCTCCTGTCGCTCCCTCACCAGTCTACTCTCTTCCGATATCTCATACTCCCCAGTACCCTTATTAATTCGGGTGTCGGCATCATCGTCTGAATCAGAATCACTAGACCCAGCCTCACCATTTTGCGGTACCAGTGGCCTAATAACTGGTGGCCGGACCGGAAGCGGTGCCAGAGGCCGGAGAAGAGAGGAAGGAACTGCAGGAAGTGGAGCCAGAGGAGGCACAATAGGAGTAATAACTGGTGGAATAACAGGTTGAGGTGGCTGGGGCAAAGTTGGTTGAACAGAAGAAACAGGGTTTTGATCTTGAACATCAGAACCAGGTATAGATGATTCACCAGTAACACTCAATGTGGTGTTTTCCATCTCCACTTCCATGATTCCTACCCTATTAAATAACACAAGAAATTAAACAAAAGTTGAAAAAAAAATTATAAAATAAAACTGCTGTATTTTCAACAATTTATTTCAGGGGGTAAGCCGTATCGAAAAACCATAAAAAATATGGCAAGCCACCAAGACATAATGAATCATCACGGTAACTTTATTTCATCAAACGGTTGAGGGAAATTCAAAAAGATGACTGTTCCAAAAATGTTGAGCATGAACATCATACAATAACAACGTTCGCCACTTTTGGCACTCGAACCTTCAAGATGAACTTCAAAAAAATAAAGGCAGATTCCTAAAACATTTGACATCAAATCCATGCTTTTACTTGGATTATATGCTCACAGAATAGTACAAAAAATTGCAAACTGAAAAATTTCTCACAGAAACTTCAACATAGAGCATACAACTTTAGCATCTTACTTGAGGGCTCAAAACTCATCCAATCAGTAGCAAACTTCATACACCATTTCCTCGACATGTTAGTAGTCATATAGACTGCTCATAGTCATGATAATTTTCCACTAGGTGAAACTAGGAAGACTTGAGAGAACACATGTTGAACAATGAAAAGTTTTTACAGTTTATAACACTAAAGAACATTTATCAAACAGTTTATATTATATGCAATCTCTCAAACTAAAAAAGTTCAGTGAGAATAGTCACCTCAACTAGATCCTTGCTTCTTGTTCCTCCTTTCCGATCAAATTTCAAAATCCCTTGGTTCCCTTCTCTTTTATATCTTGCGCATTCAGCCACAATATGTGGGGGGCAAATTCTTGTCTTTTCTCTCTTGTTTCCCTAGTTCCCCTCTTTCGGCTCACAATTCCAATGTATCTGTTTCCCTAGTTCCTCTCTCTCTCTCTCTCTCTCTCTCTCTCTCTCTCTCTCTCTCTCTCTCTCTCTCTCTCTCTCTCTCTCTCTGTTGAGTGTGTGTGAGGGTAGGAAGAAGAGTTTTTCTCTCTAGTTTTTTTTTTCTTGGACCAAATTCTATCTTTTGTTAAGTGTGTTTAATTTTGAACCATAACTGCTTGTAAATCGAACCGAACCGGTTTTCAGTTTGAAAAAACCGAACCAAACTGGTCTGATTCACTCTGAACTGAACTGGTTCTTTAAACCGGTGAACTGATTTAACATTCCGAACCGAACCGGTTTTAACTTAGCTTTACTTGTTCGAATTGAATGAACTGTTATATTATCGATTGAACCGAACCGTTTCTGTTTCAAATTGAACCAAACTCTTTTGTTCCTATAGGCTTTTTTTTCCTAACCAATTTAACATTCCGAACCGAACTAGTTTTAACTTAGTTTACTTGTTCAAATTGAATGAACTGTTATATTATAGATTGAACCGAACCGAAACGTTTCTGTTTCAAACTGAACGAAACTTTTTTGTTCCTATAGGCTTGTTTTTCCTAATTTTATAAATTCCACAACAAAGCAAAGAAGAAAACAATAATCATAACAAGACAATTTTATTATTACTTACTCCATGACTTGGTTTACCTGTATTTTTATCCTTCATCATTTCTTAACCTACACATAGCCTATATAACTATCCAAAATTTCCCATCGGTTGATTTTAACTTTGAGCCAACACACAAGACATATACAGACTGTTGAAAAAAAGGAAGTATTATAAACAGGAATGCTATTTCCTAAAAATTAAATTAGGAGACTACCTACCAACTTTAAGATGTTTTATTTTAGAAACTGACAAACAAGTTGGGATGACTTTAAGCATAAAAACTAAGTTATGCTTTTAACTAAACCATTTCTTGTAATCTAAACAAGTTTGTCTTGACTACAATTCAAGAGAGTTTTATAGTTCATCATCTGACCAGTCATCCAATGTCAGAGACACAACCTAAAAGTAAAAAATAATGTTGTCAAACAAATAAGTTAAATTCAGCATTTGCACCACTAGCAACTTGATAGACGCATTCTATTGTAAACAAAAACAATAACAGAAACTGAACTTTAAGGTTAGAAATGAACTCGGTATGAAATAATAACAATCTAGGCTAGTTATGCTTGAGAAAAACAACCTTCAACAACAAAATGAGAACCAAATTGAAATTGAGCTACAATTGACATGACAAGAAATTGTTAGTTTCCTAAAGAAAATGTAACTAGTTAGTTTCCTAAAACATACTACTACTACTATTAATTAATAATAAACCAATAAATAGAGTGAGTACTTAAAATGTAAAAACTTTGACAAAGAAAAAAACAATATAACTTCAGTTAGTAATAATAATTAACTAGTAACATTTAAGTTTTATAGCAACAGTAGATGGTTTGTCCAAGTTAGTAGTCATGTTCCATGATCCAAATATAAAAGCCAAAGATTCTTGTGTTTTTGTTTCAAACACCCCTGCTTTTAACATTAGCTTATCCAACGAATTTTGATGCAAGAAATTGTAGGTTTCTAATAATTTTATCTTCTAATTTTAAGAAATAACAAATTAGTATACCATATGAATTAAGACACTATTGTTTTCAAGTATACCAATATGAATTAAGACACTTTTTTCAATGTTTCTTTTCTTTACTATATATAGTTGTGTTGAGTAGTTATCTTGCCTAGTTAACTATATTTTTTTTAGTTTTAGTTTTAAGGAGCATTCTTGAGTGATGGGAAGGGACTAGGTAAATGGGATGTGTTCACTTATAATATTGATATAAAACACACAGATTCACATTAATAAACAGCATCAGAAAACAAAGTCTCACTAATAGGCAACAATGGTAAAAACATGTATACTATCTACTAAGCCTACCATTTTCAATGCAAGAGGATGGCAATATAAAACACAAATCATAAACCCCTTTTACTCATTTGAATCATCATATCTCTTCATAACTTCATCAAGAGTAAAACAAAGCTAAAATATTAGAAAAGAAAATCTTACTACATTACCAGGGAACTTAACCAAAAAAGCAATGGAATCTACAACACTTCACTATAACAAGAAGAAATGATAAGGTAAATGGGTTTGTTTGATTATCAGAACTCATTCAACTTTCATCAATTGTGACCAAACTAGAGAAGTTTAGTGACTTGTTGAAATATGCAAAGAAGAAAGAAACAAAATCCAGAAGCAAAATAGCTTCAAATGAACAAGACATCATAAAAGTGTCACTAAAGAAATGCAGTAAAACAATCAAAGGCAACATTGAGTGTTTCAGTTTCACCTTGTATGCACCAGCAAAGTCCTTCAGTGAAAAGTACAGAAACTAGAAAACAAATCCTATGGAATTCAAGTCAACATTAGCTTCTTCTTCACATGGACAATGCTAATACACATTGTTACATTAGGAGGTATTTGTTTCTAAGGAAAGGAATGGAAGTACAAAAACCTCAAACGAAAGGAACGGAGGACGGAGGTGGATGAATACCTGAGCAGAGACGACGGAAGACAGAGGACACAGACAAAATCTTGTCGCGCAAAGAGGGAGCGTCGATTGCTTTTCTATTCGCGGCGGTGGTGGTGGGCGGCTTCCAGGGTTATTGAATCTGGTTTTAGTTGATTCTGGTTCTCAACATTTTAGGGTTTTGTCATTTGTGACTTTTTGTTAAATTTGATTTTAGCTTGGATGTGACGATTAGAGGGCTTTACACATTTTGATATTGTTTGGTACGATTATAGTTTTAGTAAAATTATGATATTATTCGGTGACGTCAATAAGTTTGTTTATAGATTTGGTAAAATTAAGCCGTTAGTTTACAAAACTGATTGATAGTTGATAGTTTGATTTATAGTTGAAAAGTTAATTAATTAAAATTAAAGTGTTTGGAAAATTTAACTTTTAACAATATAAAATGACATAATTATTTAATTTAAAATAACAAAAAAAAATGTGACATTTTAATTCAATCTTCTGTATGTTGTTTTACTTGATCTATTTTTCTTCTGTTTTTTTTTTTTACACAATCTATTTTTCTAATTCACTTTATTTCTTATGTTTTTTTCTTCTCCATATTCTCATATCTGCAATTGAAACATAATTCTTTATATTAAGAATTCTATTTTATGAAGCACGAATACTGACACATATTATACATAATACTGATACGTCAACACTGATAATAAGTTGAAAAAATAAATTAAGGGAATGTCGGTGTCGTATCAATATCAGACACCAAAATGTGTCGTATAGTGACTAGTAAAATAACATGCATAAAACATATATGATGCACTAGTAAAAGAACATGCATAAAACATTTCATGATGCGCATACTAGTAAAAGAACATACATAAAACATTCATGACCATATTAAAAAAATCATACATAAACATAAATAAATAGACATGGTTTACATATCATAATTCAAACACACAAATTGTGTTCATAAAATTATAAATAGTACATGTCCTCTCAAGAATAATAATCTAATGATAATAAAAACAAGCAAAGTAAACAATAATTTCTCTTTGGCATGCATATATACAACTAACTAAACAATCATTTCTCTTTGGCATGCATATACAACTAACAAACAAAGCACCATAACTCGGTACCCTTTTCTAAATTGGATTCAACAACCATCCTATTAATAATAGTGAATGTTGCTACAGTTTGAACTACCAGTGCATGTTTATGGACATTATCATCAAATTTTAATATCTCCACAACAATGTTAAAGTTTAATATTAAAGGAATTTATTAGGGCGTGTTTGATGGCCAGGATAAGGAGACAGAATCTGATACACTTATCGTATTCTATTCTAATATTTTGTTTGATGCACCAATCTGATATGATACAATAATAAAAAAATTTAAACATATCCCGCTTCAGAAAGAACTTTTGGATTGCTCTTTAATATGAGACACTCTATGGCAAGAAATGTGATAGAAAGAACTTTTGGATTGCTAAAAATGCGATGGGCTATACTTAGGAGCCGGTCTTTCTATCCAATCAAGATTCAGATTCACATTATAAATGTTTGTTGTCTTTTACACAGTTTTATTCGGAGAGAAATGCCTACCGACCCAATGGAAGACATTTGCACATATTGCTCCTATTAACACAATTGAGGCAATTGATGCATGGTCTACTTGGAGGGAAAACTTAGCAACAGAAACATGGAATGAGTGGCTTGCTAATAGACATATGAATTGATTGTTTATTATTAGTCTAGTTATCGTTGATATTATGTTGGAACATTTGCTAATTATATTGGAGTGAATGACTTTCTATTTTGGAACCTTTGCTCATTATGTTGGAACCTTGCATATTGGAACAAATGACTTTATGGTTTATTTTATTTTTTGAAACTTTTGCTCATTATATATGTTTCAATCCTATATATGATTTGTTTTCTATTTTATTGATGTTGAGCTGTTGAAATACTAAACAACGGGGGAGGCAAAATTGGAGGAAAAGTTTCCTAGTTGTGGAGTTAAGGTAAAGCCACTCATCGAATATGCACTGAAGAGGCTAAAGTTAGTTTATGGAATAATTTATGATATGTTAAATCAAAGTGGGTTTGGTTGGGATGAAGAGAAAAAAAATGATTAAGGTGGATAGTGATGAAGTGTGGAAGGAATATGTGAATGTTAGTGTTTATTAATTTATTTCAACTTCGTATATTTTAGTGAGTTCCTTTATGATTATTTGAAAAGTTATATTTTTTATTTATGTGTAGAGTCATCCAAATTCAAAAGATTATACATATGCTCCAATTCCACTATTTGATAAGCTAGTTCGTGTTTTTGGAAAAGATCGTGCTACTGGTAAAGGGGGTGTTTCCCCTGTTGTTGCAGATATTATTAACTGGCTATTCATTATAATTTATTTATTTAACTAAATTTATCAAGATCACAAATTCATATATCTAAATTTAAAATGTCTTAATTAGGGACATATACCATAGAGTTTTAGAAGAGGGCCTTCCACACATACACATTTTACTATGGCTTGAAGGTTCAAACACATTGAAGACATGTAGTTACATCAACAAGTTCATTTCTGCAGAGCTGCCTGATAGTAGTTTATATCCAAAACTTGCAAATGTAGTTTCAAGTTTCATGATACATGGTCTGTGTGGATCTGCCAATCCAAAATCCCCATGCATGAAAGATGGCATGCGCTCGAAATATTTTCCAAAAATACAAGCATCGAGATACCGATTTATTTGTGTTGAAAAAAGGAATAACTTTGGACAACAGGTTTGTAGTTCCTTACAATCCACAATTGTTGATGAGATACCAAACACATGTCAATGTTGAGTATTGCAACAAGGCAAACTCAATCAAGTATTTGTTTAAATATGTTAATAAAGGCCCTGATAGAGCCACAATTAAGATTTCAAACCAAACTGAAACTGGTCGGATTTTGGATGAGATCAAACAGTACTATGAGTGCAAATATTTGGCGCCATGTGAAGTTGTTTGGAGGACTTTTGAGTATGACATCCATCAAAGATGACCTCTTGTTATAAAGCTTTCATTTCACCTTGAAAATGAGCAATCTATAATGTTCTTAGAAAAACCTACAACTCAGTCTATAATGAAGTGTAATGAAAATATTGACACAATGTTTTTGGCTTGGATTGAGGCAAACAAAAAGTATCCTGAAGAAAGATACTTGACTTATGCTGAATTTCCAAAAAGGTTTGTTTATATAAAAAATACCATATCATGGCATCCCAAAAAACAAGGTAAATTCAATTGGAAGACTTACTTATATTCCTCTTGAATGTAGGGATGTTTATTTTTTGAGATTGTTGTTGATAATACAAAAGGGATGGACAAATTACAGTGATATAAAGAAAGTGGATGACATAATACACAAAACCTTTAAGGAAGAATGCTATGAACTTGGATTGCTGTAGAATGACAATGAACTTGTGAATGCCATTACTGAGGCAAGTGAGTTGGCCTCTAGAAATCAGTTGAGGAGATTGTTTGTTACATTACTGTTCATGAATTCCTTGACAAATCATTTTGTTGTTTGGGAAACAACATGAAAACTTTTATGTGATGGAATTTTGTACAACAAGAGGAAAAAGTTGAACAACTCAGGTATTAAATTATACATTAAATTATTTATAAAGTTAAATATGTTTCGTGTTTTACAAAATTATGGTTTTTCAAGTTTAGTTCCCAAAAAAATATATTCACTTTTAGTCCCTATTTTTATTTTATAGACTTTTTTTAGAGACTAAAAGTTTCATTTTTTTTACAAAAACATTTTAAAATAAGGATTAAGAGTGAATAAACTATAGTTTAATAGTGACTAAAAAGTTGAGAATATTTTTATAGGGACTAAAAATATAATTTTTAAATTTTATAGGGACTAAAAAAGATATTTAACTCTTGAATAAGTTTAAAGTTATTATAGATTAAATTGAATATGTTGCCTCTAATAATTTGTAACACTCATATTATGTTAAAAATCATTAACTATGTTGTAGGTGTTTAAATAAGTGACAATGACTTGAAAAATCTTGGATTGATTGAGTTGGACAAATTGCTTTCCATGAATGGAAAATATCTTTAAAGCTATAAATCCATGCCACAACCTACAAATTCTGAAATAGATCAATTTGGAAATAGGTTATTGGCTGATGAGTTAAACTATGATAGAGAGGAGTTAGCTACAACCTACATCTCATTGATGTCATCCTTCACCTGGAAATAGAGGTCAGTATATAATCAAATTATTGATTTTGTGATGATTAACTCTGGAGGATTTTACTTCTTATATGGATATGGAGGCACAAGAAAGACATTTATATGGAGAACTTTGTCAATTGCTCTATGATTGAAAGGTTTAATTGTTTTAAATGTTGCTTCAAGTGGCATTGCAGCTTTATTATTACCTGGAGGAAAGGTAGCCCATTCGGTATTTTGCATTCCCTTGGTTACAAATGAACATCAACATGCAACATCAGAAAACTATCTGACAAAGTTAACCTTATCTTGCAATCTAAAATTATTATATGGGATCAAGCTCCCATGTTAAATAGATATTGTGCTGAAGTTGTAGATCGAACTTTAAGAGATATTATGAGGACTGTAAATGATGCTAACCAATATAAACCATTTGGTAGGAAGGTTGTTGTTTTTGGAGGTGATTTCAGGAAAATGTTTCCTGTTGTTAGAAAATGTTGTAGGCATGACATTGTGACAACTTCAATCAACTCATTTGATTTATGGAAATATTGCAAAGTTTTGACATTGTCCAAAAACACGCAGTTGACAACTCCAACACCCAATAAAGATACTATTGACATTACAAATTTTGCAGATTGGATGTTTGATATTGGAAATGGTAAATAGGGCTCAAATGAGTGTCGAGAGAGTATTATTCATATTTCTGAAGACTTATTGGTTACAAATTTACAAAACATGAAAAATTTGAAATACTATGCAGAGAGGGCAATACTTGTTGAGGCAAAATCTAAAATCAAGTGTTTTGAGATAAACAAACAATTAATTAATCACTAATTATGATTATATTGCCATTTAACTTGTGTTTATGAGTGATTTATTCAAAGGTAAGTGATAAAATATAGGCATGCAAAAATCACATGCTTCTCTATGAAAGAAATCAAGGACATCATGTCTTACATAAATTGTTCTTGAAAGAATCCTCAAACTCAATGTCAAAATGAATTAGAGAATGATCATAAGAACATTCTGGATGTTCCCTATTAAAGACAAAGTCCAGACAAATCATTTTCTATAGTCCAAACTACAAGTTTAGAGTATCAAAGCTGCTCAAATCAGTGGTCAAGCCCATAACTCGCGTTGAAGGCCCAAAGGAGGAAAACAACCTTCAAATTGATGTCCAGATTGATCAGTTGTGAGCAAGGACACAAGTACACTACTAATGCACCTTTCTGCAAAAAGCTCTACATGGTTTTGAGCTAAAAGACTGACATATCACAACCCACTCACTTACTCATTCACATTCTCCATCAAACTCAGAAACAAGAACGCTCTAGGTTTATTAAAGAACAATCTAGACAAAATAGAACATGTGCTTAATAGATTTCAATCAAAACTAACAGTTAGCTAAGGTTCTCTAACGGCTATATTCCATTAGATATAAGTCTTTCGAACCTCCCTTCTTCTATAAAAGGAACATCAAGGAAAAGACAAATGCAAGAGTTTTAAAGACAATCAATCTACACTTGATCATTCATACTCAAGTAACAAAACTCTTCTCTTAAGAAAACTCCAGCTCTCTCTCATTATATTCAAGGATCATTCTATTGAGTTCTTGCTGTTAATCAATCTCAAACAAGTGTCGATAAGTTTTTAGATCCTAAACACTTTTATCATACACACCATTTGTAACTCAAGTCTATCTCTTAAGTTAATTTGAGTATGTTGAAAAAATCCTTTTAGTTATTAAAAGGTACTTGTAAAAATCCTTTATGGACTGAAAGGTGACTGTAAAATTCCTTTCAAGGTTGAAAGGTGAAAACTGTAATTGATCAAGGGTGATCAAGAAAGATAATGCGAAAGCATAATGTTCTGGTGCTAAGCACATTAGTAAAAAAATCTCATAGATTGTGAGCACTGGACGTAGCCCACCTTGGGTAAATCAAGATACATCTTTGTGTTATCTTCTTATCCTTATGTTTATTTATTTTTCACTCACTGATCACATAATACCTAAAACTAATCAGTTTTATTTACTTCTAACATATCCAAAACGTTCTGGATATTTTCTTTCAACCAAAATTGACTTTGAGTTAATTTAAATTAAGTACATGAATTAAGATTTTAAAAAAGGATCACAATTCAAACACCCATCCTTGTGATTGATATTGCTACTTCAATAGTTGCTCTAACTCATGAGGTTGTTGATATTGTTAATGATTATGTTATGTCATTAATTCCCGGTGAGACAAAGGAGTACCTTAGTTCTGACTCAACTGTCTTTTCTGATGTAAATAGTGTTGTGCAGGAAGATTGGTTCACACTTCAATTTTTGAATGACATGACACGTACAAGTATTCTAAATCACAGATTAAGGCTTAAGATTGGGGTTCTAGTCATTCTTTTGAGGAACATAGATCAAACTAATGGGTTATGTAATGGAACAAGGTTACTCATACATGAAATGTGTGCAAATATTATTGGAGCCACAATCATAATAGGAAAAAATATTGTTGATAAAATTTATATACTAAGGATGAATTTGGTTCCATCTAATCTAGGATTTGCATTCAAGTTTTAAAAAAGACAATTTCCATTGTCTTTGTGTTTTGTAATAGCTATAAATAAGAGTCACCGTCAATCTTTTTCTCAGTTTGTATTTGCAACAACTTGTATTTACTCATGGCCAATTCTATGTGGCCATTTCAAGGGTAAAGTCAAGGAAAGAATTGAAGATTTAATATAAGATGATGAAGGAAATCCATGTATTGACACTACACATGTTGTGTACAACGAAGTTTTCAACAATTTGTAAATGTTACAATTGTTGAAGCATTTAATCAATTCTTGCTTATTGTAAGGTAAGGGTGGACAACATATCCGAACCCGACCAAACCCGACTGAGCCATTAAAAGATTTAAGTTTACGGGCGGGTTTCTTCGGGTTGTTGGGTTGGGCGGGTGAAAAATAAAGTGTCATATGGGTCTACACGGTCGAGTTCAAATGGGTACCTGAACTCGATCGAATCTATTCCTTTAATTATATTATTATTTTTATGTTATATATTAATATGTAAATTGCACACAGTACTACTCACTACTCACATACTCACACATCCACGACCTGGTCCAAGGCAATTATTTTTTTAAAAAAAAAATCCCAATTAACACACAATCCCCCAGCCCAATTAACACTCACTTCAAATCAGATTTCAACATGTTCACTCATTCCCGCCTTACTCTCTCTCATCTCTCTCTAGACTCAAACGATCCTTTTTGTGTCTCTGTTGCTCACTATTACAGTCACCATCTCCGCCGTAACCATTTTTGCTGTCACCCTTGCCGCCGTCTCACCTTAGCCTGCAAACATGCAACGAAATCTATCTAGTAAATTTCCTTTGAAATTTTTTCTTAATCCTAACTCTCCAATCTCAGAAAATTTATTCAATGTTTATCTTAAAAAATTGTTCTTTCTTTATTCATTGTTAATCTTGAAAGGTATTATATGCTTTTGTATTTTGTTTTGATTTGTTCTTCTCATTGAAGTTATTATTTTGTGTTAGGGTTTGATCTTTTTTCACTAACATTTGTTTTATGATGTTTCAATTATGTTTAGGTACTAATAATATAGAGTTTATTAGGGTTTCTTCTAAGGTTTCTTAATGTATTTTTAAGTTTATAAGGTCAATATATGATTTCTTAGTGTTTTCTGATTTCTTAGGTACTTATTATACTACTGTTGTTCATGTTTCTAAGATAATGGTGTAATTTATTTTGATTTTTTCCAATCGATAGTGCTTCCATTTGTAGTTTATGTAGATTTAGATTTATTTATAGTTTTTTTACTTGCTATTTTTTTAGGCTGTTGTTTTATAATATTGTATTTTCTATTTTAAGGTTTATTATGTTCTTGTAATTTTTGAGTTTTGGTTTTTGGTTTGATGTTCATATTTGATATGTTTTATTCTTTTTAAGTAAGCTTCTGCCTTTCTAGGGATTAAGTTATTCTGAGTTCTTAAGGTTGTAAGTTAGGTTTCCTGAATTTATGTTCATGTTTGCTCTGTTTATTCTTTTTAGTTTTACTTTTTACTTTCATGTTTGACCTGTTTATTCTTTGTAGTTTTACATTCATGTTTGATTTGTTTACTTTTTTTTAGTTTAACATTCATGTTTGATTTGTTTCCACGTGCTGATTTTGTTGAGTTTGTATGAATTTTATATAATAACAAGTGACTCAATTACGAAACTATAGTCAATTAGTTGTTACTTTCTTGCTGAAGCAACTCCTACTGTCCTATAGTAGGAGTTGTTTTATATAAAAAAGGCTTTATCAAATAAAATCGTTGATTAAAAGACAAAATGTGAGTATTTAAAGGCCTAAAACTTCTGAGTTATTTCATATACAAAATTCACCAATAGATCACACAAAATACTTAGAGTTGGATGATAATTAACTATATAGGAAAACTTTAACAATTAATTAAGAAAACTTCATCAAATTAAACCTTTGATTAAAAATTGAATATTTTAAACTTTAACTAGACTTAAGCATAACAATCATATATGTTTCAGTGATGGAGCAGCTTTCACCTAATCATTCTCTTAACCAACCTGTTGAAGCTAATAATCAACCTATTGAACAATCTGTACCTGCAACTACTCTTCCTCTAGTTGGGAGGAAGACAAAAGGCAATGCTGGTAGTTATAGAAAAACTTTTGAGGTTTGGGACTACTTTAATTAAATTCCTGATTGTGAAATTAGAACTGCTGCTTGCAAATACTGCCATTAAAAGTATTTTTGTGAAGCTAAGAGACATGGTACTTCTAATATGAAGCATCAAATAACAAGATGCACAAATTATCCTTTATATGTAGCAACTGACCCTAATCAAACTATTTTACAATTTCCAACAAGTAGGGGTCTAGTTTTGTTGTTGTAAGCTCTAGATTTAATGCTCAAGCATGTAGAAGAGCTTTGGTTGTTTTTATCATTTTGGATGAGCAACCCTTTAAAGCCATTGAAGAGGAGGGATTTAAGTACTTATGTAATCAATTGCAACCCCAATTTACCCTACCATCAAGGCGTACTGTAGCAAGAGATTATTTTTAGTTGTATTTAGATGAAAAAATTAAGTTGAAATGGTTCTTCAAGTTCGATTGTAGTAGGGTGGCTGTTACTACAGATTGTTGGACTTCTGTTCAAAATCTTAATTATTTGACTCTCACGTCCCACTTTATTGATAATGAGTGGAATTACCAAAAAAGAATCATTAGATTTTGTGTGGTTCCAAATCATAGAGGTGAGACAGTGGCTATGAAGTTTGAAGAGGTATTGAGGGAATGTAGACTTAGAAACGTGTCTACCGTCACAGTTGATAATGCATCATCAAATGATGTCGCGGTAGGATTATTGAAGAAAAAGATAAAAAACATGAATGGGATATTGTTGGATGGTTTTTTTTTTCATATGAGGTGTTGTGCTCACATACTCAACTTGGTGGTGACTGAAGGATTGAAAGACTTCGACTCTTCAATTTCTTCCATTCGAATTGCTTTCAGGTTTGTAATATCTTCACCACAAAATTTGCTGGAATTGCAAGCAAGAAATTGTCGTGTCTTGATGTTTAAACTAGGTGGAACTCAACATAATTGATGTTGGAAGCGGCTGTAAAATTTAAATCAGCCTTCGATAAGCTTGAATACGAAGATGCAAGCTATAGGCAATACTTTGTAGAAGCTTCTCCACCCACTAATAATGATTGGGAAAAAGGCAAGTGCTTTGTTCAGTTTTTGAAGTATTTTTATGATGCAACAAAAGTGTTTTCAACCTCACAACAAACAAGTTTGCATGTAGCTTTTCCCCAATTAGCTTCCATCTTTATTGAAAAGCGTTCATCCATGGATCTCAACACTTGTTTAGCATCAATGTGCAAGCAAATGTTGGGGAAGTACACCAAGTATTGGGCCAATGAATCTAACATAAATTAGCTCATTTACTTTGGTGTTATTTTAGATCCCCAATACAAGTTAAGGTATGTAGAGTGGTGCTTCAATTATATATATGGTGATAAACCAATTAAAAAAGATTTGTTGACAAGCATAAATGATAATCTTACTAAAGTGTACAAATGGTATAAGCACACTTATGATACAACATCTAAGATTTCATCTTCTTGTGCTGGTGCATTTGTTTCCCTTAGTGAAATAGCCGCTGTTGAACACACAAGCGAACACTTACAACGGGAAATTGCGTTTCAAAAGCATTTAAAGGAAAATAATTCAATTAATGTTGAAAATGAACTTGAGAGGTACACTAATGAGAAGTGTATAAAGTTTGTAGAAAAGTTTGAGATTCTAATGTGGTGGAAACACAATGCTTGTCGGTATCCAATTTGTCTAGAACGGTAAGAGACATCATGTCTACACTAGTTTCTATTGTGGCTTTTAAGAGTGCTTTTAGCACCGGGGGTAGGGTTTTAGAGGTATATAGAAGCTCCTTAAACTCAGAAATGGAGGAGGCTCTACTATGTACCCAGAATTGATTTAAGCCGTCTTCTTACCAACTTTTCAATTAGCTCGTATAAACTTCCTTTAAAACCACTAGTCAAAGGTACCATCTTCCAAAATCTCACCTTTTTGAGTTTGACGAGACCTGTGATGAGCTAGAAGAAAACTCAAAACAAGAGTGTCAAACAACTCGTCTCTAACAAAGCATGTTGTTTGGAGCACATAAGGGAAATTAATCTATTCAGAGGACAATTAGAAAAAGTATAAGGTATTATGTTATTACTAATTTGAAATTAGATAAGTCTAGAACCATGTAGAATTTCTATGTAAAAATATAGAAGTGCTTTAATTATAAAAAAACTAGAATATGACCCGCACTTTTGCGCGGGTTTAATTTTAATTTTTTTTTTAAGGTGATATATATATATATATATATATATATATATATATATATATATATAATATACTAATCTCGTAAAATTTTATAGTTATAAAAAAATGCAATAAAAGATATTGTAGAGTGTGTAATTAAATGAGTATTTTTACTCTTAAAAAAAGATTAAAAAAAAAATAATGTCTTGCAAAAGTTTAATCATAAAAAAATTAACAATTTTACAACCGTTTCAAGTTAGATTTGAACTCTGTTTACCATATCAAATTTGTACCATTTGGCTGGCATTTGATGGTCTATGGACATAAAATATTAACCATGATTTAAAAGATAAATTATATCATTGATAATCGTAAATTTATTTTTATTAAAGTATATAAATTATGTTGGAATTTTTAAAATTTTAACATTATTTCCTACACATATTAATTTTTTTTTGAAATAATGCTTACGGTAATATATGCATTGATAACTAATAAGAGAAACAAAACACAATTTTTTTTATTAGATTGACTAATTGTTATTTGTTATGGTAAATATATGTGACGACACAATAATAAAAAAATACAAAAGTTGTATATTGATTATTTTTAATGTCTAAATAAATATTTAAAAGTATTTGAACATGTTATCAACTATATTGCTAACATTTATTAAAATATTGTGAATCAATATTTACTTACTTAATTTGGTTTACATCAGATTTCACGATTTCTACTTTTTATACACTTCAACGTATTATTTTATCAAAATACCAAGATTTTACGATTTTGTCCTTAGAAAAAATGTATTGGGTTGAAGCGTGCATATATTGTTTATAAATTACAATTTTTGGTATATCGAAATAGGTTTCATATAATGCAAACAATGCTTAAAAAGTATTTGTTTGAGATGATTTTATTT
>JBBPBP010000001.1:32725172-32753122 GCA_037974735.1 Cicer chorassanicum
TTTTAAAATTTAAAAACTAAACAATTTGTTTGGATTACCTTTTTTTAAAAACTATTTTGTAAAACTATTTTTAATATTATACTTTTTAAAACTAAAAAAGCAAAACAGATAAATGGAGTTTTACTTTTTATTTTTCAGTTTTTTTTAAGTCTCTAGTCAAAGACTGTTTTAAAAAATTAAAGTTAGCAAACAAATTTTTTTAAATTTTCTTTTTAAAAACAATTTTTTAAAATTTATTTATAAAATTGTTTTCAAAAACTAAAAAGTAAAAAACAATCAAACAAACTCTTATTATCATAACATTATAGGAAAATAATTATTATTTTTCATCAATTTTTTTTATATTGTTATAGAATAAAATAAATAAGAAATCAATCAAAAACATCATATATGAAAAAAAAAAATATGAAAAAAATAAAAAATAGGAAGAGTGCCACATGGTAGACTCGAACACGACTCGTGAGGCTAGAGGAAGAGAGAAACGCGAACAATGATATCCGCTTGAAAACGGATTATTTTAACCCACCTCAAATTAAGGATAAGTAAATGCGGCTGCAATTTATCCTATCCGATTGATGCATCAAACAAATGATTAGGAAGGAATAGAATACGTGTATCTAGTTATTTTGTCCATCAAACGCACCCTTATATTTACTGTTATATTTTGTTTAATAATTCTTATTATTTCATTGCACTATTGTGTCTCCTCCAATTCTGAATTTGTAACTATTTAAATTGTCAATATTTTTTTTCTTGTAACCATTTTCACACACCTTATGCAATTAGCTTTTGGATCACAGACCCCCCGCCATTCGGGATACGCATGAGTTTTCACAATCTCATTTTACCGGTTCAAAAGGAAACCTCTTTGCAATCTAATTATTTTCAAAGAAGTAGATAGAGTTGGAAAATTCTTCTTTTGCACAAATAGTTTTTGAGTAAGTGGTATATTGTAACATATTCTATCTATTTGCTCGTTTTTCTCAAAACCATGATTGTCGTTAGTTAGAGTATTGTTTTTGTAGACATATTTGATATCATCTACGACATGAAAGTATAGTGGCTCCCCAAAAGAAAAAGAAGATTGTCCATATTCAGCTTCATCGTAGTGTTATTATTGTGTCTTCGGGATATTTAGAACTATGAGCTGTTTAATAGATAAAAGAATAATGTTTAATATTTTGATTCAGAAATTATTTGTTGTTTTTTACATAGATGTTTTATGTTGTCATATTTTTTTTAAAATACTACCTATTTGAAGTTTTTACATGTGTTTTACTTCTACTTAACTACGAGTTGTTTGTGAAAATTTTCAAGTCAGGTTGTATAAAATTCTCATACTCAAAACATTGGAATTTAGATTTGTCATTTATTTGACAGGGTTAGAATGAAATGAATATCAAATAACAAAATCATATACATATTTTTATTACAGTATTTTTCTAACAATATTTTGACAATAAATTTAGATTTTCTTCCGTTTTTTCTAATAATATTTTTCAATTAAGAGAGCAACTAGAGTTAAATTAAAATGTTAGTTGCAACCATTTTTACTATAATTAAAACAATACTCATTTTATCTTGCCATTTTTAATTCTACTTTTCACTTTGTATTCTTTATTTTGTGTCAGCATCTAAATATGCCAACATAGATTAATTTCTTACTCAATTATTTTAAAATTATAATTACATGACAACAAGAGTAAACAAAAATAGTATGGTTAATTTGATTTTACGGTAGATAATTACATATATTAATATTTATTAAAATACTTTTAAGATTTTTAATACTAAATATAATTTATGGATTTTGTTTGTAAGATGATCTTCATTATGTGTTTATTTGAAAAAATTATTATTTTTGGTTTTATGCATCCTAACCACACATTCGAGAGAGTGATTTATTTGTTGAATGAACATTTGAGAGAGTGATAAATGTTTAGCAATTAGTATTTCTTTAACGTAATAATTAGAAAGATGTAAATTTTAATAGATTATTGATTAACATATTAATTTTAATAGATTATTTGGTCCATCATATAGATAGATCATTTTATGATTAGTGGTTGATATACTATTAACTTTATATACTACTACATTTTAATGCATATATTTTTTTTTTACATAATACTCTTTTTGTTCTATTTTTTATAATCTTTAATGAGTGAAATGTGATATAAGAAATTAAATTATAAATAGGTTGATCAAACCTTTAAATATGTTTATAATAATTTTAAATCTTATTCATTTACTAAAATATAACTAAAATTTTAACATAATAATTCAATGGGTAAAATTTAATATATGAATTAGTTGCAATTATGTTCTGGAAAATATTCTACATATTCTCAAATGTGTGTTTATAAACCTATATATAACAATTACTCAAATAAACTCATTTGAAAAAAATATTGTACAAATAAAATCAATCAGTTATATTATTTTGGAGATTTTAAAATCTTATTAACACTAATACTAATATGTTAAAGTCTATATATTCCGCATAACGTGCGAGCCATATTCTAATTATTTGTTATTTTAAAAGATCGATGAATGGTAGTTAAACTATTAGATATATTTAATTGTTCCTTATTTTTATATTATATATATTATATTTGATATTTACCATAAATGCTTATAAAAATTGTTTATCCAAACTGGACTATAGACCTATATATCAATTCTGCTAACTACTTTATTAACAAGAGTATTTTAGTCATTGAATCTAATTTTTTCATACAAATTAGCACATTCAATAATTTTTCTATGAAGTGTACATAACCTTAAATGACACTTAGCATGACACGAAGGGATTTATAAAGAAAGATTTTATAGCAGCATTGGTCTATTTATTTTTACCAATTCATAGAACGAATCTCTCTATTTTAAAAGTCGACAGTTTTAGTTCCTCCTTTAAATTTTTAAACTAAAAACTAATAATTTTATACAATTTAAATGATATGACATACGATTTAATGATATAAAATCATTTAGATGGATTAATTATTCATATGTCATTAATTATATTTCAAAAATGAAAATTTTCCAAAGTTGTTAACTTATGTGAGGGTTTTATTGTAATTTCATGGATATTAATCATACAACATCGTATCATTCTACATTATTTAAAGCATGTCATATCGTCATTTTTTAGTTAAAATATTAGAATGAAAGACCAAAACTGACATATTTTAAAATAGGGGACCGATTTCGTAAATTGGTAAAAATAGAGACTAAAACTGCAATTAAGCCAGTAAGAAATATTAAATCATGCAGAATTCCAGAAGATGAATATCATTTAGGTCTGTCTAAGGGTGATACACTTATTACGTTGTAGGTTTTACGTGAAAAACATTTAAAAATATGAATACCGATTGACTCATTTCGGAAAATGATTTTATGAATTATCCTTCGCTTCTATCAGCAATTTGTAAAGTATTCGAACAATTAGAACTTGGAATTTGAAACCAGGTATTCTTTGCATTTTCTTTTAGACGAAAGATTTCAATCCATATTTAGTAAGAAATACAAATGCCCAAAATGTTGGATTTGTATCTATAATCTTTCTTAGGAATATTAGAGACCAAAGATTATCTTCTCAATCGCTTCAGGTATAGGCACCCCTTTATCTATTGATGAAGCAACCAAATAAAAAAACATTAAGACATTTTGCTCAAGTGTTGGTTGATTTTGACATGACATAAGAACTTGGATTTTGACATTAAGACATTTTGCTTACATGCCTTCTTCTTCCTCATTTTCTTCTCCTTCCTCTTCCTCTCCTTCCATTCTTCCTTTCTTGCTCTCAAAGTCCAAATACTTCGAATTCAAACTAGATCATTCGAACTCGTCGTCCTATGAATCAGAACCTAAACCTAAGTCTGAATCAAAATCACTACTATGTTACTTACATGATTTTCTCTCCCTCATCGGTCATTTCATTCTTGTCGGAATCTAAGCTCTCTCAAAATTTCCTCCTCAAATTGTTGTGCTTTTAATTGGTTTTTGAGTACTTGCGTCGAAATCTTCTTGCGTTTTTCTTGAATCTCTTTTTGACGGAGCTTCAAAGTTGTCTTTTTTTAATCTCGAATGGAGTTGGAAATAAAAATTTAGTGAATGACAATAGTGTGACGGCAGAAGTAGTTGAAGAATATGTAGAAATCTCAAAAATAAGGAAAAATGTACCAAGACCGATATTAAGGTTTCTAATTTTACTTTTTTAATTAAGTAAATATAATTTTGTTTTATTTAATTAAAATAATTTCTTTTTGTAAAATATAAATTTAAATAAAATAATTCCCATCATGTTATGCTAAGTCATTAAAAAGTCCACTGTCTCATGCCCCATCACCAAACATTGGGAAAAACAAGTGGGATAATGCAAAATAAGAAAATGGGGTAATTGTGAGGGGACAAAATCGTTCATTTTCAACTACAAGGTTCAAACTTCTACAATTAAAAAATTAGAGAGACCAAAAGTGCAATTAAACTTTTAGAATCCAATATAACATCCAACTCATTCACAAAAATATGTAGGTACATACCAAATTGGATGATTTGATATCCAATTTTGTGTTTTTTGTTCAGGTATATCAACGAATTGAAGTAAATCCTCAAAATTTGCAGGACCAAAATGTGAAAAATAGTAAGTATAACATCCTAAATAATTGATGAACATGAATTCAGGATTGATGACACCACATTAGTCTCTGATATTAATATGAGCTGCAATAAGGGGTCCAATATTCCCATCCAAAATAGTATTTAGGTCTGACATCTCAATGCCAGTCTTTACATCATGTACTAACTTGTATGGATGAGATACATACCTCCTAGTTTCTTCTTCCCAAAGATTGACAATATTACCCTTAACTATATTATCTATACTACCAACTCCTTGTTCCCTTGCTATCACTTCAAGTTTAGCTTTCAATCTGTTTAGTGCTTTCATCTTATTTGCAAACTGGCTTCTCTCACCTTCACAGAGATAAGATAAAATTAATTAAAATGTAGTTTAGTAAAATCCTCATTAATTTGAAGTTATTTGAAAATGATGATGAAAAATGGATTGGTAGTTATTTAGTTCTATGAATTAATTTGCCAGGGAATGTAGTTAAAAAGGAAATGATAAGGTAACAAAATTAGTTTATTTCATCGACTTGCAATTGCTAGTCTTCTCCATGTGAGAAAAAAGTTCATTTTTTTTTTCAAATAAAACAATCACTTCTTTTCATCCATTCGTTACATATTTCGATAAAAAAATTCATTGGTTACATGTTTCAAAAAAAAAATCATTGGTTACATGTTTCAAAAAAAATTGAGAATCTAAAGAAAAAAATCTAAAAACTTCATAACTATTTTTTATAGATAACTCTTTAAAAAAATAGTTTTCATTACAGTAAACAAACACAATAACTTCTACTTTTCTTAAAAATTTCTAAAAACAAATCTCCAACTTATTAAATATCAAAATCATTTTTTTTTTATAATATACAACAAATAGGTCTGGGAATTTACAACTGCTTATATATCCTGTCATAGATGAAATTAATTCACTCAAATGGCTAAAAAAAAATAGAAAAGGGGAATTTTCAGATGTAAGTGAGCGAGGTGTGTGAATTAGGCCCAACGACTGGGTCATCAAAAAGGGCATGACATGTCTGTGTATTTAGAAATCTTGCAAGCAGAATAGCACAACACAGTGGCCAAAAAAGAAATAGTAGCACATAATATAAGGTATAGCAATTTCATTTGAAAATTCTGGCACATGGTCTTGCATATATAATAAAAAGTCTATAAGAAAAAATAAAAATAAAAATAACCAAACATATGCATACCAGAGGATTGGACACTTATCCCGGTTGGTAGATGCTGAATGCAAACTGTAGGTTCAGTTCTTCTTTTATGTTCTCCATGAATCAAGGGAGATGAGACAATCAAATCCTCAGAATCGATCTCAAGATCACGAGCATTCTCTAGGAACAAGGGAACAACATCTACAGTTGCTGAGCTAGTCTGCAAATTTTGAATTTAGCAGACAAGATTATTTCTTGAAGATAGGATATATAAGGCCATTCAATTATTCCAAACATAACTGTGCCGAATCAATCAACAAAAGCCACAATTTCATCCAATTTAAGAATATATTTTTAAGAAAATTGGAAAAGGGAAAATTATTATATAATAAAGTGACACTATTATCTGAAACTTATTTTGCTATAGCTGAAAGAAATTAAATTTAATCTAAAATGTGGTTAGTTTGTAAAGAAAGACTATTCAGAACAACAATATTAGTACAAAGCAGATAAAGCAATCATACCTCGACAAATATTACAAATTGAAATCGGAAATTCAACACTCAAGATAAGAAAATAGAATATTTTTCTTGACAAGATTAGTTTTCCAAAGATAAAACTCAATATGAAAATAACATGTTATTAATCAATAAGGGAAAATCAGTTTTACTATTAGTTAGTATGAAAGGAATTGTTTGCACCACGAGCTGAGAAGATTCATTTGGAGAACCCTTTATGAGGTGGTGAGCTCCTTTTTCCCCCAAAAGATATCCATAAGCACATTCAAATTCAAACTCTATAGTTGCCGAATTAATTCCTCCATTCTCAATCGAACACCTGTCAACAATCCTTCCTTCGTAACCTTGTCTTTTGGCCCATCCAAGATACATTTGTAGGAGTTGTTCTGCCCAGAGCTTGATTCATGTAAAATTTAGTCAGAGACAAAAGGATAAATTGCATATATATAGTTTCAGAACAAAGTTATTGATTCATAGAGTGGACATTCAACACTCAGTTTTACAAAGTCTAATATGAAATATAGTTTTATCATATGTATAAAACAAGGTAAATTGAAGCAGCAGCAACACATAAAAAATATTCCTCCATTTTCTTCAACATTATTGAAAATATCATTTATCGCGATCCCAATCATGACCACACATTTCATATTAAAATTATAGTACTTGAAGAAAAATATCACAATAATTAAGCAGACATGAGCATGTAAGCCATAAATCTAACCATGGAACTGTGTACTTTCAGGTAACTGAAAAACTCCAAGAATAGAGTAATACTAAAAAATCCACACGAGTCATACCAAAATTTTAATTTTTAAAAGTGTTACATACATCCATTAAAGTTTATTTCCATTAATTTTAGTAGCAGATGCAAATAAGTCGAAAACAGCTTATGGACATATGATAAGTTGTTTCCATAAGTTTTACCAAACATTCTCACAAATACTTATGTCAATAGATAAGCTCAAAAAATTCAAACCAAACAAGCCCATGATATACGATAAGATGTAGAGGCAATGTTTGAACCATAAAAAAATATTCGAATAAACTTTTAAACAATAGCTAACTTGAAAAAAAAATTTAGAATGCATCGTTATCAAAGTGGAGCTTTCACATAATATAATAACAAAATCTATCATACACCAACCTAATTCACAAGTTACATCTCAAACAAAATTGTTTGTAATTAAGTTCAAAATTTATATATAGAACCTCTGGACAGATGCCACTAGGTCCAGCTTTTATAATCAAACATGCTCCAGCCATATCAAATGGCCCCTTAAGAAGCTTGGATATCTCATACTGATCCAGAATGTTGCTCACATCTACAGATGCATCATATGCTTGTTTATAGAGCCCATAATCAATAGCATTCATCTCAGCCAATTGTTTGATCAGCTGTGCTTCCTCTACCTGCTTGACATACAACAAGGGATTACATTCTGTTAGACCTCTTATTAGTATTGTTGTTGTTGTTAAATTAGGCAGCAGTTGTGTTTATTATAAAATGTATAAATAGGCAAACTGATGGAAAAGTCAGAGGCAATTATTTGGGAATTGGATATTGGTTGGGAGAGACCAAGCTCTCGAACTCTTGGAAGAGAGAGACGCAATTATGTTTATTATAAAATGTATAAATAGGAAAACTGATGGAAAAGTCAGAGGCAATTATTTGGGAATTGAATATTGGTTGGGAGAGACCAAGCTCTCGAACTCTTGGAGGAGAGAGACCCAAGACTCTTGAATTTCTTGAGAAACCATTGTGTAATTCTATTGTATCATCAATAAAGGTTGTTTATTTCCCTTAAATCTCTATGTTTGGTACCGGTTTCTATCACATTCTTTTCATAAATATGAAAAAGAATAGAAGAAAGAATATAATTTGGCATGCTTTTAATGGTGAAGTTCTTCAAAAATTTTGTACAATAGTAATTTCTTAAGCTATCAACATTATCACTTCACAGAAGTGTGGTTCACCAAAGGCAACAGGAGGGCTCAATTGCACAAGTGCCATTTACAACATCTAGAAGTAATATAGTCAGTGTTGTAAATAGCAGATCATTGAAAATAGCAGTTTGTTTAAATTCCACAACGCCACAGTGCTATAGCTATGATTGGACAACACTGTGTACTAAATCGTGTATCGCAGAAAAAGAGCGGTTTGTTAAAATTCCACAAGGCTATAGTGCTATAGGGCCGCTATATCTGCTATTTGACAACTCTGAATATAATGAAATTCTGATTGAATGAAAGAAGCCATTTGCAAATCTAGGAATATCTTTGAGCTCTAAAGGACAACTATCTAACTAAATATCATAACAATAATTATCTCATACAGAGAAGTATTATTTGTATTCTTCTTTCTCTGATGTAATTGCCGCACTTGGTTTTGTTTATCATCAAACAAATCAAATTTTATGTTGAAGAGAAAAATAAATAATATTGTGAAAGTTTAGTTGAAAGTGATGGGAACAGAACAAAACCTTGTATCTCATGTCCTTTAGAGAATCAACCACTTTGGCACTGTTAGCCAACTTGACAAGAATGTCATTGGACTTAGATGGGTCATCCCACAGATCTGAATCGCGTACCATTTCTTCCTGCTTAATCCACCTTGCTTCTTCCATTTCCAAAGCTGTTGATGCATACATCTCAGCACGAATAACTGCGTCGTCAATTTTCCTTCTTAGTGAAAATAAACCTGATCATATTTGAATGATTGACATGATTGAATGAATTAATAAGTGAGATCAAGAAATCCAGAAAGGGAATAAATAATTCATGATCCTAATCATCATTGATGCAATTAGCATGAAATACATATGTTAACTACTACTACAAAGAGCAAAATGTCCCAAGAAATTAACATTAATTCTATTTATAGATAACATTACATAATATAATAAGGTTTCTCTTACTTTAAGATTAAATCAAGTCTAATATGCCCATATTTATACCACATCATATATCAGCAGTTATCTGAAAAGAGAACATGGTAAGTGGTCTCCGATTATCCCTTAGGCACAGTTCTTTAGACCTTATCTTATTGTTTTGTTGAAATTAAACATAGAATTATTCAACATTACAAGCTTGAAGCTGCCACTATTTGTGACATTGGTATAACATGATTCTACAGGGGACAAAAATACAATTTTTTTAACCAATAAAAGTGATGTTCTCTACATTAAAGCCCTGTTTGGACAATTTGGATAAGCAAACTAATGAAGCGCTTATCTTGTAAGTGCTTATGTATAAACTATTTATATAACAAAGATAAAATAAAGTCAAAATGTTATCATGTAATCTAAAAATTGCTTTCATAAGTTATCTAGAGGGAGTTTATAGAAATAAGTTGAAAACAATTTATAAACATATCATAAATGGTGTCAATTAGCACTTCCAAATAGTCTCAAATTAGTCAATTTGAACATCTTATGTTATAATTCTGAATCCAAAAGCAAAAAACTCTTCAAACCCCACTCCTCCTTACCCACCTTCCCATTTTCATTCCTGTAAAACAAAAGAGTATAAACATATATGAAGAGATAAAAGCCACACCCACAAAAGCAAACCCCACAAACATCACTTCATTCAACAAGACATAAACAACAGAAACACTAAGCAAAACCAAAAGTACTTGGTCTTACACAAAAAAAGACAGCATTTTGGAACAGACCCACTTGTTTGTAGATATCCTTATTGTTAGCCATGGATTGACAAGCTCTAATTCTGAAAGAACACAAAAGCTTCTTCCTCGCAAGAGATGAATACCATTTTGAGCTGAAAGAAGAAACAACATCATCAGTAGTTCTTGCAGAAGCACTTTTAGAGACTATAGCTGCCATAACGCTTTGAAGATCTTAGTATTGTTTATTTATGTTTGAAGCAAAATATGAAGGCCGAAATTTCGCTTCACTTTATTTGTTACCTTATCTTCAAATGAAAAAAATCTTTTTCTTGAATTTCCATTTGTCGCAAAAAAGATAAGTGGACAAAATTGCATCCACGGAGGTTCGTGTTTCCAAGAGATGTATTTTTTATTTGTATATATTTTATTTTGTAATTTGTTTATTTGTTAAATTTTGAGTGATTAATTATTATTATTATTGCAATTTTTTTTAAAATACATATTTTTTTTAAGATAATCAAATAAAATTTATTTGAAATGAGAGGAACAAAGTACAAGCATGAAGTATGAATGTGAAAAGTACAAGCCTCTATTAAAACATGCGTATTATTAAAGCAGCCTTGCATGATCCTCTTTTAAAAAAAAAATCAAAACAAAATATTACAACCTTTTAAAAAAAATCACCATTTCATATTTCTTTATTAAAAAAAAAACATCGTATTTCGTCAAATAAAAAAAACATCGTATTTTTTAATACAACTCACTTTATTTTATACACAACACCACCGTTTTCTTTCTTTTTCTCTCCACCGTTTCATTTCTATGTATATGTATTAATACCATCGGTTCAACTATCAAGGTTGGAGAGTCTATCCTCCCTTTTCTGTTACTTTATTTCTATTTCCTAAATTTGTGTTTTAATATATCCTTTATTCTTAAGGTTTATTGTGTACAAATAAGGATCTATAGTAATCTTATTTTGTAATCTTAAGTCTATAGTAATCTTATTTTGTAATCTTAAGTCCGATTTCGAAACCTCATTTTCCAAACACTCAACGTATCTTTACTGCCATATACCCCAGCTTTTGAGTTCGACAAAAAAATTGGGGGAGATGAAAAAGTTGCTTTTGACAAGGTATAGAAAACATGATTAAAGGCCTTATGCATGTTGCAGTCAAAATGGTTTTAACATGATTAGATATTCCTTCTTTGTTTTTTTTTAATTCAAATTTAGAAAAATTTGTTACTTGGATTCATGGTTTTATTGTCATATTTGTGCAATGCGTTTGAATTATTCAAATATACCTTTATGTACTTATAGTTTTTATTGTCTACTTTTGAATGGAAACAAGTGCTGATTTTTAATTTGATGCTTCTCTTTTAATGTGATCTTAAATTGTGGGGTTCTCTTTTATTTATTAAGGACTAAACAAAATTAGTAAGTCTTATTATTCTTATCTTGATACTAAAGCTTGCAACTTTTGGCTTTTTGTGGACATACTATTTGTTTGAGGCAAAAGGAAGTGATGAGTTCATAGTACTTTATCTCTCTAATTGGTAGGATAGAGGAATATTGCAATGTATGATTTGATAATATTTACGGGTTCTGTTCTCCAAAAATTATCTTCAAGTACAGATCATTACTTTCGTATCCTTGAAGTTATTGTGGAAAAATGTAGAGAAGTTATCGTGGAAAAATGTAGAGAAGTGGAGGATATGAAGAATAGAAGGGCCAACCGTGGAGGGAACTTTAGTTCAGGGGGCCTAGTCGGGTGAGTTGTCAGGGCAACAAAGGGAAACAAATTGCTAAGCCCTATAATCGATCGCAGAATAACAAGGGTCAGAATCACCTAGGGAACCAGAACTTTGGAAGACAAGTGCGGTAAGTGACTCGATGTTTCCGATGTGGGGAAGAGGGGCATTATGCTAATGCTTATAACTCTAAGAATCCTGTTTGTTACAATTGCCAGAAACCAGGGCATATTTCAAAGGATTGCAGAGCTCCGAAGGTGGAACTAGTTGTGAATGCAATTAGGGCTACGCGTCCTACTGCTAGAGGACATGTTTATTGCGTGGGTGCTGAAGCTGGAAATCCATTTGGCAATCTGATCCAACGTGACTGTGAGATTGCAGGTAACACTCTTAATGCACTTTTTGATTCGGTTGCAACCCATTCCTTCATTGCTATGGATTGTGTGGATCGTTTGAAGTTATCTGTGTCGCCTCTACCTTTTGATTTGGTTGTTTCTACGCCTGCTAAGACGTTGACAGCGAATACTGCATGTTTACAGTGTCGAGTGACTATTCAGAATAAGGATTTCTTGATTAATTTGATTTGTTTACCTCTACAATCACTCGAGGTCATTCTCGGTATGGATTGGATGTTGTATCATTATGTGATTTTGGATTGTGCTTGTAAACTGGTTCTTTTCCCTGAACCAGGAGTTGTTGAGTATCTAGCTGCTAACAAACTCGGAGTGTCACTACGAGAAGGAACTCATGAGTTTTTGTCTTTGGCTAACGTGGAGGCAAAGATAAAGGTGAATATAGAAGACGTGGTGCTTGTCAAGGAGTACCCAGACGTATTTCCAACAGAAATTTCAGGATTACCACCGGTAAGTGAAGTGGAATTTTTCATTGATTTGCATCCAGGAACTGGACCAATTTTGAAAGCGCCGTATCGAATGTCGCCATTGGAATTAAATGAACTCAAGGGCCAAATTGAAGATTTGTTGGAGAAGAAGTTTATTAGACCAAGTGTATCACCATGGGGAGCTTCGGCGTTGCTAGTTAAGAAGAATGATGGAAGCTCACACTTATGTGTGGATTATTGGCAACTTAATAAGGTGACTATTAAGAATCGATATCCTTTGCCACATATTGATGATTTGATGGATCAGTTGAGAGGAGCCGCGATGTTTTCAAAGATTGACTTGAAGTCGGGTTACCATCAGATTTGAGTAAGAGAAGAAGATTTTCAGAAAACTGCTTTCAGAACTCGTTATGGACATTATGAATATCTGGTCATGCCATTTGGAGTTACCAATGCACCGACAATTTTTATGGATTACATGAACAGAATCCTCAGTCCATTTCTGGATAAGTTTGTTGTGGTGTTCATTGATGATATTCTGATTTATTCAAGGACTGCAGAAGAACATGAAGAGCATTTGCGCCAAGTTCTTGAAATTTTACGCGAGAAGCAATTGTATGCTAATTTGTCGAAGTGTAAGTTTTGGATGGAGGAAGTGAATTTCTTAGGTCATGTGATAATTAAGGAATGAATCGCTGTAGATCCGGCAAAGATTGAGTCAGTTCTTGCTTGGAAATAGCCGCAGACTGTCAATGATATACGAAGTTTTGTAGGACTGGCAGGTTACTACAGAAGGTTTATTGAAGGTTTTGCGAAGATTGTAGCTTCGTTGACACCACTTACCAGAAAGGATCAACCGTTTGCATGGACGGAGGAGTGTGAGGAAAAGTTTCAGTTACTAAAGAAAAAGTTGACGACCTCACCAATTTTGATCCTACCGCAACCAGAAGAACCGTATGAGGTTTATTGTGATGCGTCTCACCAAGGTTTGGGATGTGTTCTGATGCAACACAAGAAAGCTGTAGCTTACGCCTCAAGGCCATTGAAGATTCATGAAATGAACTATCCTACTCATGATTTAGAGCTTGCTGCTATAGTTTTTGCATTGAAGATTTGGAGGCACTACTTATATGGAGGCACTACTTATATGGAGGCACGTTCGCAGTATTTAGTGACCATAAAAGTTTGAAATATTTGTTTGATCAGAAGGAGTTGAACATGCGATAGAGGAGATGGATGAAGACTCTTAAGGATTTTGATTTCACACTATAGTACCACCCAGGGAAGGCAAATGTAGTGGCTGATGCATTGAGTAGAAGAAGTGTATCAGTGTCTTCATTAGTGATGGCTAGACAACAAGAGTTGTGGGAAGCATTCAGAGACCTACACTTGAATGTAGAGTTTGCAGCGGGAATTTTGAAATTCGGAATGATTAAGATTTCGAGTGGACTACTTGAAGACATTGCGAATTTTCAAAATGACTATTTAATTCAAGAGACGAGGAACCTAATAGTGCAAGGGAAAACGACTGAGTTTAAGATTGGACCGGATAATATTTTGAGATGTAATGGGAGAATTTGTGTACCAGAAGTTGCAGATTTGAGGAAAATAATTTTAGACGAGGCTCATAAGAGTAAATTGAGTATTCATCCTGGAGTGACAAAGATGTATCAGGATTTGAGATAGAATCATCGGTGGCCCGAAATGAAAAGGCATGTGGTGGAGTATGTGTCAACTTGTTTAACTTGTCAGCAAGCGAAAGTGGACCACCAACGGCCTGCTGGAATGTTGCGACCTTTAGATATATCTGAATGGAGAAAGACTGAGTCTATATGGGTGATAGTGGATCGATTGACTAAATCTGCACACTTTTTACCAATGAAGACCACCTATAAGGTAGATAAGCTAACAGAGATCTACATTGCTGAAATTGTGAGATTACACGAAGTACCGTCGAGTATTGTGTCAGACCGTGATCCGAAATTCACGTCGCACTTTTGGGGAGCATTGCATGATGCGTTGGGAACGAAACTAAGGTTGAGTTCAGCTTACCATCCGCAAATTGACGGACAGACTAAGAGAATAAATCAGTCATTGGAAGATCTTTTGAGAGCATGTATATTGGATGATATAGGGAGTTGGGATGATGTACTACCATTGGTTGAATTTACTTATAACAATAGTTTTCACGCAAGTATTGGAATGGCACCATATAAGGCTTGATATGGGCGCAAGTGTCAAACGCCTTTGTGTTGGTATAAGGACGGTGAAAGTATGATTGTAGGACCTGAGATGGTGCAACAGACTATAGATAAGGTGAAGAAGATAAAGGAGAAAATGAAGACTTCACAAGATCGTCAGAAGAGTTATGCGGACAAGCATCGCAGACCTCTAGAATTTGAGCAGGGTGACCATGTGTTTCTGAGAGTCACGCCTACGACTGGAGTTGGTAGAGCCTTGAAATTGAAGAAATTGACTCCTAAATTTATTGGACCATATCAGATTTCTACATGAATCAGACCGGTAGCTTATCGGATTGCTTTGCCTCCGATACTATCTAATATTCACTACGTGTTTCATGTGTCGCAACTAAGGAAATACATTTCGGATCCGTCGCATGTGATTGAACCGGACACTATTCAGCTAAAGGAGAATTTGTCATTCAAAGTACCACCTGTGAGGATTGATGACCGGAAGATTAAGCGATTGAGGAACAAAGAGGTTTCATTGGTCAAAGGGATTTGGAATCCAATTACCAGAGATGCGACTTGGGAATTGGAGACCAAGATGAGGGAACAACACTCTGAGTTGTTTATCGACTAGTAGTTTCAAGGACGAAACTAATTTTAGGGAGGTAAAATGTAAGACCCTTAATTTTAATTTGTACTTTTTGTATTTTGACGTGTTTTTATGTTGAATTTTGAGGTTTTTTGGCCAGTTTTTATTGGTATTTTGGATGTTAAATGCCAATGATACTTTTGTTGAAACCCGTTGTAAATTATTTGGCGAGAAATAATTTATTTACGATGCGGAAAAATGATTATCGGACTATTTTGTTAAAAATATCTAAAGTTTCTAAAAATTTTACTTTTCAATTGAGTTGCAATGAGAATAGATATTTTTATCAAAATTGTTGGGGTGTGTGTGAGAGTGTTTAAAATTTGTTGGTTTAGGATAAATATATATATCTATATATATATATATATATATATATATATATATATATATATATATATATATATATATATATATACTTTATGAGTTAGTATATATATGTATATAAGAAAAGGAAAGCAAGAAAAACAAACAAAAAAACATTTCCCTGTTCGCGCATGCCTACTCTATCTTCTTCTTTCCTTTGTTTATTTCAAAAACCACAAGCGTAAAACCTCACATATCACCTAGATCTAAGCTTCCTCTCGCGAAGTGACTGAAGAGAAAGTTGCTCATTGTCACGTTGCGGTGCTAGTGAACTAGTTTTAGAAGTGTCGTGCGAAGCGAAGTTTTATCAGAATTTAATCGTGGTGTCGTAATCGATTATTCGAGCTACCGTCGAGGTAATGGCTCCTTCCAAACTTTTAGTTTGTATTTAGGACCTTATTTGTGAACTCGGGGAAAATAAATTTGGTGAGTTAAAGGTGTAATGTTGTAGGAAATTAATTTAATGCATTTTGGGTGAAATGGTGAAATTGAATTTAATGAGTTTTGAGGTGTGGGTGGTGGTGATTTTTGCTTGGTGTGATTGATGTGTTTATAGGTGATATTATGAATGTGGAGATTTGCTTTATGTTTGAAGATGTGGGGTTTTGAATAAATACAATTTATGTGTGGATTTTGATTTGGTGTGAAATGAATTGATGAAATTGGTGTATATGGTGATTGAATTTCCTGTGATTTGAGGAATTATATGCGTTGAGTATGCTTTGTATTGAATTTGAAAATCATTATTGTTAAATGAGCATTAAAAATGGGGAATCTTTTAATTGCTGCGTTTACTTAATGATTGTGGTGTTACGAGTCAGAGTATGCTCATGCATTTCATAGTACATGGTGACCGCGATGGTGCCATTGTGATAGTGGTGACCGGATGGGCCACGGGATGATACCATGTGAATTGTTGGTTCATTTTATCCTTGCGAGGATTATCGCGTCGTGTTGATCTGTGAGAGATTGCACTCTAGTTGTGCTGATCTGTGAGCGATTGCACTCTAGAAAATAGTGTACAGGCTGTGACCAGCTATACTTAGTAGATCATGCTGGTCTTTGAGCGATTGCACCTTGGTAATCAGTACATCGGCCCGTGAGAGGCGGTACAATTATGATCTACGCCCTTTCGAGGAGGGTTTTGGTGATATTCCAGAATCATGTGCATTGGCATATACACATTGCATTAGGGTGCTTGACATGCGAGTTATGTTTGATATTTTATGGTGGTGTATACATACTTGATTGTTGCGTGCGACTGTGTTGTATTTGATGTTGGTGTTTGATTGATTTGGTGTTAAAGGTGTTAGAATGATATTGAAATGTTCAAAACTGAAAATTTGCCATTTTTACAGTTGTATTCGAATACAACAGGGTTGTAGTCGAATACAGATGAGTTGTTTTTGCCTCTGACTTGCATATTCGCAAGTGTATTCGACTACGAGGAGGGTGCAGTCGAATAGAGATCTCAAAGTTTTGCCACTGACTTCGCAATTGTATTCGAATATAAGGGGGTTGTATGCGAATACAAAATCTACAAGATTTTTCACTGTTTTTGCATCTGTATTCGACTACATGGAGGCTGTAGTCGAATACAGTTGTGTTGTTTGTGTTGTTTTGTTGTTTTTGCTGTTTTTCTGCTGTTTTGCATCTGTATTTGAATTTAGATATGCTGTATTCGAATACAACAGTGCAGTTTTGTTTGAAAATTCATTTTTCAACCTTGTTTTTGCATGTTTAGCATATGTAAACCCTTTCTAGATGCATGCTAAGTTGAAGGGTGATTTTGGAGAGGGGAATGTAGTTAGTCATGCCTGATCGGAGCTGTGCCAAGAGTTTTGTGCTAGGCGCATGGGGATCACCCGGACTGTATAGCTTTTTGTAGCATGATCATATTAGGTGGCTGTATAGGGACTAGGTGTCTTTCTTTTGGTGGTTCTATTTATTTATTTTGGGAAGACTGTACTTATACCTATATTATCAGCTTGACTTTCTTTTTGATGGGTCCTTGTAATATTATTTTGAAGTGACTTGGAGAAGTTAAAATGCTTGTACAGGTGCCGACAGAGAATACCCCAGGTATATGAGCTATGTCTGATAGGTCTCATCGCCCAACTGTATTTTTCTGTTTAAATACTTTGTACTTGTATTTCAAAAACTATTTCCGCTGTTTGTAAATATTAATGACTTTGTTGTCGTGTTCCGACTTAAACATTTTATCCAAAAGTATTTATCCATTTATTTACTTATTTATCTATGGATTTGAATTTGTTTTTTTTTTTTATAAAAAAAATAGGTCGTTACTCATTTAATCTAATATGTACAAGATTAAAACATCATATAATGAAAATTAATCACTTGTTATCCACACCCCTTCATTTTTACATAAAGCATATTTTGATAAGCAATAGGTCAAACATAATTATAGCCTTGTATAAGGAATTCTCATAGCATCACTGAAGAGTAAAGAAGATAGGAAATTCGGTGGTTGTGGAAATATTCTCATACAATTCATGTCATTTGCTCCCAACTTTGCCATAAAGTCTGCACACTGATTACCTTCTCTGTACGTGTGTGCAAACGAAACAACCCAATCTCTAGATACAAGTTTTTTGATATCATGAATGATCTTAGCATATTTATGAGATTGAGATGTCGTGTCTTGAATTAAAGATAATGCTTTCATACAATCTGATCTACAACTCACATCTTTACAACCAATGTCCCAAGCTAACATTAATCCATTCAATATGGCTAAGAACTCAACTTCTAGACTGTCGGCAAAACTAATATGTCCACTAAATCCTAAAACCCATGAACATTTGTGATCTTTAATTAAACCTCCATAGCCTGCTCTACCAGGATTTCCGTATGAACTTCCATCAACATTTAGGGCCACTTGATGCTCGGAAGGAGGAGGCCAAAGCACCAACTAAAAGTAATCATTAAAAGGAACAAAAAATAGAATAAGAAAATGGATGGGAGGATAAAAACATCTAATTAAGATCTTGAGAGAAAATAAAAATAAAAATATAAACATAAGAATAGGAAAACAAATCACCCTCCAAATCAGAGCATGCACCATTAATGTAAAGTTTAATACTATTTATCAAAATAAGTTGACATGTGACAAAATAAGTAGTTAATATAATTCATATTATATGCATTGTTCTCAAATTATTATTTTCTACTTTTTATTTATGAAAATAAAAATACACCAATATACTAGTTAATTTTGTTAAATTGTTATTCTTTTTCATTAATTTTGATAATTTCTCTTTAATTTCCTAAATGACATAATGTAACACTTTTGCACTTTAAGTCTTTTTGGTGTAATTAGGTTGATCTAATTTATTTTCCGTGATTAATTCGGTTTATAAAAGAAGGATTCAAATTTTATTACTTATTTTTGGGACATGAGTATATTCAAAAACTTTGTTTTTGGTGAATAATTTTTAAAGTTGAGATGCAAACTTACATGGCAATGGCAATATTCAAACTTTCTTTTGGTGAAAATTTTTTAGAGTTCAGATGCAATTTACATGGTAATGACAATTAATATTGAGTGTATCACGTGAGAACTCTTTATTATTGTGAAAATTTTTAATAATAAGGATTTGATATTGGGTGCTTTTGTTAGAGCTTAAATAAAAATAATTTTTAGTTAAAAAAATTTAGAGATTATTTTGTAGAGATTTGTTTAAAAATGATTTTTTTTTTTTATTTCGGTTTGTTTACTATCATAACAATGATTTTTTTTTTAAATGATTTTTGATCTGTTTGTATACAATTTTATAAAAGTGATTTTTTAAACTACAAAATTACCATAAAGGACATGACTTTTAAAATAGCCTATAAAATTTATAAGTTTAATCCATTTCTTATACACATTTTAAAATTGATTAATGTACCTTACTCATCAAAAAGCAATAAATAAACACACAAAAAAAAAATAGTATCATCTTATGAATGATGTAAAAATAAAATGATTCAAATAAAAGGCGTAGAAACAATTAAAACACGATGTGAAAAAATTGAAAAGGAGAAGGAAACTTATTTGATAAAAAAACTTATATTATAGCCTCATGGAAGGAGAAAAACTATCACAATTGAGTACATGAAACTGATGCAGTACAGAGAAAAAATTGATGGAGGGTAATTTTGGATTTTTCAAAAAGGGTAAGGGTAATTACATAATTTGCTCTTATTAGTGGGTTAAGTTCCGTGTTTTTAAAATTTTTGGTATTTTTCTCTCCGAATTTGAGAAGCTACTATTTTTAGCTTTTCATTTTTTTGCCCAAAAATTATTTTTTTAACAAAATGATTTTTAAAAAATCTGAAAGAAACACCCTTATTATCTTTTATTAGTTTTTGTTTTGTATACATATTGATTATGTCAAACTTATTTATTGACATCTACGCTATAAAATCAATTGGGTTTGTTTCTACCTTAATATCTAAATAAAAAAGAGATTCAAGAGAAAATCAATTTTCTAGATTCAGATACTGAAACTTATTCCTAAATATTGAGATTTTAGTTAAACTAAGTATTTAATCTAATGATTATTATTAAAAGTTCTCATTTTTCACAAATAACAAGTAGTTCTCACATGATAGCTACATAAATTAATAAATATGTTCTTCATTTTGTATTAAATTAAAATAATTAATCTTTCTAATACATTCCAAAATATATTCGTTGAAGATATAAATGAAAAACATAAAACTTGGCTTGAAATTACAAAGAGAGTAATTAAAAAACGTACCATATTTCCAGGTTATAATAAGTAGCGATGTTGTTATACTGTGTATGTATGATGTGGTGATAATAAAAAATCTATTGATCAAGAAATTTGAGTGAAGGTAAATACTTGAATAAAATGGAAAGGAAATAGGAGAAAGGAGTGAGATACAAAATAATTGAAAAAACTATGAGAAAGTGTTACTTTATACTCCCAAAAATCAAGCCCCAAAATTTTAGCCTTTTTTTAAGGAAAAAAGTATCTTTTAAAAAAAATGAGATCTTTAATAAAAAAGATATTTTCTTATATAAAAAAAAAATCTTAAGCAAATCTTGTAATTTATTATGACAACGCGACCTGTAATTAATCTGGACTCTATTGAATGTGGAGCGTAGTATGTTTTGGCACATTGATTTCTAGAGAAGACGAATGCATCACTCTGGAGCGTCAAACGAACAATCTATTCCAAATGCAAATAACGTATTAGCAAGCACTGGAAAACCAGCAGCAATTTTATTCAGTTCCAAGGATCATAATTCACAACCACATAATTTTCTTTCACAAATATGTAACATTTATTATCTTTAAATGATCTGTATGCAGCATTTATGATAGTATTGTTGGGTATTGGGCTCCCTTCCTATGTGGAGAAAAGCCCAAATATTGTAGTCCATGAGTCTCACTTATTTAAGTGGAGAGTGGTCTAATTAGGGTTGAGAGAGAGAGACTATTTTGAGAGAAAAGACAGCCACAAAAAGAGAAAAGAGAAGAGTAAACCCTATTCCCGATTTTGTTAAAGCAGTCTCAAAAAAACATCGATTGCGCATTCGTTAACCGTTGGATCGGGCTGAAATTTGGACAGTAGGTTCGCAACATTCAGGGCTTTGTTTTCAACGGTCGGATCGGCGAAAAGACGTCTGGAGAGTGAGAAATCAGGCTCGCACAGTAGCAGGTTTTTAGATGTTTTACTTCTTCTTGCTTTTCATTTGTAAGCTTTAGTGCTTTGTTATTTTGGCTGGTTGTAGGCACACTTGGTGCATCTTTTTGAGACTCTCTTGTACCCTTATTTGATTATAGTGGAACTATTTCTTTGGTCTGGACGACCCATGGTTTTTACCCTTGCATTGAGGGGTTTTCCACGTTAAAATATCGGTGTTCTTTACGCTCTTTTATTTTGATTAATTTGTTGCCATATATTTTTGTTGCTCCTCACGGGTTCTTGCAAGTTAGGGGAATTTTATATCCGCTGTGTATTACTTGTTATTGTGTTTCTGTGTTTATTCCCCATTTGAGTGGCATCAGAGCTCTTGGTTAAAGGGTTATTTGACTTGCTTGAAGGATGGAGGCAAATATGAATATAAAGATGGTATGCTTGAATGGTACTAATTACCATTTGTGGAAGGGCAAGATGAAAAATTTGTTATTTGTGAAGAATATGCATCTTCCTATTTTTGGTTCTAAAAAGCCGGATACTAAATCTAAGGAAGACTGGGGATTTGAACATCAACAGGTATGTGGTTTTGTTAGGCAATATGTAGAAGATAATGTTTATAATCATATTGCTAATGAGACAAATGCAAAAACTATGTGGGATAAGATACAGACTTTGTTCGCCTCTAAATCAGGGAATAATAAATTATTCTTACTGAATAGTTTCATAAGTTTGAAGTATAAGGAGGGAACGTCTATTTCGGACCACTTGAGTGAATTTCAGGGGCTCCTTGATCAAATGTCTGGAATGAGTATCAAGTTTGATGATGAGCTATTGGGACTATTTTTATTGTTATCTTTACCAGAGTCTTGGGAGACATTTCGGGTTTCTATAACGAGTTCAGCTCCTAATGGTGCTGTTTCTTTGGAAACAACTAAGGGTGGTGTTTTGAATCAGGAGATGAGAAGGAAGGCACAGGGTTCTTCATCTCAATCTGAAGTTCTTGTCACTGAAAATAGGGGGAGAAGTCAGAAAAAAGAACCGAAGGGTGGTAGAGAAAACAGCAGAAGCAAGTCCAAGTCTAGATACAAAAATGTGGAGTGTCATTATTGTCATAAAACAGGGCACATACAGAAGAATTATTTTCTGTGGAAAAAGGAGAACAAAGGCAAGAAAGGTAAGCAGAAACAAAGGGGTCGTGATGATGATAGTGATGATGACCGTGTTACTACTGCTACTAGTGATGATCTTGTTATTCTCCGTGACTATGAGTCAATTAATCTTGTATCTGATGAGAGCATGTGGATAATTGATAGTGGTGCTACACTACATGTTACACCGAGGAAGGAGTTCTTCACATCTTATACTTCAGATGATTTTGGAGTTTTGAAGATGGGTAATGATGGTGTATCTAAGGTAATTGGTGTTGGTGATGTATGCTTGGAAACCAACATGGGAATGCAATTGTTGCTTAAAGGAGTCAAACATGCTCCAGATGTTCGCTTAAATTTGATCTCCGTGCATATGCTTGATGAAAGTGGTTTTGATAATCATTTTGCTTCTGGAAAGTGGAAACTCAGTAAAGGTAACTTGGTTGTGGCTAGAGGGGTGAAAATTAGTAAACTGTATTGGACAAAAGCTTTAGTTGCAAAAGATAGTGTGAATGCCGTGGATACGGAATCATCTTTGTGGCACCGAAGGCTTAGCCATATCAGTGAAAAAGGGTTAAATTGTTTAGCTAGAAAGGATGTGCTTCCAGGATTGAAAAATGTAGATTTGGAGAAATGTTCTCACTGCATAATTGGTGAACAAACTAGAGTATCCTTCAAAAGGCATCCTCCCTCTAGAAAGTCAAAGGTTCTTCAGTTGGTGCATTCTGACATCTGTGGCCCTTTAAAGGTAAAATCTTTTAGTGGTGCACTTTATTTTGTTACTTTTATTGATGAATGTTTCAGGAAACTATGGGTTTATGTTCTAAAGACAAAAGACCAAGTGTTGGAGAAATTCAAACAATTTCATGCTTTGGTTGAGAGGCAGACATGCAAGAAGCTGAAACGTGTTCGTACTGACAACGGTTGTGAGTATTGCGGACCCTTTGATGTGTATTGCAAACAGCAGGGTATAGCACATGAAAAGACTCCTCCTAAAACTCCTCAGCTGAATGGTTTAGTAGAGAGGATGAATCGAACACTTGTTGAGAGAGTGAGGTGTATGCTCTCTGAAGCTAAGTTGCCTAAACATTTTTGGGGTGAGGCACTGTACACGGCGGTGCATGTTATTAATCTTACTCCTACTATCGCTTTGAATAGTGAGCTACCAAACAAGGTATGGTTTGGGAAGAATGTCAAGTATGACCATTTGAGAGTCTTTGGTTGCAAGGCTTTTGTGCATGTTCCGAAGGATGAAAGATCCAAGTTGGATGCAAAGTCAAGGCAATGTATCTTCATTGGCTATGGTGAGGATGAATTTGGCTACAAGTTATACGATCCTATAAACAAAAAGGTTATTAGAAGTCGTGATGTAGTGTTCATGGAAGACCAAACTATTGAAGACATTGATAAGGTGGAGAAGACTACACCTGAGAGAGATAACGTCTTATCTGATGGTGATCCAGTTCAGTCATCTGTTCCTGATTTGGATACTACTGATGGTAATGATCAGAATGATGAGCCACATGATTGTGTTGATGATCATCGACTTAGAGATGAGGTAAATATTCCAACTAGTGAAGATCATGAGTTGTCACACGATGAGAATCTTAATGATGCTTCTGAATCATCTCTAACCCAACTCAGGAGGTCTAAGAGGCAGAGACAACCATCTACTAGGTATGTTTCTGATGAGTATGTGAATTTGACTGATGAAGGGGAACTTGAGTGTTTTCGAGAGGCCATGGAGAGTGAAGAAAGTCAAAAGTGGTTGGATGCAATGCATGATGAGATGAAATCCTTGCATGGTAATCACACTTATGATTTGGTGAAGTTGCCAAAAGGCAAAAGGGCTTTGGAAAACAGGTGGATCTATAGAGTGAAACTTGAGAGTAACTCAAAATCTCCGAGGTATAAAGCCAGATTAGTGGTGAAAGGTTTCCGTCAAAGAAAAGGTGTTGATTTTAATGAGATTTTCTCACCTGTGGTAAAAATGTCATCAATTAGAACCGTGTTGAGCTTGGCAGCTACTCTTGACTTAGAGGTAGAGCAAATGGATGTAAAAACGGCTTTCCTTCATGGTGATTTGGAGGAAGAGATTTACATGAAGCAACCTGACGGTTTTCTTGTTAAAGGCAAGGAAGACTATCTGTGTAGACTAAGAAAGAGTCTATACGGTTTGAAGCAAGCTCCAATGCAGTGGTACAAAAAGTTTGAGCTTGTTATGTGTGACCAAGGATACATGAAGACTACTTCTGACCATTGTGTATTTGTTAGAAAATTTTCTAACGATGATTTCATTATCCTGTTATTATATGTTGATGACATACTTATTGTTGGAAAAAATATTTCCAAGATTGACAGGTTAAAGAAGTAGTTGGGCGAGTCATTTGCCATGAAAGACATGGGAGCAGCTAAACAGATTATTGGCATAAGAATCATGCGTGACAGAAAGGAGAAGAAACTTTGGATGTCACAACAACACTATATTGAGAGAGTGTTGCAAAGGTTTCAAATGGAAAACTCTAAGGCTGTAAGTACTCCTCTTGCTGCTCATTTTAGGTTGAGTTCTAAACAAAGTCCTTCTAGTGAAGATGAGAAAAGAGACATGGAACGAGTTCCTTATGCTTCTATTGTGGGTAGTTTGATGTATGCAATGGTGTGTACAAGACCAGATATTGCACATGCTGTTGGTACAGTCAGTAGATTTTTGTCAAATCCAGGTAGAGAGCATTGGAATGCTGTAAAATGGATATTGAGGTATCTTCGTGATACTACATGTATGAGGCTTTGTTTTGGAGGTGACAAACCTATTTTGGTGGGGTACTCCGACTCAGATATGGCTGGAGATATTGACTCGAGAAAGTCAACTTCAGGCTACATGATTAAATTTGCAGATGGAGCTGTGGCTTGGCAGTCTAGATTACAGAAATGTGTAGCGTTGTCTACAACTGAGGCATAATTTATTGCCATTACCGAAACATGCAAAGAGTTGATTTGGTTGAAGACATTCTTGCAGGAGCTTGGGTTTATTCTGGACAAATATGTCTTATTTGTCGATAGTCAAAGTGTTATTCATCTTGGTAAGAATTCGACGTTTCATAGCAGGTCCAAACACATTGATGTGAGGTATCATTGGATACGTGATGTTTTGGAAGCTAAGTTGTTGGAGTTGGCTAAAGTTCATATTGATTATAATGGTTCTGATATGATGACTAAAGCATTACCAAGAGGGAAGTTTGAAAGTTGTTGTGATATCGCCGGTTTGGCGATTATCTCCACATAGTTGTGAGGTGGAGATGTGTTGGGTATTGGGCTCCTTTCCTATGTGGAGAAAAGCCCAAATATTGTAGTCCATGAGTCTCACTTATTTAAGTGGAGAGTGGTCTAATTAGGGTTGGGAGAGAGAGACTATTTTGAGAGAAAAGGCAGCCACAAAAAGAGAAAAGAGAAGAGTAAACCCTAATCCCAATTTTGTTAAATCAGTCTCAGAAAAACATCGATTGCGCATTCGTTAACTGTTGGATCGGGGTGAAATTTGGACAGTAGGTTTGCAACATTCAGGGCTTTGTTTTCAACGGTCGGATCGGCGAAACGACGTCTGGAGAGTGAGAAATTAGGCTCGCACAGTAGCAGGTTTTTAGATGTTTTACTTCTTCTTGCTTTTCATTTGCAAGCTTTAGTGCTTTGTTATTTTGGCTGGTTGTAGGCACACTTGGTGCATCTTTTTGAGACTCTCTTGTACCCTTATTTGATTATAGTGGAACTATTTCTTTGGTCTGGACGACCCATGGTTTTTACCCTTGCATTGAGGGGTTTTCCACGTTAAAATATCGGTGTTCTTTCCGCTCTTTTATTTTGATTAATTTGCTGCCATATATTTTTGTTACTCCTCACGGGTTCTTGCAAGTTAGGGGAATTTTATATCCGCTGTGTATTACTTGTTATTGTGTTTCTGTGTTTATTCCCCATCAAGTATTTGGCATTTTTCTAATTGCAATATTTTTTCTTTCAGATAAAGGATATGAAATGTTTTTCTTTCGGTTTGTGAAGGCCTCAATTTATTTATATGTTACCGATAATTTGAATACAATATATCAAATTAGGAATTGATGTCGAAAACACACGTTTGGGCACCTAACCTCTTCAAAGCTTAATTGATGGTAATTTTTATTGTTTAAGACTTTGTCAGAAGTTTAATTGGTAGTGAGAGTAAATAAACAGTTGAATTAACACTTAGGTCTCGAGTTCGACTTTTACGAAAGACAAAAACTCACCGATTTTTAACGGAAAAGCGAGAACGAGACAATCATAAATATCAATATTGGTCATAGTGGCAAGTTGTAAGATAAAAAATGTGGAATCCAACTTCTTTTTTCTTTGTCCCATATGAGATTTCTCTGTATTATATTTGCATCTTGTTTATCTTTCTCTTTCATAATCCTTTTTTTTTTTTTTTGAAGTGTGAATGCACCTAGCAATGATTAGTATGGTCTTCTTAAACAACACATTTTTTGTTTGACTTAGACAATCGATAAGTCACCGATATAAATTAGTTAAATCCAACATGCTTAATAGATATTAAAGAATGACCTTAGAAATTCTATGATATTAAATAATAAGTATTAAGCTTACGCTGGTAATTTCCTTGGTTTGAAGCTTAAATTGTCCAAGTGTACGTTTTGAATGTATTGTTTTTTTCCGCATGTGTTCCCACTAATATTAGGGTAGAAAATTACGCCTTAGTTATAAATCCTTATTGTTTTTCCTTTTTCAAATATATTAATAAAATTAGTTAGTGATTTTAATAATAGTATCAATAATGGGTATATCTAAAAAAAATGAATCCATCTAATAATTATAACTATGTACAGAGGTAATACAAACAAAAATAGGCGAAGACTGAGTTTTATTGTTAAATAACTTTGGAATATATATATATAGGGAGCTTATATGATAAGAGCTAATATTTATTGTGAGAAACGAGAATTATCAATAATAACCATTAGATTTAATTAACGGATAAGATTAAATTACTCTCTAAAAATATTATATGATTGTATTCCCACCCACTCTTAGATACTATATGCTATAATATCTCTAAATTTATTTTCTTTGTATTTTCGTAACAACTCGAATTAAAAACTCATCGATAAAAATATTATTTTTATTTTTATATTTTTTTGACTAAAGTATTTTATTTTAATTTAACCTGCATTTTTATTGTTTATTGTAATATTTATTGTAAGTTCCATATTTTCAATCCTTATTGTTGTAATATTTTATTGGCTCAAATTTCACAAATTTCAAATTTTAAACATTGTAACTTAACTATTGAAAATGTTATTTTGGGTTTATATAATCTAACAACTTTTTTTTTATTTAAGCATT
>JBBPBP010000001.1:32762195-32798783 GCA_037974735.1 Cicer chorassanicum
TTTATTGTAATAGAGAGTAGTATGCGATATAATTTTTGTTTATCAAAGTATGATTGTAAATTATAAATTTATAGTTACAATTTATTTTGTTTAATGTACCTTGTAGAATTTTTAAACCACATATTCTGTTTTGCCAAAATATTTGAATTAATTACTATATTCTAGACCATTGATGATGATTATTATAATATGACTTTAATAACAGTAAATATAAATTATTTTGCTTATAAATGAGTCACGAGGGAGTAATATGATTATATATTTTATAGTTTCATGATATTTTTTGAAAGATAAAATCATGACCAAATTAAAACATATTTTTTTGACAATGGCCAATTTTAAATCTAAATTACAAAAAAAGACAAAGATTATACAAAATTCTTAAAAATATTTCCAGATAGTTAAATGGATTATATTTTCCTTTTTTTTTTTAATAAAGAAAACAAATCAAACTCAAAGCTCAAAAAACCTATGAGTAAGATTGATCATCTTGGACAGTTGGACGCCACTAGGAGCGCAAATAGGCCAGACCACCTAACATGAGTCAAATGCCCATCATACATAAGACCTAAGTCTCATTGTACTTGTCCAAAATTCATTTTCTAGTATTTCTAAAAGTTCTTAATAAATAATTTGTTTTACTAATCCACGTTAGAAACTTTTTCTCCAAAACACTCATTTTAACATAATAATAACTATAACTATAGATAAATCTAATTTTAATCAAAACTCTCATACTAAAAATAATAACTATAATTATTACTTTAATATTTTTCAAAATAATCACATAAAAATACATCATCTTTATAGAATAGTCGAAATCATAAAATAAATAAAAATAACATGAAAAATTTATATTAATTACTAAATCAAAATATATATGTTTAAAATCATACCGTAGCAACTGTATAGAAATAAAGAAAATCAATAACAATATTACTAATATCTCAAGATAATTATTTGTAAAATAATTAATTAAAATAATATATATTTAAAAATAATTATACATAATTATGTGCACACTTAACATTAGTCAACTTACAAGAAAATAACACATTAACTACAAACGCACATATGCACGTAGAATCGCCTAAAATATTTTACTTTAAAATATGTACACTTAAATACTACTATTTTTAGAAAAATATAGAAAATATAAAAATATAATATTTGATATTTATATAACTCATTTAATATAATATGTAGAAGATTAAAACATCATATAATGAAAATTAATAACTTGTTATCCACACCCCTTCATCAGTCGAGGTAAATGTGTGTTGCAGGGTAGCTTCCGACATTTGGAGTGTTATCTCTAAGTCACCTAGGAATTCCTCACCTGAATACCTTCAAGGTTTAACAATATTTCCTTAAGGCTCAACAGCAGGTCGCCACGATCAAACTCATTTAGTTGTACTTCCATGAAATCGCTAGGCTTGTCAGACCCTACCTATATAATGACAAAATAATCCCTACTTCATAAAATCACCTCAACTTCAAATAGTTCCAACAACTATTTTCTCCCCTCGTTAACTTAGACTACTCCATTAAGAGCACCATCTTTAGCATAAGTTAGAATCATCACTATTTCATCAATTATGGGGTACTTCAATATTCTCATCACAATTTTATAACATCATTAATCATACATAATCATGATCATCATCTAAACTCTTCACAATTATCATCAATCAAAAATCATCATTATCATCACGTAAACATATATCACACCACCCATCCATCTTTTATTATCATATCACGTAAATTGTGTAATCAAATATATGCACATAATTTCATTCGACATCCAGCATCACAATAATGGCAAATATCAACTACCACACAAATAACAAAAATTAAATCAATCAACACCTTATAAACATTTCTATTTGACATTTTAATCTCACAATTCTCATATTTTCACATTAATCAATTTATCTCTCAAAGGGTTACTGTCGCACGTATCTAGCCCCGAATGAATAGTTGGGAAATACGGTTTTCTCATTCATATCACAATATATTATACTCATGAATCCAAACACTCTCTCATCCTTTACCTTATTTAGACGCTTTCTCAAACACATAAATCAATTCAAGTTTTCCACAGCAACTACAGATCGACAACATACAGCGAACGAAACCGAATAAACAAGGAGTTCACAAAATCGCTGAGACGCGATTGATAAGTTATGCGGAGCATAAAATAAATGTTACAAAATTAATAATAATTTTAGGAGCAAAAAGGGAGTCAAAACGACGAGAAAAACTGCAGAAAAAGTTTCGTCTACTTGTTAGGACGCTAGAAGGGTCTGACGTCAACTTCACCAAAAAATGTAAATGAGTAGTGCTTCTTGAAGGTTTCGACTAAAGAAATCCAAAATCGATTCTTGTTTTCTGATTCGACAAACGTGCTGATCGGAATCGCTCAAAAATAGCTCGCCCAACGAAATAAACAAAGCTGTTTATGAAGAAACGGAATACTAATTGATAAAATTGATCCGAAAAGTGGATTAAATGGCCAATTTTGTGTGGGACAGAGGTTGGGATCGATTCAAATGGCAAGGAATTGGTGGAATGAATTTGAGTGAAAGAGGGTTTAGCTTGTTGCGGCTCCTTACTGTTGCTATTTTCCTTCTCTCTCTCTCTGTTTTTTTTTTTGCAGATAAATGGGTGCAGATAGCAGATGTACAGGTACAAGAGTAAAACAGCGTGTATGGACCAACACAGAGGAGTCCAGTCTGAGGCAAAAATGGAGGGTGAAATGAGCAACTCGAAGGTGTAGAAAAGAAAAGCCCAACAAGTAATAGCCCAAATTAATATGCAGAAGTAGAAAATAAGGGTGTAAAGTCGTCTTATCCAAAATTCATTTTCTTGTATTTCTAAGAGTTCTTAATAAATAATTTATTTTACTAATCCACGCCAGAAACTTTTTTTTCCAAAACACTCATTTTAACATATTATTATTTTTTCTTAACATAGATAAATCTAATTTTAATCAAAACTCTCATACTAAAAATAATAATTATAATTATTACTATAACATTTTTCAAAATAGTTACATAAAAATACATCATCTTGATAGAATAGTAAAAATCATAAAATAAATAAATATAACATCAACAATTTATATTAATTACTAAATCAAAATAAATATGTATAAAATCATACTGTAGCAACTATATAGAAATAAAGAAAATCAATAACAATATTACTAATATCTTAAGATAATTATTTGTAAAATAATTAATTAAAATAAGATATATTTAGAAATAATTAAATATAATTATTTGCACACTTACATACAAAAAAATATCACATTAACTACAAACGCACATATGCACGTAGAATCGCCTAAAATCTTATATTTTAAAATATGTACACTTAAATACTATTATTTTTAGAAAAATATAGAAAATATAATATTTGATATTTATATAACTCATTTAATCTAATATGTACAAGATTAAAACATCATATAATGAAAATTAATCTCTTGTTATCCACACCCCTTCATTATTACATAAAGCATATTTTGCTAAGCAATAGGTCAAACATAATTACAGCCTTGTATAAGGAATTCTCATAGCATCACTGAAGAGTAAAGAAGATAGGAAATTCGGTGGTTGTGGAAATATTCTCATACAATTCATGTCATTTGCTCCCAACTTTGCCATAAAGTCTGCACACTGATTACCTTCTCTGTACGTGTGTGCAAACGAAACAACCCAATCTCTAGATACAAGTTTTTTGATATCATGAATGATCTTAGCATATTTATGAGATTGAGATGTCGTGTCTTGAATTAAAGATAATGCTTTCATACAATCTGATCTACAACTCACATCTTTACAACCAATGTCCCAAGCTAACATTAATCCATTCAATATGGCTAAAAGCTCAACTTCTAGACTGTCGGCAAAACTAATATGTCCACTAAATCCTAAAATCCATGAACCTTTGTGATCTCTAATTAAACCTCCATAGCCTGCTCTACCAGGATTTCCGTATGAACTTCTATCAACATTTAGGGCCACTTGATGCTCGGAAGGAGGAGGCCAAAGTACCAACTAAAAGTAATCATTAAAAGGAACAAAAAATAGAATAAGAAAATGGATGGGAGGATAAAAACATCTAATTAAGATCTTGAGAGAAAATAAAATTAAAAATATAAACATAAAAATAGGAAAACAAATCACCCTCCAAATTAGAGCATGCACCATTAATGTAAAGTTTAATACTATTTATCAAAGGAATTTGTTCTATTAATGTAAAATGAGTTAAATTAAATAACTAAATTAACGAGAAAAAGTTGACATGTTACAAAATAAGTAGTTAATATAATTCATATTATATGCATCGTTCTCAAATTATTATTTTCTACTTCTTATTTATGAAAATAAAAATACACCAATAGACTAGTTAATTTTGTTAAATTGTTATTCTTTTTCATTAATTTTGATAATTTCTCTTTAATTTTCTAAATGACATAATGTAACACTTTTGAACTTTAAGTCTTTTTGGTGTAATTAGGTTGATCTACTTTATTTTCCGTGATTACTTCGGTTTATAAAAGAAGGATTCAAATTTTATTACTTATTTCTTATACACATTTTAAAATTGATTAATGTACCTTACTCATCAAAAAACAATAAATAAACACAAAAAAAAAATAGTATCACCGTATGAATGATGTAAAAATAAAATGATTCAAATAAAAGGCGTAGAAACAATAAAAAAACGATGTGAAAAAATTTAAAAGGAGAAGGAAACTTATTTGATAAAAAACCTATATTAGAGCCTCATGGACGGAGAAAAACTGTCACAATTGAGTGCATAAAACTGATGCAGTACAGAGAAAAAATTGATGGAGGGTAATTTTGGATTTTTCAAAAAGGGTAAGGGTAATTACATAATTTGCTCTTATTAGTGGGTTAAGTTCCGTGTTTTTAAAATTTTTGGTATCTTTCTCTCCGAATTTGAGAAGCTACTATTTTAAGCTTTTCATTTTTTTGCAAAAAATGATTTTTTTAACAAAATGATTTTTAAAAAATCTGAAACAAACACCCTTATTATCTTTTATTAGTTTTTGTTTTGTATACATATTGATTATGTCAAACTTATTTATTGAGATCTACGCTATAAAATCAATTGGGTTTGTTTCTACCTTAATATCTAAATGAAAAAGAGATTCAAGAGGAAATCAATTTTCTAGATTCAGATACTGAAACTTATTCCTAAATATTGAGATTTTAGTTAAACTAAGTATTTAATCTAATGATTATTATTAAAAGTTCTCATTTTTCACAAATAACAAGTAGTTCTCACATGATAGCTGCATAAATTAATAAATATGTTCTTCATTTTGTATTAAATTAAAATAATTAATCTTTCTAATACATTCCAAAATATATTCGTTGAAGATATAAATGAAAAACATAAAACTTGGTTTGAAATTACAAAGAGAGTAATTAAAAAACGTACCATATTTCCAGGTTGTAATAAGTAGCGATGTTGTTATACTGTGTATGTATGATGTGGTGATAATAAAATCTATGGATCAAGAAATTTGAGTGATGGTAAATACTTGAATAAAATGGAAAGGAAATAGGAGAAAGGAGTGAGATACAAAATAATTGAAAAAACTATGAGAAAGTGTTACTTTATACTCCCAAAAATCATGCCCCAAAATTTTAGCCTTTTTTTAAGGAAAAAATATCTTTTAAAAAAAATGAGATCTTTAATAAAAAAGATATTTTTTTATATAAAAAAAATCTTAAACAAATCTTGTAATTTATTATGACAACGCGACCTGTAATTAATCTGGACTCTATTGAATGTGGAGCGTAGTATGTTTTGGCACATTAATTTCCAGAGAAGACGAATGCATCACTCTGGAGCGTCAAATGAACAATCTATTCCAAATGCAAATAACGTATTAGCAAGCACTGGAAAGCCAGCAGCAATTTTATTCACTTCCAAGGATCATAATTCACAACCACATAATTTTCTTTCACAAATATGTAACATTCATTATCTTTAAATGATCTGTATGCAGCATTTATGATAGTATTTAGCATTTTTCTAATTGCAATATTTTTTCTTTCAGATAAAGGATATGGAATGTTTTTCTTTCGGTTTGTGAAGGCCTCGGTTTATTTATATGTTACCGGTAATGTGAATACAAAATATCAAATTAGAAATTGATGTCGAAAACACACGTTTGGGCACCTAACCTCTTTAAAGCTTAATTGATGGTAATTTTAATTGTTTAAGACTTTGTCAGAAGTTTAATTGGTAGTGAGAGTAAATAAACAGTTTAATTAACACTTAGGTCTCCAGTTCGACTTTTACAAAAGACAATAACTCACCGATTTTTAACGGAAAAGCGAGAACGAGACGATCATAAATATCAATATTGGTCATAGTGGCAAGTTGAAAGATAAAAAAATGTGGAATCCAACTTCTTTTTTCTTTGTCCCATATGAGATTTCTCTGTATTATATTTGCATCTTGTTTATCTTTCTCTTTCATAATCCATATTTTTTTTAAGTGTGCATGCACCTAGCAATGATTAGTATGGTCTTCTTAAACAACACATTTTTTGTTTGACTCAGACAATCAATAAGTCACCGATATAAATTAGTTAAATCCAACATGCTCAATAGATATTGAAGAATGACCTTAGAAATTCTAAGATATTAAATAATAAGTATTAAGCTTACGTTGGTAATTTCCTTGGTTTAAAGCTTAAATTGTCCAATTATACGTTTTGAATGTATTGTTTTATTCTCGCCTCTGTTCCCACTGATATTAGGGTAGAAAATTACACCTTAATTATAATTCCTTATTGTTTTTTCTTTTTTTTTCACGTATATTAATAAAATTAGTTAGTGAATTTAATAATAGTATCTGTTGGAACCAAGTTGGTTTTACATTTAGAGTTTTGATGTTAACAAAAGTATTTTATGAGAACAATTTATTTGACTTCAAAGAGTATGAAAGAAGATTAATGTTTTTGAAGAAAATCTAAAATAAGATTTGATTCAAATTTATAATTGAAGAAAAATCTTAAATAAGATTTGATTCAAAATTATAATTGATGAAAATCTAAAATAAGATTTGATTCAAATTTATAATTGAAGAAAATCTTAAATAAGATTTGATTCAAAATTATAATTGATGAAAATCTAAAATAAGATTTGATTCAAATTTATAATTGATAAAAATCTAAAATAAGATTTGATTCATATTTATAATTGAAGAAAATCTTTGACGAAGTTGAAAAGAAGATATGGTCAAGATTTGAAGAAGATTTGAAGAATATTTGAAGAAGATTTGTAGAATATTTGATCAACATTTTAATGAAGATTTGAAGAATATTTGATCAACATTTAATAAAGATTTGAAGAATATTTGATATGAAGAATTTACAAAGTCAATCTACACAAAATTGGAACAGAATCATTCTGAAGAATTTACAACGTCAATCTACACAAAATAGGAACAAAATCATCATGAAGAATTTACAAAGTCAATCTACACAAAATAGGAACAGAATCAATTTGAAGGATTTACAAACTCAATCTAAACAAGATACAATTCAGAACTAAATAAGGACTAAATTGAAGCCCAAATTTTCACTATAAATAGACACTCAAGGCTGAAGGAGAATAGTATCGAAAAACAGAAAAGAGGAACTCAAGCTCAAAGTTCTCAATTCATCTTAGAGTTCAAAGAGAGAAACACTTGTTCAAGTTAGAAATATCTTTTGAGTGTTCTTTTCTTAACGTGTGAGAGTTATTGTTATTATCAGCTTTGTTAGAAGCAACTACTCAAGTTTCAATCTCTTGTATCCAACCCGATAGTGGTTTAGTTCCTTCTTCAATCTGCGGTCGTCAGGTTGTTAGGAGAAGACTTGGCTTGTAGGGTCAAGGTGGTTAGTTCCTCAAAAGTCTGGGATTGTCAGGCTGTTTGGGAAGACTGACTTGGAGGGTCAGGTGCTTTGTAATTCAAGGTTTTTGAATTAGTGGGTTAAAGCCTTCTGAATGAGGGGACTGGATGTAGCCAAGTTAGTGGTGAACCAGGATAATTCTACGCGTCAAATTATTTATGCTTTCATTGCTTGCTGCTTCTAAATTCGATTGCTTCTACTCCAAGTAAGTAACCAAATCCAAACTAATTTTTAATTATTTATAAATTATTAAAAAGGTATCAACTTTGTGCAAACACAATTCAACCCCCCCTTCTCGTGTTCGCACCTTCAGTATCAATAATGGGTATATTTGAAAAAAAAAATGAATCCATCTAATAATTATAACTATGTACAGAGGTAATATAAACAAAAATAGGCGCAGACTGAGTTTTATTGTCAAATAACTTTGGAATATATATATATAGGGAGCTTATATGATAAGATTTAATATTTATTGCGAGAAACGAGAATTATCAATAACAACCATTAGATTTAATTAACGCATAAGATTAAATTACTCTCTAAAAATATTATATGATTGTATTCCCACCCAATAACTCTTAGATACTATATGCTATAATATCTCTAAATTTATTTTCTTTGTATTTTCGTAACAACTCGAATTAAAAACTCCTTGATAAACATATTATTTTTATTTTTATATTTTTTTTGACTCAAGTATTTAATTTTTATTTAACCTGCATTTTTATTGTTTAATGTAATATTATTGTAAGTTCCAAATTTCAATCCTTATTATTGTAATATTTTATTGGCTCAAATTTCCCAAATTTCAAATTTCAAACTTTGTAACTTAACTATTGAAAATGTTATTTCGGGTTTATATAATCTAACAACTTTTTATTTTATTTAAGCATTATTAATCTAGAAATAACTATTATAAACAATTTATTAATTTGTTTATTGTAATAAAATGGTGGGTGTGGCTAGTTTGAATATGATATTCAAAATTCGCTTTTTACAAGTTCTATATTTAATTTTGAAAATTATTTTTCAAGGGAATTTTTTAGAAATACAAAAGTTTTTCAGATTTATTTTTATTAACAAAAAACGATGATTGAAGAGTACTTTTTGTTTTGATAAAAAATAAAAATGCAGGTTTAATAAAATTATAATTCTTGAGTAAGAAAATATAAAAATAAAAATAAAATCCTTAAATAATCCTATCTCACAAGTGTGGGAAGGAGTTTTATTATTTGGATGCAACATTAAGGAGTTTTTAATTCAAATTATTACGAAAATGGAAAGAAAATATATTTAGAGATATTATAACATATTGTATCCAAGAGTTATTGGGTGGGGATACAGTCACATAACATATTTAGTGAGTAATTTAATCTTATGCGTTAATTAAATCCAAGTATGGAGAACATGGACTTGCCAATCATGATTTAAAAGCTTGTGAATGCACTGCACCAAATGGGGACATTCCCACTAAACTTGCAATTGTCGATAACCATATCTATAAGGATTTTAGAATCACTCTCCACAATGAGATGCAAATACATTATCTCTAAGCCAACTCCAAACCCTGGTACATGCCAAACAATTTAGTTTGAAGAGTATCACATGATCCAATCTTCTTACTGTAGCCCTTGATCCATCTCCCTTCTGAGTTATGAAGAAGTCCATCACAACCTAAAGCTTCTTCGTTCGTCTAGCAAACACTTTCACTATTAAGCTTTAACCAGCCAGTCGGGGCTTTCTCCATCAAATATAGATCGTGTCCTTTATTCGTAGATTGAGATGAAGGGATTGAGAAGTGCAACCATCAATCTCTTTAGTAAAGTTCTTAATTTTTGCCACGAGGTTATGAGGAAGTTTGAAATCAACCTCGAATATAGTTTTGTTTTGCCAATTCCACAAGGACCAACGTGCCATCATAAAAGTTGTCTACCACATCTTTATAGTGGTTCCAATCCTATTTTTTATTGAGATTATTGAAAATCCAGTTCGTGCAATCAAAAGAGAAGAAATCAGTAATTAAATTACATGATACAATGGGGATCCGTACTTGAGTGACATGCACACATTCACGTAGAACGTGAATAGTTGTTTCATCATCTTTTCCGTTCTTGAGCAGCAAACCATACAAAAGTTTTGATCTGTGGGGGCCTCTCCATGACCACATAGAGTTTCAATCCTCTTTCAGGCCTTTGATATTGCCTTGTGGCATCTGATAAGCACTATGAATGGTAAATTGATTTGTTGAAGTACCTCCCCAGCCCAAAGTATGAGGTTCGCCAGCGTCCATAGGGCAAGTTGTTAGAACCAAGTTGGTTTGAGGAATTATGACCCTTACTTGTTTAGATGATAACAAAATCAATATGTGGGAACAATTTAAAACACTAATGTTCTGGTTAAGTGTGCAGTTCCTAGATCAAGTGAATTTTGTAGGATCTTATGGTGTATCCTGTGATGATTAGACTAAGATAAAGGAACACCAAGACTCTGCTTCTATAATGTATTCTAAGTCTAGTAAACGCGTTCTGAAACGCGTCTCTAGTGACCTTGGTAATACAAGCTATGCTATTTTTCGTCTATCTCTGATGACTCCAACAAGCATTTGATTGTCTTACTCTGATAATCTTGACAAACAAGTGATTAATTGCATTTGATGATCGCATCAAGTATTTGATCGTTTGACTCTAATTTATAATATATGCTTTGATTAAAGTCAACATTGTGATGAAGGTCAATGCTCTAATAAACATCCTGAATTCGTTATTTGTCTGAGGTTTATGAGACATGCTCTGATCATCGTATTGTCTGCTTCTTCTATCTCCACACCAAGATACATTGAAACAATTACTAGGATTCGTTTTGGAAAGTTTTCTATGAAAAATCAATCTCAATAAGATTTGATACGAAACTTCATGATATATGTTGATTTCTTGGAATCAGGACAATAACTAGAAATCCTAAAAGATCTTTATAAAAGAACGTGCATTTATCACCTGAAAGAACAAGAAATGCAATACTATAAGCATAATACAATCACCTCTATATTCTTGCTCTTAATCATTCGTTTTACCTAAGTGATGAGAAAAGTTTCTGAGAGTACAACTTTGTAAACACTCTGTTATGAGAAAACGTTAGCCTATGCTTTTGTAACCTAGCCCAACAGTGGATGCTTTCCTCGACTGCTTGACTGTACTTAGCTAGAAGGTTGAGAAAACTTGAACACAGTTCATTTGACTAGTAGGTGTTCAGTGAAGTGCAATTCAATGGTGAATTAGTGGATGAAATCTTTCAAGTTGAAGGGGTTGGACGTAGCTACCATGTTGGTGGTGATTTGAAAAGATTTTGTTTATCCACTCTTTTTTGGTATATCCTCTTTGTTTTACTTTACTTTAGTTTGTTAAGACAAACTCTCAAATTAAGTTTTGATGAAAATAAACAAAGGTTAATTAAGAATGTTAATTATGTTTCTAAATATTATGTTAATTTAATCTGTGCTCTTGAGTGTTTTAGTTAAAGCTAGGAACCAAGCAAAGCAAAGAGATCAAATGAAAAACTAAACAAAACATTCTTGATCATAAGCTGTACAAAACAGAGAATGTTATGCAGAATCAAGATTGATTGTCGCAGCCACTTCACCAATAATTCTCCACTATTTTAACAAAGCTTTTGCCTTAATTCTTTAAAACAATTTCATCAGTACATGGCAAGGAACAAATAGGAATCATTATTACTTAAAGAGGTTCTCGAATCACTAAGATAAATCATCATGAATCAAAGGATGTCAAAACGAATTGTAACTTTCTCCAGTCTGAAACTGTCAAGAAAGTTGAAACAAGACTGAACTTCAAGATTGATTATAAGTCCCCAGATTGTCCAGAAGACTATCAGACCAGATTGATCATCAATCTCCACTTCTGATCATCATTCTCCGTTTTTTAAAAAGAACAATCTCCATTTTCTACAGAAACAAACTTCTCAATTCTGCAAAAGTTGTTCACTCCTTTCCAAACAGTTTTGGATCAAATCAAGTGTCCAGATCAAAGCCCAATAATCATCAAGTATTTTCGAAGCTTAATGGATCATTAAGAGCGCAGGAAATCTGTTTAAACTTGAGCAAAACATTCCAGTCAAGGAAGGCCCAAAGCTGTTACATGGATGGATTATTTTTAATCAGATATGTTGCTTTAGTCAAAAGAAAACAGAGCACTACCAACAAATCTTTCTGACCAGAATTAAATGCTCAAAACGTCTATAAAAGGAAGGCAAATTTGCAAGCATCATTCAGAACTTCAAGTGCCAAGTATTCTCATTAAATCATATTCACTTGCATTCTTGAAGCTATCTCATTCACAAAAAGAATCAGTCTAAAACTTCTATACACTTCCAACTTATCTTACTGAGTTCTTTTTATTTTGAATCTATTCTCAAACAAGAGTTGAGCGTAATCAGATTCAACCAAACATTTTAAGTCATTATTTTGTAAACTCATAACTATAAGTATTGTTTATAGTTTGAGTGTGATTAAAAGAGTTAACGGTAAAATCCTATCAGATTTGTTAGGTGACTTGATTGAATCCTTTCTGGGTGGAAAGGAAGTGTAGTTATAGATCAAGGTTAATCTTTAACTGTGTAACCAAAAGATTGTTTTCGTTCTCTGCACACTTAGTGAAAATCTCACAGTTGTGAGGACTGGACGTAGACCGAGTTGGGTGAACCAGGATATATCATTGTGTGGTATCTCTTCCTTATCTCTATTTACATTCAGTTATTTTTAGTTAAATAGAGAAACTAAAAACTGTGATTTTAACTAATCAAGAACGTTCTCCATTTTCTGTTTCAGAACCAAGAACGTTCTTCGTTTTTGTTTTCATAACCTAGATCATTCTTGAGTTGTTTTTTCTTAAGTTTTTAACAGGAAATTTTAATTAGGCAAGATTATAATTCAAACCCCCTTCCTTGTAACTTGACATTGCTACTTCAATTGGCATCAGATCAAGGTCTCTAAAGAAACACTTTAACCAAGTGCTAGGGAAAAAGATCTAGAAGGAAAAATGTCAAAAGCAAAATGCATTGTTGAAGGAGGATCTTAAAACAGACCACCATATTTTGATGGAACTGATTACTACTTCTGAAAAAAAAAAGATGCAGTTGTTCCTAAAATCTCAAGACACAGGAATGTGGTGCATCATCATAGATGGAGATGTCATACCAAGAGTTGATCAAAATGATTGAAACTCTACTGAGAAGAAAGAAATCGACTAGACATTTGAAGACAAAACTAAGGTACTCCTAAACTCTAAAGCTCAATTATTCTTATCGTGAGCTTTGAGCAGAGAAGAAAGCGAAAGAGTTGATGAATGCACAACTTCTAAAGAAATCTAGGATACACTGCAAATTCATCATGAAGGAACAAACCATGTCAACGAAACAAGAATAGACATCGACATAAGAAAATTTGAGTTATTCGAAATGAATGAAGGAGAAACCATTGATGAAATGTATTCAAGGTTCACAACTATAATGAATGAAATGCGATCTTTGGGAAAGGCTTACTCTGTACAAGATAGAGTAAGAAAGATCATGAGATGTCTTCCAGTCATATGGATACCAATGGTGACAACTATAAGCCAAGCCAAAAATCTTGAAGTATTTGCATTAGAAGAACTAATTGGAACCTTAAGAGCACATGAGGTATTGCTGCAAGAAGATAAACCCTTCAAGAAAGGAAAAGCAATAGCCTTAAAAGCATCTCAAGAAAGCATACCAGTCCAAGTAGAAGAAGAAACAAAAGAACCTGGACAAGAAGATGCTGATGAAGAAATTGCCCTTCTCACTAGAAGAATTCAAAGAATGATGAGAATGAGAGACCAGATCAAGAAAGGATTCCCAAACAAAAGATAAACTTCCAAAACATAAATAGACAAGAGCCAAATCACATGTTTTGGATGTAATAAGTTAGGACATTACAAATCCGAGTGTCCTCTGAACAAAAGGGCACCAAACAGATTTTCTTTCAAAAAGAAATCACTGATGACCACATGGGATAACTCAGATGAATCTGATGAAGAAGAAGATGAAGAAGCCAACATAGGCTTAATGGAAAACACTGAGGAAAATGAGGTAACAAATTCTGAACCCTGTCTTTTTTTGTGAACAAATGGAGAAAGAATTTAATAACTTACTAAATGATTCAAACCTACTCATTCAAAAGTGTAGCTCATTAAAAGAAAAATTTTATAAAGAAAAAGAAGAGAAAGAGAAAACTCAGGCTCTGAATGATAAACTGAAAGAAATCATTCAAAATCTGAAAGAATCTCAGACCAAAGATTTTCACAGTGAAAAACAAGAAATTCAAGAACATTCTGCACTTCAAAAGGAGAACGTTCTCCTGAAAGCTGAAGCTGAACTTTTTAAAAATGATATGTCAAATTTCATTAAAGCTAGTGAAACTTTTCAAAATATCATGGGATCTTAAGTAGGAATATTTGATAAAGTGGGTCTCGGTTTTAATCGAACTCAGAAAACCAAAATGTATGAAAACTTTTTTATTCCGAAAAAGAAGAGAAAGTAAATGCAAGATCAAATGTTCATACTGCAGCAAAATTGGACATCTTGAATTTGCATGTTATTTTAAGAAAAGAGATGAGAAAATCAAGAAAAAACAGAGAGGAGAACGATCTGGAACAAAAACAAATTTTTTTCAGAAAAAGGGAGAACATTCTCCAGTTAAAACAGAAAAAGGAGAAAGTTCTGAAAATTTGTCAAAACCAGTTAAAAAACCGTTTCAAAATCAAGTGATCAAATGTTCTTCCTGTTCTAAGATTGGACACTATAAATCAACATGTCATATTAAGAGAGAATCAAAATCTTGAACTAATCCACAAGGACCCAAGACAAAATGGGTACCAAAAGTTAATGAAACAAAAAATGCAGATTGGATTTCAAGGTGTCAAGAAAAAGCCATGGTTCTTGGACAGTGGCTGTTCAAGACATATGACAGGTGATAAAAACTGCTTCATGTCCTTCATCAAGAAAGATGGAGGATCAGTCACTTATGGAAATGACAATCAAGCTCGAATCAAAGGTAAAAGGACAAATAGTAAGAAAAACTCTGCTCAAATAACTCATGTTCAGTATGTTGAAGGTCTGAAACATAATCTCTTAAGCATAAGTCAACTATGTGACAATGGCTGTGAAGTTATTTTCAAACCCAACCTATGTGAAATCGTAAAAACAAAATCAGGTGAAATATTGTTTTCTGGAACCAGAAAGAAAAATCTTTATGTTTTATATCTTGAAGAACTGCCCTGATGACTCCGGCTTCATATCTATCGATAAAGATAAATAGATTTGGCATAAAAGGGCAGGGCATGTGAGCATGAAAACCATTTCAAAAATTTCAAAATTAGAACTTGTTAGAGGTTTACCAAAACTAAATTTTGAAAAAGACAAAATATGTGAAGCATGTGTTAAGGGAAAACAAGTCAAAAGCAGTTTTCACTCAAAAGAATTCATTTCCACAAACAGAATTCTTGAATTGCTTCACATAGATTTGTTTGTTCCTGTTAAAACAAGTAGTTTAGAAGTATGGTTTTGTTATTGTTGATGATTTCTCACGATACACTTGGGTACTATTTTTAAAACAAAAGGATGATGCTTTTGATGCTTTTAAAATCTTTTGTAAAAAGGTACAAAATGAAAAAGAATCCAACATCATTTTTATATGAAGTGATCATGGAGGAGAATTCATAAATGCCCCTTTTAAAACCTTTCTTGAAGAACTTGACATTTCTCACAATTTGTCTTGTGCAAGGACTCCTCAACAAAATGGAGTTGTTGAAAGAAAAAAAATAGAACCTTACAAGAAATGGCAAGAACAATTTTTGAGGAATCTAACGTTGAAAAATATTTTTGGGCTGAAGCCGTCAATACATCATGTTATATTTTAAACCGTGTATCCATAAGAAAAATCATAAACAAAACTCTATATGAAATCTGGAAAAACAGAAAGCCAAACATTTCATACTTTCACATTTTTGGCTGCTACTGTTATATTCTAAACAACAAAGATATTCTTGGAAAATTGGATGCAAAATCAGACAAAGCTGTTTTCTTGGGTTATTCAACCGACTCTAAAGGTTATAGAGTATTTAATCTAAGAACTAAAGTGGTAGAAATCAGCATGCATATTCTTTTTGATGAGTTTGATGATTTAGGACCGGAAAAAACAAATGAGGAAGAAGATCTGCCAAACATACAGTAGAAAATTGATATGCAGGAAACAGAGATTGATAAACAATCTCCGTATCATTCTCCACCTAAAAGCTGGAGAACGATAGGTGATCACCCTCAAACTCAAATCATTGGGGGTAACAACTGATGGGATTAGAACCAGAAAGTCATTCAAGAATGAATAAAACAACATGACAATGTTTTCTCAAGTTGAACCAAAATTAACTAAAGAAGCCATAATTGATCAATCTTGAATTGAAGCCATGAAGGAAGAACTGCTGAAGTTCGATAAAAATGAAGTCTGGACCTTGGTACCAAATCCTCAAAATCAAACAATCATTGGTACACGTTGGGTTTTCAGAAACAAATCAGAAGACGAAGGTAAGATAGTGAGAAACAAAGCAAGATTGGTTGCTCAAGGTTATAACCAACAAGAAGGTATAGACTACGATGAAACTTTTGCTCTAGTTGCAAGGTTAGAAGCTATTCGTATACTTCTTGTATATGCATCTCATAAACTTGTTAAATTATTTCAAATGGATGTTAAAAGTGCATTCTTAAACGGCTTTTTAAATGAACAAGTTTATGTAAAACAACCTCCCGATTTTGAAGATCAATCGAAACCAAATCATGTTTTCAAACTTACCAAAGCTCTATACGGCTTAAAACAAGCACCATGAGCTTGGTATGAAAGGTTAAGTTCTTTCTTAATCAAAAATGGATTTTCCAGAGGAAAAATCGACACTACACTATCTAAGAAAATTGATAAAAATGATTTACTCATTGTACAAGTGTATGTTGACGATATTATTTTTGGATCAAATAATGAAAAGATGTGCGATGGCTTTTCAAAACTCATGCAAAGTGAATTTGAAATGAGCATGATGGGAGAGTTAAGATATTTTCTTGGATTACAAATGAAACAACATGAAAATGGTATTTTTATTTGTCAAGAAAAATACATATAAGATTTGTTAACTAAGTACAAAATGAATGAAACAAAATTCATGTCTACTCCTATGCATCCATCCTATTCTTTAGACAAAGATAAACATGGAAAATCTGTTTCTGAAAAAGAATATAGAGGAATGATTGGTTCCTTGCTATATTTAACTGCTAGCAGGACAGATATTGTATTTGCAGTAGGATTATGTGTTAGATTTCAATCTACGCCAAAAGAATCTCATTTAACAGCTGTGAAACGAATTTTTGATATCTTGTTGGAACTACTGAACTTGGCCTTTGGTATAGAAAAGGTTCTAATTTTGATTTTGTAGCATATTGCGACGCTGATTATGCTGGAGATAAAACTGAAAGAAAAAGCACCAGTGGAGCATGTCTGCTTCTGGGTGAAGCATTGATAAGCTGGTTCTCCAGGAAACAAAATACTATAGCCTTATCAACCACCGAAGCTGAATACGTATCATCCGCAAACTGCTGCTCACAGGTTCTTTGAATAAAAAAGCAACTTGAAGACTTCTCTGTAAGTTACTCAAGCATTCCAATCTATTGTGATAATACTAGTGCAATTAATTTATCGAAAAATCCAATTCAGCATTCTCGTTCAAAACACATTGAAAGAAAACATCATTTTATTCGCGATCACGTTAACCAAAAAAGATATTGAATTAATCTTTGTTGATATTCAAAATCAGCTTGCTGATATTTTTATTGAGCCTCTGGTTGAGGAAAGTTTTAATTCAATAAAAGAAAAACTGAAAATCATGAAAAATCCTGAAAATTTGCATTAAAACTACTTCTGCAGAAAACGGTGAACGTTTATCAATCTATGCTTTTCAGGCATCTTTCTCTGTTTTTCAACAAACTTTCTCCCCAATCGTCACTTTCCACATGCGCAGGAAAGGCATGTCTTGGCATTTAATGCTTGTGTCTCTAGGCTTTCAAAGGTCACTCTGACAAGCCGTCACTTCGTTTCCCGCCCTCAACACTTGTCACTTCCCTAGAATCAAATCATCATTGTTCTCTTTCTTCAAATACAACAAAAATGTGTTACAGTTAATAACACTCTTCTGTTCCAGAAATTCTTCATCTCCCTCAACCTTCGTTTTCCAAAAACAATGGCTTAAACCAAACAATCCACGCGCAAAAATGCATGCACAGATACACCTTCACCATCATCTTCACCCTCACCATCCTTCAGTCGTTCACCATCTCCACCACCCAGACCAACTCCTCCAAGACATTCGTTTGATACTTCTTTTTCAGACTACCTCTCGTCTTCCCCTAAAATCAACCCTAACTCCTCCATTCCTGAACCTCTGTCTACTGTTCTTCCTCCTCTTTACTCTTGCCCTTCTACTAATATTGCCCAAGTTCCCCCACACTTGCACAAATCCTTCATAAATCCATCTCCACCAAAGAAATTTGTCAATCCCCGAGCACCAAAAAGACGCTCAATGGGAGTCTTGGCAGAAATTGGGACTTCAAGAACCCCAATCATAAAACCCCTCTGATCAGATGAATCATCTGATACCCCTCCTCACTCAACCCCAACAAAACCCACAAATCCTGCCACTCCATCAAAATCTTCATTTTCATCTGAACCCTCTCAATCAACTCCTCCAAATCAAAAACGGAGATTGATCAATGAACTTTTCTCTTCTCCTACACAATGCTATCCCACAACTCGTCCCCCAAAAACAAAAACCACCATGACAATTTCTCAATTTCTGGCAAGAAAAAGTTGAAACATTCACCAGAGATTTAAAACCACTGCACCTAAACAGAAATTCAACCACACTCCATTTTCCTCTCCAGAACGTTCTCCAAATCAAGAATGTTCCCCAACCCATGCACCTTCACCCACCAAAAACCAACAACGTTCCCCTATCAGAGAATGTTCTCCTGTCCCTCCCAATTCACTTGTTCCTCAAACAACCTCTTCACCTTCTCACGAACGTTCTCCTTCCCACGAACGTTCTCTTGTCCTTTAGAAATCTCTCTCTCCGACTCAAGAACGTTCACCTACAGAAGAACGTTCTCCGTCTTATACCCCCTCTCCTTCACAACCCACCAAACGACCCCTTTCACCTCAATATCCTTCCTCTCCCACCTCTGATTCTTCATCAGACTCTGATTCCCCTGCACAACCTTCTCCACCTTCTAAGAAAGCCAAAACTCAAACCACTCCTCTAATTCCTCCCACAGCTACCAAACTGTTGAAAACCAAATGAGATCAGAGACCCATTAGTATTGGACGAGTCTTTGTCATTGACAAACTCGTAGTAGATGGCAATGCTTTCCAACACTTCATTGATGCTCTAGGATGGACTGCTTTTCTACAAACATCTGAGCATTACTATCTAGATGTTGTTAGGGCTTTCTACTATCAGGCTCAAACATTCCCTGATAAATCACTTCTGATTTCCAACATTAAGGGAATTGAGATAAAGTTGACTCCTGACATCCTTGCGTCAATCTTGGATCTCCCTACTGAAGGTGCTGCTGTATTTGGAAAATCTTGGTATGCAGCTGTCAATCTTAAAGAAACTGAAGTTTTATCTGTTCTATTTCAAGAAAACCCAACCAGATATCTCTCCACTTACCTTCGACCCCTCCCAAAAATATTTAACAACATGAGTCAGCATACTCTTCTTCCCCACTGTGGAAGGCATGAGTATGTCTCTGACAATGATGCGCTAATAATCTACCATCCCATCAACTGTCAGTGCCTCAATCTCCCTCATCTAATCCTTCATCACATGATTGTTGTTGCAACCAAAGACTACAAGAAGAATATTGTTCCTTACGATATGATTCTAACAAAGGTCTTTAAACATTTTAACATCCTTCTATCCACTGAAAAATCCCTTCTAAAAATATCCAAATTCTCCACACAAAAAATCGCTCACATGAAAATTACCGTCACCAGACAACCTTCCCCCACTTCATCACAATAGCCTGCCCCTAGAATCTCAAAAAGGTCTGCCCCAATCATTTCTTCTTTTCCATCCCCTCTAAAGAGAAAATGCTCTACAAGAAGAAGAGCTGATGTCCAAGACCCAACATCACATTCCCCATCTCCAAACAGAGCAGCTGAAAATGCTCAAGAACATTATCCAGAAAACCAAGAACGTTCTCCTGTAAACAAGGAACGTTCTCCAAACCATTCTCCAGAGTTTCCAACCTTCTTTGTGTTTCCACCACCACCCACCTTATCTTCCACTGACTTCATCTCCTTCTCCTAATACTTTCATTCTCCACCTGATCCCATGACCACTCTACTTCCCCATCAAAATGTGTTAGCCATGTCGCCTGCCTATATTTCCCCACAAACAACCACTTCATCCATTTTTGGAATCCGTCAATTTTTGACTTTTCCTGCCACTCCCGGACCTTCCATTAACCAAACTTCCTCCTCCCAACCAAATCCTCGGCCTCTACCTGCCTCTCTCCATACCATCTCTGCTCCATCAAGCAGTGCTGCTCCTGTTCCTCCTCCAATCATGACTTCTCCAAAAAAACCTACAAACTCAGAATTGATGGCAACCCTGCAACTCCTTTTGGCTCGACAGACTCAGCATGATTTAGAGTTTTCCATGCTGCGGTCTTGGCTCGCAGAAACGCTTGCCCCCAAGCTCGGTGTACCTCCTCCTCCTGTTCAGCCTGCTCCTGCTCCTGAACCGATTCCTGCTCCTTTCAAGTCTGCCTCTTCAGAAGGATCTTTTTCTCTTTTCTTTTTGTATGACAAAGGCGGAGAATTAATTTTAGTTTTTATTCTGATAATTAATATGTCCTTTTTGTAATCAGGATCTTATACTTTGTAATTTGCGATTACATTATTTTAAAAATCAATGAAATATTCATTATGCTGAAAATATGATTGCATTATCTATTTCACTATTATAAAAACATCTATTGCAATTGAGGGGGAGCTTTTACGCTCTTCAAAATTAAAATTAGAATCAGAATTAAAATCTAAATTAACCTGTTTGTCATCATAAAAAAGGGGGAGATTGTTAAGACAAACTCTCAAATTAAGTTTTGATGAAAATAAACAAAGGTTGATTAAGAATGTTAATTATAATTCTAAATGTTATGTTAATTTAATTTGTGCTCTTGAGTGTTTTTATTAAAGCTAGGAACCAAGAAAAGCAAAGAAATCAGATGAAAAACTAATTAGAACATTCTTGATCATAAGCTGGACTTCAAGATTGATTATAAGTCCCCGGATTGTTCAGAAGACTATCAGACCAGATTGATCATCAATCTCTACTTCTGATCATCATTCTCCGTTTCTAAAAAGAACAATCTCCATTTTCTGCAGAAACAGACTTCTCAATTCTGCAAAAGTTGTTCACTCCTTTCCAAATAGTTTTGGATCAAATCAAGTGCCCAGATCAAATCCCAATTATCATCAAGTATTTTCGAAGCTTAATGGGTCATTAAGAGCGCACGAAATCTGTTTAAACTTGAGCAAAACGGCCCAGTCAAGCAAGGCCCAAAGCTGTCACATGGATGGATTATTTTTAGTCAGATATGTTGCTTTAGTCAAAAGAAAACAGAGCACTACCAACAACTCTTTCTTACTAGAGTTAAATGCTCAAAACGTCTATAAAAGGAAGGAAAATTCGCAAGCATCATTGAGAACTTCAAGTGCCAAGTATTCTCATTAAATCATATTCACTTGCATTCTTGAAGCTATCTCATTCACAAAAAGAATCAGTTTGAAACTTCAATACACTTCCAACTTATCTTACTGAGTTCTTTTTATTCTGAATCTATTCTCAAACAAGAGTTGAGCATAATCAGATTCAACCAAACCTTTTAAATCATTATTGTGTAAACTCATAACTATAAGGATTGTTTATAGTTTGAGTGTTATTAAAAGAGTTAACTGTAATATCCTATCAGATTTGTTAGGTGACTTGATTGAATCCTTTTTGGGTGGAAAGGAAGTGTAGTTACAAATCAAGGTTGATCTTTAACTGTGTAACCAAAAGATTGTTTTTCGTTCTTTGAACACTTAGTGAAAATCTCACAGTTGTGAGGACTGGACGTAGCCCGAGTTGGGTGAACCAGGATATATCATTGTGTGGTATCTCTTCCTTATCTCTATTTACATTCAGTTATTTTTAGTTAAATAAACAAACTAAAAACTATGATTTTAACTAATCAAGAACGTTCTCCGTTTTCTGTTTCAGAACCATGAACGTTCTCCGTTTCTGTTTTCATAACCAAGATAATTCTTGAGTTGTTTTTCTTAAGTTTTTAACAGGAAATTTTAATTAGGCAAGATTACAATTCAAACCCCATTCCTTGTAACTTGACATTGCTACTTCATAGTTTAGTTATGTTAAAAATATTTTAAAAAGAAACACAATTCAACCCACCTTTCTTGTGTTTCTCGCTCTACAATTGGTATCAGAGCACATTTTCAAAGTTGAGAAGTTAACCGTGTTTGAGTAAAAATATGTTACAAGTGGAAATGTTAAGAGGTCTCCCTTATTTGATGGAGAAACATTCGAGTACTGAAAAGACAAACTCAGAAGTTTCTACATCTCTCACGATCCTATACTCTAGAAAGGATTCGAGTACATAGTTAAAGATGGCTTTGAGGCTCGAAAAAATGCTGATGGCGTGGAAATATCTAGAAAGGATCTCAATGCTGATAAAAAAAATACATAATGCATCATAAAGCTAGAACCTTCATGATGAATGCTATCACCTTCAAAGAGTTTGAAAAATGCAACAATAAAGAGTATCTTTGATGCTATAGTTCTCAACTATGAAGGAAATAAGGAGGTATAAGAAGCCAAAGCAAATATCCTTGCAGGAAGTATGAACTCTTCAAGATGGAAAAAGATGAAGACAATGAGACAATGTTTTCTAGGTTCCAAACTTTGGTTTCTTGATTGAAGGTTCTCCAAAAGAGTTACACTACCGCTGACCACATCAAGAAGGTTCTCTAAAGTCTTCCCAACAAGTGGAGACCAATGGTAACAACTTTTCAAGAGGCTAAGGATCTAAACAAACTGTCTTTGGAAGAGCTAATGAGTTCATTCAGATCCAATGAGATTGGACTAGTTGAAGATGAACCCAAAAAGAAGTCAAAGTCTTTGGCTCTGAAGTCCCAAGGAAAGAAGATGATCCTTAAGGCTCTACAAGCTATTGAAGACTCAGAGGAAAGCAAATTGGACAATCAGAGTGAAGACTCAAATGATGAAAAGTTTTCCTTATTTTCAAAAAAATCAAGCCCATGTGGAACAACAAAAAGAAATCGTTTCCCTAAAGAGATCTCAGATGGTCCCAAAAATAGCAAAAAAAGAAAGTGAAAAATTAGACAAGAAAATACTTGATAAAGGAAAATCATATTGTCCTAAATATGAGTGCAAAGAGCCAAGTCATTTCAAATCAGAATGTCCTAAACTTGATAAAGAAAAATCCCAGAGGAAAGACTTCCAAAAAAAGAAGAAAGGTCTTATGCATACTTGCGATGACTTTGATGAATCATCTGATGAAGATGAAGGGCATGCAAACATGGCTCTCATGACAGATACACATTTGAATGATGAATCTATTGATGAAGAAATTGTGGTATTATCTGACCTATGTCGCAATTAACTTTAAGATATGTTAAATGGGTTTCTCAACAAAAATCATAAGGTTTTTTTTTCTTTGAAAACTTAAGTCTCTTAGAAAAACTCATGGCATCTTAGCAAATAAATGAAATTCTCTTGAAAAGGAGTGTGAAAATATAAAAGGGAAAATCTAACTCTAAAAGGAAATGTTTCAAAAACTTCACATGATAAAGATTGCAATTCTGTTAAGTATGAAATAGCCTTTCAAGAATTTCTTGCAAACGACATTGACAAAAGCAAACAAGCTTCTACGATCTATGACGTTAGGAGAAACGATAAAACATAACATTGGTTTTGAAGAACCAAAGGAAAATCCTAGGTTTAACCTATGATATTGCTTGCGTATAATGCATAAAGAAAAGTCACAATAAAAGAACACGTTCTATGCAAAAAACATGGAAAGACAAGACACATTTCAGAACCAACAAACTAGGACCCAACCAAATTTGGGTACCTAAAAATAAAATAATCTATCTTGCAGATATCCTTAGCAACAAAGTTAAAACACCAATCATGGTACCTAGATAATGGATGCTCACGACACATGACGGGATAATAGTCTATGTTCTAAGACCTAACCCTCACGAACGGACGATTCGTAGGTTTTGGAGGTGATCAGAAGGGTAAGATCATTGAGTACGACATAGTAGGTAATGGTTATCTTCCTTCTATTAAAAATGTTTTAGTTGTAAAAGGACTAATACATAACCTGTTGAGAATAAGTCAATTAAGCGACAGTGGTTATGATGTTTTCTTCAATCAAAACTCATGTAAGGCAATAAGCCAAATATATGGATCCATACTATTTACTGACCAAAGGAAACACAACATTTACAAAAATAAACTTATTTGACTCGAATAAACAAGAAGTAAAATGTCTTAGGTCTGTAAGTGACGAACAAATGGTTTGGAACAAAAGATTAGGACATGCTAATTTGAGGTTAATCTCTAAATTGGAAAAACTTGATTTAGTCAAAGGCTTGCCAAATCTTAACTATGGATCATATGTTATTTAAGCATGTCAGAAAGGGAAACAAACAAAATCTTCTTTTTCTTCTAAAAACATTGTTTCTACTTCTAGACCACTGGAAGTTTTACATTTTGATTTATTTGGCCCTATAAAGACTGCTTATGTTAGTAGTTAAAAGTACAAACTCGTTATTGTTGATGACTATTCCAGATGAACATGAGTAAAGTTTCTAAACACAAGGATGAGTCACATAAAGTTTTCACTACTTTATGCAAACAAGTGCAAAATGAAAAAGACTTTTATATAGCAACGATTCGTATTGATCATGGGGGTGAATTTGAAAATAAACTCTTTGAAAACTTATTTGAAGAGAATGGAATTTTACATAACTTTTCCTCTCACAGAATACCTCAACAAAACAATATTGTAGAAAGAAAAAACAAATCCCTTCAAGAAATGGCACATACCATGATTCACGAAATGAATGTTCCTAAACACATTTGGGCAGAAGAAGTGAACAATGGATGTTATATTTAGAATAAAATCTATGTTAGATCTATTCTCAATAAGACTATTTATGAACTTTGGAAAGGAATAAAACCCAACCTTTCATATTTTCGTCAGTTTGGCTGCATATGCTATAATTTGAACACCAAAGCGAAGCTTGCATATGCTATATTTTGAACACCAAAGGAAAGCTTGCATATGCATCTTCTTGGGATACTCTGAAAGTTCTAAAGTCTATAGGGTATGCAACAAAGAAACACTGATTGTTGAGGAATCATACCATGTCAAGTTGGATGACAAAAAGCTTGACCATAAAAGTCAAAGCTAGATGTAGACTTTGCAATTCTACAAATTTTAGAGGAACTAGGTATGTCAGAGGAACGAGATATATCAAAGAAAATAAAAATTTCAGAGGAACCATCAAAATCAAAAGATATGCATGAGCACTCAAATTAAGATCATCAGGAATCCAAACTTGGATTGCAATACAAATCCTCTCATCTAGACTCTCTAATCATAGGAAGTGAAAATGATCCTCTAAAAACCAGATCCGCTCTAAAAGAAACGTCTATGTTTGGAATATTATCTAAAATTGAACCTACAACTATAGACAAAGGTTAATCAGATGATGGATGGATACTGCATATGCAAGAAGATTTGAATCAATTCAAAAGAAACGATGTATAGGATCTCGTCCCCAAGCCTAAAGAAAAGAAGTCAATTGGAACCAAATGGATTTTTAGAAACAAAATGAATGAAAAAGGTGACGTGGTTAGAGACAAAGATAGACTTGTAGCCCAAGGATACAATCAATAGGAAGGTATTGATTACAATGTAACTTTCGCCCTTGTGGAAAGGTTAGAGGCTATCAGACTTCTACTTTTTTTTGCTGTATTTAATAAAATTACTCTATCAAATGGATATGAAAAGTGCTTTCTTAAATGGTTACATAAATGAAGAAGTGTATGTCAAACTACCTCCTAGCTTTGTACAATCTTAAACATGCTCTAAGATCTTGGTATGATAAACTAAGCAACTTTTTATTAAACAATGATTTTGAAAGAGGTCAGGTTGACACTACTTTATTTAGAAAATCATATGAATTTGAGATGAATGAATGAATTTGAGATGAACATGATAGGAAAATTAAAATTGTTTCTTGGAATTCAAATTCATCAAAACACAAATGGTGTACTCATTTAAAAGGCCAAATACACAAGAGAATTGCTTAAGAAGTGTAAAATGGATGATTGTTAGTCCATGTCCATACCTATGCATCTAACTTGTTCTCTTGATAAAGATGAGTCAAGTTAAAAGGTAGATCAAAAGGTATCATATGAATGATAGGCTCTCTTCTGTACTTAACTACCTCTAAACCTGATATTCTATTTAGTGTGTGTGTGTGTGCTAGATTTTAGTTTGCCCCTAAAGAATCCCAGTTAACAACTGTTAAAAGGATCTTTAGATATCTAAAAGGCATTACCAACCTTGTTTTGTGTTATAAGCCATCCTCTAAGTACAAGTTAGTGGGTTTCTTTGATGCTTACTATGCTGAAGATAAGCTAGAAAGGAAGAGCACCAGTGGAAATTGTACATTCTTTGGTGGAAATCTAATTTCCTAGTCAAGAGAAAAATAAGGGACTATTGCATTGTCTACAACAGAAGAAAAGTATATCTTAAAGGTGCAAACACGAGAAGGGGGGTTGAATTGTGTTTGACAAAGTTGGTAAATTTTTGCTTATTTGATGAAGCTTGGTAGGTTTCTATGAATTACTTAGATAAGAAGCAACCGGGTTTAGAGGCAGCTAACTATGAAAGCATAAATAATTTGACAAATAGATTTATCCTAGTTCACCACTATCTTGGCTACATCTAGTCCCCTCATTCAGAAGGCTTTAATCCACTAATTCAACCTTGAATTACAAAGCACCTGACCCTCCAAGTCAATATTCCCAAACAACCTGACAACCCCTGACTTTTGAGGAACTCATCACCTTGACCATACAAGCCAAATCTTCTCCTGATAATCTGACAACCCCAGATTGAAGAAGGAACTAAACCACTATCGGGTTGGATACAAAAGATTGAAACTTTAAGTGTGTGCGTCTTACAAAGCTTATAATAGTAATAACTCTCACACTCTAAGAAAAAACACTCAAAAATGTTTCTCATTCAAACAAATGTTTCTCTCTTTGAACTCTAAGATGAATTTGGAATTTTGAGATTGAGTTATTCTACTCTTTTATGATTTTTCGATGATTCTACAGCCTTGAGTATCTATTTGTAGATAAAATTAGGGCTTCAATTTAGTCCTTGTTTAATTCTGAATTGTATCGTTATTCCTAGTTTGGTCAACCATGATCTTATTTAAAAATAATTCTGAACAAGATACTTTTTGGAAATATGTTCTTTAGCCAATTCTTTATTTCTGAATTCAATCTGAGTAATTCTTATAGATTGATTTTGTTGAGATTGAGTTTGTAAATTCTTCAGATTGATTCTGTTCGTATTTTGTTCAGATTGAGTTTGTAAATTCTTCAGATTGATTCTGTTCATATTTTGCTCAGATAAATCTTGATCAAATGTTCTTCAAATCATGACCATATATTCTTTTCAACTTCATCAAAGATTTTCTTCAATTATAAATCCGAATCAAATCTTATTTTAGATTTTATTCAATTATAAATATGAATCAAATCTTATCTTAGATTTTCTTCAATTATAAAACTGAATCAAATCTGATTTTAGATTTTCTTCAATTATAAATCTGAATCAATGGTTAAATGTATGATATGCCTCTTGTGACACTGAATTTATTTGTCCATCTGGTCAATCTAAATTCAATTAATCTTGAATAGGAACAATTCTTCCTCGTAAGTTGTGACACTTTGACAAGTGTTACTCACTTGTGTCCACACACGCCTGCTAGTAATGGGTAGAAACTAAACCGGTTTTGGCTTTTCAAATTTGTTATCACTCACGACTCTTACAACTTTCACACTTTTTTTTTAAACTGATAAACTTCCCTTGTTCTCCTCGAACCTCTCCCGCTTCAATGGCTTTGAGTTCTTCCTCAACACTCTCAACCAGAAAAGTCTTCTATGTTCCTACCTTGCAATGCAATATAGATTAGTTAGAGATTCTTCAAAAACTAAAGGTTGACTTCCCAAACCTAATAGCGTATGAGTTTGATTTCATTGAGGACTTTACCAGAGTAGGTTGGTTTGAATATTTTAACCTAGATTAAGAGGACACTTTGGACGTTCTAGTTAAGAGTTTTGGATGTTCGTTGATGCAAACTTAGACAAAAAAATATCAAGCACCGTGTTAGGTCTTCCTATGAAGATCACTCAGAAATCCCTTGCTTCCATCACTAGATGCCCAGATGAAGGCAAGCTGATTGAGAATGAGTATGAGTCAAAGGTTGGCTTATTTAGAATCTACAAAGTGTTATTTGAAGACCCCAAGATGAACGCTAAATCTATTCATCTTAAACCTAAGTACAAAGTTCTTTTCAAAATTCTGATTCATTTTGTGGTGCCCAAAGGTGGGTTGGTGGACCACAATAGTAAAGACCACGAGAGTTTAGTATGGAACATCTCTCAAAGGATCAGGGCGAACCTTCCCCACGTCATCTTGGAACAAATGAGGTCTAGTGTCATTAACTCTATGACAGTGAAAATTAGGTCTAGTGTCATTAACATGTGTACGGATGTGTTAGTCTGACCATGACATGGCTCCGATTTGTCTACCTCTACTTAAGGCTTCACAAGTGTTTGAGAAGAAGAGGAAAATAGTTGTTTAGACTCTGAGGATGGAAGAAGATGAGGAAGAATAAACCAATGTCGATGAAGACACAACACCCCCTTTAGAGGAAGAGATGGAAGGTACAACCAAACTTTGAGCAACCTATTCCTACCCTCCATCCTGAACCTAAACCAGAACCTTTCATACCTTCTCCCCAACATACTAACATAATTAGCCCTTCATCAAACTCTACACCTGCTACCCCTACTACCTCTGACTCTAACACCTTAGCTGAAATGTTTGAGGATATCCTGGCTGAACATTTTGCCTCCCTTCGTTACAGAGCCCATCCTTTCCTTCTTTAGCCAAACACTCCAACTCAAACACCTACCTCTTCCACCCTAGTACCATACCCCACTTCACCGAACCTTGTGAATCCCCCTATCTATTCATTTTTGCGGTGAACATAACGAAGACGCCAATAGACACTTCACAAACTTCTTTGAATTGTGTGGAACAGTGAAAATGGATGGTTGTTCTGAAGAAGGCAAGAGATTGAGATTATTTCCATTGTCACTGAAAGATGATGCTAAGGAGTGGCTTAACTTCTTTCTTGCCAGTAGCATCACCACATGTGACGACCTTGAAGATAAGTTCTTAGAACAATACTTTCCCTCAGCTGTATTCGTTAGAAAGAGGCAAGAGATTTCCAGTTACAAACAGAAATAGGGAGAATCTCTTCGTGACACTTACAAGAGGTTCAAAAGTTTACTAGCAGGATGCCCAAATCATGCTTATGACGACACTGCTCAGATGCAAATATTTTGTAATGGTTTGAGGCCTAGCACTAGAATTATGTTGGATGCTACAGTAGGCGGTTCTTTGAATTACAAGACCGCATCAGAAGCACGCAAAATGATTGAGATCATGGCATCAAATGAACAAATGATGTTGTATGATAGAGGTGGTGGGTCAACAAGTGCTATATTGGAGTTGAATGTCATGGATGTTGGGTTGGCTCCGAGCAGGTTGGTCTCAAAACAGATAGAAGATGTTATCACCGCTGAGATAAAGAAAGGGATGGCAGCTCTAAATATACAACCCCAAGCGGCCCCTACAGGGTGTAAATTTTGTAGAGGAGCACATAAAAATGGAGCTTGTGAAGCACTGGATGAAAATGATATAGAAGAACTAGAAGAGGTGAATTTTGTGGGTAACAATGGGAAGCAGAATAATCCCTGCTCTGGTATGTACAATCCGGGTTGGAGAAATCATCCAAATTTTTCATGGAAAGATCAACATGGTGGATCTCAAGGTCAACAAAGAGCTCAAGCAAATCAAGCTCCACCTCGGAAACCTGCTTGGGAGAGTGCTATCGAGAAGTTAGTAGCAGCCACAAGTTCTTTCATTGAAGAGTCAAGAGCCATCCAGAAAAATCACTCAGCATCAATAATGAATCTGGAGACCCAACTGGGTCAACTTGCTCAACAAATGGAACAAAGAGTGCCTGGAAATTTGCCTAGTGACACAGTTCCGAGTCCGCGAAAAAATGTCAATGCCGTGACAACGAGGAGTGGCAAGGTAAGTGAACAAGTACCACCTAAAGCCAAACAGAGTTGAAGTACTTCAACTTCAACCCACTCGGAGGAAATGGTCACCCAAACATCAGTAGAGGAGCACATTGCTCTTGAAAAGGAGGAAGAACATGTGGTATAGAAAAAGGAGACACTGCAAAAACCAGAAATTTGACTTCCATTTCCTCGAAGATTAAAAAAAGGAAGAAACTGAAAAACAATTCAGTATATTTCTTGATGTTTTAAAAAAATTGCAAATCAACATTCCTTTTGCAGAAGCATTAGAACAGATGTCGACATACGCCAAGTTCATGAAGGAGATTCTATCAAAGAAAAAAAGTTGGTGGTGAAACAGTGGTGCTTACCGAAGAGTGTAGTGCTATCCTATAGAGAAAGTTGCCACCAAAGCTCAAGGACCCTGGAAGCTTCTCCATCCCTTGCACTATTGGAAATAGAACTTTTGGGAAGGCCCTATGTGATCTTGGGGCTAGTGTAAGTCTTATGCCCTTTTCCATATACAAAAAGCTAGGTATTGGAAGAGTCAAAGACACACAACTGATGCTACAGTTTGCAGATCGCTCAATGAAACACCCATATGGGGTGGTAGAAGATGTGTTAGTCAAAGTGGATAAGTTCATTTTTCTAGTGGATTTCGTGGTACTGGACATGGAGGAGGACAATGACATTCTTTTGATTTTGGGGAGACCGTTGTTAGCAACAGGGCGAGCTATGATTGATGTAGCGGATGGAACCTTAACCTTAAAGGTAAATGAAGAAACCGTCACTTTCAACATTCTAAAAGCCATGGAACATTCAAAAGAAAGAGAAAGGTGCAATTGAATTGAGATCTTAGATGCAATATTCGAGGAAGAAATTGAGCATCAAGCACCCATTTTGCCATTAGAAAGAGTGTTATGCCTACCCCAAGACGTTGTTAAGGAAAGTGAAGATCCAAAGGTGAAAGAGGTTTTGGCCATGTTAGAAGCATCACCATCCTACTTCCCCCGTTTCCCTACTAGATGGGAGGAGTTGAGAGGGAATGAAGACAAGTCCTTAGATAAGAAGAAAGAGACACCACTGATTGAACTCAAGCAGTTGCCTCCTCATTTGAAATATGTATTCCTGGGTGAAAAAGATAAAAATCCAGCCATCGTTAGTGCAAGCTTTAGTGAGTTACAAGAAGAGAAGTTGTTGAGAATTCTGCGGAAGCATAAGGGTGCCATCGTTGGTCCATTGAGGACAATCATAAACCAGTTGTACAACCCTAAAGAAGATTGAATCCAGCAATGAAGGAAGTGATCAAGAAAGAAGTAGTAAAGCTCCGAGAAGCCGATCTCATTTATCCCATGTCAGATAGATCTTGGGTGAGTCCCGTCCAAGTGGTACCAAAAAAGAACGAGTTAATTCCTACACGAATAGTTACAGGGTGGAGAGTTTGTATTGATTATAGAAGATTGAACAATGCTACGAGGAAAGATCATTTCCCGCTCCCTTTCATTGATCAGATGCTTGAGTGGCTAGCTGGACATGAATATTACTGCATCCTAGATGGCTATTCGGGATACAATCAGATAGCAGTTGCACCCAAGGATCAAGAGAAAATTGCATATACATGTCCGTTTGAGGTGTTTGCTTATCGACGGATGTCGTTCGGGATGTGTAATGCACCTGCCACTTTTCAAAGGTGCAAGATGTCCATATTCTCTTATATGATTGAGAAACATATCGAATTGTTTATGGATGACTTTTCTGTCTTTGGTTCATCTTTTGATAATTGTTTGATTAATTTATCTCTTGTATTACAAAGGTGTGAAAAATCTAACTTGGTCCTAAACTGGGAAAAATGTCATTTTATGGTAGGAGAGGGAATTTTATTAGGCCACCAAATCTCCCACAAGGGAATCGAGGTTGACAAGGCTAAAGTGGAAGTTATTGAAAAACTTCCCCCTCCTACAAACGAAAAAGGCATTAGAATCTTTTTAGGCCACGCTAGATTTTATAGAAGGTTTATAAAAGACTTTTCAAAAATTGCAAAACCGCTTACAAACCTACTTGTGAAAGACACACCTTTCAAATTTAATGAGGATTGTTTGAATGCTTTTAACAATTTGAAAAATAAGTTAATAACTGCCCCCATTATCATTGCACCTGACTGGTCACTACCTTTTGAAATCATGTGCGATGCTAGTGATAATGCTATTGGGGCAGTCCTGGGACAAAAAAAAGATAAGTTGTTGCATGTAATCTACTACGCTAGTCATGTTTTGAATCAGGCACAACATAATTATGCCACATCTGAAAAAGAATTGTTAGCCGTAATTTATGCTTTTGACAAATTTCGATCTTATTTATTAGGATCGAAAGTTATTGTTTACACTGATCATGCTGCCTTGAGGTATTTGTTTGCTAAGCAGGAATCGAAGCCAAGGCTACTCAGATGGATTCTAGTACTACAAGAGTTCGACATAGAGATCCGAGATACGAAGGGATCAGAGAAGACTATAGCTGACCACCTATCTTGATCGGAGAAAGTGGAGGAGGATGATGACAATAAACCTATTCAAGACTAATTCGTTGATGAACATATCTTCTCAATTGCCAAGGCACCTTGGTTCGCTGACTTTGCTAATTTTAAGGTATGTGAGGCAACTCCATCTGATTTCACCTACTAACAACGAAAGAAGTTTATCCATGATACCAAATTCTATGTTTGGGATGTACCTTTTCTTTACAAAAGAGAAGTGGATGGGTTATTGCGAAGGTGTGTGCCTGAGGAGGAGCAAGAGAAGGTCTTGTGGCACTGCCACAACTCTGATTATGGGGGTCATTTCAGTGGGGATCGAACCGCATCAAAAGTTCCCCAATCAGGACTATTCTGGCCTTCATTGTTTAAAGATGCATTCAACTATGTGAAGAAGTGCGATCGATGCCAACGCACCAGTAACATTTCAAAACGGGATGAGATGCCTCATAATCCTGTATTAGAAGTAGAAGTGTTCGATGTGTGAGGTATTGACTTTATGGGTCCATTCCCATCCTCATATGCAAAAGTTTATATTTTGGTGGCGGTAGATTATGTCTCAAAGTGGGTTGAAGCAATTGCTACACCAACCAATGATTCGCAACAGGTCATCACCTTTCTCAAGAAGAACATATCCGTGCGTTTTGGCGTGCCTCGAGCTTTGATTAGTGACGAGGGCACTCACTTTCTAAACCGGAAAATGGAATACCTTCTAAGGAAATATAATGTGCGTCATAGGGTGGCAACCCCATATCACCCACAAACCAGTGGGCAAGTTGAAGTATCCAACAGGCAGCTTAAGCGAATCCTTGAAAAGACAATGAATACCTCAAGAAAAGATTGGTCAACGAAACTTGATGATGCACTTTGGGCCTACCGAACAGCTTTCAAGACCCCACTAGGTATGTCGCCGTACCAAATAGTGTACGGTAAAGCATGTCATTTGCCTCTTGAATTGGAGCATCGAGCATTTTGGGCGACGAAGTACATGAATTTTGGCTTGGTCAAGGCAGGCAAATCAAGGATTCTTCAGCTTCATGAGTTAGAGGAGTTCCAGAATTTTGCATATGAAAACACCAAGTTATATAAAGAAAAAACCAAGAAGTGGCATAACAAAAAAATTACGTTCAAGGAGTTCCAAGAAGGAGAACTAGTTCTTCTCTTTAACTCAAGATTGAAGTTGTTTCCAGGAAAAGTAAAGTCAAGGTGGTCGGGCCCCTTCAAAATCATCATGGTATTTCCATACGGTGCTGTGGAGTTGAAAGACACACACTAAAACCGGAGTTTCAAAGTGAATGGACAAAGACTCAAACCATACTTAGGGGGAGAGTCAAAAATTTCGATGGAGTCCATCAATCTGATCACCACTTGAAGAGTGGAATGTCAAGCTCAAGACACTAAACGAGCTCTTATTGGGAGGCAACCCAAATTCGTATCCTTTGCACGGTATTTTTGCATTTCAGTTTCATTTTAATCCATTTATTTTTAATTTTAGTTATTCATTGCTAGTTGTATTAGTTCTTGATGTTTGGTATGAGCAAGGAATCAAAAAGATGTGTTGGGGATTGATTTTACTATTCAGATTCGCATCAATTGCGCCTGAAGCGCAGCCTCACTTGAAGTGCATTCTAGAAAGTTTATTACTATCAGCGCGCGCCGGAAACACATTATCCGCGCTTGAAGCGCATTTCACCAGGACTATCACTGGCCTTGCGCGCCTGAAGCGCATTTATCCGCACATGAAGCGCATTTTAGGCAATTGAAACTCTGCCAGCACGCGCCTGAAGCGCGTCCCTTGCGCTTGAAGCGCATTTCCTATATTGGGTCACTGTTCGCGCGCGCCTGAATCGCGTCCCTTGCGCTTGAAGTGCATTTCACCCAGTTTGCCACTGCCCACGCGCAAGGCTGGGTTATAAACCCTTGTTTCTCACACAAGTCTAGTACTTTATTACTGATACATACTTCTTTATTACTACTCCAAGTCTAGTACTCAATTCAATAGAGGTAAGTCTTCCTCCCCATTCAACCTTTCTTCCATCATCAAGTAAGTTTTCTCACATTGTTACTATCAACTCCTTCTTGTCTTCATTTATGCATGTGGGTTATTTGAATTCGAAATTATGTTAGTATTAGAGATTGTTCATGGATGCATGTTGGTTGTCTGAAATCGAATGTGTGTTAATGTTGGAAATCGCTCACTTATGACTTTGGATTGTTCACTTATCTCATGTTTTACTTTGAATACAAAATCTGTAATGCACTCCAACTGTTTGAGAAAATGACACAACCACTTTTGCATCTCAATTACCACAAAATCTTTAATGCACTCCAACTGTTTGAGAAAATGACACAACCACTTTTGGATCCTAATTTCTCAATGGTCAATCTATGGGCATTGTTATCTTTCGGAATTTAGTTGGATAAATTCGGGCCAACTACTGTGGTTGTTTTATCAAGGGGATGCATGCTCAAACTAATTCTCTCTAACCTTGAATGTTTGAATCCTGGATGTGCTTAATTGTTTTGCAGGACCTAATGGCAGCCCAACATAAAGCAAAATGCACTAAGGTCACAGATACATCGTCTTCCCAATCGCATGATGCATTCTTATTCAAGACCATGGCAACACAAGATTTTCATGCCAAACTCCCCACAATCAAGAAGTTTGTGAGTGAGAAAAACTTTGAGTTGGAAAAAAATGAATTTATTGACAATTAGGTGATGATTGCTGCTAGAGGATGGGAGAAGATGACCACAAATGTTACCAAAGCAAGCAAACCACTAGCAGTGGTATTCTTCTCCAATGCCTCTGATCTGAAGTATGACTAATCAATTCCACATGATCAATTTGTGAGTTACGTGAGAGGAAAAAAGGTGCCCTTCACGCCTCAAGTTATCAATGCAATCTTTGGTCTGCCGAACTATAAGGATTGCCGTTTTCAAGCTATGCAGGTGGTAGTGTTTTTTTTTTATGTTATTTTTCTTTCTTTCCTTTCACTAAATGTGTACTATGATGAAGAAGTTGTAATAACATGCATTTGATCTTAAGTTCTGTTTGGGATTTTGAAATCTAAATTTTATTTCTTTGTTCATATCATTGGTTGTTGAAGTTTCAAAAAAATAAATAAATAACTTTTGTAGTGGCATGGTTAGCATTATTTTGACAGCTCATACTATTTCTTATTACCCTAGCTGTAAGCCTTTGAGCATAAACACTTTAATTCTTTGTTGTGTGATTATCCAGACATGTGTTGTCCCTTCAGAACTTGCATTAATTCTGACTTGCATCAATTCTGACTTGCATCACTTGTTATTTATGCATACATTGAGACAATTTTGTTTATTCGTTTGACTTTAATTATCCAAAGACCTGACTTTAATTAAATCACCTTACTTGGAGTTAGGTACCTTACTTAAAAACCGTTGAAGTTTGGGGTGGTGGTTCTCAAAAAATCAAAAAAACAAAAAAAAAAAATCAAAAAATC
>JBBPBP010000001.1:32798810-32836766 GCA_037974735.1 Cicer chorassanicum
AAAAAAAGAAAAAAAAAAAAAAGAAGAAAAAAAAGTTTAGTTTGTGTACTTTGATAAATTATATCTTGGTTCTTTTTTCAATGTTTGAGAATCTCCACAATGAAAATGCGACGAAAAAAAAAAGTGGTTGAATAATTTGAAAATGTGTACCTAACTCCAATTAGTGAAGCCTACAATCCTAAAATGTCCTACACTTACCTAAGCCCCATTACAACTCGAAAGTCCTCCAAAAGTGTATGTGTATATTGCATTGTGTTTGCTAACTAGAATTTTTTTTCAAGCCTATGGTAGCGTGATGCATGTTCTAGGATTTGAGTGATAAATTCAAAACCCTTCTAAACACTTGAGAGAAATTTTGGTGAGATTGTTTGAAGAGAGTTGAACTTGATGAATGAATGCTAAAGTGTACAAATTGTGTTGTTCTTTTTGTAAGCAACCATGGAGCATGATGAATGTCTTGTAGTAGCTAGGACTTTGAAAATTGAGTTTGATTTGATTTGAGAAATTGAGTTTAAGTTTGCTCTTAACTGTACCAAATTTGAAATTAATTATTGCTTGGGGACAAGCAATAGATTAAGTTTAGGGTTGTGATGACTCTTCATCACATGCATATTTTTCATTGTTTTTAGTCTTATTTATCTTAAATCATTAGTTAAATTAAGTAGTTATTTGATATATTTTATTGATTTTATTTCTTTGAGTTAATAAAATGTTGGTAATTTTATTTTCTTGATTAAGTAGGGATTTTTTTCGTGATTTTACATTGCTTTTTGTTTTAGTGCAATGCTGAATTTTGGCGAGAAATGAACATTACCTATATGGAGTATGTCAGTCATATCTAGAGTTGTAGATGTCCAATTGGAGTCAAACTAAGTGAAAATGAAAGCTAAGATCCATAGCTACAACTTTAATGAAGACACCTAAGCCAAATTCGGACTCCAAAGAGGCGAACAATGCAGAAAATGTCAAACAAAAGAAGTTGTGCGCCAGAAGCGCAACAACCGCGCCTGAGGTGCATTATCAGGCTGAAACCTGTGCCAGGATGCGCTTGAAGCGCAAAAGTTGCGCCTGGGGCGTGTGGCACGCGACAACAGTCATTAAAATGCATTTTTTTTTCACTTTCTAGGCTTCTTTTTGGCTATTGGGAAGCTTTGAGACTTATGCCCTAGCAGAGAAACTCAAAGACGACTGTTTCTAACATCATTGGAGCAGTTTCATCAAGAATCATTCATGAATCATTCTTCTTTAATCCCTATCTTTTGTATCTCTGTCATGAGTAACTAAACACTATTTGTTAGGGATGACTGTAACAAGATGAAACCCTTATTTTTCTGATTTGATTTCTAGTTATATGAATGAGTTTATTGAATTATTTTTCTCATCTCTGTGCTTAATGCTTTTTATTGCTTGATCAACATTTAAATGTTCTACGATTCCTATTTTGAAACGGAAGTGGACTTTATGAATGCTTGAGATGAGAAATTCATGAATTTGTAGTCTAGGGATAGATGCAGGTCATGAAACCAATTAAATTAGTTGCAAAGGCAATAGTTTAACAAGAGAATTCTTATACGGGTAGGCTTAATTCTAATCTTAAATCCACTAAGGAATTAGGGGTTACTTTGGAATATAAGGTTCGGTCACTAGGAATTAGGGGTTACTTTGGAATTAGGGCAAGAATAACAAATAAAATTCGGTAATAATTCTATAAAGGAATTCAGTAACTAGGATCAAATTAGACACCAAGGTTAATTTTAAAGGATCCATTTTTTTACTGTTGTAAAGGATCAATTTTCTTATTATAAAGGATCAATTAAGACATCCCTGACATTTTTCTTATTATAAAGGATCAATTTTTTACTGTTGTTAATTTTAAATATTGTTTCAATCAATTCGGAAACTTTTTGTTCAATTTAGTAATCAAATGTAATTCAATAGTAAAACGCAATCCTTGAGTTCGACACTCGGTACTACCGTTTTATTACTACTTGCAATGATTCAGTACACTTGCTTAAACACTACCACCTGGACTGGACTATTATGAAATGAATGCACTAGTGGCCATAATTAAACTGTAAGACTAGTCGTGTCAATGGCTAGCTACCAAGGCTGGTTCATGTATCAACTAGATGTAAATTCAACATTCCTCAATGGACCATTGGAAGAAGAAGTCTATGCAAGACAAACACCAAGATATGAGATAAAGGGCAAGGAAGACAATGTGTACAAGCTAAGAAAAGCCTTATATGGCCTAAAGCAAGCTCCTAGGGTCTGGAACAAGAGGATTGATAGATTTATCCAAGAACATCAATTTGAGAAGTGTGTGAATGAGCATGGAGTATATTTTAAAAGGTCAGCAGCCCTACCTGCACTACTAATATGTCTCTATGTTGGTGACTTATTAGTAACTAGCTGTGATGAAGCTGAGATAGACCAATTCAAGACTAGAATGAAAGAAGAATTTGAAATGTCAGACTTGGGAATATTGTCCTATTTCCTTGGAATTGAGCTTGTCACGATGATGAATGGAGTATTCATACACCAGAAGAAGTATGCTATTAATTTATTGAAGAGGTATAGTATGCAAGACTGCAATGTCACAAGCATCCCTTTAGAAGTAGGGTTGACACTGTCACAAGAAGGAGATGAAGAGGTTATTGATCCCACAATTTTCAAGCAAATGGTAGGATCATTGAGGTACCTGTGTAATACAAGACCTGTCATAGCTTATAGTGTTGGATTGATTAGTAGAAACATGGAAAAACCTAGAGTACCTCCCTACTTGGCAACAAATAAGATATTGAGATACATTAAAGGAACTATTGAATATGGCATGTTATATCCTAGGAGTTCAAATGAAAGTGAAGCTGAATTGATTGGATATATGAATGTTGCCTGGTGTGGAGACAAGGATCATAGGAAAAACACTATTATCTATGTATTCATGATGAATAAGACACCAATTTCACGGTGTTCGAAGAAGCAATGCATAGTAGCCCTATCCACATGTGAAGCTGAGTCTGTGGCTGCATCAATGGGAGCCTGTCAAGCCCTATGGCTGGTAGAATTGATGGATGAGATTCGATTGAGTAAAGAAGGACCCATGAAGATATTGATTGACAACAAATCTGCAATATAGTTAGCCAAGCACCCAATTGGACATGGAAGAATTAAACATATTGAGACACAATTTCACTTCCTAAGAGATCAAGTGGTCAAAGAAAAATTGAAGTTGGAGCTTTAAAGCACAAGTGAGCAAAAGGTAGACATCCTCACAAAGCCATTAAAGAGATTGAAGTTTCAAGAAATGAGAAGCAAGCTTACTGTAGCATCCCTAACCATTTTGAATTAGGGAGAATGTTGAAAGAATAATTTATAAATATAGTTAAAGGTTGTTAGAAAGCTGTTAGAGGTTGTTAGAAGTAGTTAAGGAGGTTAATAGTTTGTTATCAATTTACTAAGTGTTTGATATAAATGGCAAGTGCAAGCTCAGTTTCTTATGCTACAACTAATAACAGATGTTTTGATTCTTTCACTTTTCTTTCTTCCACACTCAATCATCTCAACCAAATAAGTGTTCTAACACCTCTTACCGACAAATGCGTACTTCTCCAAATCGAGAGATTCCTCGTCATGTTGTCAACCACCGGTGTCCATGAGTCACACCTTCTCGAGTTCGCACCAATGAGAAGTCTCAATAATTTAACGGGAATAATATCAATGAAACAATTGAGAAAAAAAGATGAAACTTGTAAAAAAAACTCTCATCTAAATTAATTTCATAGAGATGTAGTTGAATTATGAATGCACCAAAACTTTTTAAAACTCTCATCTAGCCTTAATTTGTTAGTACAGAGGCGCACCTAAGAGGGTGGGGGGTGAATAGGTGTTTAGAAATTTTCTGGTTTTTAAAGACTTAGTGGATTATTTTTCTAATTAGGATTACTGTATGGAAAAATGTAAATGACAGAAAAATAAATAACACAACAATTTATCTTGGTTCCCCTTACAACCAAGGGTACATCCAGTCCTCTTGCACACGACAAGAGATTTTCCACTATCGTTAGAATAAGTACATGTCTAACTCTAAGACTTCTATTACGAACTTCTAACAATCTGCCTAAGATAGCACACCACTATCCTAGTTTACAACACTTGAAGAAAGTACACCACTTTCCTCAATTTACACAATAACTTGAATTGTTTTACAACAATGACTTTGACTGAAATCAAGAGGGTATAACAATTAAGTACAATGATAACAGTCTCATATAATTTCAAGTACAACAGAGAACCTTTCTCAATGATATGACAATGTAAAAATGTACTTGAAATATGAGAGTAAGACTTTGAATAATTCAAAATATTTCAGAAAGTTTGTTCAAAGTTGTTCTAAGATTGATGTTAAAGTTCTTAAGTTAAAACTGAATATATGAAGTATTTATACTCTTTACACATCACTTCAGATCAGTGGAAATCATTCCTAGAGGTTTGATGAACATATGCTACTGACTTGAGTTTGGATTCGGCTACAAGATGTTATAGTCGAATACAACTTTTATTTTTGTCAAAAACAACTTGATTTTCAAATATTGTGTATGCATTTTGACATTTTGAAAATTCTTTTGATGCATATGCTAAAATGGAAGGTTCTCATGTGCATTTGAAATATAACAATATTATATTGCATCATGTACCTTAAATTATAAGTCTTTTAGCATATTGACAATAGTTGACTTGATTGTTGACTTCTCTTTGAGCTTGCAACTTGATCATTTTCCTTGGTCTTTGTCTTCATAAAAAACATAAGTATTTTACATAATTGACAATTCAAATTCTATACATATTAGGTTCTATACATATTAGTTTCTATTATTAATATGGATAGTCAATAACAAAATTTATATTCTTTCGTTGATTATCTAATTGACTATATAAGTCTATGTAACCCTTGATGTAACTTAAATTCTCTCAATTATGAATAATATTCAATTTTCCTTTCTCCATTTATCTCTTATCAATGGCTTAAATCAAAAATCGTAAGTTTGTTATGATCATGTGTAAGTTTGTGTATCATACTCTATTACTATATATTTTGCAAGTTTGTGTATCCTACTCTATTACTATATATTTTGCAACTACAACTGTTAGTAATTAATTGTTAATATGGTTCGTCTTTTGTCGAGGCTGGAGATCAAATTCACGACCTCCTTATCACCCTACTCTTTCACCTAAGCCAGCAAACCAACCTTATATCGCTTAGTTATTGCACTTTCTTAAAACTAAATACATCATATTTGTGTGATTATGGTCTCCACATATCTACTATCTATCTAAAAAACATAAATTACCTTTATAATCCCAAAATGCCCTCACTTGCTCCCACTTTCTTTTCTTTGAATAATGATGACACATCATCACTTTTTCACTTATGTTACGCAATATTGTAATTTTTCCTCTCCTCATTTCATAATTCAAATTTCCTTTTCTATATCACCCTCTTTTTTCCTTATTTTTCTCACCACTCTCTACCTTCCCATCTCTCTCTTGATATGCTCTCTCTCTCTCTCCATACTTTAACTATCACAAATAAATAAAATGCAACATTTTATCATCACAACCATTAAAAATGAAATCTTTAACTACCAAAATAAAAAATGCAACATTTTACCATCACAAAAACCTTAAAAATGCAACCTTTAATAATCACAAATTCTAAAAATGCAACATCATAACTGATAATACTTCCAAAAATAACACTGCTTCTAATGTTCATCTCCCGTTAATAAAGAACTAGAATTCTATTATTTTTTCCTGTTAGTTCTCTTCCCGATTGCACGAATTCAATTTTTGGATAAAAAATGAAGATCATGAGAAGCATAAATCTGCTCAAGAAAAAACAAAAAATGTGAGTAGTTTCTTCAACAACAAAATAGATCATAAAATAAAATTAATAACAAAGTTCAAAAATTTAGATCTTGTGGAAGAGAAAAAAAAAGATGAAGATCAATATACCTGGCTTGAATAATAAATGGTTTGCAAGATGATCATAGAAGGTTGAAGAAGAAAAAAAAGAGAAACTTAGTAGTTTGTATGATTTTGGGTGATGAGAAATAAGAAATTTGTGAAAAGAGAAAAAGGAGAAAAGATAGAGCAGATAGTGTTTGTGTTGTTAAAAACTGAGATCAATTAGTCACTAAACCAAGAATGTTTTTGGTTTTAGATTGAAGATTGATTGAATATAAAACTGAGATTGATCAGATTGTAAAAAGAAGAACGTTCTTGGTTTTTGTAAAACAAAATTAAAGCTTGCAATGCAAAAATTAACAGACACAATTGTTAACCCAGTTCAGAGTTAAACTCCTACGTCTGGGGGACTGGATCCGACTTTGAATTATCACTAATATGAGATGAAATGATTACAATGTTTCTACACTCTTTTCAGAACTGTAACTTGCCTTATTGCTCTACAATCAACATTGCTTACTTTGGCTTATACACTAGTTGGGTACAATTAGGAGCAACAAACAAAGTAGTTACAACTAATTAACTGAAAACTAATAGCCCAAAACAGATTGCTTGTAAGTAACTATATCTCCAAAGACTTCTAATTGAGTACCACTTATTTACAATTCTCCACCTTGGTACCAAATGAGAAACTTCATATTGTGATTCTCCAAATCGTATCCTCTTAGTCCTTGATCTCTGTTTCTGGACTTGATTTGCAACATATCCAAACAGTGTTTGAATTTTCTAAGTGTGACAGGTTTTGTAAACATGTCGGTAGGATTATCACTTGTGTGCACCTTTTCCACATTTATCTCACCCCTTTCAATGACATCTCTTATGAAATAACGTCTGATGTCTATATGCTTGGTTCTTTCATGATACATTTAATTTTTACTCAAATGAATGGCAGTTTGGCTGTCACAATTTATGCAAACAGACTTTCTTTTGACACCAATTTCAGTGATCAATCCTTTCAGCCAAATTCCTTCTTTCACTGCTTCAGCAAGGGCAACATATTTTGCTTCTGCTGTTGATAATGCCACTATATGTTGAAGATTAGCTTTCCAACTGACTGTGTTGTTGAACATTGTGAACACATATCCGGTAAGAGATCTTTTTTTTTTTTTTTTAATCTTAATCTCTAGCAAAATCAAAGTCTACAAATCCTTGGTTTGGTTTTGATGGTTTTGAACTTTTGCTGTATTCCAAAAACATGCTTTGAGTTCCTTTTAGGTACCTTAGAATCCATTTGATAGCTTGTCAATGGCTTATCCCTGGATTTCCCATAAACCTGTTTGTGACATTTACAACATGAGAAATGTCTGGCCTTGAGCAGACCATAGCGTACATGATGCTCCCTATGGCACTAGCATATGATATTATCTTCATGTCTTATGTTTCTTGGTTTGTGTTTGGTGCCATGGCTGAAGAAAGTTTGAAGTGAGCTGCAAATGGAGAGCTGACAGCCTTTGATTCACTCATATTGAACCTATTAGGACCTTTCCAATGTAGCTCTCTAGGGAAATTATCAGTTTTCCTTGCTCTCTAATTCTAATGATTTCCATTCCTAGGATACTCTTGGCTGGCCCCAAATCCTTCATCTCAAATTCTTTCTTCAGCTGGCTCTTAAATTTTTCTGTTTCTTTCATACATTAAGATGCTATTAGCATGTCATCCACATATAATAGCAAGTAAATATATGTTGCTGATGATATTTTTTTGTAATACTCACAACTATCAAAATTACTTCTAGCATAACTTTGACTAAGCATGAATGAATCAAATCTCAAATACCATTGTCTTGGTGATTGCTTTAGCCGATAGACCCACTCCTCATTTCCTCGAGTCCTAAGCCATCTGGTTGTTGCATTAAGATTGAATCATTTAGATCACCATGGAGAAATGTTGTTTTGACATCCATCTGCTCTAATTCCATGTCAAAGTGTGCTACCATGGCTAGAATTATCCTTATAGATGCATGTTTGACTACAGGAGAAAAAATTTCATTGTAGTCTACACCTTTCCTTTGAGTGAATCCCTTTGCTACTAGCCTTGCTTTGAACCTGGGTGGTTCAACTCTTAGAATTCCCTCATTCCTCCTAAAGATCCACTTGCTGCCTAAGATTCTAGAGTTGACATGTTCAAGTATAAGTTCCCAAGTGTTGTTCTTCTCTAGTGATTCAGCTCCCCAATCATAGCTAAAATTGATTTGTCTTTGTCTTGAGACCTGACAACTTCATTGTAGTTCATGGGATCTTCTTGTATGATTTCTTTAGCAGCATGTAATGCATAACTGGCCGTGTCTGCATAACCATATCTTTGAGGGGATTTTGATGTCCTTCTTTCTCTGTTCCTGATGAGGTTATAGTCACCTAATTCCTGTTCTGTTGGATTGTCATGGTTTGGAAATATAGCATGTTCAGCTAGGTTTGTATTAGTTCTGTCTTGTTGAGCCTGTTGTTGTTCTGAAACCAAGAACGTTCTCGGTCCCAATTGTTCTTTCTCCTTTTCTGTAACTTGCTCCACCTCAAGATCAAACTTCTCAGCTTCAATTTGATGTGAAACTTTATTTGCAGCCTTGGTTAAGGACTTATACAGATCAGCCTCATGAAACTTAACATCTCTTCTGATGATACATTTCCTATTTTTAGGACACCATATCCTATAACCTTTTACACCACTTGGATATCCAACAAAGTACCCTTTCTTGGCTCTAGGAACTAACTTCCCTTCCTTTACATGATATTATGCAGCACACCCAAATACCTTTAGGTGATTGTAATTAGCAGCATGTCCAATCCACATTTCTTGAGGGGTTTTGAGTTCAATTGTTGTTGAAGGACCCAAATTTATCAAATAGCAAGTTGTGTGGACAACTTCTTCCCAAAACTGTGCAGGCATACCTGCATTCGACAGAATGCCTCTCATCCTTTCTAGCATTGTTCTATTCATCCTTTGAGCTAGGCCATTTTGCTGAGGAGTGTGTTTTACAGTCTTCTGCCTGTTCACACCATGAGTTTTGCAATAACTAGTGAATTCCTCACTGCAGAATTCAAGACCATTGTCTGTCCTTAGAGTCTTAATCCTTTTGTCATTCCTATTCTCAACCATAGACTTCCAATCTTTGAAGGTTTTGAATGCTTCATCCTTGCTTTTGAACTTGTAAATCCATACTTTTCTACTATAGTCATCAAGAAATGTAATGAAATACTTGTTACCTCTATGTGAAGCAATCTTTGCAAGGCCCCATAGATCACTGTGAACATATTCTAGAATTCCTTTTGAGCAATGTTTCGTTGTAGAGAACTTGACCCTATGCATCTTTCCATACACACAATGCTCATAAAATTTAAGATCACTAATGTTGTCCCCATCTAGCATTCCTTGTCTGTCTAGAACTTGCATTCCTTTTAGACTTACATGTCCTAGCCTTTGATGCCACAGGCTGGCTTTGCTTGATGCTTGGACTGCCACTGTTGCCATTCTTGTCACTGCTTGACCATTGAGAAGGTAGATACCATGATCCCTTGTTCCCTTCATGATTACCAATGATCCTTTTATGACTTTTAGAGTTGCCATCCTTTTATAAACAGCCAGCTTCTTCCAGCATTCCTAGAGAAATTAAGTTCCTCTTCAGCTCTAGAACATGTCTGACCTTTGACAAAATCTTCATGGTTCCATCTTCCAACTTCGGCTTGGTTGAGTGAATTCCAAATACCTTGTAAACTGATTTATTCCCTATAATCATCTTGCCTCCATCAGTTTCTTTGTAGTCAAGAAATTAATCTCTATTTGAGGTCATGTGAAATGAACACCCTGAGTCAAGCACCCAATCATCATCCATGATTTCAGTTGAATTTGCCATAAGAACTTCTGTGCTTTCATATCCTTCAGAGGCTATAGATGCATTTCCATAATCACTATTTGATCATTTCATTCCTTTCCAATTTTTGCATTCTTTCTTGAAATGCCTCTCTTTCTTGCATATGAAACACTTCATTTTAGACTTGTCCTTTTCTTTATTCTTGAACTTATTCTTCTGTTTTTGATTCTTCTTCCCTGCCTTGGCCTTGACAAACAATCCCTCACCACTGCTTTCTTCTTTCCCATCTGACTTCCTCTTTAATTCTTTGGAGATTAGTGCAACATGTACTTTTTCTAATGACAAAGTCTACCATAAAGGAATGTATCACACAGATTTTCAAGAGATCTTGGCAATGAATTTATAAAAAGTTGGGCATGCAGATTGCATCTTGAAAGTATATATCTTTTGTTTTAAGTATAAATGATTAGCTAATGATTTTGTCATGCATAAAGATTCTAACTTGAGCCAAATACCTGCTGCTGAGGTCTCCTTTGACACTTCCCTCAGTACCTTGTCTCCAAGACTCAAGATTAGAGCGCTATGAGCCTTGTTCATGACATCCTTCTTCTCCTTTTATGAATGTGTGGATGTGATGTCTTTCTCTCTTCCCAGTGCTTTTGCCAAACCTTAATGAGCCAACAGAGGTTTCATCTTGAGACGCCATAACCCAAAATCATTCTTCCCATCAAATTTTTTCTAGTACATACTATGTTGATGCCATCTTTCCTTTGAATCGAATAGCCAATGCTCTTGATACCAGTTGTTGTTAAAAACAGAGATCAATCAGTCACTAAACCATGAATGTTCTTGGTTTTAGATCGAAGATTGATTGAATATAAAATGGAGATTGATCAGTCACTAAACCAAGAACGTTCTTGGTTTTTGTAAAACGAAGATTGATCAGATTGTAAAGCGAAGAACGTTCTTCATTTTCTGTCAAACAAAATTAAAGCTTGCAATGCCAAAATGAACACACACAATTGTTAACCCAATTTAGCGTTAAACTCCTACGTATGGGGGACTGGATCCGAATTTGAATTATCACTAATATGAGATTAAATGATTACAATGTTTCTACACTCTTTTCAGAATTGTAACATGCCTTATTGCTCTGCAATCAACATTATTTACTTTGACTTATATACTAGTTGGTTACAATTAGGAGCAACAAACAAAGTAGTTACAACTAATTAACTGAAAACTAATTGCCCAAAACAGATTGATTGTAAGTAACTATATCTCCAAAATCTTCTAATTGAGTACCACTTATTTACTGTTTGAGTTTTGGGCGATGAGAGATAGAAGAAATGTGTGATTTTTGTGATAATAGAATAAGGAGTTAAAGGAAGCGTTTTTAAGGTTTCTGGTGATTCAAATTTGCATTTTTACTTTTGTTTTTAAGATTAACATTTGAAATCCCTATTGCCTTTTGAGTCTTTATTATTATTATATGATCACTCCATGTATTTTATTCACATTCTGTTATTTATCACAGTTTTTAATTAAAGTTTTGTTTTTCTGATAAAAAAAATATTTGTCATTTTTACCTTGGTGTTGAGCAAATAGATCTTACCTCAAATATGAAAGACCAAAAGAAGCATCGGCATAATGCGGTGGAGATTAGATATGATAATTAATATGGGTCTTATAAATATATTATAGTAGGTTTTGTTTTCAATGTAGTTTTCTTGGATATAGAAGAACATTGGAAAGTCAACAAATTCATTTTTTAATATATACCCTTTTATTTATATTTATATTTTTTTACATTATAATTTTTTATTCTTGTTTTATCTACCAAGTTTTTGAATCAGATGTAGTGGATGTTGTTAGGGATGTGCATGGTTCAAAAACCAAACTGAATTGCACTACATTAATAGTGCAGTTCAGTTTTTAAAAACCACTTTAAAGAAAACATGTTATTTTTTGAACGAGTTACAGTTTAGTTCAAAACCAATTTAAAACCGGTTTATAATTATTTTGAATTATTAAAACCAATTCGAACCAGTTTTTATTGAATTGTTTAAAATCAGTTTTTCAGTGAATTTTTTAAACGATTGATTTTAAAATCAATTTAAAATTAGTTTTAAGTGATTTTTTTAATAAATATATTGGTTCCAAAACCAGTTTAATTGTATTATTTGTAACAAAAACTTATTTTTTAAGTGATTTTGAGTCCATAAATACATTTCTCTTCTTTGATAATGAAAACTACAATTATGTTTCAACTATCAAATGATAAATTTTAAAAATTAGACACAAATCATTCAATCATTCGAACAATAATTGAAGAATTGAAATAGTTTTTCAATGTGGCAGATGTAGTCGAAATAGTGGTTGCAATGTCAATGTCGATGCAAGGACAATCATGAACTAGAAAAAATAATTCACCAAAAATGATGTTATAAATCAAATTAGTTCAACACATCCAATCAATCACCTAAAGGAACTAGTTGATGTTTTTGATATGCCGTCTAAACTTAGTTTCTTAAATGGAGACTCAGACTCTTCAAGTAGTTCAATCTCAAACAGGACATCTTCAATAATCACTACCAATTTCTTATCTTCATCAGCATTGTGATAACAATATCTTCTCTTGGCACCAAGAACAACATGTCTCCAAACATAGTCACTGTTAATTAATGTAGATGCATTTCATAATATTCAAAGACAGTATCTGCAAAAAAGTGAAAAACAAACTCAGTTTTAACCAACTTGAAAGTTGGAAGCAACTTAACAAAATGAACAAAATAATTCATACCTAGCTCTAGTCATAGCCACATTTGCTCTTTTTATTAGAAAGAAATATAACAAGTATCAATTATTTACGAGTGTAATAGAGGCCGAACAACTTGCGGCATCTTGGGAAGAAAGTATTTCTGCAGAACAAAAACAAGAAAACAGACATTTCATTATGTATCAAGTAATAATATAATAAGTAATAGCACCATGTTAAATACACCTTTATGTATCTTACCTTGTTCAATTTTCTCAAGATTTTCAAGTTCCTCACTATTAATAAATGATAAAGATGCTTCGTCAAACCAATCTTGGGTACAAATAAGGGCTTCCACGGTTGCCGGTGTCAAAGAGCTACAATAAGGATCAAGTACTCTTCCTCCAGTACTGAAAGCAGATTCAGAGGCTACAGTGGATATAGGTATAGCCAGCACATCTCTTGCAATTCTTGCAAGTATAGGAAATCGACTTGAGTTCACCTTCCACCATCTAAGTAAATCAAAATCCGGACAAGGTTTTTCTAAACGTTCATCCAAATACTCTCCTAATTCAGATTCTGGTGTACTGCACTCGTATGATATGTAGAATTCAGAACAATCATAAGGATCACCAACTTCATTACAAGCACCTAACAAATTAGAAGAATTACCTAGAGGTGACACCACCCTACCAGAATACTCCTCATGGATAGACTTCAAACATGAATCTAATTTTTCTTTCGAAGAAGTGGCGTCATTACTAGTGTAAATCTTTTTTGTTATCCATATCACAAGCTTTACTTTTCGTCGCAGGTCTAAAACCATAGCAATCAACAACAACATATCCAGGCAAGTAGGATCTCCCCAATATTTCTCGTATTCCGCCTTCTTCTTTTTAGCCATTGACTTGGCTTTTTTATCTTCATTATTACACATTTCAACAATTTTCATCCCGACACCGAAAACCTCAAACATATACAAGTTGCTTGTTAAATAAGAAGATCTTGGAACGCGTATGTAGCTTCATGAAATAACTTCAGGAATAGAAGAATTAAAGCAACATGCTCACAATCTTCAGGTGTAGGCACACCTTTTTGCTTATTCACTTCATTAATATATTTATGGCATTTGAATTCAAACTCTGTAAAGGCCTTTTTATGTTTCAAAGCAACCTTCAACATTGTGTATGTTGAGTTCCACCGAGTCTGACAATCTAATCCAACATAACCTTTATAATTTAACTCACAATCAATACATTGCTTAAATCTATCAAACCTCAAAGGAGAATGTCTAGCATATTTCACAGCTCCATGAATTATCAAAATAGAATCATTTATTAAGCAATTTAAATGAATTCAGATTTTTGGAAACGAAAGTTGAAGATATTTTTGGAAAGTAAACATGCCCTAAGATATTCACTATTGTTAAATTCCTAAAACCCTTGTGTTGGCGGAGTTTTTTTTCTGACGGTTTTGTGGTTGTGTGACCTTTGTTATTAATAATCAATGATGTCTTACATATGAAACACCATACAGGCCATTTTATAGATCACCAAATTGACAAATTGTCGGTTGATCTCACTGTCTCCAATTGATGGATTCAGCGGTACATACTTGCTCTAGATATTTATAATTGCTCAGGATTTGGTCTTTCTTACTATATTTGAGATTATTTATATCTTTCTTTTCTTTATAAAAAATTACTACTAGTTTATAAAGGGAAATAATTGAATGTCGCATATTTTGGAATCTCATGTATAAATATGCGTTAAGTTTCTAGTTCAATTAGCATAATGTAATCCTACCCACCCACCTAAACAAAATTTATGATGCAACAAGGTGTTGTATGATATACATATTTTGGGCTTGATTTGTGCTCATTTTGCAAAGGAATTCTGCATATTATATATTATATACTAATACTAGTAGTATTGTCTAAATTGATTTCGACAATAGCCATCTTTGTTTTTGTATGTTTTTGACATGTTTTGGGGTTTATGAGTTGTTGCCTAAGCATACTGTTGATGGTTGTGTTTCTCAGTCTCCTATAATTTATTCTTTCGTGTATTCTTGTGTCCCTCTTTAACAATCATTGGCTTCATTGTTAGTTATTTCCTTTCACGTTTTCTTGTTGATTCTGAATTGAGTATGACATTTTTTTGGAGATTTTTTGTTGATATTTTTCTTTTCATAAGAGACTATTATTTCCATTTATTTCAGTATGTGCTTTCACAATGATTCAAAGCTGTTGCAGTTTTTTTTTCGTGTTTGATGTAGTACTGTGAAAATTTCTTTTTAGATCCCCTAATTCTTCTAATCTAGAATATCGTGTTTGAACACAAGGGTTTTAGGAATTTAGCAATAGTGAATATCTTAGGGTATGTTTACTTTCCAAAAATATCTTCAACTTTCATTTTCAAAAATCTGAATTCATTTAAATTGCAAGCAACAATATCAAAGACTCCACTGTGACAAAGAAAAGGTGAAAAGCTTGCAAGGAGAATGCATTTATGGAAATAATGTAAACATTGTTTTGACATTTTCAAAATTTCTAGAAATAGTAGTTTGGCTTTCAAAAATTGTAAAAGAAAATGGTGAGAGAAATATTGATTCTTGTTTTTTCTAATGCTTTTTAGTTTCAATTGAAATGAAAACATGTTTATCCATTGGCCTCCCATGCAAACGATCATTTAAAAATTATATCATGTACCACTTATTGGACAAATATAAAGTAAAGATGGGGGACCCAAAATTGCAAAACCAGTAAGAAATAAGAAGTAAAAAGCTACAATTTATTCCATTGCAGTATTATACACATATGGCAGCATGCTCTTGACAAGATGTATAACTGAGAAGGCTAAATAACACAAAATTACTCATTTCAAAACCATCAAGAACAAGAACTCCTAAAAGCCACATCCATTGGAATCACCATTAAGAACATGCACTAATCTAACATCATACTAAACAATTATCATAACTAGTCACACACACAAGAAACAAGGAAAAACAACCAACAAGACCACCTACATTTGAATAACTCAAATAAATCCTTCACCTACTAGCAATCATACAAATTGAAAAGATTTAGCAATGTTCTTACTTTTATTTTGACAAATTGATTCAACAAATGGGTCTTCAACAGAATAATTTTTCCTCAAAAATCAACACCATTTTTCCATAGATTCATTCAACCTACACGTGATTTGAAGATGAGTGAAACTAAAATAAGTAAAACAACAGTTTTCTTACCTTCAATATTTGAAGAACAACGAAACAAATCCAATCTTAGAAAGCACAAGATCTGCAACCAAAGCATTTGAAAATTGAAAATAATCAAAAAACTAAACAAACAAAACATTAAATTAGAAGGAAAAACCCTAAATTAGAAGAAAATAAAAACCCTAACTCACCAAAATGGAGAATGTGCGATAAATGAAACTTTGTGTGATATGCAATTCACGAAAATGAAAAATGGAACAAAAACACTTACGATGGAATGAGAATCAACGGTGAAGGAAGAGAAAATAAAAATGGAAACAATAACGAGCAAAAATGGCATGCGACACTTACGATGGTAGAGAAGTTGAGATGCGATGGCGAAGTTGCGATGGATACAAAAATGATTACGTCAAATGTGACAGATACGAGTTGAAGATGACGACGGAGATGTTCTCCGGCCGCCGGAGAAAGTAGGAGGAGGAGAGCAGAGGACAAATTGATTTGGGGTTAGGGTTTAACCATTTTGAATTTTAGGGATAGGGTTTAGTTTTTTGATGTGTTCAGTGAAAAAAATAATTTTATGATATTTGAATACAAAAATGTTTGAAAGTGGTTCAAACTGGTTTTATTTAAAAAGTTTAGTTAACTGGACTTTTTAAAATTTATGGTGTAGTTCATAAACCATTTAATTGGTTTGCGCTTTTCTGGTGCAGTGCAATCCAGTTTATGAATGTAGTCCAACTAACTACATTTTTTGCACACTCCTAGATGTTGTCTAGATTGCTATAAAATGTCATTATGATGATCTCTTCTATTTATTGTTTATCAGTGAGTAAGTACATTGAGCGATAGTAAATCTTGATTACACTATCATAAATGGATTTTTAATATTAAATTTAAGTAAAATGATTTTTGCTTCCATTGTTCCTTACTTCTTTGTTGTTTTTTATTCTAACAACATACCATATTATATATGATAAACATACCATATATAATATGATCGAATTTCAAACTAATAAGGTAAGGTTTTTTGCGAAATTGTTGTTCTACCGTTAGTGTAAATTTTTAAAATTTTCCAACTTTTAATTCAAAAGTATTTCAAACTATTTTTGTTCTAAGGTTTTGTGAGTTTATTTTATTTCATATTTAGTTATTGGTTTGATATGTTAAGATCTATCCTATTCAATCACAAATTGTGTGCCTTTGGTTCCACTTTTTTCATATTAATCTCCATCGGTTATTTTTGTTTTTTCATTTTCTTTTTTGACAAAAATAATCCTTTATATATTTTTTTTATATTCTCTTATTCCATATATGTTTATTGTGCTTATTCATATTATTGCTTTGTTGAATGTTGATTTTTTTTTTCTAACAAGCTATTTCCAATTTGGAAAATGAGAATGGGATTCATATTTGACAAGTTGTACACAAAATTAGAAACTATAGGGCTTTGAGTATCCATGCTTGAAGGTTAGAGTCATTTGAATGTCTTCATTCTTAAGACATTGACAAAATTGATTTGCACCTAAATTACTGTGTTTTGCTCTTTATTTGTTTATTTAAATAAATAGGTGGAATAGACAGGTTAATTAGGACAAACATATAATAATGAATTGCAAAATTAGTTGGTGATGAAGAATAATATCTGATGTAAATTTCTTATGGTTTTTTGGGATTTTTGAGTCATGTGAACATAGTTTCAGTTCAGATATTTGTTCTATTTATTATCTCTATTTATTATTTTTGGTGCTATAGTTTACTTCACCATAGATACATGCTCATTCTTCTCTTGCAATTTTTTGCTTCAGTGGCATTTAAGATATAGAGAAGATTGATGATACTTTGATCATATTGTTCCATAAAATTTTATTTGGTATGAGAGGAAAGGTATATTCTACTTCATGCACAAAGTTTCTTTCTAATTTCTCTACAAATTCAAGCCTTCAAATGGTTTTTCTTCCACCCAATTTGATTCTTTGCTTTTGTGTATACTATATACTTCATATCTATGTATCAATGACTCTGTAGGATTGTTCGATTTTTTCAATTTATGTTTGATGTTTTCTACTTGATACTTTTTATTTTGAAATAATGTGTATTATTTTTTGCAAATCAAAATTCCAATTAAAGAAGCATTTAGGAATGGGGAGAAAGAGAAGTCACAAATAAAAGATCACTAAATAGAGACGAATAATAGAAGATAAGGAGGAAACGGAAAAAAAAAATAGTAAAATAGTAAAGTAATTTTCTATTCTTTGTCCAAGAATAAAAGGAAGAGAATTTGCTACTGCAACTAGATAGATACCTTATTTTTGTAAGGTTATATTATTAGGGTTATATGAATATGATGATGATATTATATGATTTGGGTCATGTATCTTGGGCACAACATAAACTTTTATTTTTGTCCTTCTCTGTAGTAATTTCTCATCTATTTTGTGTCTCATATGGATCATACGAACTAGAATACTAGAATACGAACTAGAATACAAAAAAAATAAAAGTACTTATAACAATAAAAAATATATAAAAATGAAGACAAGTATAATACATTAATTTCAAAATCATACTAAAAATAAAAAAGTTTGTTATTGATCAATAAGTTAAAAAGTGTCCATTGATCTATTACAGTATCTGTTAGATATCTTATAGATAAAGGTTGAGACAAGTTATAATTCATCATATATATATTTATGTTTATTAAAATTCGACCTAATCAACAATGCGTAGCAATGTGCGACCAACGTGATAGTATGGGTATTTTGCTATTGTACTATTACAACTTCAAATAGCTTTTTAGAAACACATCATAAATATTTGTCGGCCTTTTAATAATACATTTCTTCTTCTCTTCCGGAGCATAATTCAAAACGATATGTTTTTCTTTGACAAACACGTAACATTCATTGAGGATAGATGTGTTGGAACCAAGTTGATTTGAAGAAAAATGTCCCTCACTAGTTTTAATGATAACAAAATCGTTTGAGGAAACAATTTAATGCTCTAATGTTGTGATTAAGTACGTAGGTTTGAAATTAAATGTTTGGTTAATAAACTCTCGGTGTATCCTTTGATAATTGGACGAAGACGAAGATACAACATGACTTCTCCCCTATTCGCTTCTCTAAGGCTGATATGAGAAACAACATTGTGTCCCAGTGCCTCTGAAAAATGCAAAGCAAATATCGTAGTACAAATTGCCTCTGATGAACTCAACATGAATTTGGTTCCTCTACCTCTGATACACAAGCGTAACAAGAAATGATTTCCCTCTAATACACAAGCATAACAAGAAATGATTTACCCTTGCCTTTGACAAGCCTCTTCCTGTGATAATCACATCAAGTGTTTGATCATGTAACTCTGAGCTTTTATTTATGTATCCTCTAAAAAAGTAAACACTATGAAACAATCAACGCTTTGAATACAAAACAATTGCAGATCCTTTGATGCACATCCGGAATCACCTTCTTTTATCTGAAAGTCTTAAGACTTTTTTTGAATATCGTACCCTATGTTTCCCAATTATTTAAACAGGTACACTGAATCATTACAAGATCAACTTTTAGAAATTTTCTATCACAAATCAATTCCACAAATATACGATACGAAACTTCATGGATTATGCTGATTTCCTACAATCAGCACAACAGTCAAAAACCCTAATGGTACTTTATTACAGATGTGCCCCCTCAACGAATAAAGACACAAGATACTCAACAAACAAGCAATAAGCGATAAGCATATCCGCACTCTTGATATCATTCTATTTCACATTAGTGTTAAGAGAATTTCTAAAGTAATAGATTTGTAAACACTTCTTGCGAGTGCTAATTTAGAAAAACTCAATATCTTTTTGTTGTAACCTAGCCCAGTAGCGTCTGCCTCAACAAATTGATTGTACTAAGCTAGAAGACTGAGAAGATTGAACACAGTCAGTGTGACTAGTAGGTGTTCAAGTGTAAGTTTGGTTTAGTGATAAACTAGTGGATTAAATTCTTCAGGTTGAAGGGATTGAATGTAGCTACCGTGTTGGTGATGAACTAAGATAAACCGTTGTGTCTCACTGCTTCGTTTTTGTTTAATTGCACTATCTTGTTTACTTTAGTATAGCGTCATAAAAAGGTTTTTCTAAACCCAATTCAAATCCCATCTTTCTTATGTTCTTTTCGTTCTACAATTGGCATTAGAGGAAGGTCTCAAATTTGAGCACTTAACCGTCGTTGGGTAAAGATTTATATCCCTTATGGCAAATTGTGGTAAAAAAGTTACAAGAGGAAACATTAATAAGCCTCCTCTGTTTGATGGAGAGTGATAGAAGTACTGGAAAGACAGACTCAAAAGTTTCTACATCTCTCACGATCCTAAACTCTAGGGCATAGTCGAATATGGCTATGAAGATCCAAAAAATGATGGTGGTATCGAAATATCGAGAAAGGACCTCGACGCTGACAAAAAGAAACAATAAAAAATACATCATAAAGCTAAAACCTTCATGATGAATGTTATAACCTTCAAGGAGTTTGAAAAGTGCAGCAACAAAGAAACAACTAAGAGTATCTTTGATGCTCTAATTCTTACCTACGAAGGAAACAAGCAAGTTTAGGAAGTCAAAGTTAATCTGCTCGAAGAAAGTACGAGCTCTTTCAAATGGAAGAAAATGAAGATGTAACACCCTAATTTTTAAAAGCGCGGGTGTATTTTTTTTTTAAATAAATTGATAAAAATCACAAGTTAAATCCCTAAATGAAGAAAATACTTTTGGATAAAATATTTGAGTCGTAACACCACGACACAGGTCAACATTAATTACAAACAGCGGAAATGGTTTTGAACAAAAATTCAAAGTATCCAAGTATAATATACACCGACTAAAATAGTTTGTTTGAATACATAAGTTCCCTTTTTAAAGCAATAACTTGAAATGGGAAAGGGAAAATAAATAAAATTCTTAATTAACACCCTAAGCTGATCATTAATCTAACTTAGGGTGATCGGGTATTGAGAATCCATGAGCGGCAACAAGCCCCACTACTTTCAGTTACACAACCAACTCGTCGTTGTGCCACGCCTTAGATCGACCTTGTTTCTCATCTCAGGGCAAAGCCCAGATTTTCACAAAATTGTAAAGGGTCACCAACCGAAATTAACAAATACCACATAACATTTAAATTTTAAATGCAAAAAATCACCTTTCAACTTAGCATGCATCTAGAAAGTGTTTGCATATGCTAAACATGCATAAACAAGGTTGAAAAATGAAGTTTCGAACAAAACTACACTGTTGTATTCGAATATAGCATATTTGTATTCGAATACAGATGCGAGAACAACAGAAAAACAGCAAAAACAGCAAAACAACTCAAACAACACAATTGTATTCGACTACAGCCTCCATGTAGTCGAATACAAATGTGAAAACAGTGAAAAATCCTGCAAATTTTGTATTCGATTACAACCCCTTGTATTCGAATACAATTGCAAAGTCAGTGGCAAAACTTTGTGATTTGTATTCGACTACAACCTCCTCGTAGTCGAATACACTTGCGAATACGCAAGTCAGAGGCAAAAACAACTCATCTGTATTCGACTACAACACTGTTGTATTCGAATACAACTGTAAAAATGACAAATTTTCAGTTTTGAAAACACATCAAAATCATTCAAACACTTTCAACACCCAGTCAATTAATCACGACCATCGAATACGGCATAATCACAAACAACAATCAAACATGTATACACCTCCATCATAATATATCAAACATGACTCGCGTGCCAAGCACCCTAATGCAATGCGTATATGACAATGCATATGATTCCGGAATATCACCAAAACCCTCCTCGAAGGGACGTAAATCATAATTGTACTGCCTATCATAAGCCAGTACTAATGTGCAATTTTTCACCAATCAGCACGATGCGTTAATCCCCATAAGGATAAGATGAACCAAAAATTCACATGGCATCATCCTGTGGCCCATCTGGTCACCACTATCACCATGGCCCATCCGGTCACCATGTACTATGAAATGCATGAGCATACTCTGACCCTTGACACCACAATCATTAAGCAAATGCAGCTATTAAAAGTTTCCCCATTTTTAATGCTCATTCAACAATAATGATTTTCAAATTTAACACAGAGCATACTCATACATACAGTCCTCAAATCACATGAAATTTAATTCACCATTCACATTGAATTCAAATCACCATATGCACCAATCTCATCAATTCAGTCCACACAAAAACCACACATAAATTGCATTTATTCAAAACCCCACATTTTCCAACATAAAGCATATCTCAACATTCATAATATTACCCATGAACACAACAATCACACCAAGCAAAAATCACCACCACCCACACCTCAAAACTCATTAAAATTCAATTTCACCATTTTACCCATAAAATGCATTAAATTCATTTCCCACAACATTACACTTTAAACCCACCAAATTTATTTTCCAAAATTTTCGACCATAACACACCAAATCAAAACTCCAAATTGTTAAACATAAACCACTGCATTTCTTTTCCACAACTCACATAAAACCCATTAAATTGCTTTTCCCCAAATTCACACATAAACCCCATCAAAATCAAACTCCATAAATACACATATAGAGTCCTATATGCAAGCTAAAAATTTGGAAGGAGCCCTTACCTTCGTGGTAGCTTTAACGGCCAATTACGGCACCGCCATTAAATTCCGGTAAAACTTCGCTTCGCACGACGCTACCAAAGTTTGCTCACTAGCACCGTAGCGTGGCAACGATCAACTTTCCCTTCTGCCACTTCTCGAATGGGAGCTTAGATCTAGGTGAGAAGTGAGGTTTTGTGTTTGGCGGTTTTGAAACCCACCAACACGGTTTTCTCGCGAAACAGAAAGAAAGAAGAAAGAGACGTGCGCGAGGCTAGGACGAAATGTTTCAGCTTTTTCCCCTTTTCATTCTTTGCCTTCACACACACACACACACACATATATATGTGTATATATATATATATATAACTTACTAAATATATATATAATTATATATTACTAACATGCCAAACAATATATATATATATATACTAAACCAACCCACAAATAATTACAACTCTTACACACATTACTCACATCTCCAATTATTTTGATAAAAATACCTATTCTTGTTGCAACTCAATTGACAGATAAAATTTTCAACAACCAGAGATATTTTTAATAAAACAGTTCGGTAATAAATTCCTCGCAACAAAAATAAATTATTCTTCGACAAATAATTATAACCGGATCTAAAATATATATATATATATATATATACACAACACTATATATATAATAAACGTATAACAAACTCTAATAAAATATGCTTTTGGTATTTAATTCACAAAATGAATTAAAATTCGGCTAAATGTCGCAGCAATTCAACACCAAATATATCAAAATTGCATAAATTAGAGTTTGAAATTTAGGGTCTTACTGAAGACATTGAAGAAAATGTTTTCTAGATTCCAAACTCAAGTTTCTAGACTAAAGGTTCTCCAGAAGAGCTACACTACTACCGACCACGTCAAAAAGATCTGCAGAAGCCTTCCCAGTAAGAGGAAACCGAATGGAACAACTATTCAAGAAGCCAAGGATCTAAATAAACTACCTCTAGAAGAGCTAATGAGTTCACTTAAATCCTATGAGAATGAACTAGTTGAATATGAGCCCAAGAAAAATCAAAATCCTTAGCTCTCAAATCCCAAGGAAATAAGACAAGTTTGAAGGCTCTGCAAGCAACTGAAGACTCAAAGGAAAGCGAATGGGAAGATCAGAGTGAAGATTCATATGATGAAGAGTTGTCCTTTATCTCAAGAAAAATCCAGTGCATGTGGAACAACAAAAAGAAATCATTTCCAACAAGAGAATTCATACGATCCCAAAATGGCAGAGAAGGAAGTGAAAAGCTAGACAAAAGAAAGCTCATTAACTATGAACGCAAGGAACCAGGTCATTTCAAATCACAATGTCCTAAACTTGAGAAAGAAAAATCCCACAAGAAAGACTTCAAGATCAAGAAGAAAGGTCTTACGGCAACTTGGGATGACTCTAATGAATCATCTGATGAAGATGAAGAGCATGCAAAATGGCTCTGATGGCAGATACTGACTCTGACTCTGAAGCTGCTGATGAAGATAATGAGGTATACTCTGGCTTATCTTGTAGTAAACTCATAGATATGCTAAATGAGTTCCTCAACAAAAATCATAAGGTTTCTTCTAAACTTAAGTCTCTTAGAAAAGCTCAAAACATCTTAACAAACAAATGTAGTTCCCTTGAAAAAGATGTTGAGAACCTAAAAAACGAAAATCTAACTCTAAAAGAAAAGGTTTCAGAAACCTTAGAGGATAAAGTCCGCAATTCTGTTAAGTATGAAATAGACTTTCAAAAGTTTCTAGCTAAAGGGATAAACATAAGTAAACAAGCTTCTACTATCTATGGTGTCAATAGAAACAATAAACGTCGCATAGGCTTTGAAGAAACGACATAAAATCCTAGATTTAATCAACTTGATATTGTCCATGCATACTACCATCAGAAAGGTCACAATAGAATAACTTATCCTATGCTGAAAACATGGAAAGACAAGATACCTTTCATAACTAACAAACCAGGAGCCAACCAAATTTTGGTACCTAAAGATAAAATAATCTATCTTGCAGATATCCTTAGCAACAAAGTCGAAACACCAGTCAATGTACTTGGACAGTGGATGCTCACGAAACATGACAGGAGAAAAGTTTATGTTCAAAGAAATGACCCTCAAGAACGGAGGATTCGTAGGATTTGGAGGTGATCAGAAGGGTAAGATCACTGGACACAACACAATAGGTAATGATTCTCTTCCCTTTATTAAGAATGTTTTATTTGTAAAAATATTTTATTTGTAAAAAGACTAATGCATAATCTACTAAGCATAAGTCAATTAAGCGACAATAGTTATGATGTAGCTTTAATCAAAAGTCATGTAACACAATAAGTCAAACAGATGGATCCATACTATTTATCGACCAAAGGAAAAACAACATTTACAAAATAAATTAATCTGATTTAAACAAACAAGAAGTCAAATGTGTTTTGTTTGTAATCTTAAGTACAACTTAGATGTTCTTTGTGAGACATGTCAGAAAAGGAAACATACAAAATATTTTTTTTTTCTTTCTAAAAACGTTGTTTCCACATCTAGACCACTTGAACTTTTACATAATCATCTTTTTGGCCCTATAAAGATTGCCTCTATCAGTGGTAATAAGTATGGACTCATTATTGTTGATGACTATTCTAGATGGACATGTGTAAAGTTCCTAAAGCACAAAGATGAGTCACATAAAGCATTCACAACGTTTTGCAAAATGAAAAAGGTTTTTGTATAGCAATGATTCGTAGTGAAAATTCCTATGTAGATTTTTGTATAACAATGATTCGTATTGAAATTTTTTTTTTTGAAAATTCATATGCAGAGAACAACCCAACAAAACAATGTCGTACAAAGGAAAAATAGATCTCCTCAGGAAATGACATGCACCATGATTCATGAAATGAACTTTTTCAAATACTGTTGGGTAGAAGTAGTGAACACTGCGTGTTACATTTAGAACATAATCTATATTAGACCTATTCTCAATAAGACTCCTTATAAAATGTGGAAGGGAATAAATCCCAACATTTCATATTTTCATCAATTCAGATGTTTTTGCTGTATCTTGTACACCAAAGACAATCTCGCAAGTTTGAATCACGATCTCAAAAGTGGATCTTTTTGGGATACTTTAAAAGGTCTAAAGCCTATAGGGTATACAATAAAGTAACACTGATTGTTAAGGAATCAATCCATGTCATGTTTGATGACAAAAAGCTTGACCATAAAAAGTCAAAGCTAGACAAAAACTTTGCATTTTTATTGATTGCTGAGGAACCAGATACTTCGGAGGAACCAAATAAAACTAAAGAAGCGTCAAACTCAGTCCAAAGTGAATTAGAAGATCCACCTAAAAACTTAGATTAAGAGCATCAAGAATCTCAAATTGGATGGAAATACAAGTCCTCTCATCTAGAATCCCTAATCATAGGCAACACAAATGATCCCTTGAAAATTATATTTGCTCTTAAGGAAACATCTTTGTTTGGGCTACATCAATAGACAAAGCACTATCAGATGATGGATGGATACTAGCTATGCAAGAAGATCTGAACTAATTCAAAAGGAATGATGTAAGGGATCTAGTCCCTAAACCCATAGAAAAGAAGCCTATCGGAACCAAGTGGTTTTCAAAAACAAACTCAATGAGAAATGTGAAGTGGTTATAAACAAAGCTAAACTTGTAGCCTAAGGTTACAATTAGTGGGAATGTATTGACTACATTGAAACTTTCAACCCCGTACAAAGGTAAGAGGTTATCATACTTTTACTTTCATTTGTAGTATTCAGTAAAATTACTTTATATCAAATGGATGTGAAAAGTGCTTTCTTAAATGGTTTCATAAATGAAGAAGTATATGTTGAACAACCTCCTAGATTTGAAGAAAATGTATTTCCAGACCATGTCTTCAAACTAAAGAAATCTTTATTCGGTCTAAAACAGGTTCCAAGAGCTTGATATGACATACTAAAGAACTTTCTTTTAGAAAATAATGTTGAAAGAGGTCATGTTGACACTACTTTATGTAGAAAATCATCTAAGAATGACCTTCTCATTGTCCATATATATGTTAATGATATTATTTTTTGTTATACTAGCAACAATCTCTGCCAATAATTTTCTAAGTTAATGCGGAATGAATTTGAGATGAGTATGATGGAAGAATTGAAATTCTTTATGGGAATTCAAATTCATCAAAACCCAGAGGATGTACTCATTCACAAGACCAAATACACTCGAGAACTGCTTAAAAAGTTTAAAATGGATTATTCTAAACCAATGTCCACACCCATGCATCGAACGTGCTCTCTTGACAAGAATGAATCGGGTAAAAAGGTAGATCCAAAGGAATACAGAGGAATGATAGGTTCCCTCTTTTATCTAGTTGTCTTTAGACCTGGTATTCTATTTAATGTGTGTGTGTGTTCAAGATTTCAATCTGCCCCTAAGGAATCCCACTTAACAGTTGTTAAGAGGACCTTTAGATATCTGAAAGGCATCACTAACCTTGGTCTTTATTATAAGCAATCCTCTTAGTACAGGTTAATAGGTTTCTGTGATGCCGACTATGCTGGACATAGGCTATAAAGAAAGAGCACCGGTGGAAACTGCACATTCCTTGGTGAGAATCTGATCTTCTAGTCAAGCAAAAGACAAAGCATTATTGCTCTGTCTACAGTAGAAGGAGAGTATTGCTCAACAACTAACTGCAGCACTTAACTGTTGTGGATGAAGCATCAACTTGAAGATTTCAAAATCTATGAGAATAATATTCATATCCTCTATGATAACAATTCAGCCATATGTTTAACCAAAAACTTTATTCTACATTCTAGGGCATAACATATAGAGATTTAACATCACTTTTTTTTGGATTATGTCTAGAAAGGTATTTTAGACATTAAGTTTGTCAACACTAATCATTAGTGGATGATATTTTCTCAAAACCCATTGTTGAGGTCAGATTCAATCTTATAAAGAACATCTCAAGATTATGTTTATCGAAGAATGATGTTTAAATCCTCTAGTAAAATAGAGTGAATGGTTAAAAATATGATTGTTGTGCCTCTGATGACATTGCATTTACTTGTGCCTCTGGTTTATTTAAATTTAACTAATCGTGAATATGTAACGTTTTATTTTTAAGGTGGGATAGTCTGATAGGTGTCTCACGCGTGTAGTTTTTTTATAAAAAAAAAATAAAAATAAAAAACTCAACCGTTTTGTCTCTTAAAATCCTTTTTGTACGCACAATCACTCACGACTCTCACAACTCCTACACTTTCATTCTTTGCAAACCATTCAACTTCCTGCTCTCCCTAAACTCTCTTGTTTCAATGGTGTCAAGCTCTTCCTCAATCCCCTCAACTGCCAATGATTCCTATGTTCCATGAACTAAAAGTTGATCCCACAAACCTAACTGAGAACGATTTCAACTTCATTGATGGCCTAGTTGCAATAGGCTGGTTTGAGTACTTCAATTTCATTGATGGCCTCTGGTTTATTTAAATTTAACTAATCGTGAATATGTAACGTTTTATTTTTAAGGTGGGATAGTCTGATAGGTGTCTCACGCGTGTAGTTTTTTTATAAAATAAAAATAAAAATAAAAAACTCAATCGTTTTGTCTCTTAAAATCCTTTTTGTACGCACAATCACTCACGACTCTCACAACTCCTACACTTTCATTCTTTGCAAACCATTCAACTTCCTGCTCTCCCTAAACTCTCTTGTTTCAATGGTGTCAAGCTCTTCCTCAATCCCCTCAACTGCCAATGATTCCTATGTTCCATGAACTAAAAGTTGATCCCACAAACCTAACTGAGAACGATTTCAACTTCATTGATGGCCTAGTTGCAATAGGCTGGTTTGAGTACTTCAACTTCATTGATGGCCTCTGGTTTATTTAAATTTAACTAATCGTGAATATGTAACGTTTTATTTTTAAGGTGGGATAGTCTGATAGGTGTCTCACGCGTGTAGTTTTTTTATAAAATAAAAATAAAAATAAAAAACTCAATCATTTTGTCTCTTAAAATCCTTTTTGTACGCACAATCACTCACGACTCTCACAACTCCTACACTTTCATTCTTTGCAAACCATTCAACTTCCTGCTCTCCCTAAACTCTCTTGTTTCAATGGTGTCAAGCTATTCCTCAATCCTCTCAACTGCCAATGATTCCTACATTCCATGAACTAAAAGTTGATCCCACAAACCTAACTGAGAACGATTTCAACTTCATTGATGGCCTAGTTGCAATAGGTTGATTTGAGTACTTCAACCTAGGACAAGACATTGCTTTGGACGTCCTAGTCAGAGAGTTTTAGAGAGTTTCTGATGCAAACGTTGGCGACATGTTTTCTAGCATAGTGATGGGTCTTCCTATTAAGATCACTCATCAAATCCCTAGCTGCCATCACAAGATACCTTGACGAAGCGATGATATTGTAAAATGGGCTTGAATCAAGGGTTGGCACCGTCATAATCAACAAGGAACTTTAGGAGGACCCAATGGTGAGTTCCAATTATGTTGATCCTAGACCTAAGTATCGTGTTCTCTTCATAATCCTTATTGGGTGTGTGGTGCCCAAGGATGGGTTGGTGGACCATGTTAGCAAAGACCAAAAGGTCTTATGTGGAACATCTCTCACGGAATCAAGCAGAACCCCACATCACCATCATCGTGTAGCATATGCAGTTCTATATCATCAACTCCAGAATACACAAGATCAAGACTATTCCCTACCCCAGACTGATAACTATTATACTCATGTGTACGTCTCTTATTCAGGCTTTAGAGAAAGTTGGAAGATCTGTTAAAGAAGAACACTTAGTATCATCCTCTACTCTCACTTTCAACATCTTTAATCTTATAAAAATGAAGCTAGTTTCCCCTAAGCACTATATTTGATCCAGTGGTGATGCCAAAAGAACAACGGGTAAAGGAAATGGATTTGTGGCTTCATTCACAGAGGTTGATGACTCTATCACTCCCAATTTCGTAGAAGACAACAAAGAAGTCGTTGTGGAATATCGGCTTATGTGTCAGTCTGGCCAAGTTATCGGGCTCGGTGTGTTTGGCTCTGCCCCATGCTGAACAGGTTTTTTCAAACAAACGGAAAAGACTGGCTAGGTCTCTAAGCATTGAAGAGGATAAGGAAGTCATAACCATCGTCGATAAAGACACAAAAACTCCTTTTCAAAGGAAGAAACGAAAAGTAAGTTCAAACTCTAAGTGCCTTACTCCTTTCCTCGTCCCTGATCCAACCCTTCCCATTCTCTTTCCCCAGCCAACCAACTATGTCCCGCCTTCCTTTGACCCTGCACCCACCACCCCTCCCTCTTCTAATTCTGATACCTCATATAATATATTTGAAGCTACCATAGCTAAGCACGTTGCTTCACTCGAATATGTAACCCATCCCTTCCTTCACAAGCCTCGTACATCCGCTCAAACACATGTCCCCTCCACATCTTTACCATCCCCTTCTCCCTCTTCCACTATAGTACTAGACCTCACCTCATCGCCTTCTCCTCATCTCTCTCTCTCATCGAAGCGGTGCCTATTGCACCAACTGTTGTCAACCTAGTCTCTGACACATCATTAAACGAATCCTATGACTTTATGTTCCCCACTTTCCCCCTATGATTATGCTACCTCTTCCATCCCTCTAGAAATCGGACCCACTAGCTAATCCATTCCATCCAAATTCCTTGACCTCCATAAATTCCTTACCTCCCTTACTACCAAAATCTCTCACACCAGAAATCAAAATGCTCAAAGTCTAGATCTTAATGATGTTTCAAACCACTAGAACAAAGTATGATCCTTCTTCACAAACTGGATTCAGGACAAAAGGGATTATGGCATGCACTTGGCTTCACATAATTGTGTAGCTTTACGACAAATAACTAAAATCATCTACTTATGGATGGTACAACTTCCAAAAACCAAGAGCAATCGTTCAAAAAAGCTTCTCACAACCGCCTCATCAAGCTCACCCAAGGATGCCCCTTCTCCATCTGGTGATATCCTTTTGGAACCCTCAACGGTTGCTCTTGTCGCACCATTGCAGCTTCTTGTGATCATCCCACAAATCGAGACTCGCACTTTAGATGCATCTTTTTCGCTGCTCTAGGATATGTAGTTTCTACCTCTACAAGCCTGTCTGCATCTCCCTTTGGCCCTGTGTTGGATTCCTCTCTATTTGTTAAGAAGAAAGATTTTGATTGTCTAGCTACTAAGACTGAGGCATTTATTATAAAGACGGCCAAGAATCAGGAAGATTTTCATAATACCATTAGTTTAATTTTGGCTAGGCTCACTAATCCCACCCCTTAGTGTTTTCTTCCATTGTTTTTTTTCTTTATTTCTTTCCTCTCATTTTATCTGATGACAAAAGCGGGAGAACGTGTAATTTTTTATTTCTTGTTTTTGAGAAATCATAAGCAATAAATTTCTTTTTAATGAACTTCTATTTTTAATGCACATTGATACTCTATTAGAATATATCTCATCTTATGAATTGAACATGCATATTCTAAGGGGGAGCTTTGCTGTAACGTGCTATTACTATTTAATCTCTTTGTTTTCTTTATCTCAAAAAATTGTTCACAAAAATAGATGTTTGTCATAGTCAAAAAGAGGGAGATTGTTGGAACCAATTGGATTTGAAGAAACATGTCCCTCACTTGTTTTGATGATAACAAAATCGTTTGTGAGAACAATTTAATGCTTTAATGTTGTGATTAATAGTGTAGTTTTGAAATCGAATATTTGGCTAATAAACTCTTAGTGAATCCTCTGATAACTGGACGAAGACAAACATACAACACGAACTATCCTCTCTTCGCTTCTCTAAGTCAGATACGAGAAACAATGTTGTGTCCTAGTGCCTCTGAAAAACGCAAAGCAAATACCGTAGTCAAAATCGCCTCTGATGAACTCAACATGGATTATGTTCCTTTGTCTTTGATACTCAACTGTAACAAGAAATGATCTGCCTTTGTCTCTAACAACCATGAAAAGCAAGTAATTGTCTCTGCCTCTAATAATCACATCAAGCGTTTTATCATTTCACTTTGAAATTTTATGTATCCTCTAAAAAAGTCAACGCTCTAAAGACAAAGCAATTGTGCATCCTATGATACACATACTGAATCAGTTACTTATCTGAAAGTCTTAAGACTTTATCTGATCATCGTACCCTCTGCTTTCTAATTGTTTAAATAGATATGCCGAATCATTACAATATCAAATTTGAGAAAGTCTCTCTAACAATTCAATTCCACAAAGATACGATATGAAACTTCATGGATTATGTTGATTTCCTACAATTAGGACCAGAAACCCTAATCGTACTCTATAAAAGACGTGGCTCCCAAAACGAAGAAAGACACAAGATACACAACATACAAGCAACAAGCGATAAGCACATTTTCCCTCTTGATATCATTCTATTTCACATTAGTGTTTAGAGAATTTCTGAAGTAATACATTTGTAAACACTCTCTAAGATTGCTAATTCTGAAAAATCCATAACCTTTTTGTTGTAACCTAGCCCAATAGCTGCTGCCTTCCACAACAGCTTGACTATACTAAGCTAGAAGGTTGAGAACATTGAGCACAATCAGTGTTACTAATAAGTATTCAAGTGTAAGTCTGGTTCAGTGATAAACTAGTGGATTAAATCCTCCAAGTTGAAGGGACTAGACGTAGCTACCATGTCAGTGGTGAACTAAGATAAATCGTTGTGTCTCTCTGCTTCGTTTTTGTTCACTTGCACTACCTTATTTACTTTAGTATAGCCTCGTAAAACGGTTTTTTTAAACACAATTCAACTCCCATTTCTTGTGTTCTTTTCGTTCTACAAGATGAATATAACACACACACACACAAAAAATGGACATAACGCAACATCTATGGAATAATCTTGCATTTTATTATGAAATTTACTTCAAATTACGATATGAAATGTTTTTCTCTCAGTTTTTGAAGGCCTCTTCAAATGATATAGATGATAATTTTTTTGTAGACCTTGCTTCTTGGATTGATTAAAGCCTAATTACTTCTTGCATATCCTGCATTTGAAACAGACCTCGATGAAAATAAAGCATAATGCTAGATAAAAATGTGGAATCTATAAGACTCTGAAATTTCTAAACTCTAATTTCAACAATTTTGTTGTATTTTGTGTTGAACTGCTTAGGCTAGTCCAATTTTTTTTTTACGAAATTAAGTACCAAATATATATTTTGTTAGAGATTGTAATATATTTAAAATATATATATGCAAATATATATATATTGAAACCCGATTAAAATTATTTGTCGAACACATTGAAAACTCATCATGAAGGAACAAGTCATGTTAAGGAAACAAGAATCGATATTGGTATTCGAAAATTCGAATTGTTTGAAATGAATGATGGAGAAACAATTGATGAAATGTATTCAAGATTCACAACCATAGTGAATGAAATTCATTCACTTGGCAAAGCTTATTCAGTACAAGACAGGGTACGAAAAATCATGAGATGTCTTCCAATCATGTGGAGACCAATGGTGACAGTCATAAGCCAAGCAAAGAATCTTAAAGTTCTGGGACTGGAAGAACTGATTGGTACACTAAGGGCGCCTGAGGTACTGTTGCTGGAAGATAAACCAATAAAGAAAGGCAATGTAATAGCATTAAAAGCATCTCAAAGCTTACCAAGTGTTCAACAAACAATTGAAAAAAGTGATTCAGAAGATGGTCAAGAAGATCCTGATGAAGAGATTGCTCTTCTCACAAGAAAGATACAAAGAATGATGAAGAGAAGAGATCAAATCAAAAGAGGATCCCCAGACAAAAAGGATTTCAAAGCTGAAATAGATAAAAGCAAAATCAGTTGCTTTGGATGCAGCAAGCAAGGACATTACAAAACTGAATGCCCGTTAAACAAGAAGGTGCCAAAGAAATTCCCTTCCAAGAAAAAATCAATGATAGCAACCTGGGATGATTCTGATGAATCAGATATGGATGAACAAGAAGAAGAAAACATGTGTTTAATGGCCAACAATGAAAATACTGAGGTAACAAATTCTGAACCATGTCTTGTATGCAAACAAATGGAAATCGAATTTTATAATTTGCTAAATGATTCAAACTTTCTCATTCAAAAATATAGTTCCTTTAAAGAAAAATTTCATAAAGAAAAAGAAGAAAAAGAGAAAGTACAGGTTATGAATGATAAACTCAAGGAAATCATTCAAAACTTGAAAAAATCTCAATTCAAAAATTCTGAATCTAAAGGTTATAAAAACCAGAATCAATCTTCATCTCAAACGAAGAATTATCTTCTCAAGGCTGAAATTGAAATTCTTAAAAATGATTTAATGAATTTCATTCAAGCTACTGAGACATTTCAGAAAATCATGGGATCTCAAGTAGGGATATTTGATAAAGCTGGGATTGTTTTTGATAAAACTCAAAAATAAAAAATGTATGAAAATTTCTTTGCTCTTGAAAGAAAAGAGGGAAATTGCAAAATCAAATGTTTATACTGTAACAAAATTGGACACTTGGAATTTGCATGCTATTTTAAAAAAAGGGATGAAATAATCAGGAACAAAAAGAATTTTAAAAAGGAAGAACAGTTTAGAGCAAATGAAATTTTTTCTCAAAATCTGAACAAACAGGATCAATCTTCAAATGTTGTTAAAAACGAAGATCAATCTGAAGTTTTATCAAAATCTGCTGAAACTCGTTTTTCCAAATCCTTTCAAAAACAAAAAACTAATCATTCCTCCTTGTCCAAGATAAGTCACTCTAAGACTACTTTAAACACCAAGAAAGAATCATTTTTTAAAACTAACTCCTCAGGACCCAAAATAAAGTGGGTACCTAAAAATAATACAAAACATCATGTAGGATGGATGTCAAGATGTCAAGAAAAGGCCATGGTTTTTGGACAGTGGTTGTTCAAGGCATATGACGGGTAACAAGAACTGCTTCATGTCATTCATCAAAAAAGATGGAAGATCCGTAACCTTTGGAAACAATGATCAAGCCAAAATCAAAGGAAATGGAACTATAGGTAAAATAAATTATGCCAAAATCAATAATGTTCAATATGTTGAAGGATTAAAACACAACCTTCTCAGCATTAGTCAGCTCTGTGATAATGGCTTTGAAGTTGTTTTTAAACCCAACATATGTGAAGTGAGAATGGCAGCTTCTGGAGAAATCATTTTTTCTGCATCCAGAAAGAAAACTCTTTACATTTTATACATTGAAGAATTACCAGTTGAATCTTGCCTCATGTCCATGAATAAAGACAAATGGATATGGCATAAAAGAACTGGACATATAAGTATAAAAACAATTTCAAATCTTTCAAATTATATCTTGTTAGAGGACTTCCTAAAATCAGTTCGGAAAAAGATAAAGTTTGTGAAGCATGTGCAGAAGGAAAACAAGTCAAAAGTAGTTTTCATTCAAAAGAATTTATATCAACTACAAAACCTCTTGAATTACTTCACATTGATCTTTTTGGTCCTATCAAAACCACTAGCTTGGGAGGCATGAAATATGGATTTGTAATTGTTGATGATTTTTCTAGATACACAAGGGTGTTATTTTTAAAACAAAAAGATGATGCATTTGATGCCTTCAAAATTTTTTGTAAAAAGGTTCAAAATGAAAAAGAATCAAATATAATCACTGTGAGAAGTGATCATGGAGGTGAATTTATAAATGCATCTTTCAAAACATTTTTTGAAGAACTTGGCATCTCTCACAATCTATCTTGTGCAAGAACCCCTCAACAAAATGAGGTTGTTGAAAGAAAAAATAGAACATTACAAGAAATGGCAAGAACAATCTTGGAAGAATCCAATGTGGAAAATATTTTTGGACTGAAGCCATAAACACCTCTTGTTACATATTGAATCGCGTTTCTATTAGAAAAATTATAAATAAAATACCATATGAAATCTGGAAAAATAGAAAACCAAACATTTCATATTTTCATATCTTTGGTTGTTATTGCTACATTTTAAACAATAAAGACAACTTGGGAAAATTTGATGTGAAATCAGACAAAGCCATATTTTTGGGATATTCAACGGAATCTAAAGGATATCGTGTCTTTAATTTGGGAACTAAAATTGTTAAAATCAATATGCACGTTTTATTTGATGAGTTTGATGATCTTGAACTGGAAAAGAAAAATGAGGATGAGGAAGATCAATTTGGGCCAACGCAGAAGATTGATCTTCAAGAAAACGAGATTGATAAACAGTCTCCATTTCAAAACTGGAAAAAAGATTCGTCCAAGGCTTGCAGGGATATCCCAAAAATCTTTGATGCTCTCCAATCCATTGCTGCCAGGAAAGCACATCATGACAAAGAACAAGCTATTTTAAGGGATTGGATGACCACTCAATTTGCTCCCAAACTAGGCGTTGATCCACTTATGCAGAATCATGTTCCAGTGTTTACAGAAAACCTCAGCCATCCTTGTCTCCTTCATCAGAAGGGTCTTCACCCTCTTTAACACTTTAATTCTCTGTTTTCACTATACTCTCCTGTTCCTTTTTGCTTTGACAAAGGGGGAGATGTAACTTTAGATTTTAATATCTGAATTGTAGTCTTCATATCATGCTGAATTGTAGTTTTCATATCATGCTGCTTGTATTTCTTTTTGGTTTGAACCATCTTTGTAATGATCTTCTTTTTGATATTAATTATTTTGATGATAATTAAACAAAAGGTTATTTAAGAATTATAATTATGATTCTAAAGTGTTTTGGTATTTAACTTGTGTATTTGAGTGTGTTAAACAAGATAGGTACCAAGCAATTCAAAACAAATATCATTAAAATCAAAGCAAGCAAAAACAGCAGATTGAAGATCAATCCTGCCAGACTTCTGCAAAACGAAGATTCACTTCCATCAGAATCAAGAAAGATCAATCCTGCCAGACTTCTGCAAAACAAAGATTGATCTTCACTTCCATCAGAATCAAGAATGATCAATCCTGAGCAGAAGATTGCATTCTAAAAGCTCTGTCAATCTTATCTTGTTATCAAGAATAAGCTAGGTAAAGCTTAAAATAGAAACAACCCAGAATTTGAATAATCAAGACAAGCCTCATGAAAGAATAGAAGAAGCAAGATCATTCTTCATTGTGTATTATTAAGTATCATTACTGAAGAAAAAAATTCTTCTAAAATTAATATTATATAATTTAGAATTAGGCCAACAATTTGTTTTTCTATTTTTTCTTTGGACTTAGAGAAAAATTTATATATTTTCTGAAATATTGATATTGTTACGTATATTTTTAACTTTTTTCAAATAGTAAATTGTTTTTTTTACAACCCAACACATTTTTTCTAAGGACAAAATCGTGAAATCTTATTATTTTGATAAAATAATACGTTGAAGTGTATAAAAAAAGTAGAAATCGTGAAATTCGGTATAAACCAAATTAAATAAGTAAATATTGATACCTTTCCCCATATTTTGTGGAACTTTTCATGTGTCATAAGTTACCAATTACAATACAATAAATATTAATTATTTGACACTAATTGGTCCTCCATTATTATTGATAACGGTTATTCTTCCATAAATATCTTCAATTTGAATATTATATAGTATCATTACTGAAGAAAAAAAATTCTTCTGAAATTAATATTATATAATTTAGAATTAGGCCAACAATTTGTTTTTCTATTTTTTCTTTGGACTTAGAGAAAAATTTATATATTTTCTGAAATATTGATATTGTTACGTATATTTTTAACTTTTTTCAAGTAGTAAATTGTTTTTTTTTTTACAACCCAACACATTTTTTCTAAGGACAAAATCGTGAAATCTTACTATTTTGATAAAATAATACGTTGAAGTGTATAAAAAATGTAGAAATCGTGAAATCCGGTATAAACCAAATTAAATAAGTAAATATTGATACCTTTCCCCATATTTTGTGGAACTTTTCATGGTTACCAATTACAATACAATAAATATTAATTATTTGACACTAATTGGTCCTTATTATTGATAACGGTTATTCTTTCATAATTTTGTGGAACTATTCATTTGTCATAAGTTACCAATTACAATACAATAAATATCAATTATTTGACACTCATTAGTTCTCCATTATTATTGATAACGGTTATTCCTGCATAAATATCTTCAAATTGAATATTATATATAAGAAGAAAAAAAAATTTTAATGAAATTTATAATATCTACGAAATCTATCACATCTCACTTATTTGAAAACTAAAATTAATATTTAAATCAAATAGAGAGATATAATTTAGAATTAGGGCAACAATTTATTTTTCTATTTTTTCTTATTATACCATTACTGATATAGACTTAGAGAAAAATTTATATATTTTCTAAAATATTGATATTGTTATGTATATTTTTAACTTTTTTTCAAGTAGTAAATTGTTTTTGTTTTGTA
>JBBPBP010000001.1:32837192-32896946 GCA_037974735.1 Cicer chorassanicum
TATATATATATATATATATATATATATATATATATATATATATATATATATATATATATATATATATATATATATATATATATATATATATATATATATATATATATATATATATATATATATATATATATATATCACCTTATAAAAAATTTAAAATTAAACCCGCGCAAAGCGCGGGTCATATTCTAGTTAACATTAAAAACCAAACCTGAAGACCCTTAATTAGTGAATCAACCTAGCTAGGGTTTTAGCTTTGCATCCATGGTTTGCACAAAAACTGAATTACAAAAACGTAAGAAGTATCTAAGGGTCTCTTTCGGATCTCTAAACATCAATTTATAATGTCTCTTTATGTTAACCTAACTACATAGCTAATTAAATAAATAATTGAATAACACTAATCAACCCAATAACAACTAATTATAGGAGTTAATAAAACCCAAAATCCGGTAGTAAACTTTCTAACTTTAGTAAATTGCATTTTTGACCATCATGATGTTCGAACTAGCTTCGATTTGAACATAAGAGTTGTATCTCTACTTCTTAGCTTCCAACAAGACAATTGAATAAGTACAACCCTAGTTGTAGCCTAAAAAAAAATCCTAAATTTAGCTATGAATTTCACTAATACCAAAGGATATAAAAACATGGTAAAAAATTAGTATTAGACTTATAACACATCTAAAGACTCAAAGTGAAATGTTATAAAGAGTGTAGTAAAATGAATTGATCTAAAGACTTAGTGAAAATTTGAGGAACGATCTTATTGACAAAGAAAGACTAAATCAACAATGTTAGAAACTACAATTCAAAAACACACGTCAAAGCCCATAACTCGACAATTTATGAAATTGCGTTGAAACAATAACAATTAATAGACTAGTGACGTAGGTTATATCGATGTCACTAGCCATTAGGTTTATTTTCTATAAATAGCTATAGAGAGCTTTGTTTTAAGGGTTGCTTGATCAATTTCAAAAATCCAAATCCATGGTAATGATTGTCGATTCTCAGTAATTTCAAAGTATGCTACTTTCATTTCTGCAAATTTTCCTTTTATTTTATTTACAATTCCTGCTCTTTAATTTATTGCACTTCCTTCTTGTATTTACTTTACTTTACAACACTTTAATTCTTCGAATTATTTCTTTGCTCTTCAATTTAATTCTTTTAGATGCACTTATATTTCTTTGAAATCTTTTAAAACCTTCTACATATTGTTTTCACCACAAATAACTAGATTTTTCCAAACGTGTATTGTAAATCTCGTGTTCTTGAATTTATGTGAAGTTCACGAATTCATAAGTCATTGCATTCCATATGCATTTCATCTTAAAACATTTTCTTTGCAAAGTTATTTTTCTTCAAAAATATTTTTGGCATATGTTTTTACTTTATAAAACTTTACATCATCAATCTTATCATCCATTACATTTTTTATGTTATGGACACTTGATTTGATAGACTAATTCATTCACGAAAGTGATATTAAACTTAATCATCAAATATGCTCTGTCCTTGAAATTTCAGACATACATAATGGTTTCTATGAAAGTGTTAGCATCTAATGATGCACCACAAAGCTATGTGTTCCAAGATAACTTGAGTAACAAGATGCATGGTTTGCAATTTAATTCAAATTTTGTACCATTTGTAACTTTGACGTCTGATAACCGGAAAAATGTTTCAAGAATATTGTTTGGCATGCCCTGAAATTACATTAATCGAGTTACGAATTTGCCATATGGACATATGCTTTTTAATGCTCAAAACAATGTTGTGAAACTAATAATGCAACTGTTATGACTCCTTCAAGACAAATTAATAATGAAGTTAATCCAATATTTCCAAATTTGTCAAGACTGCTGCAAAATAATGTTGTAGGATTGTCTCAAGATACATTAGCAAGTGTTAATCAACAACTTGGCGATAGTAATCATGAAATGGTGAATATTTTCAGTCAACAAATAGGTGTAGGCATAACACCATTGATGCAAAACACGAATAATGCATGTGATGCATTGACATCTCAGATAGCCAGACTAAAAATTAATCATTAGGTGTTGTAACTCCTGAAGAAGTTAATGTTCAATAAGGACATGAGAATGTAATCAACAAAATTCAACATATTATTCTAATTATAATGAAAATTATAATGTGCAAATGGGGATAGATAATAATCAATATTCAAAATTGCAGTATGTTGTTGGAACTTTTGTTGGTGGTATGCTGCAAATCTTGAACAAGAAGATGATGAACTTGATGATGATGAAGGTTGCATAAGTAAATTCCAAAGCGTGTGTATCACACTAAGCTTTAGGTTCGATTCGCCTCCACCAATCAATATATATTGGATGCAAACGGGTTAACCGGCAAATCCCCTTCAGGATACTTTGGAATCCTTGAAGTGAATTGCACATTCATATCAAGCGTATCTTTCAATAGTATGTTACAAAATAATGTTGAGACAAGCAAAATCCTGCTCTTAATAGATTGAGACAAAACCTGCTCTTAATAGATTGAGACAAAACCTGCTCTTTCATAGATGCAAAATCCTGCTCTTAATAGATTGAGACAAAACATTGTTGTTAATCAAGCAAGCATACTTTGCTTAACCATTCCCATAATGGATACAACAAACTAAATTTCCTAGGGGAATGAAAATCCCAAACTCACTAAGTTTGTTGGGGATAGTGGAGAGTACAATACTAAACATATTGCTTGATACACTATAAAATTAGGAGACTTTGATAATGATGGAAGACTCAAAATGAAGTTTTTTTTCCTAGTTCTCTGACAAAATTCTTTTTCGTGGTTCTCTATGTTAAGGCCTAATCCTGTTTTAAGTTGGAGGCGATTGGAGCAACGTTTCCAGGATCTGTTATTTAGAGAGAATTTGAAAGTTACGCTAATTGATTTATTCAATATCAAACAAAAATACAGTGGCTTTATTGATGATTATCTAGCTAGATTTAGACAAATGAAGGTCAGATGTTTCACCCAAATTCCAAAAACAAAAGTCGTCAAAAATTAACATTTAGTAGATTTGGTTCAATTGGGTGAGAAGGTTTGATAGATAAAACAAATTAGAGAAGAGAAGAATCAAACAAGAGAAAATTAATTATGTCGTGTATAACATTTCAAATTTTGTTGATTCTAGTTCTGATGAATCTGAAATCAATATGGAAGAGTTAAAAGGGGGACCTCCTTTTACTTGTCAAGCAATAATTCTTGTTAAAAGAAAAGAAAAATTAAGTCATGTGAAAACTAAAACGCATATCTTTGATCTAACCATAGTAGACAAAATCTTTGACATTTTATTGAAAGACAAATAATTAAAATTGTCAGAAGATCACTTGTTCATAAAGTCTAAAGACATGCAAGGTAAAAATTATTGTAAATTTCACACTATGTTTGGCCATATTACTAATGATTGTGTTTGTTTTAGGGAGGCTCTCATGGAAGAAAGGCTGAAATTTGCTAATAAGCCTAAACGGGATATGAAGGTCGGCACTTACCCTTTTGGACAAGGGATTACAAATGTCGAGAGTACCTTTACAATGCCTGCCAACATGGTGATTGTTGGAGTCAGAAAGCCTGCAACTGCAACTATGAGACCAAGGGACTTTCAACACCCTCCTAATGAAAATCGTTCTAACTTCATTAAAAAATGACGTAGAACGTTTGTTGATGTTATGACCTCACTAAGAGGAATATATCAAACACTATGAAAGGAAACAAATAAAGCTGTCACCACTGCCAAAATTGCTACAATTGGAAAAAGGTTCTAATGCTCAAGCTAAGTCCAAAATGCCTTTGCAAACTTATGTAATGGTAGGAGATGCGAATGCTGATTTTCCACATGGGTTTAAGAACCAGAAGACCAAAAAAATTCAGGTTAATTTTAAAGCTAACCAATGGATTCCAAACACATCCAAAATACAGATCCAAAAAAGGCTTGGAAAATGGTCTATAAGTCATAATTTCTACCATTTTGGAATGAAGATTATACCAACGGGTATGCTAAAACAAACACGGTCGACAAGTTCAAAAGGGCCACCAATACTATCTAAAAGCCAAAAATGAAGACGTCAAAGAAACCTCAGTCAGGAAAATTGGAATGATGACTACTAATGTGTCATTAGGGGCACCAGACAATGGTGGATTGTCAATGCCAATAGATGTCAATACAATTACCCCGAAAAGTAATGAAAAATTAAAAAGTGTGGTGATAAACCACAACAAACAAAACAAAGATGAAGCATCTTCTTCATGTGCAGCCAAAATACCAATTTATAAAGTAGACATGCTTCACCACCTGCTTTAAAAAACAAATGGCCTTTTAAGTTTGAACAAAATTGAAGAATTATAAAAAGCTACCAAAGACAACAAGTGGAATCTTCGGGATAGGAGTAAGGCTCAGCAGTGGCACAAATGTGTTTCCCTGAATAGTGGCCCTAAAGATTTTGAGGGTTAAGTGTCACCTATAGTGCGGGCATTCCTCTACCCCAGCGCTATAGGGTCTATGAACATCTCGGCGCTCCGCGGGAATCCATGGTCATCTATCCAGCAAGACCTCCAACTCTCCACGACCTGCCTCGCCGACACAGGTAACTTGATGCTCCTAGTCTCGATCACCACGCTCATGTTAGTCTCTCTTCCTAAAACTTGGTCCTATCTTTAGGCCGTCTACGAATCTTATCAAAAAACTCCAGGGACATCTCCTACGTTAGGGTCAGAAATCACATGACCACACTCCATTGCCCATCATATTCATTACTTAACTATAAAATACATGATTATCCTCTTATCCTCTTACTCTTATACAAAGCAATTATCATGTTAACACAGTTCTTAAAAGACTTTTCTTTAAAACTCTATTTATTAAGCATCAATAATTTTTAAATAAGTTATTAGTCTTTATAAAATTGTTGTATTTCACTTTTAGTCCCTATAAAAAAAAATTGCACTTTTTAGTCCTTCAAGTATCATTGTTTTCAAGTTTAATCCTTGTACTAAAATTGAAAACAATGATATTTGTAGAGACTAAAAAGTGTGAAAAAATTTATAGGAACTAAAAATGACATACAATAATTTTATATGAATTAAAAACTTATTTAACCCTAATTCTTACCACCATTGTTTCCAGAACATACCCTTAGCATTTTTCAATAATATAATCACATATAAATCATGAACAAACTTTCAAACAATAAATACACGCAATTCATGTCAAGTACAAACGATCACATACCAAGTACACAATTCATGTCATGTACAAACAATCATAAATCAAGTACATACATTTATAACCACCTCTACATGTTAGGCTAACAAATTGGAAGGATCTCTTACCTATTGGAGATTCCTCACTAAATGTTTCTTTAAAATCCTCTTAATCCTACACCTTAAACCAATGAACCGACTAATCAAAATGTGACCCAAAACTTTAATCAAGAATACCCATTTAGCCTACTTGGAATAAATCATCATTCATTCACACACCTTAAACCAATGAACAGACTTATCAAAATGTGATCACAAAACTCTAACAAAAAAACACTCATTTAGCCTACTTAGAATAAACTGTTGGATCTGTGTTGGTGACAATTGCTGCAAGACTTTAATAGTGAAGTTGTTGATAAAGAGTATCTGTAGCAAATTCCAAAGCGTGTTGTTACACTAGCTTTTAGGTTCGATTCTCCCCCACCAGTCTGATGCAAATGAGATAACCAGCGAATCCCCTTCAGGGTACTTTGGAAAACCATGATATGATTTGCACTATCACACCAAGAGTATCTTTCAATAGTATGTTACAAAAGAATGTTTCCTATTTAACACTCATGCATTAGAGAAGAATAAGATGACTTAGAATATAAGAATGGGTGAGAAAAATGGATGGCAATCTCTAAAAACGAATATTTTATATTTTTTTTTTCAAAAAACAAGCATTTTATTTTTCTAAGTCTTTTTTAAGAAAATTTGATCATAGCTTCGTTTAGTTTTACAAGATTTTCCAAATTCTACAAAATTGATTTAATTCTGAATTACAATCCATAAACAAAATTATCTCCACCGCTAAATGGTGTTAAGGAATTACTATTTTTCTCAAACTTAATACAAAACATACTCTCTAAGAGAGTTATTCTCTTTAAAGTGAAGAAAACTAACTTATTTTACTTCTCATTGAAACCACATCAGTTATGTTATTACCAAGAGAACATAAGTACAATTTTGAGGTAGAAGTCTTTACAATAAAGAAAATGTTTTTAAGTCTCATAAACAAAAATGAAGATTTTCTGTCTCCTTTGTTTTCAAACCGTCATCACACACTTTTTGTTTCTATCAACTATCTTAACAACAAAACTTTTGAAAACACTTACTCACCCAACTATTTGCTCGTAAATTTCAACACTTTAATACACTAAAATTTTATACACAAATTGAAACCACTTTATTTTTTTCATTATTTGTGCTTAGCACCAAATTTTATCAACAACCAAGTCTTGCATCCAAGTCAAACTTGTCCTTTCCAAAACCTACTTTTTATATCATCATAAACATGATTTTCCAAGGCAAGGTTTTTTTAACTAAAAGAAAATAACAACTTAGATAGTAAGTTTCTTGAAACAAAATTACAACATAAGAAAAAAATAAAAAACTTACACTAGTAACATAAAAGATGAAAACATTAACTTTATAGTCATAAAAACAACAATTAAAACAAAGCCTCAAAACAAGATCTATCACTTGGTGATGACACTCTAAGATGAAAGTGAAACTTTCCCTTTTTTTTTATTTTAAATTTCCCTTTTTTTTAATAGAATGAAAATAACAAACATAAACCATAAAATTTATTCTAAGCATGAAACTAAACTACTGTAAAATTGGCACAAAATCAGTTCGGTAAAAGAATAAGATTTAGACTTTTTTTGATGAAGTCAAATATGTCTTCAGCTAGTGATTTGGTGAATATGTCAGTCCATTGATGTTCAATGTCTAAAAACTGGATATTAAGCACACCTTTTTGAATTAAGTCCCTAATGAAATGGTGTTTGATTTCTATGTGTTTAGCTCTAGAATTAAGTATAGGGTTTTGGGTTAGGCAAACGGAAAAAGTGTTGTCACAATAAATGAGAATGTTGGTTTCTAGGATTTTGTAGTATTTTAGTTGATGTTTCATCCAATTTAGTTGAGAGCTACAATCAGCGGTTGAAATGTACCCAACTTTTGATGATGACATGACAATTGTGCTTTGTCTCTTACTTGACCAAGAGATTAAGTTGTCACCTAGAAATGTGCAATTTTCACTTGTGCTTTTTCTATCAAGTTTATGCCCAACATAATTAGAATCACAATACCCACTTAGTTTGTACTCAGAAGATTTCTTGTAGAAAAAAGTAATATTGGTAGTACCTTTTAGGTATCTAAGGATTCTATTAATAACAGTTAAATGTGATTCCCTAGGGTCAGCTTGAAGTCTTGCACATACACTAAACATGATATCAGGTCTGGAAGCAGTAAGGTAAAATAGGGATCCTATCACTCCTCTATAGGTTTTCTGGTCAACTTTTTGGCCTGATTAATCATTTTCAAGTTAACAAGTAGGGTGCATTGTTGTAATCATAGGTTTGCAATCACTCATCTTAAACTTCTTAAGAAGCTTTTTTGTATATTTAGTTAGATGAATGTATATACCTTTTTGACTTTGCTGAATTTGTATCCCTAAGAAGAACTTAAGTTCTCCCATCATTCTCATTTGAAATTCAAGCTACATCAATTTAGAAAATTCTTGGCAAAGAGTACCATTAGTAGATCCAAAAATAATGTCATCAACATAAATTTGAAAACCCACTTCATTTTTTTCATTTAGTTTTTTTTTGAAAACCCACTTGGATCCAATAATCCTCTTCTTTGGTCTAGGTACTAGATCCAAACATCATTCCTCTTAAATTCATTTAACTCTTTTTGCATTGTAAGAATCCATCCATCATCTACCAATGCTTCATCAACAGAGGTAGACTCAATTGATGAGAGTAAGCCAAACAAAGTGGTACATTTTAGTGATGATATATTCCTCAAAGGATCATTTGCACTTCCAATGATTAGAGTTTCATGATGATATGACTTGTACTTCTATCCAGATCTTCCTTTTGACTTATCTTGACTATTTCTGACTTGATTAGATTCATCCTCTAAGGATTTGTCATCTTCTTCTGATTTGCTTCTATCCTCTGATTTTTCATGTTATTATGGTTTGTCTGCATCTACTTCCTCTGGTTCTGATAAACCTGCACTATCATCATTTGGCTTTTACTTTTCAAGGTCAAGCTGTTTGTCATCAAATTTAACCTGTATGGATTCTTCCACAATTTGAGTTTCCCTATTAAACACTTTATAAGCCTTAGATCTTTCAGAGTATCCAATGAAGGTATACTTTTGAGATCTAGAATCAAATTTACCAAGGTTATCTTTAGTGTTCAACATATAACAAAAACAACCAAAAAATTTAAAGTAAGAGATGTTAAGGCTTTTTACCTTTCCACAATTTCAGATGGTGTTTTATTCAATATAGACCTAATTAAGACTCTATTTTGAGTAAACATGTGATGTTAATTGCTTCAGCCTAAATATATTTTGCAACATTCATCTCATTTAACATGGTTTTGGCCATTTCTTGGAGTGGTCTATTCTTTCTTTCTACAACTTCATTTTATTGGGGTGTTCTAGGAGAGGAGAAGTTGTGAGAGATTCCACTCTAATCACAAAAACGTTATAAAAACTTGTTTTCAAATTATCCTCCATGATCACTTCTAATTGTTACAATCTTAAGATCATTTTCATTCATTACTTGTTTGCAAAAGGTGGAAAACACTTTGTAGGATTCATCCTTACTTCTTAAGAATTTTACCCATGTCCACCTAGTGTAATCATCTACTATAAAAAAGTTATATTTCTTTCCACTTAGAGAGGTTGTTTTCGCTAGCCCAAAGAGATCTATATGTAAGAGTTCAAGGGGCTTTTAGGTAGAGGTTTAGTTATTAGGGGTAAAGGAGTTCTTTGTTTGTTTTCCCTTTTGACAAGCTTCATACAAACTTTTAGTTTTCTAACTAAGCTTAGGTAGACCTCTAACTAGTTGAAAAGGTTTGCATGACCTAGTCTTTTGTGCCAAATTAGTTTCTCTTCATTTACTAACATTAATAACTTAACCTCTTGTTTCTCTAGACTAAACAAATTTATCTTATAAATGTTGTTTTGCCTCTGCCTGTAAAGACTACAGATACATCATTCTGATTAATTGCCTTGCTTGTTTTTTTGATTAAATATAAATCATAATTATCACTTAACTGAAAAATACTCAATAAATTATGCTTAAGACCTTTAACAAACAAAACATCTTTTATAGAATGGAAAAAACCATTACCAAATGTACCTTGACCAATGACCTGACCTTTTTGCTTTCCTCTAAAAGTCATTGTGCCTCATTTGCACAGTGTTAGTTCTTGGAACATAGACATTTCTCCCGTCATGTGTCGCGAGCATCCACTTCCAGATACCATAATTGGTGTTTTAACTGGATTGCTGAGGACATCTGCAACATAGACAATTTTGTTCTTAGATGCCCAAATTTGTTTGGGTCTTGGTTTGTTAACTGGATTCATTAGAATCATCTCATGTAACCATCATACTCTTCTTCTTGGGTCTGGAATCTTTCCTCTGATGTTTCCCTATCTCCAGATTTGAACATTCTGACTTGATATGTCTAGGTTCATTGCATCCATAGTAGATGATGCTTTTGTTTTCAAATTTATCATCATTTCCTCTACTAGACTGCACGAAATATCTTTGGGGAAATTTCTTATTTCAATTGTGCCACATTTTCTGAATTTTTCTGGATATGAAAGTCAGTTCCTCTTCCTCTGAGTCTATATTTTAATCATCTGAATCATCATCCTCGGAATCTACTGTTGCCTTCAGAAGTTTCTTTTTCATGGATTTTGAAGCCAAGGTTGGTTGCAAGTTCAATTTCATGTGGTCTAAGAGAGTTGATTAATTCTTTCACCTTAAGAGTATTTAGGTCATTTGTTTCTTGAATGACAGTGATCGTAGGTCTCTATTTGCTTGGTAGACTTCTTAGTATCTTTTTCACATAATCAGCAGTAGCATAACTCTTCTTAAGTATCTTTAATCCTGAGACCAGAGTTTGGAATCTGGAAAACATTGTTTCAATGTCTTCATCTTCTTCCATTTTAAATAGCTCATACTTTTTTACTATGATGTTGGCATTTGCTTCTTGAACTTGTTTGCTTCTTTCATAGGTCCGAATCAGACTATCATAAATACTTTTTGATGTCTCCTTTTTGGTGAACTTGTAAAACTCCTTGAAAGTGATTGCATTTACCATGGATGTTCTGAACTTATGATGCATCTTGTACATCTTCTTCTGATTAGCATCCATCTATTTCCTTATACCATCAATATTTTTTGGAGAAGTATAACCATATTCCACCAAGCACCAAAGTTTAGTATCTTGTGAAATAAAGAAACTTCTCATCTTGTCCTTCTAGTACTCAAAATGTTCTCCATCAAATAGAGGTTGTTTGTTGATGTTTCTTCCAACAGCTTCTTCATCGAATCTAGACATGTTGAACCCTTGGATCTTTCCTCAAACACTGTAACGTGCTCAGCCTTGAGACCGAGCTCTGATGCAAATTAAAAGTGCAAACACAAGAAGGGGGTTAAGTTGTGTTTATCTAAGTTGATAACTTTTTAATCATTTGATTAAATTGGTTCAGACTTGATGATTTACTTGGAGTAGAAGCAATAACAAAACAAAGGAGTGAAGGAATAAAGTAACACAAGTAATTTATACTGGTTCACCACTAACTTGACTACATTTAGTCCCTTCACTTAGAATGATATAATCCACTAATTGAACAACTTGAATTACAAAGCACTTCACCTTCCAAGCCAGTCTTCTCAAATAGCCAGAAAAATCCCAGAATTTGAGGAACACACATACTTTGACTCTACCGGCCAAGTCTTCTCCCCACAATCTGACAATCCCAAATTGTTGAATGCACACTAACACCAATATTGGGTTTGAATATAAAGGTTTGAAATTGAGTAGTTGCTTCTAACAAGCTGATTATAACAATGACTATCACACTCTAAGAAAAGCACTTAGAAAATATTTCTCATTTGAACAAGTGTTTCTCTCTTTGAACTCTAAGATGAATTTGGAATTTTGAGCTTGAGTTCTTCTACTCTTTAATGATTTTTCGATGATCTTCTTCTTCATCCTTGAGTATCAATTTATAGATAAAATTAGGACTTCAATTTAGTCCTTGTTTAATTTTGAATAGTATCTTCATTCCTAGCTTGGTCAACAATGATCTTATTCAAAAATAATTATGAACAAGATGTTTTTTAATAATATGTTATTTAGCCAATTCCTTATTTCTAAATCCAACCTAAGTAGTTCTTCTAGATTGATTATGTTTGTATTTTGTTTAGATTGAGTTTGTAAATTCTTTGGACTGGTACAATTTGTATTTTGTTTAGATTGCTTTCCCAAATTCTTCATATGAAATTCTTTCCTATTGCTTGCTTTGATTTGGGTAGGAACATAGTGTTGGACCGGTTCTTGAACTTTTACAAGTAGGAATATGACTAAGTCCAATTCAATATTTTGTCCTTTGTTGAAATCTGAATCATATCTTTGCAAATAATAAATTTATCTTTTTGTGAGTGTTTCTTCTTGTAAACAATTCTTGTGATAAATCTTGATCAAATCTTGTAAATAATTCATATCTTCTTGTGATAAGATGTTGATCATATCTTCTTCAAATCTTGACAATATCTTCTTTTCAACTTGGTTAAAGATTTTCTTCAATTATAAATATGAATCAAATCTTATTTTAGATTGTCTTCAAAAACACGAATCATCTTTCACACTATGTGAAGTCAAATATATTATTCTCATAAGATACTTTTGTTAACATCAAAACTCTAAGTATAAAACTACTTGATTCCAACAATGGAAACAAGTTAAAAAAACTTATTTCTGACCATTGATGTTTAAAGCTTGGCCAAGAGAGAGAAGGGAGAAAATGAATTTTTTTTTTTTTTGTGACAAAACTTAAATCAAAAGTAAGAGGAGAATGAAAAAAAAAGATTAATTCATAAACGTTTATGAAATGAAGCTTTGATCTAGTAGTAATATGGTAGTTTAGGTTTCGATGTTTGTTACCAACACTCAAGAACACAAGATAGAGAAGAGACAAATGTTTTATGATTTTTTATTTTGAAAAGAAGGAAATAAAATTAACATGTGAGAGAGAGGGGCTTTGCGTGTCACTTAAAGGGGTAGAGGGAATTTGTTTCCTTCACTTCCTAGTCCAACAATTTGTTTTAAAAAAATATAAGTACCAAAAAATATTTACATATTTTGTTTTAAACACATTATTACCCATATAATCTCTCTTACACAAATCACATTACTCACTTTTCAGATTTACTTTAGAAAAAATATCTACTCGTCTTAAAACTGTTTGCAGATAAATCTAACCGTCAGTTACAACTCGTAAAATATTTATTGATAATAATTCAGTCATATTGTTACAAAATTATTACTCGACAAAATATTTTAATCTAACCTCCGAAAAATAGTATTTCTTCCTTTTCAAATTACAGACATGATATAAATTTGTCATTTAAATTTTCATGACATTTAAAGTCCGTTGAAAATTTAAATTTAGGGGTGGTCTTTAATCGACTGCAAACCACATTAATTTGTGCTAAACCTTTCCCTCAATCATTTTTTTTAAGTTAGCGCTCTCCCTAAAAACACCATATGGTTACTTCACTTCAGCTCGCACAAACCCTAGCATCATAAGTCTCTAGCTATCATAAACCCACTCAGCGTCACAACCACAGGGCAGAGCTACTTGTATGAATGAGGTAACCGTATGGCTACACAATTTTTTCAATCAATTCATGAAAGAAATTATCCTACGCATGATATAGAGCTTATGATTGTAGTGTTTGTGTTGAAGATGTAAAGGCAATACTTATATGATCTAGATTTGAAGTTTTCAGTGACCATAAATGTTAGAAAATATCTCTTTGACTAGAAAGAGTTGAATATCCTACAAAGAAGGTGGCTTGCATTATTGAAAAAATTTGACTTCGAACTCAACTACAACCCAGGAGATGTTAATGTGGTAGCTGACACTAGGGCTGCACAACCAGTCGGGTTCGGGTCCAAACGTCCAATCTTGTCCAAACAGTGGGTTCTATATGAAGGCCCAATATTGACTGTGGACATACTTGGTTTGATCGGTTCACAGGTGGAAGATTTTAGCAGGTTTTCGGTTCAAGGTTTACACAGATTGGTCCATTAGTAGCCTTATAGAATATTTTGGCCCAAATCTCTCGATTAGCATTTTCTTTTATGATATTTTTTCCAGGATGAGATGAAATATAACGTGTCACAAAATAATCTCAACAAACACTCTAAGAAGTATAAAAGATATAAACTTTAATATTAATTATTAAATAAGATAAACCGAAAAAATGCATATCCAATTTTACAATTTTATAGATCTTGCTTTAAACAACAACAAAAATGAGAAGAAAATAATAGATGTAGCACTTGATGTTAGATCTGGTCAGAGAACATTCATTACCACTGCCACCAAACATATCTATATAGAGAAAGACACCCCACACCTTTAACAACAACTCTATTTATTTGTTTAAGCAAAAAAGAAACACCTTTATGGTAGATCTGGACAAATGAAGAGATTAAGAATACCTGGACTTCTTCGTTTGTAGGTCGATGGATGGTTAAACAACTAAACCAAAATGGAGTTCAATCGACGGTGGCAGCATAACAGAGAAGATGATAAATTATTGTTTACAGAATCATTGAAATGAATAATAGTAGTTGAGAAGAGAAATAGAAAAAGTATGACTAAATGTCTTTTTTAATTATGGAATGCTAGAGTTATTTGTTCTTCGAATAAATACTAACTAGTTAAGTTATATTACACGCAACAAAAAGGGTTTCGGTATGTCAACAGCCTCAACTCAAGGACATGTGTATTAAAATTGAAAATAAAAATACTATTATATGGAGAGAGTACATGTGATAAGATTTAAGGAAAAGGGTGGCGTGCTTTTTGAGTATATAGGTATGCTAATATGCAAGGCAGTTGTGCAGGTGTAAAAGGTCGTCACTTATTACTCAGTCTTGAGAACTGAAACTATGACAAACAAGTGTATTCTTTATCCTTTCATTACAAGTTTCGATTGGTTATGGACACCAACGGATTGGAATTCAAAGCCCAGACTCGACCATGTGAAACCGTTCCAAACCTATTTAGTTAATTTTTTAAACTGACCACCGATTGGACCCAACCGTTTCAGTAATTTGTTAGTTGGGTTCGGATTTTTTGTCGACCCCTAATTGAAACTTGGAATAAGGTAGCTAACACTTTGAATAAGAAGTATCTTAGTGTGTCAGCCTTGGTAGTGAAGCATAGTGATTTGCTAGAGAAATTTAGAAATCTAAATCTTGTGTGTGAAGTGATCCCCAATATAATTCACTTAGTTAAGTTGACTATTACTAGTGGCTTTTGGAATATGTCATGGAAGGCTAAAAGAGTGATCTACACTTACTGGACAAGTTAGAATTGATGACCCAAGGGAAATAAATTGAGTTTAAGATAGAAAGCGATAGAGTCTTGAGATTTAAGGATAGAGTTTGTGTGCTTGACATGGCTGAATTAAGAAGTTGATACTAGAAAACGGTCACATGAGTGCTTTGAGTATTCATCTTGGAGCTACAAAAATGTATTAAGATCTTAAGAAGATGTTTTGGTGGTAGAGGATGAAGAAAGACGTCACATAATGTGTGTATTTAAACAACAACACAATCATAAAAGAATAAAGAGAGAAACCACAAATAGGAACTCAAGAGTTTGGTAACGAATTTTGGCTAAACAATGCATACGTCTCCGACTATAGAGTAGTTGTATTTCCCTTTTTTTAGAGAAATGAATTAGGGATTTCAGAATACAAATTGTGCTTAAATAATAATAATAATAATAATAATAATAATAATAATAATAATAATAATAATAATAATAATAATAATAATAATAATAATAATAGTAATAATAATAAGGTTTAGATTACAACAATACTCCTGAACCATACCACAGGGAGATATAGCCCCCGCATCCCAATTGGGCCCCCAACAATTAGTTGGGCCAAACCGCCAACTTGATACTACCTATGAGCCATACTCAATAGTGTGTATGCTTGTTTAACTTGTTATAAATCCAAGATCGAGCATGAGAAACCCTCAATTTGGGTACAACCTTTAAGTATTCCTAAGTTGAAGAGGGATAGTGTTTCAATGAATTTTGTTGCAGTATTACCCTGTACACCTAAAGAGTATGACACTATTTTGGTTATTGTGGATAGATTGATTAAGTCTGCCCATTTTATCTCAATGAACATTATGTACCCTATTGGAAAAGTTAGTTGATTTGTATATTAGTGATGTTGTACAGTTTCATGGAAAGTTAGTTGATTTACTACAAATTTTCTAGGAAGGTTTGAAGAGAGCACTTGGTACAAAGCTTACATTGAGTTCAAACTACCATCCTCAGAGTGATAGTGAGATGGAGTGGACTAGTCATTCTTTGAAGGACTTATTGAGGGCGTGTGTGTTAGAATAGAGTCAGAGCTGGAATAACTTCTTACGGTTAATAGATTTCACTTATAATAATAATTTCCATTTCAATATTGGAATGACACCATTTGAAGTGTTGTATGGTAGGAGACGTAGGACCTCTTTGTGTTGGTTTCAAACCAGAGATCACTTGGCTTTGGGATCGGATGCAGTCCAACAAACTATGGAGAAAGATAAAATGATACAAGAAAAGATGAAGGTCGCATAGAGCAAGAAAAATATCTACCAAAATAAACAAAACAAAGATATTGAATTTCAAGAAAGTTATCATATATTCCTGTGAGTTATGCCAATTACTAGGGTCGGGCATTGAAAATGCGAAAACTTACACCACGTTTCATTGGTCTTTACAAGATTTTGAGTCATGTTGGTTGTGTAGCCTACCAAATTTCATTACCACCCTCTCTTTTTAACCTCCATAGTGTCTTCCAAGTGTCATAACTCCATAATTATATTCCTGACCTCTCACATGTGATTGAGTTGGACGAGATTCAGATTAAGGAGAAACTTACTTTTGAAACTTTGCCTCTACGAATTGATGATTGCATGGTCAAGGTATTGCTAGGTAAAACAATTCCATTAGCAAATGTTATTTGGGGTGAAGCTACTAGACAGAGTTCCACTTGGGAAGCAAAGAGCCATATGCGAAATTCTTATCCAAAACTACTTTCTTCAAGTAACACCTTATTCTTCCGAAGTTATAATGTTGTGATGTTTATGAATATATATGATGTGTTAAGAGTAGTTTAATTCATTAAAAATAATTATAAAGCAAATGAGAAGAAAAATGGAGTCAACTTGTTTTGATCATCTTCGTCATGCAAAGAGCACACGATGTCGTGCGACGTGTAACAATAAAAAAATATTTATAATTCAATGCCTTGTCGTGCAAAAATCTGGCTTGGCCATGCCAATAAATTACCATATGTCCATTGGAGTGAAACTCATGACGTAAGTAAAAATGGGTTTGTCCTGTGACACGCTCATAAATTCTTCATTTAATACGTCTTTTTGTAGAGCTAAAAGATGCTCTCACCATGCAAAAATGGTTGTTATTAGCCTATTTAATGCACTCTTCGCATGCAATGGGGTCGTATTTCTCTGTGATGACAACAAATTTCTGAGTTTGTAAATAAATGTTAGGATCATACTTCTTTACATACTTCCCACCCTCTCGTGATAACGAAGCCTTGCCTGTGGTGTATGCGATTTTGCTTTTGAATACTCATACCTTGTCACCTATACTTAACCTAAAGTAGAACTACTAGTCACATGAAAATGAAATTTGAATTGTAACCCTTTTAAAAAATTTTAACCTGTAGTTAAGAAAGTTTGTTCACAAGTTTTATGACTTGAAAGTAAAAGAATTGTAAGACTTCGAAAAGTTGCAATTTTTTAGATGCAATGTAGAATTTAAGTGTATTTGAACTTTTAATCACGTTTAGCACTTTTGAAACAAGTGAATTGAATTCTTGATGTAAGCTTATGTGTTGGAACCAAGTTGATTTTATACTTCGAGTTTTGATGATAACAAAAGTATTTTATGAGAACAATATATTTGACTTCAAATAGTATGAAAGAAGATTCAAATTTATAATTGATGAAAATCTAAAATAAAATTTGATTTATATTTATAATGGAAGACAATCTTTGACCAAGTTGAAAAGAAGATATGGTCAAGATTTGAAGAATATTTGATCAAGATTTGAAGAAGATTTTATCTAGATTTATCTACAACAAAATATGAATAGAATCAATCTGAAGAAAATATAAACGCAATCTGAACAAAATATGAACAGAATCAATTTGAAGAATTTACAAACTCAATATAAATAAAATACTAACAGAATCAATTTGAAGAATTTACAAACTCAATCTGAATAAGATACAATTCAGAATTAAATCAGGACTAAAATGAAGCCCAAATTTTAACTATAAATAGATACTCAAGGCTGAAGAAGAAGATCATCGAAAAGCAGAAAAGAGTAGAAGAACTAAAGCTCAAAATTCCAAATTCATCTTAGAGTTTTGAGAGAAACACTTGTTTAGGTTAGAAAATTTTTCTGAGTGTCCTTTTCTTAGAGTGTGAGAGTTATTATTATAATTATCAGCTTTGTTTGAAGCAAACACTTAAAGTTCCAATCTTTTGTATCCACCCAATAAGTGTTTAGTTCCTTCTTCAATCTGGGGTTGTCAAGTTGATCGGAGAAGACTTGCCTTGTAGGGTCAAGGTGGTTAGTTCCTCAAAAGTCTGGGGTTGTCAAGCTGTTTGGGAAGACTGACTTGGAGGGTCAGGTGCTTTGTAATTCAAGGTAATTGAATTAGTGGATTAAAGCCTTCTTAATGAGGGGACTGGATGTAGCCAAGTTAGTGGTGAACCAGGATAAATCTATGTGTCAAATTATTTATGCGTTCATTGTTTTCTACCTCTGAATCCAATTGCTTCTTATCCAAGTAATTCATAAAAACCAACCAGCCATCATCAAATTAGCAAAATATTATCAACTTTGTCAAACACAATTCAACCACCTCTTCTCGTGTTTGCACCTTCATTATGTTCTTCAGGTTCTAAGATCTTCAATATATATAGAGGCGTGAGAGCTTCATATTCATGTGTTCAAACCTTCATGTGACCTTTGGTCTTGAGTCCCAACACATGGTAACCAAATAATAAAATTGAACTTGAACAACAATGAACATTTTGAGCTTAAGTGAACTTCACAATGTTACTAGGTTTATTCTTGTCTTATAGTGCAAGAGAGAGAGAAAATGTGGGACATATGAAATTTTTCCACGTTGATTGAGTTTACCTTAGTAACTAGTGTAAGAGCAGTGGCTTTAACAATTTTCTTGTCACATTTGTACTTTATGCGTGAATATTCTGAACTTATGAACTTTTTGAAGTTCATAAAGCTATTGTTTGAACTTACTAATGTTGAGCTATTGAATACTCATATGCTATTGTTTCTTTTAATATGTGATGGAAGTATAAGGAACAGTCTGAGTTGGTTTTTGTTTATGCTTTCATGTTAAGAATATTCTTTGTGACTTTATTCCTTATTTATGTTGAAGATGACTTGAATATTCTTCATCTTTATTGTTGGTCATTTATACCACATGAATGAGCAGTATAGGTTTTGTAAGTACTTCTTGCAAAAACTAGAATAGCCAAATGATAACTTAATTCACTTTTAGTATGAACCTTCTTAGGTTTGTTCATGTATAGAACTAAATTTATGAAGTTTGTCAGAAAGTTATTTGTGTGCTTAATGAAGCTCTAGAATAATCTAGTTTTGCTTATTCCTTTCGGGATATACACGTGTTAATTAAAACACATAAGAGCACATATGAAATAACAAAAGGCTTAAATATATGATTGATCCCTGCAAGTACGCATTTTTTGTTTTTGTTTTAGTGCTTGTACATTTTTTTGTTTGAGTTTTATTCTTGCAAGTATTACTACGCCAAAATTTGCATTTTATAGCGCGCCTTTTATAGCGCTTATTAAATAAAAGCGCTGTTGTATAATATTTTAAAATTAACGGATGATACAACAACGCTTTTTTGACAAGCATTGTGGAAAAAGTGTTGTTGTAGGGTCATATAGGGTCACATAGCGCTTGCACATAATGTTTACAACGCTTTTACAGCGCTTTTGATAAAAGCGCTGTAAATTGAAGCGCTCTCACATAATGTTTACACCGCTTTTGTAGCGCTTTGTATACAAGCGCTGTAAAATACAAACGCTTTCACATAATTAAAGGACCTATTAGAGCCCTTTTTATACAAGCGCTATAAAATCATTCACTTTAAATAAATAAAAACAAATTTAAAACAAATTTAATACGTTGTCCTAACCCTACGAACCCTGATCTCCTCTACTCTGCGAACTCTCCTCTCCTCTACTGTGCGCCCATCTACTGCTCCTTTAAAACAAATTGGATACATTGTCTCAGGTACTGTATTTATTAATTTGTTGTTGTCACTAAAACTAATAAATTGTTACCTAATGAATCATAAAAAAATCTATTCTCTTTCAAAGTTGTTCGATTTGTTCTGTTTTGAAATCAAACTTGGACCTTGGTTTCCATTTTCCAATATTAGATATGTGTATTATAGATTGGTATAATGTTATCAGTAGCTTATTATTTGTGTAACACTACATTTATATAGGTCATATAAAATGGACCAGAAATGGATATCTGCTAATCGATTGTCAAAAGAGTCTGAAAATGGAGTGAAGGAGTTTGTTGAGTTTGCAGTGAAGAATGCAAAAGATCCAAATCAAATGATTTGTCCTTGTTTAAAATGTTGTTTTGAAAAATGCGTTAGAGCAGACCAATAGGAAGGACATTTAGTATGGCATGGAATTGATCAAAGCTTTACATGTTGGATAAGACATGGTGAGAAAAAAAGGGAACATTAATTTCGAGAATGGTTCGACGTATGCTTCAACTGATTTCAACACAGATTCATATGAACGGGACCGAGTTAAGGAGATTGCAAAAGCAGTTGAAGAAGATCTTCAAGGATTATCCTAAAATGTTTGAGAGTTTGTTGAGTGATGCAGATAAACCATTATATAATGGTTGTACTAAATTCACAAGATTGTCGGCGATATTAAAGTTGTACAACTTAAAAGCGAGTAATGGATGGTCTGATAAAAGCTTCACAGAATTATTAACACTTTTAAAAGATATGTTGCCAGATGATAATGAGCTTCCTAGTCGAACCTACGACGCTAAACGAATTTTGTGCTTTATTGGCATGAGTTACGAAAGGATTTATGTGTGTCCTAACAATTGCATTTTATTTTGAAACAAATATGAATTACTAAAGGCGTGTCCAAAATGCAATGTCTCTCGATATAAGAAGAAAAAATATACTCCAGCAAAAGTCGTGTGGTATTTTCCTATAATACCAAGATTTAGTCGCATTTATCGCAATGAAGAAGATTCAAAACACTTGACATGGCATGCAGATCAAAGAATTAGAGATGGAAAATTTTGACACCTTGCAGATTCTCCACAATGGGCAAAAATTGATCACGATTATCCTGAAATGAATCCACATGGTCTTCAAAGCATCTCACACAGCACGTGGCCTGTGATTTTGTTGATTTATAACATACCTCCATGGTTATGTATGAAGCGTAAGTTTATGATGTCGTCTCTGTTAATTTCTGGACCCAAAAAAACGGGGAATGATATCGATGTATACTTGACTCCTTTAATTGAAGATTTAAAAAATATGTGGGAGACAGGTGTGGAAGTTTATGATGGGTATAAGAAAGAATGTTTCAATTTGAGGGTTACATTGTTCGACACAATTAACCATTTTCCAGCATATGGTAATTTATCACGATATAGCATTAAAGGTCAGTGTGCATGTCCTATATGTGAAGAAAGTACAAATTGGATGCGATTGAAACATTGTAAGAAGAATGTATTTCTTGGACATCGTAGATTCTTACCTTACAGTCATCAATATCGTGGGTGGAGAAATGCATTCAATGGAAAACCAGAGGAAGATATTTCTCATTTAGCACCAACTAGATATCAAATATTTGAAAAAGTACAAGGTTTGACCAATAATTTTGGCAAACCTTTTGTGGGAGAGCTGGTCAAAACTGGGTGGAAGAAAAAGTCAATTTTCTTTGAATTGTCATATTGAAAGTCATTGTATATAAGACATTTCCTCGATGTGATGCATATTGAAAAAAATGTATTTGATAGTGTTATTGGTACGTTGCTCAATGTTCCAGGAAAGTCTAAGGATGACATCAATGCAAGATTGGACTTGGTCGATATAGGAATAAGAAATGAATTGGGTCCCGTAAAGAAAGGAAATCGCATATATCTACCTCCAGTCGCTCATACTCTATCTAGAAAGGAAAAAATTGTTTTATGTAAATTTCTACACGAAATTAAAGTACTAGAAGGATACTCTTGAAACATTAAAAATTTAGTTTGTATGAAAGACCTCAAGTTAAAAGGTTTGAAGACCCATGATTGTCATGTTCTAATGGAGCATTTGCTACCAATAGGTATACGTTCCATTTTACTAGAAAAAGTTTGACGAGCAATAACTAAATTTTGTTTCTTCTTCAGGGAAATTTGTAGTAAAGTGATCGATCCTCAGAAATTACCGACATTGCAGAGGAAAATTGTTATTACTTTGTGTGAGCTTGAAATGTATTTCCCACCCTCATTTTTTGATATAATGGTTCACCTTACTATTCATCTTGTTAAGGAGACACAACTTTGTGGGCCAGCTTATATGAGATGGATGTATCCGATAGAACGATATATGAAAATATTAAAAGGGTACGTAAAAAGTAGAAGTCGACCAGAAGGTTGTATTGCTGAACGGTACATTGTCGAAGAAACTGCTGAATTTTGTACTAAATATCTGTCCAATGTTGAATCCATAGGGCTTCCCATGTTGAACTGATCCCAATATGAGTTGATCATGTAATTTAGCATTGATATATAGGTATTTAACTAATTATTTGGAAGAAAAAAAATCCAAATATAGATATTTTACTAATTATTTAGCATTTTACAGAAACTGAACTTAAATTGTAATTTAACATATTTAACTTGAACTGAACTGAACATAAACTTGTAATTTTACAGCGCTTTTGTCAATAAGCGCTATAAAAAGCCTTTAAAAAAATAAAGAGGTCTTTTAAAGGGCTTGTTCTATAAGCGCTGTAAAAGGGTCACATAGCACTTGCACATAATAAAATAATGAGGTCTTTTAAAGTGCTTTTTGGACAAGTGTTGTAAAAGGCTTTTAAAAAAGTAAAATAAGGAGGTCGTTTACAGCGCTTTTGAACAAGCGCTTTAAAAGGCTTCTAAAAAAGCGCTGTAATAGGCTTTTAAGAAATAAAATAAGGAGGTCTTTTACAGCGCTTTTTTGAAAAAAGCGTTGTAATAGGGTTTTATAACTAATCTGATAATAGTAAACCGCTTCAGTTTTCTCTTCATTACGTAATCTTCCCTACGAACTTTTGGCATTATGAAACCTCCTTTCATTTTCGTCCTCATTGCGAACCCTACTGTCCCTACGAACCCTATTGTGAACCATCTCCATCTTCGTTACTATCCCTACGAACCTTCATTACGTACTCCATACGAACCCTCATTACGTATTTCTGTGAACCATACTGTCTTACGAACCATTCGTATTTTTGCGCACTCTTCTCGTTGTTCCTTCTTAAGCGAAGCCGTAACCCTACGAACCCTACGTATTTCTGCGCACTTTTCAGGTATTGTATTATATTAATTTTTTGTTGTCACTAAACTGCATGTTGAACTTGTTGAAGTTTTACTGAACTGCATGTTGAACTTGTTGTAGATAAATGGATTCCAACAATGATTTAGATCGTCAAAATGAGGAGGTTGTCAACACTAAGAGTTATGAAAACGAAGTTAAACGTGGTGCAACTATTATGCAAAAGGTCATCAAAGCAAGAAGTAATGGAATTAAATTCGAGGTATACTATACTTTGTTTAGAATTTATTTTTTTTATCTTTTTTGAAAGCATGCATGTACTTACTCAATGAGTTTATTAGGTGGGATGGAATGAAAGTGGCCAACCAATTGAGCGCAAGAGTTCCATGATGATAAGTATATTGGTGCAGTTGTTCGTTAGAATATCCCAATTACAAATGACGATTGGAGAGATAAAGCTTTGAAGGATGCTAAAGATATATTGTGGAATGATATACAAGTAACTTTTTTACTCCACTTTTTTGTTACTTATAATTTTTTCCATTGAAATACTTTTACTCAAACTGTATCTTTATTTGGTTTGCAGTCGGCTTTTGATGTTGATGAGGTGAGAAAAAATTACGTGTTAAGAGTTGTCGAAAAAATACACAGGGGATTTGGATCTCATTTGTCAAATTGCTACTTAAGAGATCGCGATGGAAATGTGAATGTTGAAGCTCCAAATATATATAAACACTATATATCAAATAAAGAATGGAGCACTTTTTTAGCTAAACGTGCAGACCCCACTTTTGTGGTAAGTGATTAATTTATTAGCGTGTTTTATTATTCATATTCATAGCGTATTTTAAATTTTTACACGAATGTTATTTTTTTTTATATAGAGTATAAGTACGGCAAATCGCGAGAGGGCAAAAAATCCAATGCATCCAGACAAAAAATCACGTATGGGGTATGCACGTTTAGAGCAAAAAATTGTAAGTAAACATCACCTTTATATAATGTGGTACATTATAAACTATAGTTTCTAACTAAATATTTTGTTTATTATCTTAACGAATAGCTTTTGTTTATGTCTTAACGAATAGCTACAAGAGACGCAATCCGATCAACCTTTAGGTCGTCATATTTTGTGGAAGGAGACTCGTTTGAATAAAGATGAAATAGTTGATAATGAAAATGTTCAACAAGTGATAGAACAATTAGTAAGTATATTATGCACGTTTAGAGCAAAAAATTGTAAGTAAACATCAGTTTTATATAATGTGGTACATTATAAACTATAGTTTCTAACTAAATATTTTGTTTATGATCTTAAAGAATAGCTTTTGTTTATGTCTTAACGAATAGCTACAAGAGACGTAATCCGATCAACCTTTAGGTCGTCATATTTTGTGGAAGGAGACTCGTTTGAATAAAGATGAAATAGTTGATAATGAAAATGTTCAACAAGTGATAGAACAATTAGTAAGTATATTATGCACGTTTAGAGCAAAAAATTGTAAGTAAACATCAGTTTTATATAATGTGGTACATTATAAACTATAGTTTCTAACTAAATATTTTGTTTATGATCTTAAAGAATAGCTTTTGTTTATGTCTTAACGAATAGCTACAAGAGACGTAATCCGATCAACCTTTAGGTCGTCATATTTTGTGGAAGGAGACTCGTTTGAATAAAGATGGAATAGTTGATAATGAAAATGTTCAAAGGGTGATAGAACAATTAGTAAGTATATTATCACTTTAATATTTTTTAATATTGTATTTTAAAAGTGATATTGAACTTATCTTTTTAATCCTACATGTATTTTAGGAGAATCTAGAACAATGTTCTGAAAATCAATAGGACAATAAACAAGTTAGTTGCAGGGACATACTTGGTAAAGTATTTAATGTTCCTGAATATTCTGGCCGTGTGAGGGGTAAAGGATTTCGCGTAACTCCAAAAAGCTATTTTTCACATGAGAAGCGCACAAATCCATCTAATGAGGAAGTACTAGAGAAGCTGAAAATCCTAACAGAGCAAGTGTCATTTTTGGTGAAGACAAATAAGGAAAAACAACTTCTGGAGTGTCAACGTGAAATACAAATAGAGAGTGAAAACGCTAGTTGCAACATTGGTCGTAAAAGTCTTCCAGAGGTAATTAATTACTTAATAAAATAAGAAATTCATTCAACCTAATTGTTTCACATACTTATGTATTAACCATTGATTTAGGGTGTCTCATCTTGCATGTTGTATTTATCCTCCCATACTCATCGCATGGTTGGAAAAGGAACATTGTACAATACCTTGGGAGAAGTATTACACAACACTCTGATCCCTGTCGGCCATGTCAAAGTATCACCCATGATTGCTTTTGAACCAAATGCATTGTTGCCTATACCCGACAACGATGGAGATATGAAGTTTTTGGGAGAAGTAGTAGGTAGTTACGTGGCATGGCCAAAAAATCTTGTTGGCCTAGATAAAGTATGTTTAATTGATATGTATATTTAATTGCACGATATATGATTATATTTAATTGCTGATTTTTTCGGCTGTTAACTTTAATTTCACATTTATTTAGATTCATACAAAGTCTAAACGGAATGATAAGAAGATTCCTCGCAACGAGTCAGTCACGTCACCAGAAAAGGTTTGACATATACATCAATGTGTATACATTAATGATTAGCTTACTATAATAATTAACTAACAAACTGATTAACCTCATTTTTTCATATTCAATCACAACCACAGCAAACCTACCAGAATAAAGCCGCACCACAGCTGCATGTTCGTGGTAAAAATAAAGCTGGCAAACTTCAAAAACTGGATTTTAATAAATCTGCCAAAATTCAAAAACTGGATCGTTGAAAATCAGTTGTTGCTCCTAAAATAAGTCATCCACGCCTTTCTCGATTTGGGTCGTGTCTTGACATACAAGCAAAAACGAATATGGACAGCAATGATTCACGTATCATAAGCATGGAGAAAGCTATTTTCGGAGATGAGTATGAAGAATTACTTGATAAAGAGCATATATATGAACTTCTCAATCATAAGGAGCTGAGTGCTACTATCATCAGCATATACATTAGGTAAAATACTTTATTTAAGATAAAAATTACTTTTGATTGCGTCACTGCCACATTTATTGGTAATTAATCTAATTTGACATTTTCATTGAAGGTTTTTGTATGAGAAGTTGGTGTGCATGTGCAAATTGTCAGATAGATTTTCATTCTTGTCTCCGCATAAGCTTTCCATGTTTAAGCTCGATCCAGTTAATGTAAAGAAATATGTTGTTGATATCCTATTGGGAAATAAAGAGAAGGATAAGTTGTTTCTTGCGCCATATAATTCAGGGTAATTATATATTCTTTATCTATATCTTTTTTAATTTATGATACTTAATTTATCAGTTGTGTAAACAAAATTGCAAACCAAAATTTTGTTGTTGTAGGCAACATTGGGTGTTGTTTGCAATCAATGCCACCTTTGAAATTATATACTATTTAGATCCACTGCACGGCCTTTACAACAATCACTCGGATATCAAGACTATCTTCGACACGTAAGTAATATTCATTTATTTCTTACATATATATATATAAATAATGTGTTTGTTAATTGAATAATAATCACATTTATTTGATAGTGCTTTACATGTTTTCCGAGCTCAAATGGGTGCTACAGTGTCGAAGCAAAAGTCAAACAACATCACATGGATTCCAATAAAGGTTTAAAATTTTTGTTATATAACTTAATTGTATGCCTTTAAAATTTCATTTACAATCAATACAAAAATATTTATTGACTTATATGTTTTATTTTATAGTGCCCTCGTCAAACTAACAACATAGACTGCGGGTACTATATATTGCGATTCATGAAGGAGATTGTTGATATTAATCAAAATATAATTCCAGAAATGGTACAGTATTTTCAATATATTTTGATTTTCATATATAAACTATGTATATATTTGATTCGAACTTATTTATATTCAAATATTATATCGCATAGTACTTTGACAATTCTAGTCCAACATACTCTGAAAGTGATCTAACTGAAATAAAGGAAGACTGGTGTCAGTATGTGATCGAACTGAAAGTTATTTAATTTGCTGGGAAATTGGCATGCTGCAAGTTGTGAAATTGACATTATTGCTGGGAATATGTAAAAAATAGTACTGTTGTGAATATGTAAAAAATATGGAAAGTTATATAGTCCTGTTGTGAATATGGAAAAAATATAGTACTTGATGTGAATATTAAATTGTTGTACATGTTTAAATGAAATTGTTGTTGCTGTGAACTGATTGTTGTATATATGAACTGATTGTTGTTGTTGCTGTTTATATGAAAAATATAGTAATTGTTTGAGTTTAAATAAAAATGATTTTTGTTTTAAATAATTTAGAGATTATTTTTTAGAGATTTTTTTAAAAATGATTTTTTAACTCCCGTTTGTTTACTATTATAAAAATGAATTTTTTTAAAAAATAATTTTTAAACTCTTTGTATACAATTTTGTAAAAATGATTTTTTTAAACTACAATGACCATTTCATAGACCCATTTTAAACTTACTGGATGAAAACCTAGATGAGTGTCAGAAAACTAACAACGTCGTGGAAAGAGAAAAAATGGCCACTGCGTAAAAGAGAAAAAACGCAACTAATGAATTGATGTAAACTGATAGATAAAAACTTATTAAAAATGAACTGAGGGAAATTTAAGATTTTCAAAATAAGGTAGGGATAATTGCATCATTTTTAGCCAAAAAACGATTTTTTATAACAAAATCATTTGAAAAAAATCTTAAACAAACACCCTTGAAACCCTACAAAATGATTTTTGGCTTAAAAAAAATCTAAAACAAACGCACCCAATATCATGTGCTTGATGAAAATGATTTTGGAAAAAAAAAATTAAAAGAAATCGCTTTCTTAAAAAATGGCATAAATAACATGTTTATACAAACAAGCTTTATTTTAAAAATTCCATTTACATCGCTTTTTATTAAAACTAGTATAAGAATACACGTTTTACAGCGTTTTATTGAAAAAACACTGTAAAACATGCATAAGAATGAACCTATTAAACTAGTACAACAAGCAGTGCATTTTTAGAAGAGATTTCCGGCGCTTTTGGTATAACAAGCAGAGCGTTTTTAGAAGAGATTTACATCGCTTTTTCAAAAAAGCGTTGTAAAACGAGTATAACAAGTGTGCTATATATGCACCTATTATAGCGCTTTTTTATTTTAAATAGCGCTGTTGTATCTTTTAACAGCGCTTCATACTACAACACTTAAAAGCGTTGTAAATGGCTTAAAAAAAGCACTGTAAAATACTATTTTTTGCGTAGTGTATATTTTTGTTTGTTTGTGGTGCTTGCTATTTTGTTTTAGTCTTTGTTGTAACATCCAAAATTTTATAATAAACTATTTTATTAATTAAATAAGATTTTAAAGAATTAATTTGGTATTAAAAGTGTTTTAGAAATTTTGTGATTTTTCTTTATATGTGTGCTTGCTATTTTGTGATATATTTATGTGCATTTAACTAAATGATAAATGTATGTATAGATATATTATAGTTTATTTTAACTATCTTCTTATTTTAATTATTTATTATATGAATTATTATCTTAATATATTAAAATATTGTGCTTTATTTCCTTTATATGTGTTGGTTATGGTATGGTTATTTTATGTTTATTTGTTACAATTTAGTGATTGATATTTTATATTGTTATTTTATAACCTTAATTATTATCAAATAGTGATAGTATTTTAGAGATAATATTTTAGTAGTGAATGAGGAAAATATAATAAATATGTATCTATGTTTGAATTTATTTTAAAAGAGTTGAAATATGTTGGAAAAGAAATACCTAATAATTCTAAGAGAAAGCAGCAGCTGGCACTAACGAAAAGATAGAACAAGCTGGAAAGGAAAACATTACTCCGAGCTGCAGAGAAGAGAATAAAAGAAAATCAGTTTCGATGATTGTCTTGAAAAACTTTTTCTGTTTTTATTTAAATTTAAGTATGTTATTTCCCTCATCAAATTAGTAATTTTAACACACTACTTCAGAATTTTGGCCCTCTCAATTCTTTATAAAATCCCTAAATTTCCGTTTATCAAAATATCTCTTATTCAATTATTCAAAACTTGTTTAATTTGAAACATTCAAAGCGAACCAATGAACTTTTCATCATTGAAATCTTGAACGTTGTTTCTTTCTGTTTGATTTTCTCCATCTTTGTTATTTAGGTAAGTGTGGGTTAAATGCGATCGAAAATAAAAGTACAAATAGATTAGGATGAAAGGGAATGTCTTATTTCCCAACTGTCCAGGGCTAGCCAATTGCTAATGCTCTATTGAGATTAATAATTGAGTTAAATGTCAATTAAACGATGACATATTGTAGGTTGTTATTATTATTAATTTATTATGAGGACATTGCGTCCAGTAAAATGGACGAATTATAAATCTCTAAAATAATGGAGAGAAATACCGCAAATAGAGCAATGTGTGATAATTGTTTGATTGAGTTGTTTTCTTATGGATTATATTACTTGAGTATTTTATTAATAATTCTTATATGAGTTGTATCTAATAAAGATGAATATGATATGTGATATGAACTGATATTGTCTGAAATATGATTTTAACTGTATTGTGATAAGTGAGTTTCTACAATGTGTTGATTGTGAATATGTGTTATACTAGATCCATGCTTATGACGATCCTTTTTGTATAACAAGTCACTTAGGACGCTGAAGGGGGAGGTGATTGTGATGGATTCTACCCAATGTGTATACATAATATTAGTGATGTGAAGATATTTGATGTTTCGGAAATACCATTGAATGAGCCTAATCGTGGGGGTCGTAGTCGAGTCTTTGGGGGAGATTAGACCTTGGGGGTATTCTTTGGAAATTTCCTAGGTGACTTGGAGTAATTCCTCAAATGTTAGGAGCTACTGTGCTACCCTAATTTAATCCTCATGACCACTTATATGAGTGTTGAGATGAGTCGCATGGGTCTATGAGGACATGGTTGCAAATGCGATTGTCCGTCCACTAGTGTTATCAATAGTGGATCACGGAAAATAGAAGAATGCCATAAATCCGCTATAATGCTTCATCCATAAGAGTTGAGTGTTGCATCCTAGTACAGAGATGTACTCAGCCTCTACTATTGACATGACAATGGTGCCTTGTCTCTTGCTTGACAAGAAAATCAAATTATCACCCAGAAACATGCAACTTCCATTGGTGCTTTTTCTTTCAAGCTTGTCTCCATCATAGTCAACATCACAAAATCCAACTAACCTGTACTCTGATGAAATCTTATAGAACAAACTCAAGTTAGTAGTTCCTTTCAAATATCTAAAGCTCCTCTTAACAACTATTAAGTGTGATTCTTTTGGATCAACCTGAAACCTGACACACACATTAAATCAAATATCAGGTCTATATGTTGTAAGATAAAGAAGTGACCTGATCATTCCTCTGTATATTTTCTGATCAACCCTTTTTCCTGATTCATCTTTGTCAAGTGAGCAAGTTGAATGCATTGGTGTAGACATAGGCTTGCATTCATCCAGCTTGAACTTCTTGATAAGCTCTTTTGTATACTTAGTCTGATGAATGTACACACCATTTTGACTTTGATGAATTTGAATTCCTAAGAAGAACTTAAGTTCTCACATCATACTCATTTGAAATTCCTGCTGCATCTACTTAGCAAATTCTTGGAAGAGGGTGTCGTTAATTGAACCAAATATAGTATCATCTACATAAATTTGAATTACGAGAAGGTCGTTTTTTTTAATTGATTTCCTAAATAAGATAGTGTCAACCTGCCCTCTTTCAAGCTCTTAGTGCTTGTTTCAGACCATAAATAGTTTTTTTAAGTTTAAAAACATGGTATGGAAACTCAACATTTTCAAAACCAGGAGGTTGTTTTACATACACTACCTCATTTATGTAACCATTCAAAAATTAACTTTTCACATCCATTTGATATAGAGTGATATTATTGAAAGCAACAAAGGAAAGTATAATCTATATTGCCTCTAACTTGGCCACCAGAGCAAACACCTCAGTGTAATCGATAACTTTTTGCTTACTATAACCTTGTGCAACTAGGCATGCTTTGTTCTAGACAACCTCTCCTTTTTCATTCAGCTTGTTCTTGAATACCCTCAAGGTCTCAAACATCATTCCCCTTGAATTTGTTGAGTTCCTCTTGCATAGCCAAAATCCATCCTTCATCTCCCAGGGCTTCATCAACAAAGGAAGGTTCAATTAGTGAGAGCAGACCAAACAAAGAAGTGTCCATGAGAGTTGATCTGGTCTTCAACGGATCATTGGAGTTCCCAATACTCAGAAAGTTTGGATGAAATGACTTGTACTTCCATCTAGTTTTGGATTGTGAAGGATCTTGACTTGTTCTGACGTCAGTCTTATCCTCTAATGTTTTGTTCATCTCCTCTGATTTTCGTGATTCCTATGATTTTCCTACTTCCTCGGGTTTTTCTGCTTCCTCCAGTTTTTCTATTTCCTCTGGTGTTTCAAAACCTGCAGCAACTTCATCTAGCTTTAACTTTTTAAGGTCAAGCTGCTAGTCATCAAACATAACATGTATTGACTCCTATACAATAAGAGTCTCCCTGTTGTATTGTAAGACTCTTAACTTTAAAACTCTAATTTATACAATTTTAGTATATTTGGTGTTAAATTGTTGAGGGATTTAGCCCAATTTTAGTATATTTTATTATATATATATATATATATATATATTTATATAATATATATAATTAGTAAGTTAAATAGGTATATATGGGTGTGGAAGGTTTAGAGATCAGAAAAGGAAAAACATTTCCCTGCGCACGCGACCCCTCTCTTTTCTTCTTCTTCCTCTGTTCATTCGAAACCAAGTGTTGGTGGTTTCAAAACCGCCAAACACAAACCTCCACTTTTCTTTGACTTCTGAGCTCCATCTCGAGAAGTGCCAGAAGCGAAAGTTACTCACCTCCACGCTACGTTGCTAGTGAGCCAACTTTGGGAGCGTCATGCGAAGCGAAGTTTTACCGGAGGTAAGGGCTCCTTCCAAATTTTTAGCTTGCATATAGGACTCTATATGTGTAATTGTGGAGTTTGATTTGATGGAGTTTATGTGTGAATTTGGGGAAAAGGAATTTAATGTCATTTATGTGTGTTGTGGAAAAGAAATTTGGTGGTTTATGTTTAACGTTTTTTTGAGTTTTGATTTAGTGTGTTATTGTTGAAAATTTTGGAAAATAAATTTGGTGGGTTTAAAGTGTAATGTTGAGGGGAAATGAATTTAATACATTTTATGGGTAAAATGGTGAAATTGAATTTTAATGAGTTTAGAGGTGTAGGTGGTGGTGATTTTTGCTTGATGAGACTGGTGTATATGGTGATTTGAATTCGATGTGAATTGTGAATTCAATTTCATGTGATTTGAGAATTATATGTGTTGAGTATGCTCTGTGTTAAGTTTGAAAATCATTAGTGTTAAATGAGCATTAAAAATGAGGAATCTTTTAATAGCTGCATTTACTTAATGATTGTGGTGTTACGTGTAAAAATACGTTTTTGATTATACACAAAGACCAATGGTGACACAGCAACAAAAAGAAGAATTCCTCAAACATCCCTTGATGAAATTACAAATAAATAGATTATATAATGGTAAAATAATTCAAGTCATAATTCAAATACAAGAGAACCTTAATTACTTTGCATATGCATAAATAATATTTTCAAAAGTCTAAAATAATATTTTCAAATTATTAAAATCTTTATTTTTGACAAAAATTAATATCGTATTCGAATACAACAATCTTGTAGTTGAATACAAGATAAAAACATGGCTAAGTCAGAGAGTTGGCTATCTCATCTGTATTCGACTACACAGTGAAAATTTTGAATGATTTTTAAACGTTGCAGCAAGTCGTATTCGAATACAAATATCTTGTAGTCGAATACAAGATCAAACATGGCTAAGTCAGAGAGTTGGCCATCTCATCTGTATTCGACTACACAGTGAAATGTTTGAAAATTTTTAACGTTGCAGCAAGCTGTATTCGAATACAGAAATATGGTAGTCGAATACAACTGCAAGCAATGCAATTTTTCAGCTTTGAATTCAATTTAAAACATTGCAATTCGTTCTCAAACCTCTTGGATCAAAGGCCACGAATCTAAAGAGTTGTTTGAGGACTATAAATAGGTTATAACTTCATTTTCAAATTACCAATTAAAATTACACAATTTCAAAGACTTTGAACTAAAATTTCTAAATTTTTCTAAGTCTTTTTCAGAAGTTCAAGTACTTGCATATCATTTTCATATCCTTAAGGTTCTCAAAAGTACTTGAATAAATCTTGAATTATACTACCTTCATTCTATTCCTATATCCTTATCAAAAACAACAAAGTGATTGTAAAAGAAAGTTGTGCTTTCTTTAAAGTGCTGTATCTAAGATAGTAGTGTTCTATCTTTGAAAGTTTGTTAGAAGATTGTAGCCAAGGTCCCAGGGTGAGGACTTGTACATATTCTGACAGATAGTGAAGAAAATCTCTTGTGGTGAGCAAGAGGAATGGACGTACCCTTGGTGATTAGGGGAACCAGGATAAATCTGTTGTGTTCTTTACATTACTGCCATTTACATTATCTTTTACTATCCATAAGCGCAAAAATCAATCACTATAATTCTAAAAACAATCAAAATAACCAAACACCTAATTCACCCCCCCCCCCTCTTAGGTGCACATCTGATCTTACAATTGGTATCAGAGCAGGTTCAAGGTAATTTACTCCTTGATCAAACAACTCATGGCTTCCGCACTACCAGTTTTCAGAGATGGTGGCACCAGTAACAAACCACCATGTTTCGTCGGTGAACACTACGATTTCTGGAAAATCCGCATGCAAGCATACCTTGAGGCACAAGGAGACGAAATATGGGATGCTGTCGAAAATGGTCCATACATTCCAACAACAGTCATCAACAACAAAGAGGAAATTAAAATAAAGAACTCTTGGACCGATGACGATAAAAGAAAGGTGCTATTCGATAAAAGGCTAAAAACATTCTACAATCAGCACTTGGTATGGACGAATTCTTCCGCATATCTCACTGTAAAACAGCCAAGGAAATATGGGACACATTGGAAGTAACCCATGAAGGCACCATAGAGGTAAAAAGATCCAAACTAAATACACTTTCTCAAGAATATGAATTGTTTCGTATGCAGCCTGGAGAAACCATACTAGACATGCAGAAACGATTCTCCCACTTGACAAATCATTCGACAGCCCTCGGAAAGGTCTTCTCCAACGATGAATTGAATCTGAAAGTATTACGATCACTAACGAGGGCATGGCAACCAAAGGTGACTGCGATATCAGAAAAGAAGAGTTTGTCCAAAATGTCACTTTCTGCATTATTTGAGAAACTACAAGAGCATGAAATAGAACTTGGACGATTAGAGCAAAATGAAACCCAAGAAAAGAAAAGCAAAAATATTGCTCTAAAGACCGAATCAAAGGAAGTAGTCAAAGAAGAAATTTCTGATGACGAAGAAAACATCAACCTCCTTGTCAAGAAATTCGACAAATTTCTTAAAAATAACAGAAGTTTCAAGAAGAAGAACTTCAGAAAGAAAGATAGCACGATCAACCAAAACTTCACCTGCTTTGAATGTGGAAAACAAGGACATATTAAAGCAGATTGTCCAGATCTCATCAAAAAGAGTGCCGGTAAAAGAAAAGACTTCAAGAAAGCATATATAGCATGGGAAGATAACGACATAAGTTCAACATCAGAAACTGAAAGTGATGAATGCGCAAATGTTGCACTAATGGCGTCACATCACTCCGATGACGAAGAGGTTAGTAACTCAAACAACCCTCCTTATAATCATGAATTAGTTATAGAATACAATGAAGCACAAAATGCAATAAAGGAACTTCTTGCTGAATGTAAAAATTTGCTTAAACAAGTATCAACTCAAAAGAAAGAAATCTTATATCTTAAAGAAAAAATTAATCTTATGGAAAAAGATGCTGAAAAATCTAAGCAAAATTCTACATGTAATAATTGTGATTCACTTTCATTTAAAATTGTTCAACTAAATAGAGTAATAGAAAGGTATGAAAAAGGACATATAGGATTAGAAAATGTTCTAAACATGCAAAGATATTCAAATGATAAAAGTGGTATTGGATTTTCTAAATTTGATAAACCAAGCACTAGTAAGACCATCTTTGTAAAATCAAGTACTCAAACAAATTTAAGAAACATGACAATTGTACAAAAAGAGCATTCACATAAAGAAAAGGTTATTAACAATAAACGTCACACATATACAAGTAAAATTCCTACTTGCTCATATTGTGGTATCTATGGACACACACCAAATACTTGTCATATAAGAAACATTAGCATTCCCAAAGGCCATTACATATGGGTCAAGAAAGGCACTAACCCCCAAGGACCCAAAGCACTTTGGGTACCTAATAAAATCTGATTTCAATTTTGCAGGGATGCTCACAAAGTACTTCAAATTTATGGTACTTAGATAGTAGGTGCTCCAAACACATGACGGGAGACATAACAAAATTTTCAGCATTGACCCTTGAATCAAAAGGACATGTAGTATATGGAGATAATAACAAAGGGAAGATCCTAGGCATTGGAAAAATTGGAAAAGCACCTTCTCCAACAATTGAAGATGTTCTTTATGTGGAAGGCCTAAAGCACAATTTGATAAGCATCAGCCAGTTATGTGACAAAGGACACAAGATAGTCTTCAACAAGGAAGAGTGCATCATTCAAAATGCAGCAACAAGTGAAATCCAATTTATCGGTAAACGTTTCAAGAATATTTTTATACTTAATCTTGATGATCTATCCTTGAAAATGAAATGTCTTTTGGTAAGCGACAACAATGATGCATGGTTATGGCATAAAAGAATTGCTCATATTCACATGGATCATTTAAACAAACTTGTCAAACATGATCTTGTTGTCGGATTACCAAAAATGAAATTTGTCAAGGATAAATTATGTGACGCATGTCAAAAAGGTAAACAAACGAAAACTTCTTTTAAAGCCATAAATGTTATATCTACTACAAGACCACTTCAATTGATACACATGGATTTGTTTGGTCCATCAAGAACTAAAAGTCTTGGTGGAAATTCATATGGACTAGTTATTGTTGATGACTTTTCAAGGTACACATGGACCTTGTTTTTGGCAAACAAAAACGAAGCTTTTAAAGCCTTTAAAAATTACGCCAAACTAGTCGAAAATGAACAATCATCCAAGATTGTATCGATTAGAAGTGATCATGGTAGAGAATTTCAAAATACCTTATTTGAAGAATTCTGTGAAGAAAATGGAATTTTCCACAATTTTTCTGCACCAAGAACACCTCAACAAAATGGGGTGGTTGAAAGAAAGAACAGGTCCTTGATAGAACTTGCAAGAACAATGTTAAGTGATTCAAATCTACCAAAGTATTTTTGGGCAGATGCTGTAAACACGGCATGCTATGTTACTAACAGAGTAAACATTCGACCTATTCTTAAGAAGACTCCGTATGAACTATACAAAGGTAGAAAGCCTAACATCTCTCACTTCCACATCTTTGGATGCAAGTGTTTTGTGCTAAATAATGGAAAAGATAATCTTGGAAAATTCGATGAAAAGGCAGATGAAGGTATATTTATTGGGTATGCATTATCTAGTAAAGCTTTTAGGATCTTTAATAAAAGAACTTTAATTGTAGAAGAATCAATACATGTTACTTTTGATGAAACTAACCCCTCGAAAGAGGATAAAGCTATTTCTTTTGATGATGATGATATTGAAAGTAGTGATCCACGTAAAGAAGATCCAATTGATCAACCGAGTCAAGAAAATGAAGTCGACATGGAAAAGGAAACCAATGAACTCCCAAAGGAATGGAGAACCCATCGATATCATCCGATTGATAACATCATTGGTGATATCAACAAAGGAGTTACAACTAGACTCAAATTGCAAGATGCATGTTTAAACATGGCATTTGTCTCACAAATCGAACCTTCCAAAGTTGGTGAAGCACTAAAAGATGATCAGTGGATACTTGCGATGCAAGAAGAGCTTAACCAATTCGAAAGAAACGAAGTATGGGAACTTGTCCCTAATCCAGGTGACAAACACATAATTGGTACAAAATGGGTATTTAAAAATAAACTAGAGGAAAATGGTATAGTTGTTCGCAACAAAGCAAGATTGGTCGCCCAAGGATACAATCAAGAAGAAGGAATCGATTTTGACGAAACATTTGCCCCGGTCGCAAGGTTAGAAGCAATACGGTTACTACTTGCTTATGCATGTTCTATGAATTTTGAATTATTTCAGATGGATGTGAAAAACGCATTTCTAAATGGATACATCAATGAAGAAGTATATGTCAAGCAGCCACCCGGCTTTGAAGACTTCAAGAATCCTACACATGTATTCAAACTAAGGAAAGCTCTCTATGGTCTAAAACAAGCACCAAGAGCTTGGTACGACAGATTAAGTGCTTTCCTATGTGAAAGAGGTTTTGAAAAGGGAAAGGTTGACAAGACATTATTTATTAAACGAAATAATGGTCATACCTTGTTGGTCCAAATTTATGTTGACGATATCATATTCGGTTCAACAAACAACGCAATATGTGAAGAATTCTCATTGATGATGCAAGGCGAATTTGAAATGTCCATGATGGGAAAATTAAACTATTTTCTTGGTCTTCACATCAAACAACTCAAGCATGGCATCTTCATCAATCAAGCAAAATATTGCAAAGAACTGCTAAAAAGATTTGACATGGAAAAATGCAAGGAGAGTGCAACTCCTATGGGCTCCGGAACATATGTTGATAAAGATGAAACTGGTGCATCTGTAGATATTTCAAAATATCGAGGTATGATTGGCTCTTTATTATATCTAACGGCCAGTCGGCCAGATATCATGTTTAGTGTTTGTCTATGTGCAAGATTCCAAGCAGATCCGAAAGAATCACATCTTGTAGCTGTCAAAAGAATCATGAAATACTTAAAAGGCACCATCAATGTTGGACTATGGTATGCTAAAGGAAGCATTTGTAGTCTCGTTGGATATTCTGATTCAGATTATGCAGGATGTAAAACAGATTGTAAAAGCACAAGCGGCACTTGTCATGTACTGGGAAATGCACTCGTATCTTGGTCATGTAAAAAGCAAGCATGTGTCGCACTTAGTACTGCTGAAGCTGAGTACATAGCCGCAGGAAGTTGTTGCGCACAAATCCTATGGCTCAAGCAACAACTATGTGATTATGGAATTGATCTTGGATGCATTCCGCTACGATGCGACAACACTAGTGCAATCAATATTTCAAAGAATCCAATCATGCATTCTCGGACCAAACACATTGATATACGACACCACTTTCTGCGTGATCATGTGCTTAAAGGCAATGTTGAAGTAACTTTTGTGGATACACATAACCAACTTGCGGACATCTTCACTAAACCACTTCCTAAAGACTCCTTTTTCAAAATACGACGCGAACTCGGCATCTTAAGTGAAAGTGATCTTTAAACGTCAGGTAAACTGCTATCATCAGGGCAAAGGTACGGCTTAATTCTTGTCTTCACATGTTTTCATGTTATTTGAATTTGGTTGACTATTTGAATTAAAATGTTATCAATATGTTAAACTTGTCTTCACATATTAGAATTTAGTTGACTATGTTTACATGTCATTTATGTGATTATATGAAGTTTGTGTTCTGGTCCGCTTAATAAAATCATGTCTGTTTCAAAAATCTGGAAGTCGTAGCCGAATACAATCAGACTGTATTCGAATACAGATGATTCTGGAAATCTGTATTCGATTACCATTTTCCTGTATTCGACTACAGATTCCCAGTTTTCTGTCATATATAAAGCCTTGACAGTCAGTAGCCGAATACACCTCCCTCCTTCCCTGCGAACTTGTATTTTGTCTCTGCGAACTTCATCTTCTTCTCTGCGCATCAATCTTCAAACAGAACTGGTTCATTCCTTAAAGTTTGTCTTCCCAAACGCTGATTTCCATTCAATCAATTGCGAAATCACTCTTCCAGTTCTTCAGATTCACGATTTCACAAAACCCTAACCCCCAAAATTCAGATTTGGAATTCCTCTTTTTCACTTTCCCATCTCAGTTTCGAATCCGAACCCTAAAACCTTCAACAAAATGTCAAACATCTCCACCACTGTTGAAAACGCACGCAAACGAGGACCTCGCACCAAGCATGCAAGCTTGGGTCCGTCCAAGCGACGCACAAAGAGCACCAGCGTCACTGATTTGTCTCGCCTTCTGCATTCTCCCGAAGAAATTACTCGGTTTCGCACACTTTACTCCGACAAGAGGCTCATCATTCCAAAATTCGGTACTTTAGATTCATTCTCTGCTTTTCAATTTCCGGATTTACTTAGGGCTCAACATGTTGAGGACTTTATTGCTTACAAAGGTCCGATATATCCTGATTTGGTTCGAGTGTTTTACTGTAATCTTCGTCGGGATGGCAAAATGTTAATTTCACGTGTCAAAGGAATCACTATTGAACTTGATTCTCATACTATTGGTGATATTTTGAAAATCCCTGATCACGGTCAGAAACTCAGTCCGACTAATTTATGCAAATGGCATAATATTTTGAAACATGATGCTTATGCGGCTCTGTGTCGCTTTGACAAACAAACCATAGAACGCAAGCAACTTCAGGCTAGCTCCACCTTTGCAAGACAAAGATTCAGTGTTGGAAACTTGACTGTCGACTTTCGTCTACTTCATTACTTCTTGAGTTACATTTTGGTTCCTAAGGCCGGTAACTATTCTCAACTCTCTGAGTTTGAACTTCAGATTCTCTACTTCATGAATGACGGTCTTCCTCTTAACTGGGCATATTTTGTTAAGTCAGTCATGTTTGTCTCACGTGAAGCTGTTGGATTACCCTATGCTAAGGAAGTTTCTCGCATACTCGAACATTTTGGGGTAGATTTTTCTGAGGAGGTTGTGTATACTGTCACTAAGGATAATCTGCTGGATTTGAGTGTTCTTCCTAGCATGAAAATCGTTTGGAGTGAACCGCTGCAAAAATACATCCATCAGAGTGATCTCGGTCAGGCATCTGCTAGTGCTCCTACAGATGATGCTGCTGACGATCCTGCATCTGATGATGATCAAGTTTCTAACCGCATGATTATGGATAAACTTGAATCTCTTCAGACCTGCTTCTCCGGATTTACCGCTTCGGTCGATGCTCGCTTTCAAGCTCTCGAATCCACCATCGCTACCAATCACGACAGCTTGGTCCACGAGATGTGTATCATCGCCGATAAACTCGATCACTTCCATCTCCCTCCAGATCGTCGCTGACTTGTCTTTCGTTTCCTAGGACTAGTTAGTTTTTTGTACTAGGATTGACCTTCCTACTATTTTGCTTAAGCTGTAATCGTTGTTTCCGTAATCGTTGTATGACTTTTATGACTTTTTGCTTTTATGACTTTATGATTTTATGACTTTATGAATCTATGACTTTTATGATTGTATCTGCTTATTTATCTCCACTATGATCTGTCTTGATTTATGATATGTTCAATCTATTACTTTCCTATTGCTGGTATTCTTCTTTTTGATCATGTCAAAAGGGGAAGAACTTTTGTGTATTTTGTTGCTTGTTGTTGTCCGGTAAAATTTATCTGTAGGTACTCAAACACACATATTGCAAAAATTACGGGGGAGTACAATACGTCTACATTACGGGGGAGTCATCAACAACCACAACAATGGTTTTGTCATAATCAAAAAGGGGGAGAATGTAAAAATACGTTTTTGATTATACACAAAGACCAATGGTGACACAGCAACAAAAAGAAGAATTCCCCAAACATCCCTTGATGAAATTACAAATAAATAGATTATATAAAGGTAAAATAATTCAAGTCATAATTCAAATACAAGAGAACCTTAATTACTTTGCATATGCATAAATAATATTTTCAAAAGTCTAAAATAATATTTTCAAATTATTAAAATCTTTATTTTTGACAAAAATTAATATCGTATTCGAATACAGCAATCTTGTAGTCGAATACAAGATAAAAACATGGCTAAGTCAGAGAGTTGGCCATCTCATCTGTATTCGACTACACAGTGAAAATTTTGAATGATTTTTAAACGTTGCAGCAAGTTGTATTCGAATACAAATATCTTGTAGTCGAATACAAGATCAAACATGGCTAAGTCAGAGAGTTGGCCATCTCATCTGTATTCGACTACACAGTGAAATGTTTGAAAAATTTTAACGTTGCAGCAAGCTGTATTCGAATACAGAAATATGGTAGTCGAATACAACTCAAGCAATGCAATTTTTCAGCTTTGAATTCAATTTAAAACATTGCAATTCGTTCTCAAACCTCTTGGATCAAAGGCCACGAATCTAAAGAGTTGTTTGAGGACTATAAATAGGTTATAACTTCATTTTCAAATTACCAATTAAAATTACACAATTTCAAAGACTTTGAACTAAAATTTCTAAATTTTTCTAAGTCTTTTTCAGAAGTTCAAGTACTTGCATATCATTTTCATATCCTTAAGGTTCTCAAAAGTACTTGAATAAATCTTGAATTATACTACCTTCATTCTATTCCTATATCCTTATCAAAAACAACAAAGTGATTGTAAAAGAAAGTTGTGCTTTCTTTAAAGTGTTGTATCTAAGATAGTAGTGTTCTATCTTTGAAAGTTTGTTAGAAGATTGTAGCCAAGGTCCCAGGGTGAGGACTTGTACATATTCTGACAGATAGTGAAGAAAATCTCTTGTGGTGAGCAAGAGGACTGGACGTACCCTTGGTGATTAGGGGAACTAGGATAAATCTGTTGTGTTCTTTACATTACTGCCATTTACATTATCTTTTACTATCCATAAGCGCAAAAATCAATCACTATAATTCTAAAAACAATCAAAATAACCAAACACCTAATTCACCCCCCCCCCTCTTAGGTGCACATCTGATCTTACATTACGAGTCAGAGTATGCTCATGCATTTCATAGTACATGGTGACCGGATGGGCCATGGTGATAGTGGTGACCGGATGGGCCACGGGATGATGCCATGTAAATTGTTGGGTCATCTTATCCTTACGGGGATTATCGCGCCATGCTAATTGGTGAAAAATCGCACATTAGTAAATCGTGCGGGTGGCATGTTGGTAATTAGTATTGGCCCGTGATAGGTAGTACAATTATGATTTACGCCCATTCGAGCAGGGTTTTGGTGATATTCCGGAATCATATGCATTGGCATATACGCATTGCATTAGGGTGCTTGGCACGCGAGTCATGCTTGATATATTATGATGGTGGTGTATACATGTTTGATTGTTGTTTGTTATTGTGCCGTATTTGGTGTTTGTGGTTGATTGAATTGGTGTTGAAAGTGTTCGAATGATTTTGGTGTGTTTTCAAAACTGAAAATCTTTCATTTTTACAGCTGTATTCGAATACAACAGGATTGTAGTCGAATACAGATGAGTTGTTTTGCCTCTAACTTGCGTATTCGCAAGTGTATTCGACTACGAAGAGGGTGTAGTTGAATACAAATCACAGAGTTTTGCCACTGACTTTGCAATTGTATTCAAATACAAGGGAGTTGTATTCGAATACAAAATCTGCATGATTTTTCACTATTTTCGCATTTGTAGTCGAATACAAGAGGCTGTAGTCGAATACAGTTGTGCTGTTTGTGTTGTTTGTGCTGTTTTTCTGCTGTTTTCGCATCTGTATTTGAATACAGATATGCTGTATTCGAATACAATAGTACAGTTTTGTCTGAAACTTCATTTTTCAACCTTGTTTATGCATGTTTAGCATATGCAAACCCTTTCTAGATGCATGCTTAGTTGAAATGTGATTTTGTGCATTTAAAATTTAAATGTTATGTGGTATTTGTTAATTTCGGTTGGTGACCCTTTACAATTTTGTGGAAATAAGGGCTTTTCCCTCATATGAGAACCAGGGTCGTTCTAATGCGTAGCTTAGCGATGAGTTGGATTTGTGATCGAAAGCAGTAGGGCTTGATGGCGCTCGTGGATTCTTAGTACCCAGTCACCATCAGTTAGATTAATTATCAGCTTAGGGTTCTATTTAAGAATTTTATTTATTTCCCTTTCTTATTTCAAGGTTGTTGTTTAAAAAGTAACTTATGTATTTGAAACCGATTATCTTAGTCGATGTATTTTATATATGGATACTTTGGATTTTCGTTCCAAAAACTATTTCCAGTGTTTGTAATTAATTATGACTTTGTCGTTTGTGTTACGACTTAAAATATTTTATCCAAGAGTATTTTCTTCATTTATGGATTTAACTTGGTATCTTTATCAATTTGTTTTGAAAAAAAAAATACATTCGCGCTGTTAAAAATTGGGTGTTACATGTATACTCTATAAGCTTAAGATGTTTAAGAGTAATCCAAGAAGGTAGAATTTTGGGATCGAAGGTCAAACATGCCAACACTAACTTTAGTGTTCAAAATATAACTAACACAACCAAACTGACGAAAATAAGAAATGTTGGGATTTTAACCTTTTCACAATTCATAAGGAGTCTTAATGTTCTGAATATAACATGCATTATTTACTTCCTCTTCCCAAAAGTGCTTAGCAACATTTGTTTCATGCATCATGGTGCGATCCATTTCTTGAAGAGTACGATTTTTCCTTTGTACAACATCATTCTATTGAGGTGATTTAGGAAAGGAGAAATTGTGAAAATGATATTTTCTTCACAAAAATTTTCAAAAAGTTTTTTTTTTCAAACTTGCCTCCACGATCACTACCAATAGTTACTATTGAAAAAGATTTTTCATTTTGCTCTTGTTTGCAGAAGTTAGTAAATACTTTATGTGAGTCATCTTGTCTTTAAGGAACTTAATCCATGTCCAACGGAATTAATCATCAATAATGACAAGTCCATATTTTTTACCACTTACAGAGGCAGTTTGAACTAGGCCAAAAAGATCAATGTGTTTGTTTTCCTTTTTGACAAGCCTCACAAAGAACTTCTGATTTTTATTTAAGATTTGGCGAGCCTTTAACAAGTTGGAATTTATTTAATTTTGAGATTAACCTCAAATTGGCATGGCCCAATCTTTTGTGCCAAATCAGTTGTTCATTGTTCACAGACATAAAACATTTAACCTCTTTTTTTTTCTAAGTTAGAAATGTTTATTTTATAAATGTTACCTTGCCTCTGACTAGTAAACAATATACACCCATCAAAAAAACTTATTTCCCTACAGAACTTTTGATTAAAGACTACATCATAACCACTGCCAATTAATTGACTTATGCTCAATAGGTTATGTTTTAGTCCCTTAACTAACAAAACATTATAAATAGAAGTAACGGAGTTGTTACCAATTGTGTCATGGCCTTTCTGCTTTCCTCCAAAAGTCATTAGGCCCTCGTTGGTAAAAGTTAGGTCTTGGAACATGGACCTTTCTCCCGTTATATGTCGCGAGCATCCACTGTCTAGATATCATGACTGGCGTTTCAATTTGGTTGTTAAGAACATATGCAACATATACAATTTTATCTTTGGGTATCCAAATTTAGTTGGGTCTTGGTTTGTTAGTTCTGAAAGGTTTCTTGTCTTTTCATGTTGTTAGTATAGGACAAGATATTTTATTGTGACCTTTCTTGGAGCAGACAGTACACATATTAAATAAATAAAATAAATAATAATAATAATAATAAATAAATAAATAAATAAATAAAACAACAAAAATTACCCTACCTTCACTCTCCTTCTATCTCACTTCACCTTTTCCTTTCCTCTCTCTCGACTACAAACTTACCCACCCCCATTTTCACTTTTTTTCTTCTTTTCCTCTTTTTCTTCTTCTCACTTAAAGTCACAAGCTAGCCTCGTTAAACCATAAACCCATTGGAAGGGTATACATTTCCTAAGCAAGCCTTCTCATATTTTCACAAGTTCTTTGGGTAGAATTTTGGAGTTAGGGTTTGTGCTCTAAGGAAGGAGAAAGGTACCCATTCTTTGAAATTTGTTTATTGAGAATCTTTGAGGTAAATACACAACTCCAATGCTAAGAATGAATCTCTAAAAAAAAGGTGGTTTTGTTTAAAAAACTTATTTTGGTGCTTAGAGTAGATTTTAAGGATTTTTATGGTTTCCTATAGTTAGCTAAACTTTAGAATAATTTTTTTAAAGTCTTAAGAATATTTTTGATACTCAGATTTGTTAATTGAGGTCCTGTCTGCTACTCTATGAGTTGTTGCAGAACAAACTTAGTCAATTCTTGATAGGTGTGAGTAGATGACGATCATTATCACATATTTTTATTATGCTATAATTATTATTTTACTCGCTTTTATGATTAAAAAAAATTGGGAAATACAACCTTTGCATTTTTTCTCGGTTTCATCCTTTTATTTATTTTTATGGTCTTTGTTATATTATATGTTTATAGTTTGATTTAGTTATGAGTTATAAAGTATTTAAATATTGAATTGATGTATAGTTGAATATGTTTTCCATGAGTCACGATGAAGTGAGAAATAATTTTTAAATATGTGTTTTGGAAATTGTGGTTATAAATATGAAATCGTTAATGGAGGTAGGTGCACCTAGTTACATTGTTTTGATTAGGGAGAGTTACCCGTTAGATGATGCTGCCCCTGTGGGAGATGTCATCCTTAGGAGGAAAGAGCTATCAACGAGATGTAAGCTCCCTAATTGATGTGTTGCAGGATTGAGAGGAGAGAGCTATCTGTTAGATGGATCCACCCCTAAGGGAAAGACAATTCTTAGGAAGAGAGGTCTATTAATGAGATGAAGCCCCCTTTTGGTTCTCAAAAATTTATGTTTGTACTTAGTAAGATTTTCTATGGCTTTTTTTAAGGTTGCTCATTTTGATTTCACTTCTTTACGAATTGGATTTTAAATATTTCTACCTTAACTACTAAATTATAAGTTTAATGATTTTATCATGTGTATACTTTATTTGAGAATTATCTATATTTCAGGTACTATTGTTTAACATGATTGCCACAAGATTGTATAACAATTATTCATGCATTTTTTGTGTTTCCCTTCTAGTTGATGGTAGTTGTTGTCTCCTCACTAAGTCTTTGTGACTTACCCCTTCACGTTGTTCATTTTTTTTCTTCAGATTCACAGGCAATTGAGTAGCTAACTGTTTGTAGATTCAAGTCTCAATTACATTTTCTTTGGTAGGCCTCATTGATCGATGGTCCTTTTGTTAAGTAACTGTTGAGTCGTGATGTATTTTGCAGCTATTTTGCATCTAGAAAGTCATTTGAAAATGTATTAAATAATTAGATTCGCTCTTTTGAAATATTGATCGGGGTTAAAAGTTTGAAACGTGATTTTATATTTGAAAACGTTGAAATTATAGACGATACATTGTCGAAATTTCAAGAAATATTATATATATTTTTAATGGTTATTTAGAACTATTTAATTGTTTAATTGTTAAGTTAGTTGATAGGCTTGTCAAGCTAGGAGTATAGCTTGTGCGTCGATCACGATGTTCGGTTTGTGGGTCGTGACAATCTCATCATAAGGAGTAAATTTAGATTTAATCACTGTTTCTTTAAATCCTAATCCTTTCTTATTATTTCTGCTAACACCATAAATCATATATGCAAGCTTGCTTCTATCTTTGTTGTTTGCAAGGAAATCTTGAAATGCTACTTCATATTTGACTGAATTGCAAATGGTTTCGTCTGATGATTTTGAAATAATTTTATTATTCAAAGTCAAATTTTCTCTCTTAAGTTCTTCAAAATCATTTTTGAGAGAATTGTATTGTTCAATCAGATTGAAATTAACTTTTTTTGAGAGTTTTCAGTTTTAAAGAAATAGTGTGATTTGAATTTTAAAAATCATTTATAATTCTAATTAATTCAGTACGAGTTAATTCAGAAAGTAGCTCAATTACCTCATCCACAGACTCATTTATAGAGTTAGAGTCAACATCAGCCATCATAGTTAAATCAGCTAGTTGTTCATCATTAGAGGATTCATTAGAGTCATCCCATGTAGCCATCAGAACCTTCTTCTTAAACTTGGAATCTTTCCTCTGGAACTTCCCTTTCTCCAGATTGCATCCACAACAGATGATGCTTTTCTTGTTACCCTTATCATCATTTCCTCTCTTGGATTGCCTAGAACCTTTCTAAGGGAAATACTTCTTCTTGTTGAGCCACATCCTTTGAATCTTTCTAGATATGAAAGCAAGCTCCTCATCCTTTAAGTTTCCATTTTGATCATATGAATCATTATCCTCTTATTATGTAACTGCTTCTACGGCCTTCTTGTGCTTGGATTTGAGAGCAAGAGTCTTTTGCTTCTTCTTAGGCTCATCCTCTACAAGTTCAATCTCATGAGACCTAAGAGAATTGATAACTCCTCTAGACGAAGACTATTCAGGTCTTTTTCTTCTTTAATAGTTGTGATCTTGGGTTTCCACTTGCTGGGCAGACCCCTTAGGATCTTCTTGACATGATCAACAGTTGTGTGGCTTTTATGAAGCACTTTTAACCCTAAGACCAGAGTCTGAAACCTGGAAAACATAGTCTTAATATCTTTATCTTCCTCCATTTGAAAGAGCTCATCCTTTCTAACCAGAAGATTAGTTTTTGCCTCTTGGACCTGCTTGCTTCATTTATAGGTCAGAACGAGAGCATCATAGATACTCTTAAATGTCTCTTTTTCGGTGCACTTGTCAAACTTCTTAAATGTGATCGCATTCATCATAAAAGTTATGGCTTTATGATGCATCTTGTAATTCTTCTTCTGATAAGCATTCATCTCATTTCTCGAAACATCAGTACCATCCTCATTGGTAGGAGCAGTGTACCCATCATCCACCAAATCCCAAAACTCGGGATCTTGTGAGATAAATAAACTTCTGAGTATGTCCTTCCAAAACTCAAAGCACTCTCCATCAAATAAATGGTTTTTTTATGTTTCCTTCTAAGGCTTCATTACTAAAACCAGACATGTTGAAAAGTTGATCTTTTCTCAAACACTGTAAAGTGTTTAGCCTTGAGACCGAGCTCTGATTCTAATTGAAGGTGCTAAAACAATATAATGGGGGCCCAAATTCTGATTCAGGATATTTAGAATAGATAAACAAAACAGAGGCATCAATAAAACAAAGTAATAGAGCAGAGGGAGAAATGCCAGGGTTTATACTGGTTGACTACCAACGTGGCAGCTACGTCATTTCCCCTCACACAAAGAATTTATCCATTAATTCAAACTTGAATTAAAGCACATGACCCTACAAGTCAATTTTCTCAACTTCCAACTTGAAAACCTACAAGTCGTTGAGGCAAGATAACCATTATTGGGTTGGGTTACAAACGGGCGAAACGGGGTTCTATTTTGCTTCTTCTAAGTAGATTAATTACAGTGAACTTCACACTAAAACAGAGCACTAAGCACTAAGTAATATAACGTTGAACGAATGCCTTTGCTAAAACCGGAACCTTGAAACCTAAAGACTTAGAGAATTTTGAGTTCGTAAGGTTTTGTAAGTTGTTGTGTTGAATTTTCGTCTTTAGAATTGATCCTTTATATAGCATGAATTAGGGTTTCAATACTATCCCAAACAAATTATGAGGGTATCTTTCTTGCGTGAGCTCAATAGAGATCTTCACAAAAACATAAACCTTGATAGATATAGTTGGGGAATATGATCGTTGGAGCTTGATTAATTCCAAAACAAATCTTCAACTAAATATTCTAGAATGATTTTGTGCGAGAATGTCTAGATAGCACTTGATTTTGTACGAGGTCAACAGATATCTTCACAAAAAATAAACCTTGATAGATATTGTTTGAGAATATGACCGTTGAAGCTTGATTAATTCCAAAGCGAATCTTCAACCAAATCTTCTAGAATGATTCTGTGCGAGAATTTCCAGTCAGCACTCGAAAATATTTCTCCTTTAATCCTTTTTCATACGGTTGTTTAAGAGTAGTGGGAACAAATCATAATATGTTCTTGGACCATCAGAATCATAAAATAGCTCAGTCTTCATTAGAGGATTGACTTTTAATCATAGCCGTTGACTTTCTTCATCATAATATAACTTTTCATCATAGTTAATTTAGGAAGTTACCTGATATAGTTTGTTGATTTTAGTCCTTGAAGTTAATGAAATGTTTATGTTCTTATTTCCTTGATTAAGTAGAAATTTATCTTAGATTTACGTTGTTTCGCTCTTTTAGTGCAGGGCTGAATTTTAGTGAGAAATCAAAATAACCTATGTGGAGTAATTCAGCCATATAGGGAGTTGTAGATGTCCAATTGGATTCTAACCAAGTGCAAATGAAAGCTAATATCCATAGATACAAGATTCATGAAGACATCGAAACCAAATTCAAACTCAAAAGAGGAGAAAATTCAATAAACTTCATATATCAGATGTTGGGTGCCTGGAGCACAAATGCTTGCGTCTAGGTGCATTTCTACAATATTGTGACATCCTGTTTCTGCCAAGGCGCGCCTAGAGCGCAAATGCTTGTGCCTGGGGCGCATGATGCGTTGTAGAATGGATAAAAATGTGTTTTATCACTTTCTAAGGGATCTTTTTGGCTATGTTGATGTTTGAAGACTTGTGCCCTAGCAGAGAAACTCATAAGAGGTTGATTTTAACACCATTGAAGGAGTTTTATCAAGATTTGTTCATGAATCTTTCTTGTAATTATTCTTTAATCTCTATCTTTTGTATATTTGTCATGAGTAACTAAATCCTATTTGTTAGGGATGAGTGAAAAAAGATGAAACCATTATCTGTGTGATTTGATTTCTAATTATATGAATGAGTTTATTGAATTACTTTTCTCATCTTTGTGCTTAATGCTTTTTATTGCTTGATCAACTTTAAACTGTTTTACAATTCGTATTATGAAACGAAAGTGAACTTTACAATTACTTAAGATGAGAAACTCATTATACTGTAATCTAGGGATAGATGCAGTTTATGAAACCAATTAAATTATTTGCAGAGGCAATAGTTTAATAAGAGAACTCTTGTACTATAAAGCTTAATTCTAATCTTAAATCCATTAAGGAATTAGGGGTTACTTTGAAATTAAAGGTTTTGTCTTTAAGGAAGTATGGTAAGAATAATAAAGAGAATTCGATAATAGTTCAATAAAGGAATCTAGTAACTAGAATCAAATTAGAAACCAAGGTTGGATTCCCAGTGAAGTTCATCTAGACTTTTTTCTTATTATAAAAGTTCAATTCTACTACTCTTGTTAGTTTAAAAAATTATTCAATCAATTGATAAGCATTTTGTTCAATTTTAGTAATTAAACGTAATTTGAGTGTATAACGCAATCTTTGAGTTCAATACTCGGTACTACCATTTTATTATTACTTGCAACGATTCTATACACTTGCTAAAACGCTATCAATTTTTCGGCGTTGTTGTCGTCTTCAAATATGTCAAATGTAACAAATCAGAGAGTACGTTTACAATCTAAAATTATAAAAGGTGAAACAATCGATGTGGGTGTGTTACTAGCTATTGATCGGTAGGGAAAAGCAATTTTTAATCCTCTTGTGTCCTACTTTAAGCATGCTTCCTTGATAAGCAAGCTCTGGGAGCAGCTTAGAGTGTTACTTTAATCATGCTTCCTTGTTGTACCAATCACTGCAAAATGGATAGAAAATTACTCTACGGTTCCGGCAGAATATCCTGTTTTCCCAAAGGAAAGGAAAGATTTGGAAGGCTAGAATCTATGATGATCAACCAGCGAGATAGACAGGCCATGATAGAATTGGGAATGACAAATCTTTATCGAGCTTTTGCTTCATCTCAAGAGATACAAAGAGGCATGTTTTATTCTGATTTATACTCAACTCACCAGCATACTAGCGAATACAGTGGTACTAGAATGGAGGACCCAAGAAATGTCCCTTGACTTAACTAAGAGAAGTTTCCTTTCCTTTTTCTTTGTTTGTGTTTTGTTTATTTTTAGTGTATGCTTTTGTTCTTACATTGAATGTGCACTATGATGAAGAATTTATAATAACTGACGTTGGTCTTAAATTATCTCTTTGTGATTTTGAAGTTTAAATTATATTTCTTCGATCATGTCATTGCTTAATTTTCCGAGTTTCACTAATGCATGCATTGTTGATTACCCAATTTTTTGAGTTTCACTAATGCATTCATTCTAGCTAGACAAATTCTCCGTTTACATACGACAGAAGTGAGGGGTAAGTGGGGCACCACTTACTGACGTAATTATGTTCAATCTTACCAAAATAAAGTTACTAACAAGAAGTGGGCATTGGTAAAATAAATGTAGTCATTAGATTAAGTCATTAGATTACTCACGTTTAATGGCTTAAATATTTAGAAAAAGTCAAATCTAGAGAGAGAAGAGGTAACTCGAGGGTAACTTATAAAGGAAGAGAAACGCATATGGTGAGTATATTCTTGAATTAGAATTAATGTCAATTTATTTGATTATATCCCTTGGCATCCACTTTGATGTAACCTCATCCCACATTATTTAAATGTTTTACAAGTAAAATGACTAAAATCAAGATCTGGAGAACTAAAGCATTGCAGATAATGTTATAGTTGGTTAAAATTTCTAGGAAGCTTTTTTGAACCATGGATGTGTTATGTACTCCATTTTTGCTCTTTCTTTTGAAATATTAGTATGTATATTGATACATTTGCATCGCTTTGTGTCGGGATCTATATTAACCACCTCTTTTGTTGAATTACGTTAATGCTCGAGTTATATTCTAGAAAATTAAATTATGGTGTTACATTTTTTGTATTAGAGCCGATCGAACCGACCATACTGTGGGTAGTTAGGATTAGTCGTTGTTCTTGTTTTGAGACTATATATTTTTCCAATTATCAATTCATTGAATATTAAGTCTGATCAACTTAATATTTGAGTTTGATATACAGAATTGTATGGACCCAAATCCAAGACCACCTGGTAGGCCTCATAGCGGGCGAACTAATGATGAACGTTGGGAACAAATGATGCAAATCATGCAACAACAACAACAACTTATGATGCAACAACAGTAAACTTCTATCACCAACATAATGAATCATCTCGCGCAAGTACTCGGGCCAACTCAACCACCACCACCACCTCCACCAGAGGTCACAAACAGTTTATTTTATGACTTTCACAAGCTGAAATCCCCGATGCAATTGGAAGCTCAATCATGGTTGGATGAATTGACAAAAAAAAATTCTTTTTGTGCGATGTACAAAAGAATAAAAGATATCTTTTGTTATTATGTTGAAGTCTACTTGGCTCAACTAGTTATTAGTTGTTAAGAGTTTTTCCTTTGTTTATCACAAAAATATGATGTTATGTTCACGTCGTCATTTCGTTTTTGTTCAACTTTTCATGATGGTCTGTCCATTCTGCTGTAAAAGAATATATTAATCTAACGTGGTAGTTTGACTTCAATATTATGAATTATGGATTGCAAGTTTCTCTACGGCTTTTTTATTTTAATGTAATGTTATTTTTCTCTCTAATAAGTATACAACCTTATTGTAAATGTAGTATTACATCAAAATTGATCATCTTAATTTTGAGTTGCTTTGATTTTCTGTTGGATTTTTTGTTGGGGTATGCTGCAAATCTTGAACAAGAAGATGATGAAATTGATGATGATAATAAATTCCAAACTTTAGGTTCGACTCGTCCCCACCAATCTATATATATTGAATACAACGGGTTAACTAAAGAATCTCGTTCAAGATACTTTGAAATCCTTGAAGTGAATTGCACATTTACATCAAGTCTATCGATCAATGATAGTTTACAAAATCAAGTTCCTTCATATACTCTCGTGCACTAGAGAATAGAAGAAACTACTCATAAATATTTTTCATAGAGTTTTGACTCATGTAACATGAATTTTGTATTGTCTTTTATGCCTCTAAAGTATCTCTATTTATAGAGAAACTAATACCAATTGGTGAAAGAAAACAACTCTTGAAAAAGATTGTAACCTTTGCTAACTTAACCGATCCATTGGTTCTGTAAGACCCTTAATTTTAAACTCTAAACTATGCAATTTTAATATATTTGGTGTTAAATTGCTGCGGCATTTAGCACAATTTTAATTCATTTAGTGAATTAAATACCAAAATCATATTTTATTAGAGTTTGTTTTATGTTCTTTATATATATATATATATATATATATATATATATATATATATATATATATATATATATTATTATTATTATTATTATTATTATTATTATTATTATTATTATTATTATTATTATTATTGTTATTATTATTATTAGTAAGTTAATATATATATACATATTTATATGTATAAGTGAAGTAATGATGAGAAACGGAGAAACGCAAACATCCCGTCCCTGCTCGCGATTCATTTCTTTTCTTCTTCCTCTGTTCCTTTCCAAAATAGTGTTAGTGATTACAAAACCTCATTTTTCACCTAGATCTAAGCTTCATCTCGCAAAATGACTGAAGGGAAAGTTGCTCACCTCCACGCTGCGGTGCTAGTGAGCTAGTTTTCAAAGTGACGTGCGAACAAAATATTTCACCAGAATTAATCGCGGTGTCGTAATCGGTTGTTTAAGCTATCGTTAAGGTAAGGGCTCCTTCCAAACTTTTAGTTTGCATTTAGGACATTATATGTGATTTTATGGAAAAGAAATTTGGTGTATTTGATGTGTAAAATGGTGAAAACGAATTTAATTCGTTTATGCGTGAATTAGCGGAATTTAAAATTGACGCGGTCGAGATGTAGTTTGATGTGAATTGTGTGCGATTTGGTGTATTGAATTTGGATTATTGTATCTGGAATTCAAATAGTAGTGTTTATTATTTTTGTGTACGAAATTTAAGAAAATATGATTAATGTGGTCGATTTTGTTAATAATGGTTAAAAAAAAAAAGAAATTGATTTTGACGTGTTTGAGTTACGAAACGAGTTATTTTCAAATAAATGAGTTTGAACTAAAGTTGAAATTTTAAAAAGAAAAAGTTTACAGTATTTTATTAACTCAAAATTTTGGTGCTTTAATAGTCGAGTGTACGTACGTGTGATTTGGACAATATTTGTTTTATTTAATTTTAACTAAACAATGTAGATTATTTGGTTGTAAAAGTTTGGTGTGTGAAAAAGATATAATTTTAGAATTTTGTTGTGGTTGGATAAACTTTAGTTGTGAACAAATTGTTATAAATATTTATGTTTATGTAGTTAGCTCCTTGAGTCTCGAAAAGGAATCGAGACTGTTGGCACCGAGTTAGCAGTGGGGAGAACTCTGAGATATTAATGTTGCTTTGGAGATTAAATTTGGTGTGGTTTATGTGTTCATAAATAATATTATGAATTTTGAGATGTATTTTATGTGTAGATTGGAGGAAAATGAATTTAATGTGTTTATGGGTGAAATTGTGGAAGTTGAATTTAATGTGTTTGAAATGTGGAGTTGTGAACACAGATGAGTCACGATTAAATTTGGCGTGAAATTTTGGAAGTCAAATTGATTGAATTTGTCGTGTTTGATGTGTGGATTTGCAGAATATGAATTTAAGGCGTTTTATGTGAAATTGTTTTGATGTGTTTGAGGAGTGATTTGAGGAAATAAATTTGGTGCAAATGCATGTTTGCAATTATGAAAATTAATGGGTGTATTGTGGTTGAAATATGACGAGTTTTGAAAATGAGTAATTTGTAGTGATTTGGTGTGGATTTGTGGAATTTGGATTGTTGTATTTAATGTGGTTTGTAGATTGAATTTGATGTGAATTTGTTGAATTATGAATTAATATGTTTGAGTATGCCCTGTGAAAAGTTTTGAAAAATCATTAGTGTTAAATGAGTATTAAGAAATGGGAATCTTTTAATAGCTGCATTTACTTAATGGTTGTGGTGAAATGAGTTAGAGTATGCTCATGCATTTCATAGTACATGGTGACTGCGATGGGCCATAGTGATAGTGGTAACCGTGATGGACCACGAGATGATGCTATGTGAATAGTTGGTTCATCTTATCCTTGCGGGGATTTTCGCGTCGTGCTGATCTGTGAGAGATTGCACTCTTGTAAGTCGTGCTGATCTGTGAGCGATTGCACGCATAGAAAATCGTGGTGGTCTGTGAGAGGCTGTATGATAGAAAGTCGTGCTAATCTGTGAGAGATTGCACTCTTGTAAGTCGTGCTGATTTGTGAGCGATTGCACCCATAGAAAATCATGCTGGTCTGTGAGAGGCTGTACGATAGTAAATCGTGCTGATCCGTGAGAGATTGCACCTTGATAATTAGTATTGGTTTGTAAGAGGCTGTACAATTATGATTTACGCCCCTTCGATGAAGGATTTGGTTTGGAATTCTGAAATCATGTGCATTGGCATATACGCATTACATTAGGGTGCTTGGCACGCGTGTCATGTTTGATATACTATGATGGTCGTATATACATACTCGATTGTGGTTTGTAATTGTGCCGTATTTGATGAGTGTTATTGATTGACTTTATGTGGTAAGCGTTGAATGATATCGAAACATTTTCAAAACTGAAATTATGCCATTTTCACAGTTGTATTCGGATACAAGGATGTTGTATTCGAATACGACAGTGCAGTTTGTTAAAAACTTCATTTTTCAACTTTGATTATGCATGTGTGGCATATGAAAACCTTTTCTAGATGTATGCTAAGTTGAAATGTTATTTTGTGCATTTAAAATTTAAATGCTATGTGATGTTTGTTAATTTCGGTTGGTGACCTTTACAATTATTGTGGAAATTTGGGCCTTGCCCTCAGATGAGAATCAGAATCGTCCTACCAGTTAGTACTCTGGAGATGGGAACGAAGTTAGACTTACCTGACTACTGTTGTGTCAGAAGGATTTTTGCGGGGCACGTGGAGAGCACTTGAGTTATAGTTTTTTTTTTTGTAGCATGATCAGATTAGATGGCTGTATAGGGGCTAGATGTCTATCTGTTGTGGTTGTATTTATTTCATTCTGGAAGACTGTACCTATATCATATATTGTCAGCTTGACTTTTATTTTGACGGGTCCTTGTACCACTTTTTGATGTGACGTTGGGGAAGTTAAAATTCTTGGGGCAGTGTTTTTGTACAGGTGTCTGCCGAAAATACCCCAGGGGTATGAGCTACGTTGGATAGGTATCATAGCCCCGGTGTATTTTTCTATTTTAAATACTTTGGATTTTTATTTCAAAACCGTTTCCGCTATTTGTAATTATTGTTGACTTTTGTCGTTGTGATACGACTTAAATATTTTATCCAAAGGTATTTATCTCTTTATTATGAATTTGAATTTGTTTTAAAAAAAAAATCGGGCTGTTACAGGTTCGATGGCTAACAGATGCATTAAACCCAAACATTGCAACCACTTGACCAAGTGATACATTAGGTTATTTAATATTTGCTACATTAATATAGCTATTATAGAAATTCCAAATATATTTTGGAAATTCCCCTCACAATCCCCCATCATTTTCAAAATATATATAAATCCGTTATTCCGAAAATCTCAGGGTTTTAAAGGTATCTTACGATTTGAATCATTACTTTGTAGATTATGTTTTCACTACTCCCCGAATAAATTGGTAGACAAGCTTTGAACAAACCTTTCATTAGAACAAGTATGCATAACTCACACATGAAATCTCGGTACTATTGATCAAATTATAAAGATGATACATTTGATAAGGCGTTGTGTCTCATATCATTTTCATGAGAATTTAAGAGTCAAACCCTTTAACTCTATGAAGCGGCCCACTTCATTCTCATGTAGATGGACTACATCAGAAATGCACCCATAATTATACATTCCAACAAATATATGTTATATGTCCATTATGAGGAGATCTCATCCTACCACTTTTATTTTATGGTCCAAGTACTTATACATTTGGGATGTATCTATTGTCAAGTACTTCAATCACTCTAATAGTGTACTTTCATCATTGAACAGAAGACTTGATGTTACTCAAGTGTAAGTTGATTGTTTCCGCCATTGGTGATTATTTAGATATGAACTTGTATCACATCCCTAATGATGTCTTCAACAACATGTCCTTTGTTAGACCTTTCGTTAAAGGATCTACAAGATTCTTTTCAGTTCTTAAAAACACTATAGATATCACTCCATTAAATCATTTACATTGCTATGTCTTAAATCAAAATGTCTAGATTTTCTATTATATATTTGGCTATATGCTTTTGATAGTGTGGATTAACTATCACATTGTATGGATACTGGTGCCATTGGCTTTGGCCAAAGTAGTATCTCATACAAAAAATCTCTTAGCAATTTAGCATCTTTACTATCTACAGCTAGAACAATAAATTTTGCAGCCATGGTGGTGTTGGCAATGTAAGTTTGTTTCTTTGAACACCAAGAAACTGCACCTCCACCAAGGTTGAAGATCCATTCACTTGTGGAAGCATGATCCTTAACATGATTTACCCAACTGGCATTGGTATATCCTTCCAAAATTGAAGGATATCCACTATAGATTAAACTATAGTTAATTGTTTCTTTCAAATATTTTAATACTTTATTAATAGCATGCAAATGTTCTTTACTTGGATTGTTTGTATACCGACTTAATCTTCCTACAACATATGTTATATCAAGTCTGGTACAAGTCATGACTTACATCAAATATCCGATTATCTTTTATATTCTTGATATTATTGACCAACTATCATCAAACCATGACGCTTTTGCCATTAATAAGTCATCTACTGCTTAACAAATAAGAATTCATTTCATTTCAATTAAAGAAACCATTTCTTCATAGTTATATTATAACTAATACATGCATCATGAATTCTATTTGTTAATTTAAGCTTCATATTTAAATATGTTCTAGAGTAAATCCAAATAAGTATCACAATAGAAAATAAACAATTAATAAAATCATTAAGATTTTTTTATTACTATCTTTCATGAACATTTGTCAACTTACAATAATTTGAAAATATATACTCAAATCATTTTTAATATCAAAATAAGCAAGAAGTTGACAGATACTCTAATACTATCATGCACATATAATATAAGATAATCAATTCTAAATTTAAGACTTCTTACATGAAACAACAATATCATTAAAACATGTACTTAATATTTATAACAATTCATATGTACACTCTTTTTAAAATAATACAACATATGAGTCGATATCATAATCTAAACATATTCATACTTATCAAAATGTACATGTCAAAGTTTTCAAAGGTACAACTTTTTAAGCCTCAAAATTAATAAACCCAATTTCAAAAACTTTAGTTACCATAGTCTTATACCATTTGAAACAAAAAATAATATAAAACTTTAGTACCAACAAATTTTTCTTTTCACCCATGACTTAACTTAGAGTTCCACGTGCATCATCATTTCAGACATAAAACTTATGTTAAAAATCGAAACAAACAATTTTTATGCAAAAACAAAATGAAAATTGTATCAATATATTCAAGCATTTTCTTTCTATTTTTAAGTGTCCAATTGGTACTATAACATATTATTTAATACTGATACTATATTTAATTGAATTTCAATATTGTATGAATTGCATCATCAAGTAAATAATATATATTTATTAAAATAATTGTGTACATTTTACCATAGTTATGAATATATATATATATATATATGGTCATCTCTTGGTTGGGGGTATGCTACAAGATTGTTGGATCTTTTGTTGGGGGTATGCTACAAATCATTAATAAGAAGATGATAAAATTGATGCTGATGAAGGTTGCACAAATAAATTTCAATGTTTGTGTATCACACTAAGTTTTAGGTTCAATTCGTCCTCACCAATCTATATATATTGGTTGAAAACGGATTAACTGACAAATCCCCTTCATGATACTTTGGAATCCTTAAAGTGAATTGCACATTCACATCAAGTTTATCAATCAATGATAATTTACATAATAAACTTCATTCATTTACTCTCGTGTACTAGAAAATAGAAGAAATGACTCAGAAATATTTTTGACTGAATTTTGACTCAAGTAACATGAATTTTGTTTTGTCATTCCTGCCTCTAAAGTATCTATATTTATAGAGAAATTCATACCAATTGGTGAAAGAAAACAACTCTTGAAAAAGATTGTAACCTTTAATAACATAACAGATGCATTGATTCGATGGCTAACAGATGCATTTAACCTAAATATTACAACCACTTAATCAAATGATACATTAAATTATTTTATTTTTGTTCGATTAATATAGCTATTAGAGAATTTTAAATATATTTTAAAAGAGTAGTTGATGTGACCCTCCACTCCTCTTGATATTGCATTATGCTATATTTAAATAAAAAATAAAGTGAATCTAAACATCTCATTCTTATCGTTCACGGAGATTTTATTTTTGTCAACGAAATAAAAATTAACATCTTACTCTAAAAAAGAAAACAATATTTTACTTTAATCATGAACAAAGTACTAAAATCCCACAAATAATTAGCAAATAATTAGTAAAAATTAGATAATTCAACTGTTCTAATTTGAATTAAAAAGTTAAAAACTTGAATAAAGGA
>JBBPBP010000001.1:32897224-32958108 GCA_037974735.1 Cicer chorassanicum
AAAAAATATTTTTTTAACTAATTAGTTATCCTGCATTGGCTTGCACCATCCGTATATAAAAATGAAGCCATAAATTTAAGAGTAATTTTTTTACAAGAATTTAAGAGCAGTTTTTTTACAAGAATTTAAGAGCAGTTATATTTTATACATTATTTTATTTCTATTTCTATTTCTATTTCTCTTTTCAAAATTTATATTGTCTCTATTTCTCATTCAAAATATATTTTTCTCTATTTCTCATTCAAAATATATTTTTCTCTATTTCTCTTTGAAAATTCGTATCTGTCTCTATTTCTCTTTCAAAATTTATACGTCTCTATTTCTCTTTTTCTCTATTTCTTTTTCAAAATTTATATTGGATAGATATCCATAAAAAATTTCCTAAACTTAAACCCAACACTTCATATATATTTTTATTTATGTATATATTTTTGTGTCCCCCAAATGTTTTTTGGAATGTAAATTCGTATACATGATGTACAATGTATTGACAATCTAAATCTAAAACTTTTTAGACTTTGTAGACTCACTAAACTCTTGTATATGGCATTGCAATAATTACAAAACCATCACATTGCGTTATATTAGTACTAGTAGTACTGTTATAGAAGAAAATGTTGCAAGTATCTAAGACCATCTTCAATTCCAACGTACCTCCAATCCACAACACTCAAAATCCCGATACTTACCTTCGCCACTCTTACTTTCCCACCATCACTTTCCTCACCACACCACATCCCCACCTTCATATCCGCCGCCACCGAACTTGCCACTACCTTCCAACAACACCTCGGCGCTGGAAGCTCCTGCGAAAACCACCCTTCTCCCCCACGCATAAACCCCACCTTCCCCTCACAATCCATCAAAGTAAAAACCCCTCTCCACCCTTTCAACACAACATTCCACGTCACCTTCACCACCTCCTCCAAACCCTCACTCTTCTCTGCAATGCCACCATCGCAGCCAACACTAAAACGAAACACGCCAGGGGGATCCACCACCAGTTCATCCACGGGTCTCGATGCAGCGGCGACAACGCTAGAGTCCCGCTTGGAAGAAATCGAAACCGCAAAGATGATATCGCCGAGGGATAGGGTCGGCTTCGACGGGGTCTTACGACGGCGCGTGTTCGCGGAGTGTCCTAATGCGAAAAGACGGATGTATGAGACGGCGGATGGAAGCATGGAGAGAGAGGGAAAATAAGTTGTTACGATTGGTTTCCAAAGAAGATCAGAGGACATAGAATGTAGCCATGATTTTGATACGCATGAAGCTATTGCTATGGTTCTGGGGTCAAGGTGATGTGCCACGAGTATGAGAACTTCCCATGATAGAGTTGCTGCTGAACAAGGAGTTTCCATGAATATTCCTGATACTGTTGTTCTGTCGTTTTGGGTTATATGCACGTCGTTTATAAAAAGGTGAAACGGCGGTTACTGATACAAAGGTTGTGGAAAGTGACACGTGGAGGATATTTGCATTTTGCATGCTTGTCGAGTGACACGTGAAATTCATGTTGGGAAGTTATGCCACGCAACAAATGACACGTGTCTATGTTTTTTTGAGAGTGAAGATCAATGTATATTTTATTTTTGAAATGAGAAAGGAAAACTTCATTAATAATGAAAGATGGCACAAGAGATGCCCGTACAAAATTTTGCAAGCAATTAAAATCCTGCGTCATAATCAAATCCTCTCATGAGCCTATTCAACTTACAATTATAGACAAATTTTACGGACGAAATGTAAGGCTCATCGATATATAAACACAATAAAATCAAGTACTGAATTAGCAGAAAGGCGTAACCCGCGGTGATCTTCAATCCATTCCCACAACAAAACGGGCCTCCCTCAGCTCATCAGACCACTAACTCCAAGCATTCCAATGTATTAAGGATCCACTGATTAAAGAGAATAATTAAAACATGTTACTTTTCTATTTAACCATTTCCAAGATATGTATGTGCAAACGTTTCACAGTAATATGGTTATGTTATGTTGTTGGACTATGGTTGCATGCAATCTCTGGGATACGAATTCAAACCATGAGCAAAAAGAGTTTATATTTTTATCACCAACAACATTTCAGTTATATTATAATATTATATTCTTCATACATAAATGACACACGAATTTGCTATAATTATCTACAATTTCTTCTTTTATTTTTTATATTCTAAGTCATCCTATCCTACTCTAAAGCATGAGTGAATTGTAGGAAACATTCTTTTGTAACATGAAAGATACTCTTGGTGTGTTAGTACAAATCATATCATGGTTTGCTAAAGTAGCATGAAGGGGATTCGTTGTTCGCATCTGATTGGTATGAGATATTTCCAAAATATTGGATAATATATGTATCTATAATTGGTTATAATTTGTATGATATTGTTCTTGTTTTGGTGGTTGTGTTCTTTGTGTGTCACAATAAAGACTTGAGTTCGAATCCGCGCCAGGATTTCCTTTTTGAATAAATTCCGCCTTGAAAAGGCGCAATGGTTGATTTAAAATATAAAGGCGCGATGAGTGGTTTCGAACTCAGCTCATGCACGAACAGAGGTGTTGATCAGCCACCAAACCCGTGCAACACTTCAATCAATAATGGAACGATATATGTATATATCGCTTCGCGAAACAGAATGGCAGAACCAAGGATTGTACCTCTTTCCCAAGTGACATTATTTTTCTATAAATAGTGTCACTTTGGATAGAATGAAAACACGAAATTTGAGTGATTGTCATCTACTTTTCTCACCTATTCTTATATTCTAAGTCATCTTATTCTTCTCTAATGCATGAGTGAAGAATAAGAAACATTATTTAACATACTATTGAAAGATACGCTTGATGTGAATATGCAATTCACTTCAAGGATTCCAAAGTATCCTGAAGGGGATTCGCCGGTTAACCCGTTTGCATCCAATATATAGATTGGTGGGGGCGAATCGAACCTAAAGCTTAGTGTGATACACACGCTTTGGAATTTACTTATGCAACCTTCATCATCATCAAGTTCATCATCTTCTAGTTCAAGATTTGCAGCATACCACTAACAAAAGTTCCAACAATCTTTAGGTTCGATTTTCGATTATCAAATTTATTTATGACTGCAACTTTTAAAGAAGATGGACTTTCTTAACCATGGTGAAAGGTACACATTTAATTTATATGAATATATATATGATATGTTTGAAGTTCTAAATTCATATGTGGTTCTCCAAAGTAATTATATTTGTTTATGTTAAATTTAACATGTGGTTAGATTGATATGCATGATTTAGAATATATTCAAGTATGTGAATTTAATATGGTTTATGCATGAATTTTGCTTGTTTGGATTTTAAAAATTAATTAAAGTCTTGGAAATAATTACACATGAAAATTCATGGTTCAGCACTGGAAGTTATTTATTGTTAATACATTTATATATTAAATTCATGTTTGAAATGCATACATAATAAATTTTCCTTTTCGGATGCATATATAATAATATGGAGATAGGATGTGGAAAATTAATAATATGCAATTAGAGATAATATGTTTTGATGAAATTTTTTGTTTATCTATGGTTGATGTTTTTAGACTAATAACAAGAATTTATAATTGACCGGTGGAAGAAAATTTATTTATAATTTTGGTCTCTTAAATCTTGATAAGTATGTATATGTTTGGTTTATGATGCATACTTAGCATATACTCTTAATTTATTTGGATTTACCATAGAACATATTTAAATATGAAACTTGAATTAACAAATACAATTTATGATGCATGTATTAGTTATAATATAACTATGAAGATATGGTTTCTTTAATAGAAATGAAGTAAATTCTTATTTGTTAAGGAGTAGATGACTTACATGTTTGGACTCACCTTATGATATTTGATTATGAGAAATTTTTATGATCATGTTTTGTTAGCTTGTGGCAATATATATTTAATGCATTCAATGTATTATATCTTGAACTTGGATATATTGAAAAGATAGTTAGAATTTTAAATTGAGATGCTTATTAAATATAGAAAAAAGTAGAATAACATAAAAGTTCGTTTATGTGATAATTGTGATGCTTATAAATTGTAAGCAATACAATCTGAAGAGATTAAATAGAAAAAGTGTCATGGTTTGGTGATAGTTGTTCAACGCTATCAAGAATATAAAAGGTAATCGGATGCTTGATGTAAGTTATGGCTTGTACCAGACCTGATATAACATATGTTGTTGGAATGATAAGTCGGTACGCAAGCAATCCAAGTAAAGAACATTGACATGTTATTAATAAAGTATTAAAAAAAAAGTTGAAGGGAACAATTAACTATAGTTTAATCTATAGTGGATATCCTTCAGTTTTGGAAGGATATACATATGTCAGTTGGGTAACCTATGTTGAGAATCATGCTTCCACATGTGGATGGATCTTCAACCTTGGTGGATGTGCAGTTTCGTGGGGTTCAAAGAAACAAACTTGCATTGCCGACACCACCATGGTTGCATAATTTATTGTTCTAGCTGCAGGTAGTAAAGAGGCTGAATGACTAAGAAATTTGTTGTATGAGATACCAATTTGGCCAAAGCCAATGGCACTAGTGTCCATACATTGTGATAGTTAATATACATTATCAAAAGCATATAGCCAAGTATATTGGTTTAAGACATGGCTATGTAAAGGATTTAATTTTAAATGGAGTAATATCCATAGTGTTTGTAAGAACAGAAAAGAATCTTGCAGATCCTTTTACGAAAGGTCTGACAAAGAACATGGTGTTGAAGACATCATTAGGGATGTGATACAAGCTCATTTCTAAATAATCACCAATGGTGGAACGATCAACTCACACTTGAGTAGCATCAAGTATTGAGTTCAATGATGAAAGTACACTATTAGAGTGATTGAAGTACTTGACAATAGATACATCCCAAAGGGTAAAAGTACTTGGACCATAAGATAAAAGTGGTAGGATGAGGTCTCCTCTTAATGGACATATAGCATATATTTGCTGGAATGTATAATTATGGGTATTTTCTGATATAGTCCACCTATATGAGAATGAAGTGGGCCGCTTCATAGAGTTCAAGAGCTTGACTCTTAAACTCTCATGAGAAGGATACGAGACACATGGCCTTATCAAATGTGTCATCTTTATAATTCTTTCGATAGTACCGAGATTTCATGTGTAAGTTGTGCACACTTGTTCTAATGAATAATTGGTTCAAAGCTTGTCTACCAATATATTCGGGATAAGTGGAACCCATAGCTTACTAAGTAGTGGTTCAAATCGTAAGATACCATTATCTGAAACCATGATATTTCCAAAATTATGGGACTAAGTATATTTTGAAAATGGTGGGGGATTGTGAGATATTTCCAAAATATTGGATAATATATGTATCTATAATTGGTTATAATTTGTATGATATTGTTCTTGTTTTGGTGGTTGTGTTCTTTGTGTGTCACAATAAAGACTTGAGTTCGAATCCGCGCCAGGCTTTCCTTTTTGAATAAATTCCGCCTTGATAAGGCGCAATGGTTGATTTAAAATATAAAGGCGAGATGAGTGGTTTCGAACTCAGGTCATGCACAAACAGAGGTGCTGATCAGCCACCAAACCCGTGCAACACTTCAATCAATAATGGAACGATATATGTATATATCGCTTCGCGAAACAGAATGGCAGAACCAATGATTGTACCTCTTTCCCAAGTGACATTATTTTTCTATAAATAGTGTCACTTTGGACAGAATGAAAACACGAAATTTGAGTGATTGCCATCTACTTTTCTCACCTATTCTTATATTCTAAGTCATCTTATTCTTCTCTAATGCATGAGTGAAGAATAAGAAACATTATTTTGTAACATACTATTGAAAGATACGCTTGATGTGAATGTGCAATTCACTTCAAGGATTCCAAAGTATCCTGAAGGGGATTCGCCGGTTAACCCGTTTGCATCCAATATATATAGATTGGTGGGGGCGAATCGAACCTAAAGCTTAGTGTGATACACACGCTTTGGAATTTACTTATGCAACCTTCATCATCATCAAGTTCATCATCTTCTAGTTCAAGATTTGCAGCATACCACCAACAAAAGTTCCAACAATTGGTGGGGTGGATAAAATCTAAAGGCTAATGTAACACGCTTTAGAATTTTCTACGTATAATCTTCATCAACAACTTATTTGTTAAAGAAATTATCTAACAACAAAATCTAACAATCTTTAGGTTCAATTTCATTTCCAATCAATGGTTGCATCACTCCAAGAAATGATTTCTTATTTTGTGAAGTTGGAGAAATTCGATGGAGGAAACTTTATCCGTTGGTAGAAAAAGATGAAATTCTCTCTTACAAATTTGAAGGTGGTGTATGTTATAAACACTACACGGTCACTAGAGAAGGAAGTGGAGACATTAGTAGGAACAAGAGAAAGGCAGAAGTGAGGCAATGATGACTATATATGCATGGGTCATATATTCTAAACAATATGTCTGACTCCTTGTTCGATATATATATCAAAGTAGCCATTATGCAAAGGAACTATGGGAGAAATTAGAGTCAAGATACATGTAAGAAGACGCTACAAGTAAGAAATTTCTTGTATCTCAATTCAATAGTTATAAAATGGTAGATAATAAATCAGTAATGGAAACAATTCATGAGATTGAACGCATTCTTAATAACTACAAACAACATCAGATGCACATTGATGAAACCATTATCGTGTCCTCCATTCTGGATAAACTTCCACTTTTGAGGAAAGATTCCAAAAGAACCATGAAGCATAAGAAAGAGAACATATCTCTTGAGAAATTGGGTAATCACCTTTGTTTAGAAGAAGAGTGTTGTAAACAAGAGGATACTAAAAATGAGTTTTCTCATAAAAAGGTCCATGTAATGGAGGAAGGAAATTCAAGCAAAACTTTTAAGAAAAGAAATCAAGATTTTGATAAGTCTCATGAAAAACATAATGGTAATGATGTAAAAAGAAAGAAAAGAAAAGAAAAGAAAAGGAAGTTATTGTCATTGTAGAAAACCAAGAACCCTTAAAAATGTGCAAGTTCTTAAAAAGGAAAAACAAATAGAAGAATTCGAATGCAACAAAAGACAATCTTGTTACAGTCATTTATGAACTCAACATGATTGAAGATGTTGAATCTTGGTGGATAGACTCTGGTGCTACCCCCCATGCATGCAAAAACAAAGAACTATTCAAAGTAATTGGTGAAGAAGATGGAAGTGTTTTGTACATGAGAAATACCTCAACAGTCCAAGTCAAAGGAAAAGGAACATTAGAGATTGAATTCACTTCTAGAAAGACACTTACTCTTAAAGATGTATTTTATGTTCCTGAAGTTAGGTAGAACTTGATTTATGTACCTTTACTTAATAAACTTGGTTTCAAATGTGTATTTGAGAGAGATAAATTTAATCTCTCTAAAGGGGGTATGTTTGTAAGGAAGGGTTACCTTTGTGAGAATATGTTCAAATGTAATGTTGTTAGTAACAATAATAATAATATGATTTTTCGGCTTATATCGTTGAGTCGTGTGATTTATGGCATATGCGACTAGGACATGTTAACATTAGCAAATTGAATGATACGATGAAATCAAATTTTAATTCCAACTTTTGACAAAAATTCAAATTCATGTACTACTTGCATGTTAACTAAAATCACATGACAACATTTTTAAAAGAGTTGAAAGAAGTTCTAAGGTATTATATTTAATTCACTCTAAAGTATGTGATTTATATGGTTGTCTTACAATTGGTGGTAAAAATTATTTCGTCACTTTTATTGATGATTGCACCAGATTCTGTTATGTTTATTTGATGCACTCAAAGGATGAATTTTTAGACAAATTTAAAATATTTAAAGTACAAGTAGAACTTCAACATGAAACTTTCATCAAGTGTTTTAGAAGTGATAGGGGAAGAGAATTATATCTTCCTGAATATTTTGAGTCCACTAGTATTGTGCATCAAACAACTGCACCATATTCCCCACAACAAAATAGAATTGCAGAAAAGAAAAATTAAGGTATAAGAAGAAATGGTGAATGTCGTGTTATCCTACTCTAGCTTATCAAAAGGTTATAGGAGTGAAGCCATTCTAATTGCATGTTATTTATTAAATAGAGTTCCTAATAAAAGGAACAAGATAACCCCATAAGAACTCTGGAAGAAAAGAAAACTCAATCTCAACTATATAAAAGTTTGGAGTTGTAGCACAATTGTTAAGGTTCCTGGACCAAAAATAAAAAAATTGGGAGAAAGAGGAATTGAAAGTGTATTTTTGGAATATGCTGAAAATAGCAAGACATATAGATTCATGATTACTGAATCTAATGACTCGTATCCTATTAACATAGTGACTGAGTCAAGATATGCAATTTTTCAAGAAAATAGATTAAATTGTATGTACTAATGTACGGATTCTAGAAAATAATGTATCTAATAATGATACTTTAACAAGTTCAGAGCCTAAAAGAAGTAAAAGAGTCGGAAAAAAGAAAAATTATGGACTAGACTTCTTTATGATCCTTTTAGAAGGTACAAATGATTCCATCAATAGTTATGGATCAATTTGCTATAATGTAGAGAGTGATCCAGACACATATAAAGAGGCAATAAACTCTCAAGACTCTACTTTATGGAAAGAAGTCATCCAAGAGGAAATGGACTCAATTATGGGGAATAAAACATATAGATTAGTAGACCTCCCACCAGGATCCAAACCATTTATACTCTTTAAGAAGAAAATTCCATTGATAAATTCAAGGTTAGACTTGTTGCAAAAGGATTTACACAAAAAGAATGTATTGACAGTTATGCACCTGTTGTAAGAATTGCATCCATAAGAGTGCTTTTGGCACTAGCTTCCATCTATAAGTTTTTAATACACCAAATGGATGTTAAAACCACTTTCCTAAATAGAGAGTTAGATGAAAAGGTGTATATGAAACAATTTGAAGGATTTGTCATCAAAGGACAAGAACAAAAATTATGTAAATTGATTAAGTATTTATATGGGTTATAACAAGCAACAAAAACATTGGCACCAAAAGTTTGATCAAGTTGTGCTTTATAATGAATACAAAATAAATGACTCTGACAAGTGTATTTATAGTAAATTTCACAATGGAAATGGTGTTATGATTTATTTATATGTGGATGATATGTTAATCTTTGGCACTAATTTAGAAGAGTTAGAAAAGACTAAAGTTTTTTATCCAAAAATTTTGATACGAAATATTTGGGTGCAGTAGATGTGATTTTATGAATTAAAATCATAAGAGATGGTGAAAATATTGTTTAATCCCAATCTCACTATATTGAGATAGTGCTAAAGAAATTTGATCATTTTGATTGCAAATCTGTTTCTACCCCCATTTGATCACAATATTAGTTTACAACCACATAAAGGATGTCCTCTGACACAACTAGATTATTCACAGGTAATTGGATGCCTGATATAGCATATGTTGTTGGTAGATTAACTCGGTATAACATTGGCATGTTGTTAATAGAGTATTAAAATATTTGAAAGGAATAACTAACTATAGTTTAATCTATATCTTTCAGTTTTTGAAGGATATACAAATGTTAGTTGGGTAACTTATGTTGAGGATCATGCTTCCACAAGTGTATGGATCTTCTACCTTGGTGGAGGTCTATTTCTTGGGGTTCAAAGAAACAAACTTGCATTGCCGACTCCACAATGGCTGCAAAATTTATTGCTGTAGCTACTGATATTAAAGAGATTAAATGGCTAAGAAATTTATTGTATGAGATACCAATTTTGCCAAAGCCAATGGCACTAGTATCAATACATTATGATAGTCAATCCGCACTATCAAAAGCATATAGACAACACTACTATATTTTTTCTTTTCAACAACATTTGAAAAATGTTGCCAAAGAGAATAGGTAACATTTTTCGTGTGTCTCATATGCGATCATTGCCTATTTATTACCTTTGGCAACATTTTTCTCGGACTTTTGGGCACACTATTTATAAATGTTGCCTAAACTATAGGAAGTCTAGACATATTGGTTTAAGACATAGCTATGTAAAAGATTTAATTTTAAATGGACTAATATCCATAGTATTTGTAAAAACTGAAAAGAATCTTGCAGATCCTTTGACGAAAGGTCTGACAAAGGACATGGTGTTGAAGACATCATTGGGGATGGGACTCAAGTCCATATCTAATTAATCATCAATGGTGGAAAATCAACTGATACTTGAGTAACATCAAGTCTTGAGTTCAATGATGAAAGTACTCTATTAAAGTGATTGCAAGTACTTGAATATAGATACATCCAAAAGGGTAAAAGTACTTGGACCATAAGTATAAAATTGGAAGTTTGAGTTTTACTCTATATAGCATGAATTTGCTGAAATACATATTATGAGTGTATTTCTAATATAGTCTACCTATGTGAGGATGAAGTGAGACCACTTCAAAGAGTTAAATGGATTGACTCTTAAATTCTCATCAAAAGGTACATGACACAAGGCCTTATCAAATGTGTTGTAACATCTATGTATTTTATTTTTATATTTTACCTTATTAGGAGTAGAGATAATTATTCTACAAATTTGTTGGTGATGGTTACTAGTTTTTTATTTAATAATAATAATAATAATTATAATTATTATAATAATAATTATAATTATAATTATAATTATAATAACAACAACAATAATAATAGAAAAGAAAGAATCACGAATTTGGAAACAGAAGTTAAAAACAAAATTACATTAATTTGGGGAGTGAATATTTAGGGTCTTAATGGGCTTAAGTTGAAAACAACACGTTCCCCAACACTAGTGATAGAAAAAAAACCGACGCCTCCCATTCACAATCTGAATACTCGTATACAACCTCTGCGAGCAAGAAAGAAAAAGAAAGGGCTTAGGAGAGAAAAAGGAAGAAATTCAAGGAAACCCCTAAAGGAGTTAGTGATTCATTCTCTCAAGTAAAAACTCTTTAATTATGATCATATTAACTTTGTCTAACCATTTTTCAATGTTAGTAGAACAAAATCACTTCTTGATCTTCTGAAGAAAAAAAAAATGATTTCAATAAAGAAAAGTACATGTTTATGAATAAGCCATGTCTTGATGTAGCAACGGTCTATTGTGAACTAGTAAAAAATTATGTGTGTTCCCTATATCTCTTTGTTTCTCTTATCTATGCTCTCTATGATTCAACCTATTTGGCTCCAAACCTGTTTTAATTGTAAGTTAAATGATTTGATAAAGAACATACTTTTTGGTTATGCTTTTGAAGTATTTGTTAGAAATGGCGAAACACAATTCCATCTTTCTTGTGTTTTCCAACACCTTCAAATAACCTCTTGCTCAATTTTATAATAAGTATTAAATATCAAATCAAGCGTGTAATGGTGGACACGAGGAGTGAAGCTGAAAACAGGAGAAGGGATGTTGAATTGTGTTCCAAAAAGTTGATAACTTTTTGCTAATCTGATGAAGACTGGTTGGTTTTTATGGATTACTTAGATAAGAAGCAATCGAGTTTAATGGCAGCAAACAATGACAGCATAAATAATTGGACACATACATTTATCCTGGTTCACCACTAACTTGGCTACATCCATTCCCCTCATTCATAAGGCTTTAATCCACTAATTCAAATACCTTGAATAACTAAGCACATGACCCTCCAAGCCAGTCTTCCCAAACAGCCTGACAACCCCATACTTTTGAGGAACTAACCACATTGACCCTCCAAGCCAAGTCTTCTCCTAACAACCTGACAACCCCATATTGAAGAAGGAACTAAACCACTACCGAGTTGAATAAAAGAGATTGGAACTTTAAGTGTTTGCTTCTTACAAAACTTATAATAATAATAACCCTCACACTTTAAAAAAAGAACACTCAGAAAATATTTCTCATTCGAACAAGTACTTTTCTCTTTGAACTCTAAGATGAATTTGAAATTTGAGCTTGAGTTCTTCTACTCTCTTATGATTTTTGATGCTCTCTGCTTTAGCCTTGAGTATCTATTTATAGTTAAAATTAGGGCTTCAATTTAGTCCTTATTTTATTATGAATTATATCTTGTTCAGATTGAGTTTGTAAATTCTTCAGATTGATTATGTTCGTATTTTGTTCAGATTGAGTTTCTAAATTTGTCAGATTGGTTATGTTTATATTTTGTTGTAGATAAATTTTGATCAAATCTTCTACAAATCTTCTTCAAATCTTGACCATATCTTCTTTTCAACTTGGTCAAAGATTTTTTTCAATTATAAATTTCAATCAAATCTTCTTTTAGATTTTCTTCAATTATAAATCTGAATCAAATCATATTTTAGATTTTCTTCAATTATAAATTTGAATCAAATCTTATTTTAGATTTTCTTCAATTTATAAATCTGAATCAAATCTTATTTTAGAATTTCTTCAAAAACATGAATCTTTTTTCATACTCTTTGAAGTCAAATATATTGTTCTCATAAAATACTTTTATTATTATCAATACTCTAAGTATAAAACCAACTTGGTTCCAAAAATCTCCCAGTTTTTGATGATGACAAAACTTGTATTTTTTATAACAACTTTTCTTTATATTTCCTTGACTCTCCTTAAGTCTAAGTATTATTTTCTCTCCACTTTATGAAATATCTTTTTCCCCCTTTTGTTCATCAGACAAAAAGACTTGAAAGTGAAACTAGCTCTTTTTTTTTGTTCTCTTTTTTGTTTTTTAATAACATAAATATGTTACAAGAAAATATAAAAACTAATGTAAAGCTAAACTACTTTGAAGTTATCATAACATCAGTCGGGTATGAAAGTAAGGTTTAGGTTTTTCTTGATGAAGTCAAACTTATCTTCAAGTAGTGGTTTGGTGAATATGTTAGTCCATTGGTGTTCAGTGTCTACAAACTAAATGTTTAGTAGCCCTTTCTGAACAAAGCCCCTAATGAAGTGGTGTTTGATATGTATGTGTTTACCTCTAGAATGTAGGATGGGAATGTTGGTTTCTAGGATTTTGAAGTCTTCTAGTTCATGTTTGATCCAAAGTAGTTGAGAACTACAGTCAGCTGCTGAAATGTACTCAGCCTTAATTTGTTGTGGACATTGCAATTGTGTTTTGTCTCTTACTTAACCAAGATATTAAGTTGACACCTAGAAAGGTGCAGTTGCCAGTAATGCTCATTCTCGCAAGTTTATCTCCAGCATAATTAGAATCACAGTATCCACTCAATTTGTACCTAGGAGATTTCTTGTACAACAAAGTAAGGTTGGTAGTGCCTTTTAGGTATCTAAGGATTCTGTTAACAGCAATTAAATGTGATTCCCTAGGGTCAGCTTGAAACATACACATACACTAAACATGATATCAAGTCTGGAAGCGGTAAGGTAAAGTAGGGATCCTACCATTCCTCTATAGGTACAGTGCATTGGTGTAGCCATAGGTTTGTATATTTAGTTTGATGAATGTATATACCTTTTTGACTTTGTTGAATTTGTATTTGTAAGAAGAACATATATTCTCCCATCATACCCATTTGAAATTCAAGCTGCATCAATTTAGAAAATTCTTTGCAAAAAGTGTCATTAGTAGATCCAAAAATAATCTCATCAACATGAATTGGAATAATAAGAATGTCATCTCCTATTGATTTTCTAAAAAGTGTATTATCTATTTGTCCTGTTTCAAAGTTATTTTTAAGTAAGAAGATACTAAGTCTATCATACCATGCCCTAGGGGCTTGTTTTAGACCATATAGACATTTCCTAAGTTTAAAAACATAATTTGGAAATTCAGAACTTTCAAAACATTAAAGGTTGTTTAACATAGACTTTTTTTACATATATAACCATTCAGCAAAGCACTTTTAACATATTTGAAATAATGTAATGTTATTATTTTTAGCAAAAGAAAGTAGGATACAAATAGCTTCTAACCTGGCCACTAGAACAAATGTCTTAGTGTAATAATGTCCTTTTGCTGACTGTAGCCTTATGGGAAAAGTCTTGCCTTGTTTTTGACTACTTCACCTTTTTCAATTAGATTATTTTTGAAAACCCACATGGTTTCAATAATGTTCTTCTTTGGTCTATGCACTAGATCCCAAACATCATTCCTCTTAAATTCATTTAACTATTCTTGCATTTCAAGAATCCTTCCATCATCTACCAATGCTTCATCAACAGTGGTAGGCTCAATTGATGAGAGTGAGTCAAACAAAGTGGTATCTTTTAAAGATGATCTGTGTAAGACCCTTAATTTTAAACTCTAATTTATGCAATTTTAGTATATTTGGTATTAAATTGTTGAGGCATTTAGCCCAATCTTAATTCATTTTGTGAAATAAATACCAAAAGCATATTTAATTAGAGTTTGTTTTATGTTCTTTATATATATATATATATATATATATATATATATATATATATATATATATATATATATATATATATATATATATATATATATATATATATTTAGAGCCGGTGAGAATTATTTGGCGAGAAATAATTTATTTACGTTACGAATAATTTATTACTGAACTGTTTTGTTAAAAATATCTCATGTTGCTGAAAATTTTACCTGTCAATTGAGTTGCAACGAGAGTAGATATTTTTATCAAAATAGTTGAGATGTGGGTATGTGTATGTTGATATTTGTTGGTTTGGTTAATATATGTATATAGTTATATATATATTTTGGTTGGTGAGTTAGTGTATATATATATATATATATATATATATATATATATATATATATATATATATATATATATATATATATATATATATATATATATATATATATATATATATATAAGTGAAGGAAAGGAGAAACAAAGAAAAGGAAAAACATTTCCCTCGCTGCCCGCATACGCCTTCTTCTTCTTCGTTTTCTTTCTTTCGTTCGCAAAACCGTGTGGGTGGTTTTCAAAACCACCAAACGTAAAACCTCACTTCTCACCTAGATCTAAGCTTCCTCCCAAGAAGTGACAGAAGGGAAAGTTACTCACCCCCACGCTACGGTGCTAGTGAACCAACTTTGGAAGCGTCGTGCAAAGCGAAGTTTTATAGGAATTTAATCGCGGTGCTGTAATCGGCCGTTAAAGCTACAACAAAGGTAAGGGCTCCTTCCAAATTTTTAGCTTGCATATAGGACCCTATATGTGTATTTGTGGAGTTTGATTTTGATGGGGTTTATGTGTGAATTTGGGGAAAAGGAAATTTAATGGGTTTTATTTGAGTTGTGGAAAAGAAATTGGTGGTTTATGTTTAACAATTTGGAGTTTTGATTTGGTGCGTTATGATTAAAAATTTTGGAAAATGAATTTGATGGGTTTAAGGTGTAATGTTGTGGGAAATGAATTTAATGCATTTTATGGGTGAAATTGAATTTTATGAGTTTGAGGTGTGGGTCTTGGTGATTTTTACTTGGTGGGATTGATGTGTTTATAGGTAATATTATGAATGTGAGAATTTGCTTTATGTTTGAGGATGTGGAGTTTTGAATAAATGTAATTTATGTGTGGATTTTGATTTGGTGTGAAATGAATTGATGAGATTGGTGTATATGGTGATTTAAATTTCCTGTGATTTGAGGATTATATGTATGAGTATGCTCTGTGTTAAATGTGAAAATCATTAGTGTTAAATGAGCATTAAAAATGTGGAATCTTTTAATCGCTGCATTAACTTAATGATTGTGGTGTCAAGAGTCAGAGTATGCTCATGCATTTCATAGTACATGGTAACCGGATGGGCCATGGTGATAGTGGTGACCGGATGGGCCACAGGATGATGCCATGTGAATTGTTGGTTCATCTTATCCTTGCGGGGATTATCGCGTCGTGCTGATCTGAGAGAGATTGCACTCTAGTTGTGCTGATCTGTGAGCGATTGCACTCTAGAAAACAATGTACAGCGTATGAGCGGCTACACTTTAGTAGATCGTGTTGGTCTGTGAGCGAATGCACCTTGTTAATTAGTACATCGGCCCGTGAGAGGCGGTACAATTATGATCTACGCCCATTCGAGGAGGGTTTTGGTGATATTCCGGAATCATATGCATTGGCATATACACATTGCATTAGGGTGCTTGGCACGCGAGTCATGTTTGATATACTGTGATGGTTGTATATGCGTACTTGATTGTGGTGTGTAAATTGTGCCGTATTTGGTGTTTGTGATTGATTGAATTGGTGTTGAAAGTGTTTGACTGACTTTGGTGTGTTTTCAAAATTGAAAAATCTGTCATTTTTACAGCTGAATTCGAATACAACAAGGTTGTAGTCGAATACAGATGAATTGTTTTTGCCTCTGACTTGCGTATTCGCAAGTGTATTCCACTATGACGAGGTTGTACAATTATGATCTACGCCCTTTTGAGGAAGGTTTTGGTGATATTCCGGAATCATATGTATTGGCATATATGCATTGCATTAGGGTGCCTGGCACGCGAGTCATGTTTGATATATTGTGATGGTTGTATATGTGTACTTGATTGTGGTGTGTGAATTGTGTCGTATTTAGTGTTTGTGATTGATTGAATTGGTGTTGAAAGTGTTTGACTGACTTTGGTGTGTTTTCAAAACTGAAAATCTTTCATTTTTACAATTGTATTCGAATACAATAGGGTTGTAGTCGAATACAGATGAGTTGTTTTTGCCTCTGACTTGTGTATTTGCAAGTGTATTCGACTACGACGAGGTTGTAGTCGAATACAAATCACAAAGTTTTACCACTGACTTCGCAATTGTATTCAAATGCAAGGGGGTTGTATTTGAATACAAAATCTACAGGATTTTTCACTGTTTTCGCATCTGTATTCGACTACATTGAGGTTGTAGTCAAATACAGTTGTGCTGTTTTGCTGTTTTTCTGCTGTTTTTGCATTAGAATTCGTATACAAATATGCTGTATTCGAATACAACAGTGCAATTTTGTCCGAAATTTCATTTTTCGACCTTGTTTATGCATGTTTAGCATATGCAAACCCTTTCTAGATGTATGCTAAGTGGAAAGGTGATTTTGAGCATTTAAAATTTAAATGCTATGTGCTATTTGTTAATTTCGGTTGGTGACCCTTTACAACTTTTGTGGAAATTTGGGCTTTGCCCTAAGATGAGAACCAGGGTCGATCTAAGGTGTGGCACACTGATGGGTTGGTTGTGTGACCGAAAGCAGTGGGGCTTGATGCCGCTCGTGGATTCTCAGTACCCAGTCACCCTCACTTAGATTAATGATCAACTTAGGGTGTTAATTAAGAATTTTATTTATTTTCCCTTTCCTATTTCAAGTTGTTGCTGTAAAAAAGAAACTTATGTATTCGAACAAACTATTTTAGTCAGTGTATATTTTACTTGGATACTTTGGATTTATGTTCAAAGCCATTTCCGCTGTTTGTAATTAATGTGGACCTTTGTCCTGGTGTTACGACTCAAATATTTTATCCAAAAGTATTTTCTTCATTTATGGATTTAACTTGGGATTTTCATCAATTTATTTTAAAATATATATATATATATATATATATATATATATATATATATATATATATATATATATATATATATACACACTCGCGCTTTTAAAAATCGGGGTGTTACAATCTGATCCTCAAAGGATCACTTGCACTTCCAATGAGATGAGATGACTTGTACTTCCATCCAGATCTTCATTTTGACTTATCATGACAGTTTCTAACTTGTTCAGGTTCATCCTCTGAAGATTTTGTCATCTCCTGAATTGCTTGTATCCTCTGATTTTTCAAGTTCTTCTGGTTTGTTTGTATCTGCTTCCTCTAGTTCCGATAAACCTGCAGCATCCTCTGTAAAATACTTATGTTTTTGATGAAGACAAAGACCAAGGAAAGTGATCAAGTTGCAAGCTCAAAAAGAAGTCAAACAATCAAAGTCAACTATGCTCAAATATGCTAAAGGTCTTATAATGTAAAGGTACATTATGCAATCTAATATTCTTATATTTCAAATGCACATGAGAACCTTTAATTTTAGCATATGCATCAAAAGAATTTTCAAAGTGTCAAAATGCATGAACAATATTTGAAAATCAAGTTTTTGGCAAAAATCAATGTTGTATTCGAATACAACATGTTGTAGCCGAATACAGTTCAAGTTAGTAGCTAAAACTGAATATCTGTATTCGAATACGAGACAATGTATTTGAATATGATTGCTAAGTCAGTAGCTAAAACTGAACTTTTGTATTCAAATACGAGACAGTGTATTTGAATACGAGATAGTGTATTCGAATACAAGTGCTAAGTCAGTAGCTAAAACTGCACATTTTTATTCGACTACAACATGGTGTAGCCGAATACAAAACCAAGTCAATGGCAAAATTCCTCTGTATTCGAATACAAGAATGTGTAATCGAATACAAGCTTTAAAATTCAAATAAAAAATGAACGTTACAAAGAGGTGTATTCGACTACACTCCTACTATAGCCGAATACAACTGCGAGACTACAATTTTTCCGTTCAAATTCAACCTAGATCATTGCATATGTTCATCAAACCTCTAGGAATGATTTCCATTGATCTGAAGTGACGTCTAAGGAGTATAAATAGTTCTTAGATTCAGTTTTAATGAATCACACTTATCAATCTTTTTCACAATCTTAACATCAATCTTAGAACAGCTTTGAACAAACTTTCTGAAATATTTTGATTTATTCAAAGTCTTACTTTCATATTTCAAGTACAGATTTTACATTGTCGTATCATTGAGAAAGGTTCTCTATTATACTTGGAATTATATTAGATTGTTATCATTGTACATCAATTGTTATATCTTATTGATCTCAGTCAAAATCAGTATTGCTAAACCATTCAAGTTATTGTGCAAATCGAGGAAAGTGGTGTACTTTCTTCAAGTGTTGTAAATTGAGGAAAGTAGTGTTCTTTCTTCAAGTGTTGTAAACTAAGATAGTGGTGTGCTATCTTAGGGTGATTGTTAGGAGGTTGTAACAAAGGTCCTAGGGTGGGACTTGTACTTATTCTAACAATAGTGGAAAATCTCTTGTGGAGTGCAAGAGGACTAGATGTACCCTTGGTTATAAGGGGAACTAGGATAAATTGTTGTGTTCTTTATTTTTCTGCCATTTACTTTCTTCCGTACACTAATCCTAAACAGAAAAATAATCCATTAAGTCTCTAATAACTAGAAAATTTATATACACCTAATTTATAACACCCTACTTTTATCTTATTATTATTATTATTATTATTATTATTATTAAACCTTAATATGTGTGATATTATGTGAGATAAATTTCTATGTGTTCGCTGGTGTGGTTGCTTTTATTTATTTATTTATTTTAATTATTAATATTAAATAAACTTAGTTTATTCATGAAAAATAAAATTAAAACAAAAAAAGGGTGAAAAGTAAGACATGCTGCAGTATGTATATCTACGCTAGTTTGATATAATGCTTATAGTATCCATGGCCCACTAACTAAACTAGAATAAGGAAAAATTGGTAACCGGCTACTAATAAATCCGTATACCCTCTTGTAACCTAATCAGAAGTGCTGCCAATTAGAAAAGCCACATACATCTCACACACAATTCATAGAACACGGTCTCAGCATAAAGAAAAGAAATTATCGTAGACACGGCTTCACTTTTTATCGATAAGGTGCGTATATTTTGCTATCTTTACAAATTTTCTGTCGTATTAATTTTTTATATTAAATCTTCATTTTATGAAATTGACACAAACTTTAAAGATTATGGTAGGATTGTTGTCCCTCGTACTAGTCTTCATCTTATGCCTTTAATCCCCTATTTTCTTTTATTCCTTCCCTATAAACCAACAATTTCTTTTCTTTCGGTATAAAACACTTGGGTATTCATATTATTATTTTGCTATATTTATCAATATGCAAATGTGAGGGGCTTGAATCAAAATAAGTACTAATCGCATATAATTTCTTTTCATGTTCAGAGTCAGTATGCAATCTAGGACTTGACTAATTTATATTAAATATTGTGCATAATTTTCCCTTATGTTTTTAATTATTATATGATCATGTATATTTTATTTATATGCTTTATAGTTATAATCTTAGGTTATATCAGAGAGTCTAAAAATTTGTGTTATGTCTAAATGCTTTTGATTATGTTATTTATAATTCAAAAAAAAATTATATAGCGTTCACCCGATATTAAAGAACCAGTAACAATTACATTGATATATTATCATATATGTTAACGTCAAAAACCATACCTAAATACATACTATGTTTCTCTTTTAATAATATTAATAAGAAGGAGACATTTGCCTATATTAATATAATCATAAATATGTGTAATACTAAATATATATATGGATGATAGTACAAACAGTAGGCAAGTTATTTATTCATTTTTAGCAAGTAATTAATTTTTAATTTTGTTGTTGTTTTATTTTATTACTCCATGGATTAATAGATACGGTGGTAGGCAAAGACGCGACATATTAATAAGCGGATCGACTCCATTGGGAAAAATCTTCAACTGAGGTAAGGGGTGAGATGAGGTTCGAAATTCCCACATATTCATCAGGGGCTTACTACGTACGATTGAGCCTTATTGAGTAATAATAATTAATTAATAATTTATGAATGGTAATAGTGAGGACTAAAATATAATTTAGCAACCTATAGAATTGTCTTGAATTTATTTATATCAAAATTGCATGTCGTTTGATTTTGTGAAATCTTATATTGATTGTTATTGTATGAATGATATGTACTTGAGTGTTCTTGATACTTGATTGAAATTGTGATATTACTTGAATGTACCACCTAATTGATTCCTTATTATGTGATTGATGAAACTGGGTATTGTATTGTGAATAGTGTAAACCCAATATTGGGATTTTATGGTGATTGACTGATATACATATATAATGATGAGTATTGTGAAGTCAAACTGAAACTTATTGAGTTGTGATGATCAAGTAAGTTTGAGATATGTGTTGTAGATTTTGGAGTTAGGATTATTTTGTTAACATATAGGGAGGGTCTGACAAACCTAGTGATTCGGGGAAGTACAACTGAATGAGTCTGATCGTGGAGGGCTACAGTCGAACTGTAAGGTAAGACTGATAGACCTTTGGGGTACCTCTAGTGGGGAATTCCTAAGTGGATTAGTAGGTTATTCCCTAAGGTCGGGAGCTACCGTGCAACCCAAGAGTACCCCGACCATCGCGTATATGTGTCTTGGGTTGAGTTGAGGGGATCTATGAGGACTTGGCCGTTCATGAATTGTTCGTCCACTCTTGTAGTGGCATAGTATCAGGCCTCTTAACCAAGTACTTCAGAGTAGAATGGTACCAAATGATGAAGAAGTATAGAGTATAGGACATGCATAGCATTTCATCTTTGTGACTGCTCTATTGTGATTGATTTAGATTAACCTTTGATATTATGTTCTTGAATGCTTCACTTTATTTGGGTTGTTGACTACTTGCTTGTTCTCCTCGTTTATCATATACTATTACATAATTTTGACACTTACGCCTCGTTGTTTGTGTTTGGTGTTTGCGATGGACGTAGACGAGCTGCAAGCTGCAGGTGAAGACTAATTCTCTCGAAGTGTAGGAACCCGTCTTACCTTGAAAACTTTTATTATATACCTTTTTGTTAACGCCATTTTTGAACGTATTTTAGTTTGGGAATTCCCGCTTTGATAGTGACATCGGGTTGAGACTTCATTTACATTTATCATTAAACTTATGTACGTGTGCTTCAAAAAGGATTTTGTTGACTACTGTTATGATTTCGAGTTGTTAAGTTTGATGAAAATTTTGGATTAATGTGACATGTTCATGATTACGTGATACTCTTTACCTCAAAGAAAAAAAAATGTTTGAAAGTTTATATATTTATTTATTTGGAGAATTTCATTAAAAAAATAATAAGAAAATAAAAATTTTGTGGATCTCCTAGTTTTCTAAATTTTTGATAACCTGCAAAGTACTTATCTAGCTTTGATTTTTAAGATCAAGCTTCTTGTTATCACAGTAAACATAATATCAGACAATAATTAAATTTAAAGAAATGTAAGATCTATATGTCAACAGTTTCAGTTTCACTCTGAAAACCTTCTCATTTCTTCTTTTCTGGTTTTCAGATTCTGAATTTGCATATTCTCTTATTAAAGGGTCTGGATGAAGGGATTTGAATTCCCATCCAGGTTTGTAATACTGATGAATTTGATTGGAGTGTTCAAAGAAGTCTCCTAATTCTGATTGTTAATCTGAGAACTCTGTTTCTACTAAAGTATCAAGTTCCTCTGCCAATTTTGATTTTGTTGATATGTGTGATTTCTCTGCCAGTTTTGATTCAGTTGATACTCCAAATTTTTCTGTTATTTCTAGTTCATCATATGGTTCTAGCTCTGATAGGTATTGTGCTGACCAGTTCTTTTTCGACCAGAGTCAGTTGGCTTTGGTTTGGTAGGTCTTGGAACATATACCTTTTTCCCTTCATATAGTGCAAGCATCCATTGACCAGACACCTTGACTGGTGTTTCAATTTAGTTGCTTAGAAGATCTGCAACATAAACAATTTTATCCTTTGGTACCCAAATCTGGTTGGGTCCTGGTTTGTTAGTTCTTAAAGGTTTCTTGTCTTTCCATGTGGTTAGCATATGACAATATATTTTAGTGTGACCGTTCTTATAGCAAATATTACATAAATCATCAAGGGGAATAAACACGAGAAAGGGGTTCTCAATTGTAAAGTACTCAGCCTTGAGACCGAGTTTTGATGCCAATTGATGGTGCAAACACGAGAAGGGGGTTGAATTGTGTTTCAAAAAGTTGATTACTTTTTGCTAATTTGATGAAAACTGGTTGGTTTTTATGAATTACTTAGATAAGAAGCAATTGGGTTCAGAGGCAGCAAACAATGAAAGCATAAATAATTGGACACATAGATTTATCTTGGTTCACCACTAACTTGGCTACATCCAGTCCCCTCATTCATAAGGCTTTAATCCACTAATTCAAATACCTTGAATAACAAAGCACCTGACACTCCAACTCAGTCATCCCAAACAGCCTGAAAACCCCAGACTTTTGAGAAACTAACCACATTGACCCTACAAGCCAAGTCTTCTCCTAACAATCTGACAACCCCAGATTGAAGAAGGAACTAAACCACTACCAAGTTGAATAAAAAAGATTGGAACTTTAAGTGTTTGCTTTTAACAAAACTTATAATAATAATAACCCTCACACTTTAAAAAAAAACACTCAGAAAATATTTCTCATTTGAACAAGTATTTCTCTCTTTGAACTCTAAAATGAATTTGGAATTTGAGCTTGAGTTCTTCTACTCTCTTCTGATTTTAGATTTGGAATTTATAAATATAAATCAAATATTATTTTAGATTTCCTTCAAAAACACGAATCTTCTTTTATACTCTTTGAAGTCAAATATATTGTTCACATAAAATACTTTTATTACCATCAAAATTCTAAGTATAAAACCAACTTGGTTCCAACAAGGAGCCCGTCCAACATTTTGTTTTGGGAAGTCTTTGAAAGCCCAAGGAGATGATAAGGAAGCACAAATGAGCTTTGTGATGGATCTCAAGCGAGGTAGTTGAGATCATACGGTATGTAGCTGATCAGTGCATTTTGGTACATATTTCTAGCTATGTACTGTGACATTTTGAAAGCTCTTTTCAGCCTAAGATCAATATTTTAGCATATTTCAAAACTTTGGGTCATAATTGAGTTTTAATGTAATTATTTGCATCTTGATCCACGCTCGTTCTGTAGACCATATCTTAAGCTCAGGATATCGGATTGAAGCGTGCGAGCAGACGCTGGAAAGTTAAAAGTTAGGGTTACAACTTTTCTGTTGAAGAAAAAGCCCAAATCGAAACTTTACTTGGTCAAAGTTGTTGATTACGTGACCTAAGCGTTCATAATAATATTTAGTATCGGGCCACCTGTTTTTCGGCTTGGAGCTTTTAGAGTCCAAAATGAGTATGATATATTTTGTTTTCTTTAGGGTTGAGTTGGGTTTTTTGTTTTTGTTTTTTGGAGACTCAAATACTCAAATAGAAAATAGTGTTTTCTTATTTGGGAAAAAAAATATAATAATAACCTTCCTTGGCGGATTTCTGATGGAAGACTAAATTCTAGGATTAATCAACTGTTTCAAAATTTCATCAAGACCTTGAGGTTTATTTTTATAATGTTAATTTCACGTTGATTATTCTATTCTTTTTCTCAATGATATTGTTTTTTGATTGCTTAATTCGAATGTCAATAGAGTTATAATTTAGTTTGATAGAATCCAGTTTCTAAATTATTTAATTGTAGTTTTTCAACCTTGATCATTAACTATAATACATCAATTACTGGATGCTTAATTCAGTCAATGACACAAAATTCACATAGGGTTGATTTACGCTTGTTTGATCAATTCTATAGTCAAACAAATAAAATCCCAATTAGAAATTGAACTCGTTAGAATTGGTAATATGTCTGAAATGTCCGAACCAGTGGATTAATCGTTCCAACATATGTGATTGTAATCCGTTCCTCAAATTATTCCAAACCTAAAATTCAAAACCCAACTCTTTATTTGTTTTATTGATTTTGAATTCGGTTAATATTGTCATAAGTCCTTGCGAGACGACTCGAGTTGTTGTCCTAAACTACATTTTTGTTACTTATATTTAACCCATAAACGACAACAGATCAGTAAACTACCTTCTGACATGTGGACGTGCAATCAACTGATAACCTCATTCTAAGGATACCAGCTCTAAACGGTTTATGAGCAGTAATATCAACCACTAGAAGAAGATCGGGTGGGGACTATCAAAGCAGATCAATCCACCGCAAGAAAGTGTTATGAGAAAATTAACCAGGAGAATCTCATTTGGTCAACCATATTGCTCAAAATCAAGCATTAGAACGGGTAGACGGGAAAGATGGATTCGGTTGGTTATACACGGGTGGGCTCGAGTTGTAAAAATTGGACCGTGACAAACCGAACCCGATCGTAGATGTATGTGATGGGCGTTTGGGCCACTAGAAAGCAATTGGCCCAGTCTTATAGTCCCAATCCTACAGCGATCCAAAGTATAAATAGTAACTAATAATCAAACCCTAGATTTCTCATTCCGCCTCCACACAAAACACAACTCACACTTGTTCTCTCTCTTCACCGTTTCCACTTTCAAAGTAAGAACTTTAAACCGTAGCTCTTTCATTTTGTTCAAGTCTCTGTTTGACTCTTGTTCCAATCATTGTTCGTCGTGGTTCCATTGCAAACTAACTCATCCTTCATTCTTTTAGTTATTTTGTAGCTTTTTTTTTTTGTCTTTCAAATTTAGAGTTTTCATTTTCGTTGAACATATTTGACTAACATGTATTTTTCTTCTTCATTGTTTAGGTTAATAACCAAAAAAAATTGATGTATTGAGGGGTTGAAATATCACCATATCGTTATTATTAAAGGTTATAGCTCTTAATTTTTTTTATTTTTTTGTTTAGGATGTCTTCTGACATGGCTTTTTTAAGTTTTGATTTTAAAGTTGAGACTTAGGGTTTCTGGATTTTGTTATTATGTGTATTTTTCTCAAAGAACACTTATAAGTTTTCTCTGTATTTCTAGTTTGAGGCTTGGTTACTGATTATGGTTTGTTTAAGGTGTTATGTTTTTTCAATCAATCATGTTTTTTTTTAATATGCCTATGTAGAAACAATCATTTTTTGAATGGAAAACAGATGTATAATGATGATACTTTTATGTTGATGAAGTTTTAAATCTTTGATCCTTGTAATTTGGTCTTTACAGGGATTTGTTTATTCCTAAAAGAATGTATACTGTTCCTCAGTTTTTTTCCAAGTGTGGTTAAAATTTGATTTTAATTACATTGCATCTAATCTTAATAATTTGGTTTCTAATTTAAAATGTGTTCTATGTGCAGGTTTATGGCTGAAGTTAATCACATTTCTGAAAGAATATGATATTTTATTTGTGAATTGAAATGATATGCATTACCATTGAAGTCTTAAATCTTATTCTGTTGGTTTATGGTCTCATAGTTCATCATCAATCAATGAAAAAATGGGACAATATCTAAATTTTGAAGGAAAAATCATCAATTTAAAAGTGAGACAAAATTATACTAATATATTGATAAGTGAAAGTATTTCTATTTTGATTAGTTTTGCATTGTAAAAAGGTTAAGAAAACTGAGACAAAAATAATATAATATTGAAGGAATAAATTAACAAAATTGTTTTACTCAAATTAACCACTTAAATAAATATAAAAATGCTTGGTAAAATTAATTGGGTCAAATATTTTTTAATGGCCCAAAAAAATATACATTTACAATAATTAAACTTGATTTGAATTGGACCAGATTTAAAATTTGGGTCCAAACCCACCTTTTGTCTACCCCTAGCGGAGACAAAGCAACGTTAAAAGGTGGAAAATAAATAATAGTTCAACAAAGACAAAAAAAGAGCAACATAATAGAGTTTTGTTTTACAGTACCATTAAAAAAGTTAACTACCAAACTACCACTCCTTGTTGTTAAGTTTCGATCTACCTCTCTTTTATGTGGTATGTGTAAATAGGTAAGAAATTCTTTTGAAGGAAACCGATTTCTCAAGATATAATTTTTTTGTCCAAAAGAGTAAGAAAATCGGTGTAGAGTAACCAATTTCTCACCTTTCTATTTTTTTACTCAATCACTTTTTTTTCATTCATTATTGTTTTAATTAAATTTCAATTAAATCAAGTTTTAATTTAATAGTTAACATTGTAATTAATTAACGATATTAAATATTGAAATAGAAAATAAAATTGGACACTTAAATATATATATATATATATATATATATATATTTATTAATTTAACTTTTTGCTACATAAACTACTAATAGATGTTGTATTAATCTCTTATATGGTGTTCAATTGTACATCGTGGTGCTCGACGGATACGACTTGGGCGAGGTGAAGTTGAGTTTTCTTCCTCAATAAGGGTGTGTGACGCATCTTGCTGCACATTCTCATATAGGTTGACATGCATCGAAGAACAAAGACCTGCTTGGTTAGGGAACGACAAAACACCAAATAAGTACAAGTTATTATCATATCGAACAGTCGATTCAGGCGTACCTATGTCTGCACCAAATAAATTATTCACAAAATCTTCGTTGCTAGAATGTAAATATTGTCGACAATCATATTGTTGGGTTGGCATAAATTGAAATGATTGTCTTGTCAGTTCAAATTGTTATTGTGTTACGGTTAAAGAAAATGAATGATGGTACAGTTGTGGCGCTTCATATTTAGTAGTAATTGTGGGAGTCGATGAATGAGATCTATTACGCCTTTTTCGTTGGAAATGTTGGGTCAGTCTACAATACAATATCGTGGGTCCCACGGTAGTTGCAAAACTGATAGGTAAAGATTGAAGTTATGTCTAAGTCACAACACACACTCCTATGTTGGCACGAAGGGTCCATGTATCGATTGACCCGTAAGTCAGTGACTTCCACATTCGTTCCAAACTTGAATCTATGCAACATGTTTTTCTTTCCCATTTTCTAAGTGATTCTCTCGCATATCTTGACATGAAGTGTATTTCAGGATTATGTTTTGTGAAAATTCAAATTGCAATTTGACTCTATCTGTTTGATGTCATTCTACTATAGAGAAACAAATCAAAGGGGTTTTCATAGTCCATATCATTGAATCATTATATGCTTCTTGTAGTATGACATTTTCAAGACCTCTATAAGGCATCCACAAGAACTTGAGAAAATAAAAGACACGTAAGGCGACACAATTATAAATAATATAAATTTATCCCATGAAATATAAATTTAATGTCAACAAACTCCGGTTATTTCTTTTTGACACAATTTCTTTCAATTATTTCAAACATTCGAAACTTTCACCATCTTATTTTTTCAAGATTATATCACTATTTTTTTTTCTTTTTCTTTCTTATTTGATTATCTCCAACATAATATTTGGAACTTACACCATTTTTTTTCTTGTTCATTTTTCACTTGCAACTTTTCCAAACAAGCGTGAAATAAGCATATCAATTTATTCCCCACACTTATTCAAAAATCCATTCGCAACATAATTTCAAATCTCCTCTACTGCCTAAGGCCTATGGTAACTCATGGTTTTTCACTTTATGAGTGTTTAATGTGCTATAAAACAAATTAAATCAGCTCAAATGGGCTAACAATTAATGCAAGGTAGGCTAATTTGGTCAGAAGCTTAATGAAACAAATAAAGCCTAAATCATTTCCAAACATGCATGTGATCAAGAAGCTTCAAAAACAGTCAAGACAAGTTCTGTTTTAATTGGCAATCATAATTGTTATCACACAAGAAAAGAAAAACATGGTACAATGTCATTCAACCATGATAGGTTCAGAAATTCACAAGGTATAATTCCACCATAAATAAATTTTCAAAGCCATTTTGTTCTACTAAAAATGATAGAATTCCTCCAAATCATGTCAGTGATACTTTTATGGCTTAAATATATGTTTGGTCTCTATAAATTAGTGTTTTTTCTATTTTCATTCTTGTAATTTTTGTTATTTCAAATTCAACATGTAAGTTTAATTTTGTTTTAAAATTGTTTGTGCTATTAATTCTTGTTAAAAAAACTAAGATGACAAACATATAAAAGGAATAGAAAGATCAAAACTTTGTCGAAGAAAAATAGTATCTGGAAAAATAAATAATAGAGCATTTGATTTTACTACCATGCTTGTTTTAATTTTTCTAGATATGTTTATTTTTGGACCTCGTTTTATGTTTCAACTATAGTAGTTTGATTTAGATCTATTTATTTTGATTCTCATTTTTTTACTTTGTAACTTCAGATTTATCTATTCATTATTCTAGATTTAAAAAAACTAGTAGAAAAAAATCATCAACTTATTTTTGGATTTGTTTATTTTTTTCTCTATATTTTTTAAAAATATGAAGTTTGACATACCTTGATGTAGAAACTGTTGCAGATGATGGAACTGAAGAAAAAATGGTAATAGTTAAAAAACAACTTTGATTATTAAGTTATTTGTATAAGAAAAAAGATAGAAAGTAATATAGAAGATAAGGAAGTTATTTCATTTACTTACATGCGTTTTTCTTCATCTTCTTGTTTGTTGTATAGAGAAGAACATTTGTTAACTTTTTTTGCAAAACTTGTCATTGGTCAAATAAAATGAAGTTGAGCGTGACAACGAGAGAGAAGAGAAAGGAAGAATAATGAGAGAAAGAAGAGGTAAGAAGAAAGTGAAGAAAAATTGAAATGAGTATATATAACGATGTTTGAAGTTATGAAGAGAGGGGAAAAATGTGTGTTTTTCTATAATTGACCCCAAATTTCATACCCTGATTGAAATAAAGGAGGGCAATTTTGAGATTTTGGTAGAGTTTATTATTCTTATAGCGATAGTAGAATATTAAATAAAAGTAAATTTATTGAAATATAATTTCATTATATAAAACTCTTTTTTTTATCGATTTATTTGTTGTAACTAAAATGTGTCAATACAATATTATATCTATCTTATTTAGGTTCTAAATATAAACTTTTCATTTTATATATCAATAATATATATTTGTGTAGTAAATTATACTTAGTTTGTTATAATTTTTATAGCAAAGGCTTCATTAGCAAATCACACTTTTCTAATTAAGTAATAACTTTTTTTTTTATTTGTATAGTCAGTGTTTGTTAAATGTTGTATTAATTATTTTGTGTGCATCATGTTTAGGTGCTGAACAATATGTTTTTATTTTGTATATCAGTGATAAATATCTGTATACTTTTTTTATAAATAAAAGAATTTATTAAAGAGAGTACAAGTGAAAACTCCGACCTTAACAACAAAAATATTAGATGCATTGCATACAAGCTATTGGATTTTACCACCAATTAGAAAAAATATAGTTTAAGTTTCTCCCCCTTCTCGCACTAAATCATAACCAAGAAATGATGTTAATATTTTCTACCAACACACACTCATTATAAATTTTCTCCTCTAGATACAATATTATTCGTCATGTTCCGAGTTCCGCAAGGGGTAGCCAACCAACCACACTATGAATTTCACTTTAAAACTCCCCCTGAACTGAAACATATCACCAAAGCCTAAAAAGTGGTTCACATTCACCTCATGTGATTCGCAATTCAGTCCCACCCACCCGTCACCTCCACCATAATGAATAATTTATCATGCATTTATTGTCCACTTTGTCAACGATATTTCCCAAAAATGATCCATACATGAACTCTAACAAAACATAGCATACAACTTCTCTAATGATCTGAAAACTAAATGACTGACGCACAAACTATACTTCTAACCTGACAAGCTTATCAATTAACTTAACAATTAAGTAAATAAATAGTTCTAAATGACCATTTTGAAAAATATATAATTTTTCTCGAAATTTCGACAGAGTATCATTTGTAACTTCAACTTCCCAAATTTATACAATCTCTGTATACACTTTTAACTCAGTCATATCTCAAAGAGGATAATTGAAATATTTAATACATTTCCCAAAAGATTTTCTAGACTCAAAATAGCTCAACAAACTTTACAAAATGGGTCTTCGATCAAAGAGACCTACTAAAAAAATATGATCGAGACTTGAATCTACTAACAGCTTGCTACTCGGTTGCTTGTGAATCTGAAGAAAAAAAAGTAAACAAAACATGATAAACAATGCTTATCTACAAAGACTTAGTGAGGAGACAACAACCACCACCAACTAGAAGGGAAACACAAAAAGGTACGAATAATTGTTTTGCAATCTTTTGGAAATTATGTTAAAGAATGCTATCTAAAATATAGATAATTCTTAATTAAAGTATACGCATGATAAAATTATAAAACTTATAATTTAACCGTTCGGGTAGAAATATTTAAATTGCAATTCATACAGGAGTGGAATTAAAATGAGCAACCTCAAAAATATCATAAAAATCAAACAAGTAAAAACATAAATTTTTGAGAACCAAGAGGCAGCTACATCTCATTGATCCTCCTAAGGGTGGCCTTTCCTTTAGGGGCGGCTCTATCTAACGGATAGCCCTCTCCTCTCAATCCCGCAACGCATCATCACGCATCAGTTAGAGAGCTTACATCTCGTTAATAGACCTTTCCTCCTACGAATAACATCTCCCATAGGGGCGACTCCATCTAACGGGTAACTCTCCCTAATCAAAACGATGTAACTAGGTGCACCTACCGCCGTTAACGATTTCATAATTACAACAGCGATTTCCAAAACAAGTATTTAAAAATCATCTCTCATTTCATCGTAACTCATGGAAAATATATTCAACTGTATAACAATTCAATATTTAAATACTTTATAACTCATAAATAAATCAAACTACTAACATATTATATAATAAAGACCATGAAAATAAATAAAGGATGAAATCGAGCAAAATTCAAATGTTGTGTTCCCCAATTTATTTTTAATAAATACTTTAACATAAAAACGAGTAAAATAATAATAAAAATATGACAATGATTGTCGTCTACTCATCATTATGGAGAATCGACTAAGTTTGTTATTCACCAACTCTCAGAGTAGAAGGCAGAACCTCAGCTGACAAATCTGAGTATAAAAAAATATTCTCAAGACTTTATAATAATTTTTCTAAAGTCTAACTAACTCTAGGAAACCATAAAAATCATTTAAATCTACTCTAAGCACAAAAATAAGAGTTTTAACCAAAACTACAATTTTCTAGAGATTCATACTAGCTTTAGAGTTGTGTATTCACCTCAAAGATTCTCAATGAACACCTTTCGAAGAATAGTTTTTCTTCTTCTTCCTTACTCAATAACCCTAACCCCCAAAATTCTAACCAAGAGCATTTGTAGGAGTATGAGAAGTTATATTTTTTGGAGATGTTAAATTTATTTTAAAAATTGAGGGTTTAGGTGTGCAATTTGTGTTGTGGAGTGAAAAGAAGCTGGAAGAAAAATAAAAATGGGGGAGGGGTGGTGTTTGCCGAGAAAGAGAAGAAAGAGGGAAGATTGAGGTGGGTTTGGTTTTTTTAATTATATTATTATTATTAATTTTTTTTTAAAGTGAAACGGTGCGTTTCAACTTCCTTTTTTTGCAAGCATCTGGATAACTTAGCTCTGATATCAACTGTGACGGTACTTTGGATATTATAAAAAATCCAATAATATCAATTACCTTAATCAAGAATAGTCAGAAATGAATACTACTCGACGAGTAAGGTTGCAATGCAGTACTGAAATACGAAGATTTAATGATGATAATGTGTACTTTGTTTATTCCTATAGAAGGCTCTTAAATAGCCAAGCCATTTACAAATATCCTTGAATACATGCCTCTATACTAACTAATTTTGCCAGCTCAAGCTTCTAGAATAATTTGCAAATCAACCGGATCCAATGCAAATTTTTGACAACGATTAAAAGAAAATGCAAATACTAAAGTTGTAAGCATATCTTTATTTAACTAAGATATTGTTGTGATTTGCTATCACACCTCTCAGCCTCTCACACTGTCAGGTTTTTCCAAATCTTCTCTTCTACAAAATGTGATTATGTGATTAAAGGAAAAGAAAAAATTACAAAAGTGTGATAATGTGATTTAAGGAAAGAAAAAAATTACAAAAGTGTGATTAAAGGAATATAAGTGTGATTGCGTTTCTGATTCGGAATGTGATTAAATTCAAATTCTAGTGGTGATATAATTCCGATTGTAAAGGAACAAGACTAATTATGATTAAATTCTGATTGTGAATTTGTGATTGTAAAGGAACAATATTGTTTTGTTTTGTATCTTCAGTTTGCGATTGTGCAGTTTCTTGTGATTGTGCAGTTTTATTTAAGTTTTTTTTTTTTATCAATGTTGCCTACAATTTTTTTTAATCTATTCTATTTTAATCAAGTAAAAGGATATTTTGGCCCCTCACACAAAACATTTTGGACAAATTTAGTCCCTAACAAAAATATACGGGGACAATTTAGTCTTTAAATTATAATATGTCATTGAATTGTATGAAAAATTGATGACATGTATAAATTAAGTCATTTACATGGTATGTGAATTTTTTACATCATTTTTAATATAAACATAAGAGGAGAGTTTAATTTCTCAATAAATTAAAAAAATTTAAAAAACGAACGACGCAAACTTATAATTACAAGTGAAAACGAAATGAATGGAAAAGAATAATCCTTAAACGCAAAATTTCAATTTCTTTTTGTATTTCTATTTCTAAATTGCAGTTTTTTTCTTTTATGCGGTGATTCTGTTTTTTCGTTAACTATTATATAACATGTGAACTATCATATAATTCAATAAATATATAACATGGTAGACTATTAAATAATTAAATCACGATTCAACAACGAATAAAAAAATTGATTAAAAAAATGGCAGAAATATTTCGAAGGCTCATAAGAATTAAAGCACACTTTATCGGGTCAAAGAGATGCGTCATCCACCAAAAGAGGTTCTCACATCGCGAGTTGAAGCACAATCTTACAAGTAAAACCAACTCCTTAACAATTTAACCGATTTCACGGATCTCTTAATTTATTTTTGTCAAATACTAAAAATAATTGTTTTATTTTTATATAGAATATGTATCCATATAATTATTTTTGTTAGGAATTAAAATGTTATTTCACTCATTTTTATTTGTGTTATATTATTTTGAATCTTGAAATTCAATTATAATATTTTAAATTTTAGTTCTACTTTACCCATCTCTCACAGTATTTTGTGCTGAGTTGAATCTCATCTCCACCACTGCAGCCTACCGGTGCCACCCTATCATCTTCACCACTGGCCGCCCAATCATCGCGCCGCCTTCTCTCTCAACTTCCCAAGCTCGTGCCGTCAACCATTCAAATCGGTAAATGGCGTCAAGCTTGCAGAAAATTGAAGGAGACGAGTCCGTCCTTTTGCGAGTCACTCATTCAAATCTCAAAACTTTCAACCCCGAAATTCGATTCTCCCTTCAGGCATTCCCACCTTAATTTCACTTTCCCTATATTTATTTTTTTATTTAATAATAATTTAAAAAAAGTTTTTTTTGATTCAATCAATTCCTCTTATAGCTTACAGTGGCAGCCGTGAAGGAGAAGCTTTGGAAAAAATGCGGTACTTCCGCCTACACAATGGAACTCCGACTATACGACGAAGTTCGTAACAAAATCGCTTATCTCACTGATAATTCTAAACCTCTTGGATTCTATTCTCCCCTTGATGGGTTAGTCTTTTTTTAATTTTTTATTTTCATCACTCGTTTATATATTTTTTCTACAAAAAATAATTGCCTTTTGTAATATGAAGTTAGGAAGTGAATATTTTGATTGCTTTTCCCATAGGGTATTTTTAGTAAGCCGACCTTTTATTTTTGGTGGAGAAATTGTTGTCACAAATTTAAAATGTGAAATTGTATGAATGTGTATTACATATAATCTAACATTGAGAAGTGCCAGGATCACTCTCTTTCCAACACTCACTCTAACATTCACTATTTTATTAACGCGAGTCTTACAACTTAAAAATGGGTTCGAGACCCATATGAATTTCAGGAGTGAATGTTGGAAAAAGAGTGTTCTTTGCACTGTCCTTCATCCAACATATATACTACAGTAGATTGATACCAATAAACAAGATCTTGTTATTTAATTATTTGGTTTAGTTGGGTTGGTGTATTGTAATACTTCCACTTACATTAGCTCTAACTTGAGTTCAAGTTTGGAATTTCCACTTTAGCAGGTGACACGTAAATTTCATTTTAAGCTCTCGGAGTTGGCGGTTCTCCCTTGCCTTTCATGAGAGTGTACCTCATCTAATCTAAATTTTTGTTATATAAAAAATTAGAATAATGCTAAGAACACAGTCTTCAATACACTATCTTTTATTGGTTAACATAAGTCCCACTAAATTTAAATGGGACCCACATAATTTGGTGGGATCCAAGTGAATTTCAACCAATAGAACAAAGTGTGTTGAAATGTGTGTCAGAGAGTGTGTTGTTAGCACTCCTATAAAGTTAAGAGTCTAGTATACATGAGCACACATGCATAAGTTATGTGATATGATGGTTATATACCAATAAATTACTTTTTTCCCTGTTGAGTTGGGTTTGGAGTGTGGTGTTTGGGTTTATGGTTGTTATGTTTTCAATGGAATGTTTCTTTCAAATGCGTTACGTGTTTGTCAGTTGTTACTTTATTGAGTTTGCAAGCAGCAGTTTGTTACTTTATAGTTTCTACATTTGTCTTTCTTTGCAACTACTGTTATTTGATGTAGTCAACATGGTTTTATTGATCAACAATATTGTTGTTTAGTGTTTTTACTTTTTATGCTCTGTGGGCTGTTGACAGGTTTCGTTTGCATGTCCTTGATCTTGATCCAGCATCTGTTACAGCTGGTGGATGGTTGGAAGATACTTCATTGGTGGAAAAATACGAAATTTCTGAAGAAGCATATAATAAGCGAGGAGGCATGTCTCTCTATCACCCCAGCCGAAAAAACTTCTTTATTTGTACTTCTTTCAAGAGGTTAAGCATGCATCTGTTTGATGTTATTTTGGCATAAATAACTAATTAAACCACTGTTTGTCACTATCGGTGTGGTCATCTTTTAATACCCTCTCTTTAAATTATGATTGAAGAGTAATAGATGCTATTTTTATTCATAGGATACATGTTAGCAAAAGTCTTAATAGATAAAATGTAATTTGGTAAATATATGAGGGCAGAATCAGCTTGAAGTGTGAATTTAGTCATAGTCTGTAAAATTATGTTGTTACCCTTTCTTTATTTGTGCGTTTGATTTTGTTTTAAATAAAAAATTGTAGCTATTTCATCGATTTAAAGTTATTCAATCAAATCAGTATATTTCAATCCAATAAAAGAATTATGTTGACATTGTCAAAATACCTGCTTAGGGCTTATTCACAGACCTTTCTTGTTCAACATGTTTATGAAAAAAATATTGATATTTATACACTACTGGTTCTTGAAGCTTATTATATGTTTTTTTTTTCTCACTATGCAGACACTTTCAGAAAATATAGGGAGAAGTTAACTTCTCAAGTTCCATCGACTGTTGAAGCAAAGGTAAGCATTTGATTCATTTATCCTGCTTTGCTTGCTGTACTAGCCCTCTCTATGTGGTAGCTTTTGGGTGATGGACACTTTCATTAATTTGGCGTTTATTGCGCAGACACCAGACACCTACATGGAAGACATATGTGGTAATATAAAGGTTTGTCAGTTGTAATGTCTATGCTCTTTATTCTCTTTTACTTTCAAGTATAATTGTTGTGTAGGTTATTTTAGTATAGTTGTTGAAGTTCTAATATGGTTTCGATGGTTAGGGTTAAAAAGTGTTATTAAATAGTTGCTATAATGGCACTATAGCGCTATAGAGTAGCAAAATTTAAACAAATCGCTATTGTTATGTGATACGCTAGTCAATACAAAATATTGACAAATTGTGGCTATAGTGGTGCTATACCATTGCTGTGTAGCGGAATTTGAGCAATCCTTTTTTTTCTTCTGCAATTGACAACACTAGTTTAAAATTGTATAAAAATACAAAGGGCAGTGTAAGGTTAGATTGATAAGAGATTTGATGATAAATAAGAGTAAAACACGAACTTATAAATCTTATTTTCATTTATAATTCTAATTTGGTCATGTATGAATGTAGTAAAAGCAATACAAGCCTCCCCAAATAAGACCACTAAAATATAGAACTCCTAACATAATAGAAATCTTACATTCTAATACTCTTCCTCAATCTAAAATCTAACTTACAATTTTACATATGTCATGGACCAATTATCCCAGAAAGTTTGACTACCAGTAGAGCAGTGTTGTTAAATAGCCGCTATAGCAGTGCTATTGCGCTTTAGTATAGTGAAATTTGAACAAATTGCTATAGCTTTGTGATACGCTATTTAGTACAAAGTGTTGTTAAATAGCCCGCTATTGCAACACTATAGTACTATAGCACTATAAGATGGAATGAAATAAAATAGAATAAGCTTGTTAATTTTTTAAAAGTTGATGATATCATTCCATGTCATTGCACCTTATTCCATCCTATACCACCAATCCAAACATACCCTAAAGTATTTATTAGGCGGAAGCTCTAGAGCAGCTTTACAAATCTAACAACAAATAAACTTAAATAGAACTTTTACATCATACAAGACCTAAAAACCATAGCAGGAAAGAGTAACTATGAATGAGAGGCAATGAACAAGATGCGAAAATAAGATAGCTTGCCAAGACAGCTGAAATAATGCACAAGACTCAACAACCTGAATCCTTGCAACCATTAAACTATGATACTTTGTTCACATTTTTGCATGATGATTTTGGTATTGCCTTATAAAACTAGTGATGTAGTACAACAAAGAGCTGATTTTATGAAATATGATCAAGGATTTTTGGATCAAGGAGTAAATGGTAAAGATTTTTGTTAGAATATTAGAAAATATCTTATAATATCTATTATATTATATTAGAGTATGTTGAGTTATTTCCTAGGATCAATTTATAACCATAGAGATATCTTAGAATATCTCTCATTATTATTATGATTTGTTCCTGATTTAGGATTGAGTCTATGTTTCTCTATAAATAGAGATTAGTATTGAATCTTTGCTAATGAAGTTAGCATTAAGCTATTATCAATAATATTCAAACCCTTATTATTTTCTCTCGTCTTTTTCTCTAAAATCCCACAACTTCAACATGGTATCTAGAGTCTATTTCGATCCTTCTTGAACAATCTTGCCGTTGTTCCGCTTCCGAGTTCCCAACAGTTAGGGAATATAATCATACTTTCTCTTTTCCAACATGATCATTCCTTTTTCAAACCACTGTTGTGACACATTCCGACACCGGTTTCACTTGTTTTCTATTCAATTCGCTACTGTTGCCGTCACCGCCACTGTTTCGGATGACTTTTCCGGCGAACGACCACTCCATCAACTTCGCCTCTTCCAAATCGGTCCACACCTCAAAGCGCGCCGTCAAAAGCCACCGCATGGCCCACACGCGTCTCACCGTCCACCGCGCGTCAGATCCACGCGCCGCCTCTCTTCACCGCGCGCGACGGCGCGTCCGGCAACCGTTTAAGACATGACCTTTTTCATTGAACTCGCCTCGGCCTCCTGGTTCTGAATTTGCCCTCATATTCTAGTTTCAGGCTACGGTTACATCTGCTACAACGCACACAACAACAACCACCACAAAATAACTCACCGTTAATTTGGGTGCCATCAGGGTTCTTCAAGACTTATTTCCAAAACCAGGAAGGCTTCAATTTATATACGCTGACTTGGGATATCCAATATTGGTTAATAAAATATTTTTGGAGAACAAATTCGATGTTGTGATGCACTTTGCTGCTGTCGCATACGTAGGGGAAAACATTGTCGATCCTCTTAAGTATTATCACAATATAACTTCAAATACCTTGTTGGTATTGGAGACTATGGTCAAACATGATGTGAAGACATTGATAAATTTTAGTACATGCACAACATATGGTGAACCTGAAAAAATGTCGATTACAGAAGTAACACCGCAGGTTCCAATTAATCCATATGGGGAAAGCCAAGATGGCAGAGGATATCATCCTTGATTTTTCTAGAAATTCAGATATGGCATTAATGATTCTCAGATACTTCAATGTGATTGGATCAAACCTCGAAGGAAGGTTGGGTGAGGCTCCAAGACCTGAATTGCGAGAGAAAGGTCGAATATCTGGTGCCTACTTTGATGTGGTTCGCGGTATTATTCATAGCTTAAAGGTTAGAGGAACGAACTATAAGACAGGTGATGAAGAATGGACTGAAGTGAAACATGAGAAATTATAGGATTACGTGAATGTTGACTCACGATTATTCTCTCTCCTTGGTGCATGGTTATTCTCTCTTCGACGGTTCCAGATCTACCCGTACTTTCCAATTTTGATCAACGGAAATATGTGTTCTTGTTCAAACAGCCGTTATCTCTTCTGTTTTGGACGCATTTTTTCACTCCGTTAATCGATTATCACTTCGTTTCGTTGTATTTGTCATGCAATTTAGTTCTTACTAAAAGATTATAGTAGTCGCTTCTATTCCCACCGACGATCATTCTAGTGGTGTCCATTTTCCCACATATGAATCATATTAGTGATGACTTCTTCCTCTATTGATAGTTATTATGACTGTATCTTTTATTTTCATGACAGACTTTATCTTGGCAATTTGTCCCAGATGCACTGGCCCTATCTTTGTCCCATATGTACTTTCTCTCCTTGAAGCATGTCGCTTTCTCCTTGAAGCATATTCAAGTTTAAAAAATTTGAGTCTCTGATATTATTGGTTTGAAGCTTCCAAATGCAATTTTTTAGAAGAACAGAGCTTGCTTTGTTCAATTGCTTGTCATGAATTTCTCTCAAGCTAATGATCAATCAGACTATCTGGCTAGGCTATATTTATAGCAATTCTCTCTGACTTCACATGCATCCGTGAGTTTCCTTTCCATCTTTTTTTATTATTTTGTGGAGCAAAACATTGTTTTCTTGTAGCAAGCTAAAACTTAGTAAGCTTTAGATTAGGGGGAGTGTTAGAATATTAGAAAATATCTTATAATATCTATTATATTATAATAGAGTATCTTGAGTTATTTTCTATGATCAATTTATAACCGTAGAGATATCTTAGAATATCTCATTATTATTATTATGATTTGTTCCTGATTTAGGATTGAGTCTATATTTCTCTATAAATAGAGATTAGTATTGAATCTTTGTTAATGAAGTTAGCATTAAGCTATTATCAATAATATTCAAACCCTTATTATTTTCTCTCGTCTTTTTGTTAATGAATTCCGAATGGTGCTTATTTTTTGGAGCCTTCAATAATGTGTGGTTTTCTTGAATTTGTTTTTGGAGTTTTGTTTTGTTTTGTTGTATAAGGGATATATTATATATTTTATTTTTCATATTATTGTAATGTCAATCAATTCATCTGGTGTTTATTAATTGAATCTCTTTAAATTGCTCTTTTGTTATTCTCCTCTCTCCAATTTCCAAAATATTAAGGTAGGATCCAGATGTGAAGTTGAACCTGGAGCAAAAAGAGGTGTTGTAAAATATGTTGGTCGGGCCGAACCACTGGGTCCTGGTTTTTGGGTTGGAGTTCAATATGATGAACCCTTGGGAAAACACGACGGCATGTAAGTAAAATTACCATCTTTCTATCTGATATGCAAATTGATGATCAATTAACTCCTGACTAACTCATCTATGTTAATAAAACTATCATGTTCTTTTTTTGCAATCTAAAAAATCAATTATGCCTACATTTATCTCAGAGTTTTCCTTGGTTATGTTACAGGGTCAAAGGAGTACGCTACTTCCAATGCCCTCCATCTCACGGTGGAATGATTAGGCCGGATAAAGTGAAGGTTTGTTGAAAACCATGTTGTAGCAGTCTTTCGGGTGTGTTTGCAAGTTAGTTTTTGGAGGGGAGTGCTTTGGAGGGTTAAATCTATATTTGATATTTAAAAAAATTAAAAGATCAACAATGATATTATATGCACATGTATCATGTTGTTCTTTCAATTTTTTAAAATATCAAATATATATTAATATATAGACTTAGTCATTCAAAACCTTCTCCAAAATCCAACTCGCAAACACACCCTTAGTATTAGGATATTTTCATTGTTTCATGGTTTTCTTCCCTCATAATATTAAAAAGGAAAAAATGGGAGCACAAGGAATCCTCATTAACACAAGAATTAAACACAAAAGGACCAAGAGCAAAAAAACAAAACTACATACATGAATCCCAAATCTAAAATTGTACCATACTGCGTTTTTCTTGCAAAGTACACACTAAAGCATATATTATCATTCATAGCTTTTATCCCGTTGGCTAATATTCTTGGGGTAGATGTTTGTGTTTTGCCTCCTGCCATTAATATATTTTTTTCTTGATATTTGGCATAGCTGATATTTTTCAATGTTTCCATTAGTGGTATTGTGGAAACAAATATCTGACACTGACACCAGAGACATTTGCAAGATGCAACAAGTTCTGTTGCTTTCATGATTATTTAATTGATTTAGTTTTGAAAATATAGGTGCTTTAAGTTCATCTTTGAGATATTAAGGTTTTGGAAAATTAGAATTTCTAACCTTTGTAACTGTAATGGTATTGAGATTAAATAACATATGGCAAAGGGGAAATTTCAATAGGTCCTATTTATCATTAGTGGCAAAAAGTATCTTTAATTTTCATATTTTATAATATTTGTCCGAAAATCACTGATTTTTGTATCTCTACAAATTCTTTCCAGGTTGGTGACTACCCTGAAAGAGATCCATTTGAAAAGGATGAAATTTGAGTCTTAATGAGGAAGTTACTTTTAGGTGTGCAGTATTTTTCTCTACGGTTTTCCTTGTTGTAGATTACAATATTAATTTGTTGGCCTTTCGACTGTTTGTATTTTCATTACCTTGTGTAGAAAGGAAACGTGTGGAAATAAAAATTGCAGAGTTTATTTCAACTGTAAATGAGAGCTGCTACATTCGAGACAAAATGCTTGTGAAAGTATAAAAGAGGGTGAGAAGTTAATTCTAACAAAACATGTAATAGAATCTCCTCAAATATAATTCAAAACTTCAAAACAAAAAAAATCATAAACAAAAAGGTGAAGGTTAATAATTTACTGATGTGCTGGAATAATTTCGTGTATACATGATGACAAAAGAAAGGAAAAAATCTTTTTTCTAGGAGCAACTCTCTTCTTCTAATTCTTCTAACGAAATCAACCAAGAAATTGGCTTTGTGGATAGCTTGGATAGTTTCTTGTCCATTGGAGATTGCCACTTGGGAATGCCAACAAGAGCAGGGTAAGAAGGAGGAACTTTCATCATTCTTCTGCTAGGTTGTTGCTTATGATTTTCACCTTTTGGGGTTTGCAAAGGAACCTTTACAATTGAGTTTGTAGAAGAAGTTGTTTCCTCATTGGCAAAAGAAGTCTTTTGACGAGGGTAGAAAAAATCTGTGGGGAAAAAATTGTATTGTTGAAGGGCCATCAAATCAGTATTGTGTTTGTTGATAACAGAAAATAAACCAAATATATAATTGAGGTAGAGAGATACCAAACAAAATTAATTTGAGGGTCTAAGATTATATTTTTAATATGTTGCGTTGATGTTGTTTATATGTAGAAATAAAAGGGTTTGGGCCTTGTGATTTTATTCAAACAAAGGTTCCTTCTAGAAGGGGCGTGAAGTTTTTGAATTTCATGAGGGAAATAATCAAAAAAGAGAAAAATCTTTTCCTAGTTCCTACCATATGAATCAGGATGACACAATTTTCTGTTATGATACAGTCAACGGTCAGTTATAGTCGTACCATGCTTTTTTATTCAGCTGTCGTAGTATACTTTTAAAGATTTGTGATCTGTGATTATTAATGTTTGGTTAGTGAATCTTCATGTTTAATATGAATCTTGCTTTTTTAGTTAATAAAATAAACTAAACCACATTTATAGTAGTTCCTTATTTAGTTATTTTTTTTAATTTAGAAAACTAGCAAGAAATTAGTGACAACGAAAATATTTGTTCAACTATTTTTTAATATTTATCTGTTATAAATATTTGTCACGTACTTTTTTATGTATAATTTATAAATATTTATTGTGTATTTTTTAATATTTATAAATGACTGATATTTGTACCATGTTTTTTTATATATTAATGTTAAATATTTGTCCTATGATTTTTTTTATATTTATCATTAACAAATATTTGTTCCGTACTTTTCTTATGCAGTCGTTATAAAAATTTATCCCGTATTATTTTAATATTTATAATTTGTTTTTTTATATATATATGTGACATATTTGTCTCGTGATTTTTTATATTTTTTAACGGAAAAATCTTTGTGTTATATTTTTGAATGCAATAATTATAAATATTTATCTCACGTCTTTTAATATTTATCAATAAAAAAATATTTGATTTAGCCTATTTTTTTACAAATATGACCTTAGTAGTTTTTTAAAAAAAAGAAATTAAAATGTTTTCAATTCCTAACTTCTAAAATAAGGAACTATTTTGACTTTTGTATAACTTTTATAAAATAAGGAACCATTTTGAAATAAAAAAAAAGGACCAAATTGATATAACTAGCAAGGAACTCGTGCAACCCGCACGAGTGGCGCATAGTTGATATTCTATAAGTGTCTCTTCAATTTTAAATAAAAAAAAAATCTCACTTTACGTATCAATGACAAATATTTGTTCCGTATTTTTGTATAGTTATTAATGAAACATATATATTTATCTTGTGTTTTTGTATGTGCCAATGGAAAATATTTATCCCATTGTTTTTTTTATATTTATTAGTGTCAAATATTGTTCTATATTTTTTATGGGCTAAATTACACACCCGTGGTTCCTTAACTTAATTTCAGTTAACGTTTTAGTACTTTATCTTTCTTTTTTCCCAATTTGGTCCTTTATTTTAATTTTAAGTGACAATTTGATCTTTTATGTTTTAAAATGTCAACAATGTTATCCTTTTTTTTTTGCAAAAATTCAAAAAATTCCTCAAAAATTTCAATCAAAACCCATAAAATTAATTATCATACAATTTAGCCTTTTTTTATGTATTAATAAAAAATATTTGTTATATGATTTTTTTTTATATACTTCACTTACAAATGTTTGTCTCGTGTTTTTAATGCATCATTTATAAATATTTATCTCGCATTTTTGTAATATTTATTAATGACAAATATTTATCTCGTGTTTTTTATGTATCAATCATAAATATTTGTCCCATGATTTACTAACAAATATTTGTCCCTTGTTTTTTAATGTATCAATTATAAATTTTTATCCTTTTTTATTTTAATATTTAACATGTGTTTTTTTATGTTTAGTGACAAATATTTGTTCTATAATTTTTTATATTTATTTATTTGAAAAATATTTGTCCTCTGTTATTTTATGCAATAGTTTTAAATATAGAGAAAAACTATGCACTAATGTTGTAAACTAATTTTACATTGTCAGTTAATATAAGTCATTGATTGTATGATTATATCACATGATTGTGGTTACTTCCTTGAATCATTAACCACACAATCATTAACGGTGTAAAATTGTTTACACCGTTAGTACACACTCATTGTTATCCCGTATTTTTTACAAATATGTCATTTGCATTATTTTAAAAAGAAATATGTCCTTTGCATTTTTTTTAGAGAAATTGTTGTTTCAAAATTATTAACTTCTACAAACTACTCTATTTTCTCAACTTCTAAAAACCACATCTTTTGTTTTTTTTGTTTTTTTTTAATAAACCACTCATTTTTTTTTTAAAAAAAACCATTTTATTTAATGAATGAAACTTTCATTTTAAATCTTCATTTTCTTACCATAGTTAAAATTAGGAAGGATACAATTTGATCTTTTATGTTTGAAAATGTTAACAATGTTATCCTTTTTTTACAAAAATTCATCAAAATTTTCAAACAAAACTTATAAAATTAATTATCATCTTCAATATAATGCAAATTTCATCAAATTTATAACTTAAATCTTCAAATAAACTCATATTTTCATTCTTTATATTTTGGAATTTTTGTAATAAAATTAAATAAATGACCAAATCGGAAAAAAAAAATGACTGAAGTGTTAGCTGAAATTAAGTTAAGGGACCGTAAGAGCAATTGTGCCTTTTATGTCTATATGTATTTAATGATAAACATTTGTCCTGTATTTAGTTTTTATAATAAATTGGTATTTTTATTTTAAAATCTAACTTGAACTAAATAAACTAATTGATTAATGACAAATATTTGTCACGTGTATGAACTGTATAAATATTTTGTCCCCGCGTATTAATGACAAACTTTAACTTCTAAAATAAGGAACTATTTTAACTTAATGGGTATAACTTTTATAAAATAAGGAACTATTTTGAAAAAAAAAAAAAAGGAACAAATTGACATAACTTTCATAATATAACTAGCAAGGAACTCGTGCAACTCGCATGAGTGGCGCGTAGTTGATATTCTATAAGTGTCTCGTGCAATTTTAAATGAAAAATTTCATTTTACGTATCAATGACAAATATTTGTTTCTTATTTTTGTATAAGTTTTCAATTCCTAACTTCTAAAATAAGGAACTATTTTAACTTAATGGGTATAACTTTTATAAAATAAGGAACTATTTTGAAAAAAAAAGGACCAAATTGACATAACTTTCATAATATAACTAGCAAGGAACTAGTGCAACTTGCATGAGTGGCGCGTAGTTGATATTCTATAAATGTCTCGTGCAATTTTAAATAAAAAATTTCATTTTACGTAACAATGACAAATATTTGTTCCTTATTTTTGTATAGTTATTAATGAAACATATATATTTATCTTGTGTTTTTGTATGTGTCAGTGAAAAATATTTGTCCCATTGTTTTTTTGATATTTATCAGTGTCGAATATTGTTCTATATTTTTTTATGTATCACTAAAAAATATTTGTTACATGATTTTTTTATATACTTCACTTACAAATGTTTGTCTCGTGTTTTTTATTCATCATTTATAAATATTTATCTCGCATTTTTGTAATATTTGTTAATGACAAATATTTATTCCGTGTTTTTTATGTATCAGTCATAAATATTTCTCCCAAGGTTTTCTAACAAATATTTATTCCGTGTCTTAACAAATATTGTTCTATATTTTTTTATGTATCACTAAAAAATATTTGTTACATGATTTTTTTATATACTTCACTTACAAATGTTTGTCTCTTGTTTTTTATACACCATTTATAAATATTTATCTCGCATTTTTGTAATATTTATTAATGACAAATATTTATTCCGTGTTTTTTATGTATCAGTCATAAATATTTCTCCCAAGGTTTTCTAACAAATATTTGTCCCTTGTTTTTTTATGCATCAATTATAAATTTTTATCCAGTTTTATTTTAATATTTAACGTGTTTTTTTATGTTTAGTGACAAATATTTGTTCTATTATTTTTTATATTTATTTATTTGAAAAATATTTGTCCTCTGTTATTTTATGCAATAGTTTTAAATACAGATAAAAACTATGCACTAACGCTCTAAATTAATTTTACATTGTCAGTTAATATGAGTCATTGATTGTATTATTATATCACATGATTGTGGTACTTCTATGAATCATTAACAACACAATCAATGGTTCATATTAACTGACGTGAAAAATTGTTTACACCGTCAGTACATACTCATTGCTATTTTGTATTTTTTACAAATATATCATTTGCATTATTTTAAAAAGAAATATGTCCTTTGCATTTTTTTTAAAGAAATTGCTGTTTCTCAATTATTAACTTCTACAAACTACTCTATTTTCTCAACTTCTAAAAAACACCTCTTTTGTTTTATTATAAAAAAGCCACTCATTATTTTGTAGAAAAAAAAAAACCATTTTATTTAATGAATGAAACTTTCATTTTTATTCTTCATTTTCTTATCATAGTTAAAATTAGGAAGGATAATATTGATTTGTTGTAATATTTTACTGTCTTATACTGATAGTTGACTAGTAAAATACCCGTCATTTGCACGAGTTCAACTTTTTAGTTCGATAGAGTAAAAGTTAATAAAATAATTGGTTGAATACAAGTTATATTTAATTTATTATTAAAGAGTATTTATAATTGTTAAAATTTGATTGAAATTATTAAGATTCAAGTAGACTTGACTATAGTATGTGTGTTATAATTGATCTCATCTTTATGCCAGTGATAATATAAAACACTTAATTTAACTAATTTCACAGTTTCAATGTTTTATCCTGTGTATGATTTTTATAATAAATTATAATTAGTATATTATAATTATTTTCATTTATATTTAGAAAATAATGAAGGTATACTAAATTAAACTAATGGATGAATGACAAATATTTCTCTCGTGTATGAATTATACGCTACAACTAATTTTTTTAGTGACTCATTTTCATAAAAAGAATGTCAAAAAGTTATTGTGTAAAAATTATAATTAATGTATTATAATTTTTCTTATTTTTATGTCTATATGCATTTAATGATAAACATTTATCCTGTATATAGTTTTTATGATAAATTGGTATATTATCATTATTCTATTTTTATTTTAAAATCTAACTTGAACTAAATAAACTAATTAATTAATGACAAATATTTGTCACGTGTATGAATTGTATAAATATTTTGTCCCGTGTATTAATGACAAACTTTAGCGAGTAAATTTTCATAAAAACAACGTAAAAAATTGAAGCATGAAAAAACTATAGTTAGTGTATTATAACTATTCTTATTTTTTATGTCGCGATATTAAAAAAACACTAAATTTAACTAATTTTGAGTAAGAAATATATGTCCCGTGTATGGTTTTACAATCAATATATTATAATAATTATTCATATTTTAATTTAGAAAATATAAAAAAATAGTAAATTAAAATAATTAATCAGCGAGAATCATTTATCCCGCGTATGAATCGAACACTTCAACTGCTTTTTTATTGACTTGTTTTAAAAAAATTCGTCAAAAAAATAATGTGTAAACACAATTATACTTAGTGTATTATAAATGTTTTTGTTTTTATGTCGACGACAAAATATTTGTCCTGCGTATGCTTTTTTGGTGACACATTTTCATAAAAAGAAAATAAAAAATAATTAATGTGAAAAAGTTATAATTAGTGTACTATAATTATTCTCATGTTTATGTTGACAAAATCAAAAACACTAATTTTAACGATGTCTTTAGAGACAAACATTTGTCCGTATGATTTTGATGGAGCTAAAAATCACTAGAAAGGGGGTTGAATAGAGATTTTGAGGTTTAAAAATTGTTTTCAAAGTGTATGAGTTTCTGTCCTCTCAGTGAGGATGCGAACTGGAAAATGGTTTTTAAACTTTTTAAGTAAACTCAGAATAAGTGCAAGAAAATGTAAAGAGATAGACACACAAATTTTATCCTGGTTCACCCAATGATGGCTACGTCCAGTCCTCACAACCTTGTGAGATTTCACTAAAGATCAACAGATCAGCCTCTTGCAGAGGATGATTACACTTTGTGTATTCTCAAGCTTCACCAAGCTTACAATCAACTTTCAAATGTTTTCAAGTTCAACTAACTTGAAAATTTACAGAGTAATATGAGTATGATTTGTTTTCTCTCAACTAAAACACTTTCTAAAAGATATTTCAAAAGATCTAGTGTATGAATAGAGAAAGTGTGAAGAGATGATGAATATTGCTTAAGATAAATGATATGATTCTTGATCTTTTTCTGCAATATTGGTGTGTGTTATGATGAAGAGCTTCTTGCCCTTTTTATAGAGTCCTTGATAGCTCTTTCATGAGTTAAAAACATCATGACCGTTGAGGAGGTTGCAGAGATTTGTCCAATGGTCTTTGTGCTGAAATTACAACATTGCCATCCAGCCATCCTTGGACCTATGCAGTCCATCCTCTGCGTAGCCTTTAGTCTTGGTCTTGTATAGCCTTTTGCTTTTTTTCATTCTTCAAGACTTGTGACTTCTATTTTGAGCTTGTTTGCAGTTGCCTTTCAATATATTGACTTTTCTTTATTTTTCCAATCACTCAAGAGTGAAATATAGGGCTGCCCTTAGCCTTTTCACATGGCATGAAGACTTGCAAACATGTGACTTCTTGAATACCAAAGCTACAAGCTATCCTCGGACCTTGTATAGCTAGCCTTGTGATTTCTTTTGATCAAATGCTTCATATAATTGCTTATTCATGCTGATTTGATCTCTTTTGATGGATTAAAAATGTTATTTCCGCGAGGATGGAAAATCTCAACTTGAAGGCCCATCCTCTCAAGGTTCTGGCCATCCTCCAGCTTGAAACCTTAATGAATTAATCCAGATTTTTCTTCCTTTTGTTCTAAATGACGATTAACCTGTTTTCTTATAATAATTCACTCAAAAGCACAGATTAGTATTAACCACAATCATAATCTTTTAAGTAATTTTGTTATCATTAAAATCAATTGAGAGATTTTGTCTCAACAATCTCCCCCTTTTTGATGATGACAAAATTCTTTAGATTATGATTTTTAAATATGATGATGTTAAATGTTTATGCTCCCCCTGAATCAAGTGAGTAATTTATTTTTAAAATTTTAAGTGATAAAAATGTTACTCCCCCTGAATGTATGCTAGGGATATGAATGAAAGACTAAAATTTGTAAGAAATTATAATTGCATAAGCATAGTCCAGCAAAACATTTCTACAACATCAATTTAATCAAAACAGCAAATCATTTCTAAACATCAACTTAATCAAAATATGGCAGCTATAACATCAAAACATCAAAACATATCAAAACATAATTTCAAAGCATCCTAATCTCAAAACATCATAATCATGACCATTCTCCCCCTGAATTTTAGGCAGCAGCAAAAAAAATAGGATTGAAAATGCTACTCTGAGGAGGACAGTTCTTCAGATGAGGACGAAGGGGAGGAAACGGGTACGGCAAAGGAAGGCATAGCGGGAAGCTCAGGAAGAGGAACGTTAGGAGCAGCTGTATTCACCATGTGTTTGGTAACCCATTCTAGAATAAGTCCAAACTGTGCAAACGAATTCTGGAAGAGATCAAAACGCCGAATTAGTCTTTGTTGATCCTTCCTTATGGTCTTGAGGAGCTTCATATGCTTAGAGAGTTTTCGTTCCTTAGGGGGTTGATTCTTTGGCTGATTGTTTACACTTGAGCTCTTATTCTGGGAGCTTCCAACATTGTCCTTTGAAGGTTGATCCTTCGTTGGAGCTAAAATTGAGTCAATAGAGCAAAATCCAACAGGAACCTCAGGTAGAGGTTGGGTTTGGTCAGGAACAATGGCATCTTCGAGAGTTGTGGGAGGAGCAGAATTAGGAGGTATCAAGATATTTTCTTGTAACTCAGGAGGAAATTCCTCAGCCAGATTTTCAGTAGGACTCAAGGGAGAAAATTGATGATAAGTTAAATTGAGATCAAAATATAGCTCTTCTCCATCCTCCATTAGTTGAAGGGGAGCTTCTGGAGCCGTATCCTCAGGAGGAGGTGCATGGTTAAGTGGTATAGAGAGATCTGGCAGCAGTGGGGACTGAGGCGGTGAAGGAATAACATACTCATTTGGTGGAGATGGAGGAGGATCAATCGTCAGAAAGGGTTCTTTAGTGGTTTTGGAGGGAGTATCCTCTGACGGAGGTTGAGCAGTGACAGATTCATGTGGTGGAGTGATAGAGGATGAGCTGCGAGTTCTTTTTCTTTTTGGAGAAGGAGGGGTGAGGGAAGCAGATGTAGTGAGCTTCATTTGTTTTACATTTTTCATGGATATGGTGTTGGAAAAATGAAGTGAGGGTTCATCATCTAAGGGAAGATTGAAAAACTTGAAGATTTTGGTTAATACCATGCCATAGGGTGCTAACCTTCCTAGGATTGAGGCATTCAACATGAAGCTAAAAATAATGTAACCTAAATGCAGTGGGGTTTCAGACATGATGTGGTGAATGAGAAGAAGATCAAGTTCAGTTACCTTCTCAAAGCTACCTGCTCTAGGGACAATGCAATGAACGCATATGTTGTGGAGGATGCGACAAATGGGGAGCAGATTCGAAGCTACATGAGGTTTGGTTGTAGATATCAGAGTGTTGGCAAGAACAGAGTTACGTGTGATCATATATTGAGAATACCAATTCTCAGTAAAACAGCAGATACCTTCATCACGTATGTCTAAAATTTGGCACAAGGTGGCAGGATTGATTTCCATGTGGACACCTTTAAGGATAATGCTGAAAGTGGTAAGACCCCGTGATCCATTTACAGCAGCATAAAAAGCCCTAACTAAGCGTGGATATTGTGGTTCATTGATACGGAGGAAGGAAGTCCATCCTAATTGATCGAACATTTCTTCAATATTAAATCCACCTTCTTTCAAATCATCGAGGCAAATAATTTTCCCATTAACCACGGACTTATTTTGCCACTTAGAAATGTAATTTGTTTCTAAGATAGGTGAACTAAACAATTTGATTGAGATTTTGGAAGAGGAGGCTCGAGATTTTTTGACAAGAGGTTTCTTAGGCTTTTTGGGAGTGGACACAGTAACCTTCTTTTCAATGTTTTTGGCTGGTGGTGGTGGTTGAACCGGTTCAGCAGATATGGTTTGCTCAGAATCATCAGAGTTGATTACATGAACCGTATTGTCTTGAGTTACTGGCTTCTTAGATGAAACAACCCCAGACATGATCCTGGAGGATCGCCTTTTGGGTGTAGAGGATGTAGTAGAGGATGAAGCTTTGGTGGAGCGTTTTTTAGGATTAATGGAGGGAGAGGAAATTTTCGTACATGGTTCAGGAGGATGAGACATGGACGAGGGTGTTTGTGGTGTAGAAGCATCAGAATTTCCTTCTTCGTGATGATCGGACTCTGTACTGGAGTAGTAATCCTGGATGGATTCATTTTCTTGAGAGGCAACTTTGCGTTTGGCAGTTACTTTGGTACGAGCGATTGAGTTTGGGTTTTTTGAAAGAGGAGGAAGATGAGTTCCGAATTTTTTGAATGAGGTTTGAAGGGTGCAGAGGAGAGATGGGAGATGAAGTTTAAGTAGAGGAGGTTGGGATATGAAGTGACTTTTCAAGAGAGGAGGCGTGAGATGATTCCCTAGGTAGTCATGATGATGAAGGCGCTGGGCTTTAGGAACGTGGGAGAATGGACAGGCAAGGCCGTCTGTGCATTTAATGCAGCAGCCAAGGGGAACATGCCACGCAACCGGCCAATGTGGAGAGAGGCACGTGCTTGTGTGTTTCAAGGAGATTCCCAAAAGAGGAAACTGTATCCTCTGGGCTTATTTCCCGTCCTCTCACCTTTCTAACTTAAAAGTAATGCTTACTTCCACACTAGTTTTGATAAAAACACTAAAGGGTTAATAAAAAAATTAAACAATTTAAAAAATAAGAGAAACACAGACATGATACAATGGATAAAACACTAAATCAATTAATTTTAGAAAAATTACTGATAGAAAGTTTTTCCAAAATGTTTTTGAAACGATCCTCCTGAAGAGGTTTCGTAAAAATGTCTGCCAATTGATTTTCAGTGTCAATAAAAATTAATTCAATGTCACCTTTTTGGACATGATCTCTTATGAAATGATGTTTAATTTCTATATGCTTAGATCTAGAATGCTGTATGGGGTTTTTTGAAAGATTAATTGCACTAGTATTGTCACAGAGCATAGGAATTTTAGTGTACCTTAGTGAATAATCTTCAAGTTGATTTCTTACCCATAGGATTTGAGAACATCATTGAGCAGCTGAGACATATTCAGCTTCTGTAGTTGAAAGGGCAATTGTGCTTTGCTTCTTGCATGACCAACTGATTAGGGATTTACCAAGAATTTGGCAACCTCCACTTGTGCTCTTCCTTTCGATTTTATCTCCCGCATAGTCAGCATCACAGTAGGCTATGAGATCAAGATCTGAGCTTTTCTCATACCAGATTCCAAAGTTTATTGTGCCAACAAGGTATCTCAGAATCCTCTTAACTGCTGTAAGGTGAGATTGTTTTGGAGATGATTGAAATCTTGCACAAAGACCTACAGCAAATACTATGTTTGGTCTACTTGCTGTTAAGTATAATAAGAATCCAATCATCCCTCTATACTCTTTCTCTCTATACTCTTTCTCAGAAATTGGAGTTCCTTCATCATCTTTGTGAAGCGTGGAGGATGGGTGCATAGGAGTTCCCATACTCTTGGCTGAACTCATGTTGTATTTTTTTTGGAGATCTTTAGTGTATTTTTCTTGTGAGATGAAAATACCATCTTTGAGTTGTTTGATTTGCAAACCAAGAAAAAATTTCAACTCACCCATCATACTCATTTCGAACTCACTTTGCATAAGATTTGAAAATTCTTCACACATCTCTTCATTTGTTGATCCAAAAATTATGTCATCCACATAAATTTGGACAATTAATAAATCTTCTATAGAAGTTTTCTTGAAGAAAGTAGTATCAATCTGTCCTCTAATGAATCCATTATCCTTAAGAAAAGAGCTTAACCTCTCATACCAAGCTCGAGGAGCTTGTTTCAATCCGTAAAGAGCTTTTGAAAGTTTGAATACGTGGTTGGGCTTTTTTTCATCCACAAATCCAGGAGGTTTTTTGACATAAACCTCCTCATTTAAGAATCCATTCAAAAAAGCACTTTTGACATCCATTTGGTATAGTTTGATACCTTTATGGGTGGCATATGCTAGGAGGATGCGTATAGCTTCTAGTCTTGCAACCGGTGCAAATGTTTCATCGTAGTCAATTCCCTCTTGTTGATTATAGCCTTGAGCAACTAGTCTTGCTTTGTTTCTTACTACCTCTCCATCCTCATTCAATTTGTTTCTGAAAATCCATTTTGTTGCAATGATGGATTTTTCAAGTGGAGGAGGTACAAGGTTCCATACCTTGTTTCTTTCAAATTGTGAGAGTTCTTCCATCATGGCTTCAACCCATGATTTGTCACAAATAGCTTGATCAATATTTTTTGGTTCAATTTGTGAAATCATAGCCATAGTTGTTGTATTTCCTCGTAGGGACTGCCTTGTTCTTACTCCATCAGCCGTGTCTCCAATAATCAGATCTGGAGGATGATAAGTGACTGTTTTCCATCCTCGTGGAGGTTGCTGAGAGGATGGAGCAGATTCGTCCTCTTCGTTTGGACTGGGTGCGTTGGAGGATGAAGGTTCATCTTCCTCAGATTTATCAATTTTTTTTTAAGCACAAGTCATCAAACTCATCAAAAATAACATGCATGGATTCCTCCACAATTTGAGTCCTAAGATTATATACTCTATAACCTTTAGATGAAGTGGAGTATCCTAAAAACAAACCTTTGTCTGATTTTGAATCAAACTTTCCCAAACTTTCTTTATTGTTTAGGATGTAACAATAACATCCAAATATATGAAAATATGAAATGTTTGGTTTTCTTCCTTTCCATAGTTCATATGGAGTTTTGTTTAAAATCTTTCTAATGGATACACGATTTAAAACATAACAAGCGGTATTAATTGCTTCAGCCCAAAAATATTTTTCAATGTTGGCTTCATTCAAAATCGTTCTAGCCATTTCTTGCAAAGTTCTATTTTTCCTCTCAACAACTCCATTTTGTTGAGGAGTTCTTGGGCAAGAAAAATTGTGAGAAATACCATTTTCATCAAAAAGATTTTTGAAGGATTCATTTTCAAATTCACCTCCATGGTCACTTCTTACGGAGATAATTTTTGATCCCTTTTCATTTTGGATCTTTTTACAAAAATGATGAAAAGCCTCAAAGGCATCATTTTTATGTTTTAAAAATAAGACCCAAGTAAAGCGTGAAAAGTCATCAACAATTACCAATCCGTACATTTTTCCACTAAGGCTAGGAGTTTTAATAGGACCAAAAAGATCAATATGAAGTAGCTCAAGAGGATGGTTTGTGGAAACAATATTTTTAGAATGAAAGCTACTTTTTACTTGTTTTCCTTTGGCACAAGCTTCACAAATTTTGTCTTTTTCAAAATCAATTTTTGGAAGGCCTTTAACTAATTCTAATTTAGACAATTTAGAAATAGTGTTTAAACTTATATGACCGGCTCGTTTGTGCCAAACCCATTTATCCTTTTCAATGGATACAAAACAAGATTCAGTAGGCAAATCATCAAGATATAGCTCATATAAATTCTTTTTTCTAAAACCGGAAAAGAAAACTCTACCCGAGGATGAGTGTTTAACCTCACATAGATTGGGTTTAAAAATAACTTCAAAACCACTATCACAAAGTTGGCTAATGCTAAGCAAGTTATGTTTTAAACCATCTACATATTGAACATTTTCAATTTTGGTAGAATTTTTATTACCAATGATACCGTTACCTTTTATTTGAGCATTATCGTTATTTCCGAATGTGACCGATCCTCCATCCTTTATTTCCAATGAAATAAAGCAATCTCTATCCCCTGTCATATGCCTTGAGCAGCCACTGTCCAAGAACCAAGGCCTTCTTTTGTTGATCAGAGGATGTACCTGAGTTTGAGTTTAATAGTGACTTAGGTACCCATATAGAGGTGGGTCCTTGTGGGTTAGTCCGTCCTCTTGTGAGGAATTTTCTTTTGTGATAACAAATAGAATCTTGATGTCCAGGTTTACCACAATATGAACATCCTTTCTTGATGTTATCTGCCCTTTTCTTGGCATAACATCTTTTAAAAGTATGTCCAAGCTTTTTGCAAAAGGTGCATCTTGGCCTATCCTCTTGTTTCTTTGGAATAAAAAATTTTTCATAAAGTTTTTGTTTTTGAGAGCTTTTAAATCCAATCCCAGCTTTGTCAAAAATTCCAGATTGTGATCCCATAATCTTTTGAAAAGTATCAATGGATTTAACAAAGTTGGAAAGATCATTTTTGAGTTCTTTAACCTATATTTTCAAAGTTTCCTTCTCTGCATCCTCTTCTGGAGGATTGGTTATGACAGTCTTTTTGTTTAAACTAGAGTATTGCTCAGATAGCTTTTCATGAGATAACTGCAGCTCTTGAATTGTTTGTTCATATTTTTATTCTTAGCTTGTAGTTCCTCATTTAGCTTCTTTATTTCAAAAATTTGGTTTTTAAGAAATCCACATTTTTGAGATAAAGTGTTTGAGTCATTTAAAAGATTGTCAAACTCTATTTCTAGTTGTTCACAATTAGGACAAAGTTCAGATATGCTTACCTTTCCATTTTCTGTATTTGCCATGAGACAGAGGTTGGCCTCTTCTTCCTTTTCTTGCTCCGAGGATGAGTCATCACTATCATCCCACGTGATCATCATGGACTTGTTTTTGAAAGGAAATTTTCTTGATCCCTTTTTGTTTAGAGGGCATTCAGTTTTGTAGTGACCTAACTTGTTGCATCCAAAACAAGTAATTTGACTTTTGTCAGATTTTTCTTTTTGAGGAGATCTTTTGTCTTGTCCTCTACGAGTTATCATCCTCTGGATCCTTCTGGAAATGAGAGCTAGTTCATCTTCTTCCTCAGATAGAGGATAGTCTGCACTTTCCTTCTTAGTAACATCTTCAGCTATTTTGGAGGATGAACTTTCTGTTTGGCTTGTTTTTAGAGCTATCATTTTTCCTTTTTTGCTTGGTTTGTCAGCCAGCAACAGAGGTTCATGAGCTCTTAGAGTTCCAACCAAATCTTCTAATTTCATGTTGGCCAAGTCTCTTGCTTCGGTGATGGCAGTCACCAATGGTCTCCATTCTTTTGGTAAACACCTCAAGATTTTTCTTATCCTCTCTTGAATGGAATATACCTTTCCAAGAGATCTGAGATTGTTTAATATGATTGTCAATCTTGAGAACATTTCATCAATCGTTTCTTCCTCCTTCATTTCAAATAACTCGAACTCTCTTACTCCCATGTCAATCCTTGCTTCCTTCACATGACTTGATCCTTCATGATGAATCCTTAGAGTATCCCACAGTTCCTTGGCGTTTTTGCATTCTTCAACTCTATCATATTCTTCCCTGCTCAAAGCACACGTTAGAAATAAATGAGCTTTAGAGTTTAGGAGTACCTTAGCATTTTCATCCTCCGTCCATTGTGCTTGAGGTTTCTCATCGGAGGTTGCATCTTTGTTGTTGACTCTAATGACATGATCCCCATTTTCAATAACAGACCACATGTTGTTATCTTGAGATATGAGAAACAATCTCATCTTACTTTTCCAGTGGTAGTAATCTGTACCATCAAAGTAAGGAGGTCTAGTGGAGGATCCTCCTTCAGGAACATACTTAGCTTTTGACATTTTTTCTTTGAATCTTTTTCTCTTACACTGTTAAATGTAATATTTATAGAGAACCTTGCTCTGATGCCAATTGATGGAGCTAAAAATCACTAGAAGGGGGGTTGAATAGAGATTTTGAGGTTTAAAAATTGTTTTCAAAGTGTATGAGTTTCTGTCCTCTCAGTGAGGATGCGAACTGGAAAATGGTTTTTAAATTTTTTAAGTAAACTCAGAATAAGTGCAAGAAAATGTAAAGAGATAGACACACAAATTTTATCCTGGTTCACCCAATGATGGCTACGTCCAGTCCTCACAACCTTGTGAGATTTCACTAAAGATCAACAGATCAGCCTCTTGCAGAGGATGATTACACTTTGTGTATTCTCAAGCTTCACCAAGCTTACAATCAACTTTCAAATGTTTTCAAGTTCAACTAACTTGAAAATTTACAGAGTAATATGAGTATGATTTGTTTTCTCTCAACTAAAACACTTTCTAAAAGATATTTCAAAAGATCTAGTGTATGAATAGAGAAAGTGTGAAGAGAGGATGAATATTGGTTACGATAAATGATATGATTCTTGATCTTTTTCTACAATATTGGTGTGTGTTATGATGAAGAGCTTCCTGCCCTTTTTATAAAGTCCTTGATAGCTCTTTCATGAGTTAAAAACATCATGACCGTTGAGGAGGTTGCAGAGATTTGTCCAATGGTCTTTGTGCTGAAATTACAACATTGCCATCCAGCCATCCTTGGACCTATGCAGTCCATCCTCTGCGTAACCTTTAGTCTTGGTCTTGTATAGCCTTTTGCTTTTTTTCATTCTTCAAGACTTGTGACTTCTATTTTGAGCTTGTTTGCAGTTGCCTTTCAATATATTAACTTTTCTTTATTTTTCCAATCACTCAAGAGTGAAATATAGGGCTGCCCTTAGCCTTTTCACATGGCATGGAGACTTGCAAACATGTGACTTCTTGAATACCAAAGCTACAAGCTATCCTCGGACCTTGTATAGCTAGCCTTGTGATTTCTTTTGATCAAATGCTTCATATAATTGCTTATTCATGCTGATTTGATCTCTTTTGATGGATTAAAAATGTTATTTCTGCGAGGATGGAAAATCTCAACTTGAAGGTCCATCCTCTCAAGGTTCTGGCCATCCTCCAGCTTGAAACCTTAATGAATTAATCCAGATTTTTCTTTCTTTTGTTCTAAATGATGATTAACCTGTTTTCTTATAATAATTCACTCAAAAGCACAGATTAGTATTAACCACAATCATAATCTCTTAAGTAATTTTGTTATCATTAAAATCAATTGAGAGATTTTGTCTCAACAGATTTTAATAATATACTATAGTTAGTATAGTATAGTTATTCTCGTTTATCTTTAGAAGATAAACAAATTAAACTACTTGATTATGACATTTGTCTTGTGTATAAATTATAAGGTACAATTGTTTCTTTAGTGCCTCATTTTAATAAAAGCTAAAAATAGGGTTAAAACATTGATGTGTTAAAATTATACTTAGTTCACTATAGTTCTTCTCATTTTTATGTCAATGATATTAAAAAAAACTACTAATTCTAACGAAGTATTTGGTGACAAACATATGCACGTATGATTTTTATAATAAATTATAATTAGAATATTATAATGATTCTTATTTTTATTTAAAAAATAAAAAAAATAATACTAAATTAAACTAATTATTAAGTGACAAACATTTTTCACATTTATGAATTGTATGCTTCAATGGCTTCTTTGGTGATTCATTTTTCAGAAAAACAACGTGAAAAATCGAAGCGTGAAAAACTATAGTTTGTGTATTATAATTGGAGGTATAGTGATGATGAATCATGTCAACAATCACTTTGGAATCAAATTCAGTAACAACTAGGTGGAAGTTCAATTGAATGACAACTTTGAGTCCAAATAGAATTGCCCAAACTTTAGTCATTAGAACAATTGAAGAAGTGAACATTCTTAAAAACGCACAAACAAGTCGTCCTGTATGATCACGTAAAACACCTCTGGAGGTCGAGCTTCCATTGCTAAGGTAATGAGAACCATTAGTGTGAACTTTTATATGCTCAGAGGGAGGCTTACTCCAAACTTTGCGACGTCTTGTGATGTTTGTTCCTCTTGAGGCTAGAGGGTGACTTAGTTCATAAACTATATTGTGGACTTGGTGGTGAATCAAAATCCACTCTTTATCCCCCATCTTTGAAGTTTGAGAGAATATGAACTTGTTACAATCTTCCCACAAGGAAGCCACATCAACACCAAATATTGTCTTTCAATCCCAAGGAATATTACCCACATCATTACTGGATAGATTCTAGTCCAACAATGCAAAGAGGCCAAGACTAAATAATTTACTCCAATATTCTTCTTGAATGTTTCTAGACCAGAGTTCCTTAGTATCTTGGAAATCACTAAGTATATCAATAATTGTTTTAGGAGCCTCATTGCACTACAACATAGGATATATGTGGTCATGCATCTGCACGCTCTTCCCTCATAAGTAAATAACTTACTATGAGCCATCTTCCAAATGGTAGCTTTGATTCTAGCTACCCCTTCCAATTCCACACCTTAGTAAACAGTAGATCATTCATAGCTTCATCATAAGAATTAGAAATCAGAATATCATATAATGATTTGATTGAGAATTGACCATTAGTATTTGGTATCCAAAAGGGCATATCATTTAGGTTTTCTGTAGACGGTTGCACAAGCTCAATGGCTTACCTCATGTAAGAAGGAATATAGCGAAAAGTTATACCCCAATTCCAATCCGATTGATAGTTGTAGCTTGACTTCGTATAATCCAATTTCGATTGGGAAACAATAGGACCAAACCGCTCCATCAAGTTATCATTTGTCATTCCAAAATCTGGTAGTATTTTCATATTTAATTATATCCTGAAAATGTTATTACAGACATTTGACCACACATTCACAATTGTTCGTCAGATAGCAGAAGAGTTTGTTCTAATGACAATGTTTGACATGCTTTCTCCACTACATTTATATTTAGTCTTCATAACATGCATCCAAAATATATCTGGATTGGCCAGTTGTCAAGCAAGTTTACACATGTATGCTTCATTATGGTCCTAAAACCTAACCCATCCTCAGCCTTTGGTTTGCAAAATTTCTTCTAGGATAATTTGATTGCATTTTTTGTACTGATTGCTACTTCCCTAGATAAAATCCCTGTAGATCGTCTCTGCCTTGGCACAAACAGAAATAGAGATAAACATTGTCTACATAATGTAGCGCAAAATACTTACAAGATAACAATAGCTACTAGATATCACAACCCCAAATTTTTGAAGAGCCATAATTAATTTGGGAGTTTTAAATAATAGCTACTAGATATCATAACTCTAAGTTCTGAAGAGCCATAATTAATTTGAGGATCTTAAATAAAAAAAAACTATTTAATAATATATAATTTTTTAATTAATTTGGGAGTTTTTAATCTCTAACAAACAGATTTAGTTAGGGATTAATTGAAACACTGCTACCAATTTGGTCGTAGCTTGCATGAATTTAGAGACTAATTAGCTATAACATTTTTTCCTAGCTAATTCCTAGTTGATATTAAAAAAGTCCTAGCTAATGTGAAGTTAATTCATAGTAAAAAAGTTATTCACGATTATTTTCCTTGTCTTGGCAATTTTTTAGCAAATCTATAGCAAATACTTTTGAAGCATTTTTAAATTTTTTCCTAATTAATCCATTAAAACCTATTTTGAGAGAGAGAAAAAAGTATTGGTGTAACATTTATTTCTTCTAATTTTTTACGGTTTTATTTTAAAAAAATTTATACATAATTTAAATTTAATTTGTATATATCAACCGTGTAATTTTTTTTATAAATACATCCAATTAAATTGTCATAATGCCACTTTATTTTT
>JBBPBP010000001.1:32971735-32995000 GCA_037974735.1 Cicer chorassanicum
AAGTTATAATGAAAAAATATAAAGCGTAAAAGGAGATTTTAATTAAAATTATAAAGCTTAAATCTAAAGTTATTTTAATTATTATTTTATACTAATATAATTAATTTAATAATAATAATTAAATAAAACAGAAGATTTTAGTGATTTTTTTGAAATAGAAAATAAAAATTAATTTAATAATAATAAATAAAACAGAAGATTAATAAATTTTAAATTATTAAAGTGAAAATATTTTAAACATTACTTGGCATAAGTTTATTATTAATAAAAATCAATTTGTATGTTATTTTATATTTAAGGAGATTTTTGAATATTGCAGGGATGAAATTCAAAAAAATATTTTTCAGGGACTAAAACTGAAAAGTGTTATATTTACAGGACCAAAAATTGTTTCCATTTGTCGGTTAACGTGTTTGTAACGCCCATTTAACGTTAAGGACCAAAAATAATTTTTTTTGATATTACAGGGATGTAAACCAAAAAAAAAATATTACATGGACCAAAATCAAAAAAAGTTATATTTATAAGGACCAAAAACATATTTAAACCTAAAATATTTGTTGTTCATAATTCCTTCGTAATTCAATTAAATTATTTTCCAATGAATAATTTTAACCGAGTCTACGAAAATATTTTCCAAACATACTATTAACCGTAATCATCTCAAGAAATAGGGCAAAAAGTTATGTCGCAAACAAAGTTGTTTTGAAATTTCGCAAATGGTAAAATTGCACGCTATATTTAAAATCTGTAAAAAATTTCATTTGCGATTTCAACTATTTGTACGCTGAGACAATTAAAAAAATACTTCACTACGGAAAATATAATTTTGGTATTTAAATTCATAAAATAAAAACAAAGCTGACATACTCAACAAAACTTTCGGTACCAAATACAGTAAAATTACATAAATTAGAGTTCAATAGTTACGGGTCTTACACTAATACAGGAGCACTTGTTGATAAAACCACAACAGAAGTAAGAAGCCTAATTGAGAACATGACCATTAACTCTCAACAGTTCACTATCAGAAGCAATTCAGTTGTGTAGACAAAAGGACTCAATAAAATACAAGCCACTAAACATAAGAACTTAGAGAGCAAGCTTGAGGAACTTGCCTCATTGGTAAAAAGGTTGGCAGCAATCAAGACTCAAGCAGCAAGAGCTTGTGGAATTTTCACTTCTAAAGAGCATCCTACATATTCATGTCCTATGTTATAAGAAGATGGTATTGTTGATACTTTTCACGCCAATGCAGAAAACATATTTAATAACACTTTTTATCTGTCCTCTAACAGGTACAACCCCAAGTGGAGAGACCATCCAAACTTGAGATGGAGAAATGGGAATACCTTTGCACAACAGTCCAGACCAGCATAGCAAAATATTAATGCATCCCATAATGCAAATTTTGAACCTTAACTGGACGACCTTGTTAAACAAATGGCAATCCATAATCTCCGATATCTACAGAGAAACGATTTAGTCCTTCAGAATATAGAAGCAAAAGTTAGACAACTAGCAATATCCATCAACCAGCTACAATCTGAGGGGTAACAAATTGCCTGCTCAACTAGTAGCAAAAGTGAAAAATGATCATTTGATGATGTCTTCACATTGCAGTTCTTCAACACCTTTTCCAGGACTTTATTGTTGGGATGTCCAAGCTTTCTATGCCAATTCTCCTTGACTGACATGTAGATACATGGGTCTTTATTGACTTGGGAGTTGACACTTGAAAGTTGATATAATCCATCTTTAACTTTCCCTTTTAGTAATGCATTCCCTGTCATTTTGTCCTTCACATAGCAATAGTTTGCATCAAATTCAACAATAGCATTATTGTCTGCAGTTAATTTAGATATACTTAACAGGTTTTTGGTTATTTCAGGGACATACAAGACATTATGCAGGTTGAGTTTATTTAATTCAGTCGAGCCTGAGCCCAATATTCTCAACCTGTTACCATTGCCATCTAGCAGTGAGTTCTTACCATTGCTTTCACTGAGATCTTGGAGTTTCTCATTTTGATGAGTCACATGATTGCTAGCTCCACTGTCGAAATACCATTCATAGTCCTGACCGTGGTAAGGTGAGGCTATGAAAGCACTGTGATTTTCTTGCTTTTTATTCTCAGCATAGTGATTTGAGCATGTGTATGATTTGTCAAAACGGTAAAAACATTGCACTGCAGTGTGACCTATCTTGTTACATACCTGGCATGTTGGTTTAGATCTACCTCTTCCTCTATCTCCTCTGAAGTTAGAACCTCTCCAGTTGCCTCGTGTCCCAGATTTGTTGCTTTTGAAATGAGTTTGGCTTGCAAGGTTTGCTGAAGCATTCATTGAGAGATTGCTGAAATTGTTCAATTGTTCCATTCTGTTTTCAAATGCCAATAGTTGGGCTTGTAGATCAACCCAAGTGAGGTTGATTTGATCAGATAATTTGACCACCACAGGATTATAATCAGCATCCAGACCATTCAGTGTCTGAATTATCAAGTCCGAGCAGGAGATTGGTGATCCTGCCAGTTTTAATTTGTTAGAGAGGTTCTTCATTTTGAGAAGATATTGATCCATCTTCATTTCTCCTTTGCGGGTGTTATGAAATTCTGATTTGAGGTAGATTGTTCTTGATTTTGTGTGTGCACCTGCTAGGCTTTGTGCTTCATTCCAAAGTTCCTTAGAGGTTTCACAATGCAACAACTGTGTTGCAATGTCAATGGCCATTGAATTTCTTAGCCATCCTAGGAGAGCTTGATCATGTGCAATCCACTCTTCATAGTCAGGATTGCTTTTCTTAGTTGTGTCCTTTGTGGAGATAAACTGTTTAGGACATTCTTTGGTTCCTAGAATGTAACCATCAAGTTTGCATCCTCTAATCAATGGAAGAACTAGTGACTTCCATAGGAGATAGTTATCTCTATCCAGCTTGACAGAGACAGTTGTAGGTAGGTCATTTTTGTGATTTGTGTTAGCAGCGGATGACATGATTGGATCGAGAGCCTTCAAGCTTAAGTGCTCTGATACCAAGAAGGAAAGGTATATAAAATGACTTATCGATACATTTGACAGACTGTGTTTATATACACAGTTGTAGTACATATGAGATCCTATAATTATGCTAGGACTAATTACAATAATAAACATATATAAAGAAACGGTCATGACAGCTATACACATGCTGTCACTGAATCAATGGCAATTAATGTCATGATACTGAATATGGAAAATCATAACTTTCTCTAACTTACCACATGTGAAAACAAAGAATATCGGTGAGGAGTATAAGGATAAGGAAATCTTAGAGACATTCAGAAAAGTTGGAGTCAATATCTTCTATCTTTGAGCAATTAAGCAAAATCCAATGAGGTTGAAAGGAAATGAAAAAATCAACATGACTCCAAATATTTATGCACTCTACATCCCATGATGCCTCAAAAGTGCAAGGATCAGAAATTTTTATTGTCCCATGTACCATAGATGATAGTAAATTTGAAAACGCAATGTAGATTTAGGTGCATCCATTAATGTTATGCCTACATCTATCTTTATCTATCTCGCTCTTGGACCTAGGCACAAAACATGTGTTGTTATTTAATTAGCAAATAGAAATAGTAACAACCTTGATGGACTTATCAATGGTGTACTTGTTAAAGTCAATGACTTGATTTTTCTTGCAGATTTTTACATTCTAGACATGGAAGAAGAAACAAAGTCTTGCAGGGCACGTATAGTCCTAGTCAAGCTATGCTTGAAAATTACAAGAACAAAAATTGATGTTTATGTTGAGATACAGTATATAAAAATTGGGGATAGAATTGTTAAATTTAATATTTTTGATGTTATGAAACACCTCATGAAAAATATTCTCTTTTCCAAATAGAGTTACTTGATGATTTGGTTGATGATGTTTTTTTGTGTCTAACTTTGATGATACATACATCTGCCACGGTTGCACTAATTAATGTTCAACTATGTTTTGTATGTGTCGAGTTTGTTGAGTTTGAAGTTGCTTTACATAGTGATGATATTCATTCAGATGTTAGTGACTGCATGATTGCACCTGTTGATATTTCCACTAACATAATTGATATAGACGTAGCTTCTAGAGACATAACCTCCTCCACCAAGTTACCTCCCTCCATTGAGAAACTACCATACAATGAGTTCAAACCACTTCTAGAGTACTTGAAATATGCATATCTAGAGAAAAGTGAGAAGTTACATGTGAATATCTCTGCAAGACTTGAAGCGGAATAAGTAGGAAAGTTTTAGGAAATATAAGAAAGCTATTGAATGGAGCTTAGTTGACATTTCTGATATTAGCCCTTCCATATGTTTGCATAGGATACTAAATGAGAAAGGGGTAAAATTGTTCCGACAACCACAAAGGATAATTAACCCCTAGCATTATATATTCCATATTTTTGTTTATTGATCATATTTCTTGTGCTCGTAATGTAGAAAGGGCCTCCACCAAAACCACCAGACATATCTCTATGAGGTTGTTTTATTTCCTTACTCTTATTTTATACATGTTGTTTATATTGAGAACAATATCTTATTTAAGTGTGTGGGGAGGTTTATACATGTTATTTTATTGGTTTAAGTGTGTGAGAACAATATCTTATTTTATACATGTTATTTATATTGAGAACAATATCTACGAGGTTGTTTTAATTATTTTGTTTTAGTTAATATTGCTTTTGTTTTTAAAAAAACATTGTCATTTTTGCATGTTTTTTTGTTGAATTTCTTGGTTTGCTTAAGTTGTGAATAATTTACCTACTATTAATTTTTGGCATGATTTGGAGACTTCTTTGCATTCTTAGTAAAATAAGTTGGATTTGAACACCAAACTATGCACCATTATGATAGGTCATTATCCTTGGTGAGATTTTAAGTCACAAAGTGGATGGAATACACTTTTTTATTCTCTTTCATTCTTGTGTGATTTAACTCATGATTGTTGGTTACTCTAGAACTCGACTTGACTCTTGTTAAAACATCTTGTTCACATGCATATATTGAAATGATCTAGACATTTTTTTTCTTATTAAACTACAAGCCAATTAAGTATGTCCTGCACTTATCCCTTCGTTAAGCCGCTTTGATCTATTTATCTCATTATTTGTTATATAACTCATTACAAGCCTAAAAGTGAAAAATAGTGAATTCACCCAATCTTAAAGGATAAAAGAGCTTTATTTTAAAAGAATTCTTATAATATGTTTTGAATAAGTGTGGGGTGCTCAGCATGTGGTTGTCGGAAAGAAAAAAAACAAAACAAAACAAAAAGAAAAAAAAAAAAGTAAAACAAAAAATCATTATAAAAAAGAAAAAAAAAAATTGTTTATCTTTGTTTGTCCAAGGTGAGGAAGAAGGTGTAACGAAAGAAAGTGTGAAAATGAAAGTCAATGGTATTCTGTTGAGTTACCTAAGATTATCCAACCTTGACTTTGGCCTTGTTACAACTCTAATAAAGTTCTTTTGATCTTATGTGCATGTTTTTCAAGTGTGGATTTTAGAGACTTGTCAAGCCTATAATAGTGCTAGCTTTCATGATGTGCTTTGAGAATAAACGCTAACCTAAAAACTTGAGAGTTTGAGAGAATTTAATATCCTATGAGGATTCTATCATTTATGATTCATTCTTAGGTTGATCTATCATCTTGTTTATTTTGAATGTAATTGGATATTTTTTTTCCAAGATTGTCATGTGACGTGAAATTTGAAATTAACATTTCACTCACCACTAATCTCACAATTTTAACATAACTAGATTTCAACTCGCTCGTTGCGCGGGTGTATTGAGATTTATTTTTAAAAAATTAGTAATCATTAGAAATTATATGATATATATAATTTATAAGTCTCCTTTAGAATTAATCATTTATAAGTCTCATTTTATATTTTGCTTCGTGAACTAACACTCTTATTAAACAACCTTTGTATCTTAGTAGCATAAATGCAATGGCTTATATATCAACCCAAACACAATAGTTGTATTTACAATTTTATTTTACACAGTTTTATTTGTAAATATTATCTCAAAATAATAATAGTTAATTAGATGTATGAATTATAGGGAAGGAAATTGACATGAAAGTATTAGTCACGTCACAAAAGAATAACTTAAAAAAATTTTAAAAGTGACATTAGCATATATAAAATTCACAAGGCAACTAAAGAAGATAAAAAATGGTTGAATGGTTTGAATTGATAGTAGTAATTACTTTTCTTTCTACAATAATAGGTAGTTTTAAAGGAAAAAGACATTAATTAAATTCAATTATGAAAATACGTGCATTTAGAATTGAATAAATCTGGAATTCAGTCGATACTTTGTTTTCATTGTATCAGTATAAAAAGCAACATCACTCTTCAAGATAAGTACCTCCTCCGTCCCATTTTAAATATATCATTTGAAGTGTGTAAAATTCTTTAGAAAATGATTAGTTGATTTGATTTTAATGATAAAATATTTCATTTACTCAATTTTTTTTATTAATTGCAATTAGCGGAATAATTTGATGAGTGGAAATATTATAAATAAGAGTATCAGTGGAAAAAAGTAATTAATGTTGTATTTATATTGTAAAATGACAAATAATTTGAGACAAAAAGAAATAGCAAATGAGGTATTTAAAATGAGATTGAGGAAATAATTGTTTCCTCTTAAGCTTGACTTGTCAGAATGTAATTTGTAGCCTTCATATGTTCATCGTCAGCTCACATGTCTCTTGTGTCGGATTTTTTTGTTGATTTATATGAGTCAAAAGCAACAAATATAATGTAACTCATGATTCAATTATAACGCAAAAGGAAATATTGAAATTTGATTTAGAGGACGTAAAGTTAAAAACATGGATTAGAGATTTCAAATTATCATGTAGACAAATGTGTTGTTATTATTGTTCCTTAATTATTGTGCTTTAATTTTCCAAGAATTGTGTAAATTTCAACCATTGTTCAATTAATTTATTGTGCTAAAAAAATGTGCATTGTAACTATATTTACTTTGACTGATGGAAATTAGGAACTATCAAGACCTTATGGTTTAAAAAAAGAAGAGCAAATGACCTAATAAGAAGTGACTGAAATGAGGCAAAACATACGGTTTGTTGAATAAAACATCAATAATTGGCATCGACATAAATTAAATAAATTAGTTTTTTTATTATTGATATTTTAAATGAAAGATAACATAAAAGTTATGTAACTAAATATTATACATAAAATGGAACATGCATTTCCTGTGACTAGCAATCCCATGTGGAAGAAGATGGTCATGAAGGAGAAAAATATACCAAAGTCAGTTACTCAAATGAATGTAAACATCAGTTGCATTTCACAAAATCAATTTTGTTATACTCAAATTGGAGAAGAAATTAGCGTAAACATTGGTTCATGTCTCGAGGTTGTGGTATGTGCCTTCTTGAATTTTGGTTCAGTCAAGAAAAAAAGAAAAAAATATTTAGACTTAAATTGGAAATAGTTACGGAATAAATTCACATTTAATAAATGATAAATAGATAATAGAGAAACTTTTATTGCATTATGAGTTATTAATAATGTTTTTTTATTGTTGATTTTTTTTTTTCTGTTGAAGAATTGAAATCGTGTAGTAAATGAAGAATAGAAAGAGAAGATATTTTAGCTATGACAACTAAGCAAATAAATGAGATGGCACAAATAGAGTTATATGACATAAAATGTGATTAGGTGTCAAATGAAGGATTTGGAATACTATTTTAATATATTATAATAATAGATAGCCTATGATACTTTTCATTGAAATTCCGTCATTAATTTTGTTTAATTATTTTTAAAGCTTTCTTTTTATCTTGACCATGAATTTTGCTCGATGTGCAAAAGCGGAGAAACTTGATAACCCATTTTAATACAATTTTTTATAGCATGGCACTTTTTGTGCCTTCAGATGTGCATCAGTGCATGGGAGAGTTGTGTGGAAAATGAGAGAAGAAATCATTCATGATTATTCTGCATTAGAGGTGAGTTGCTACAAACAACAATTTGGTTCACAATATATGTATATGAAACCTCATTTTCATCCCTATATTTCTAAGTATCCCAAATCATAGGCTAAATTATCATCAAGAAATTAATACGGAGATCCCTTTCTAGATTATATTTCATGTTATTAACAATCTGGAGACAGCTAAAACACCAAACTATTAAAGTCACTAAGGTAAAGGATTTTTATCATTAGAGCTATCACTGTCAACAATACTCTGATCCTTACCCAAATCTTTTCTGGAATTATCCGTGGGATTAAAATCTGGTGTTTCAGTTAGGGGCCTAGCTGTTGTGAAATCGTCATCTCCATTTTCGGAAGCTGAGCTAGCAGCCTCATCCATCTCCTTCCCTGGACATTCAATTTGGACACACTCAGCAACTTCATTGTTAGTATAACTATCATAATCATGACTCTTATTTGAAGGTGTCAAGTCTTCTTTCTTGACAACATTAAACACAATTCCATTAAGGATTCTTTCGGGCTGCAAAAGATCACCTTCAGTTACCACTATGCTAGATCCATTCATGGAAACTCTGTTGCCATTTTCTCTCTGATCGGATTCTGAGTTCTCAGAGCATCTATCCGGTGTTGTAAGTCTTGGACTGTGATACTGAAAATTGCGAGGGCTAATATTAGTTCCCATTCCTCTATTTAGTTCAGTATCAACTTCTAAGTTTTGGACAAAGTCGATAAACAAATTTGCCGAAGTAGTTCTCATCAAAGGACCGCCAGATCTGGTCCAAGTATTCAAGTCAGCACTTTCGGATTCACTGTCACTTGCATCATGCATGTTGCGGTGGGACTTCAAATTTTTACCAGTCGAACTACTAACCCCATGATAAAATGAGGAAGCAGCATCTGCGAGAAAGTCTTCTTCAAGAGATCCTGTAGAATTCTCTCGTGCAATGACATTCCACGATGGAATTCTTTTTGAAGCACTGAATTTGACAGTACTGGGAAGACCATGAGAAACAGCAGCAGCTCTCTCAGCACTTCTTTTGAGTCTTCTCATATGATTGAGAATTGCAACACACTCATCAAGAGCAAGCTCAATTCCACAATTAGCTTTAATGGCGGAAAGCTTCTCCCAAGTGCATCTTCTCCCTTGGTTAGCGGCCTTTTGAAGCTCCACATAAGAAGGGTTCTGGATAATTTTTGAGTACTGATACAAGATGCACGCAACATACATAAGTTAACCATTATTCCATGAACCGTCACTAATAAATGTTTTTTGTTTTCATTTATCATTTTTACTTTTAATTGGAAATCTACCCACTGTTTTTAACTTAATTAACCTGTCTAGGATTTGCACAGGAAACAAAAAAACAAGAAAATGAAGACTCAGTTTACTTCCAAGGCTTCATGTTTTCATTTTCACTTCAACTCATTAATATAAGAGGATATAGATCTTATATTTTCCTCTATTTTCTATTACAATTTTTGAAAATGGATCTACAATTTTTCAGAAATTTTGAAAATGCCAAATACGTGTTTTCCATCTTATCTCTATCACAATTGTTCGCTACATGAATCTTCTATCACCTTGTTAGTCATTTTATTAAAAGTGGGGAAGAGAAAATTATTAATAACGGGTTAACGGTAGTAGTAATGATAATTTTACAACTATCCCAGGTGAGATTTAAACTTTGTCCCTTGAAGATACAAAGTCAAACTCTTACCACTGAACTGACACCTCATGGACCCTTGTTAGCCATTTAACGGGAACATAGATTTTAGAAAAGAAAAACTAAAAATGTTGTCAGAAAATAAACGGGGCCCAAACAAGATGTTTTCACTATTTTCTATAGAAATCTTTGAAAACAAGAAACAAAATCAAAATAGAGTGCAAGTTTGCAATTTTTAGTGACAACAAGAAATGAAAACAAAAAACATTTTCTCAAACCAAACAAGATATAGAAAATCCATCATATTTTACAAGTATATTCAAATTTAAAATGACCACAACCACTTTTTTTTTAAAATTAATATATAAAGATCTTGTTTGTTTAATTGATCTTAGGCCTATACCTGAGCAAGAGTAGCAGGCATAACAACGGTTACATCACCCTCCCAGTCTTGAGCAAACAGCTTGGCAAGTCCACCTAATGGAAAACCGAGTTCCAGTACTTGATTACATCGATGTTTCACCTCCATTTCTGCTAGATGAGCAAGCTTCATAATCAAAAAACACAAGTGTTATTATAGTTGCATATTTAGAATATTACAGCAGCACTGCAGCGGCATACTGCAAAACCAATGGCGAGTATGTATGATGCCTTATATCGAGAAGGGCTAAGAAATACCAGTTACCACTATTTGCAAAATCATGTTGGGTAAAAGGGTATATAAAAATTGCACAGCAAGGTTTGAACTTGAGAATTTGGATAAAATATCTAGATTGGAAGTCATGGGTGTAAGTTTAGGAGCAAATGGTAACATATTCCTGAGAAAATTTTATCACTATTTCAACACATAGCTTCTGCGTAAGGGTCAGCTTCTTACTCCATTCTTTAAATCTAACCAGAGCAATGACACTAAGCCACTAATGAGCGAACCACCTATTGGATTTAAGCACCAACAAAGATAAGTTGAATGATAGTGCCAATGGCAATAACACCAATATAGCAATCATCCAAATTCTGTGAGCATCAATTTCCCCTAAAATTAGGAAATTGGAATAGTAGATGCAATTACTTCTTCTAGTAAAAAATAAATACAATAGCACATAGTCCTTGGTATTTCATAATTCATATCTCTCATGTAAAATTAAAAAACAAACCCAAATCACATTCACTAATGAAGCAAAGAAAGTCTAAAAGCACAAGCAGATACATGTTATTGAAAAATTGAAAGTAAAAGCTAACGGTATAGGTAATTAGTCAAACAGCGAGGAACCATTTTACACAACGAACAGACAATCTGACTTAGACTGGGAAACATAGAAGCTGCAATTCATTTAAGAAAAATGTATGCAATGACAGTAATCAGACACAATTCATTATCGTCGTTTCATAGAGGTCCAAGTCTATGAACATACCTTGGCAGCAAAGTTACCTCCATAAGCTCGTACAAATTCTTTCAATCTCAATAATGGAGCAATATGAGGATTGGCCTGACTAACAATAAAATGATTGACATTGAACAGCTCTTTCAACTGCATCATAGGTAGATCAATCTCCAAGCTACCATCCCTCCATCGACGCACTTGAGAGGAACCTTCTTCAGGACCCAAATTAAATGGAGGATGATAAGGAACAATCTCTCCACTTCTATCCTTTGCCATCAATTCCTGAGCCTCAAAAAGGCCAGGAAAAGCGCAAGAAGCTGTGACTGCACTCCATATAACAACATGGGGTGAAGTCAAATAGTTAAGACATCTAGGCGGTTCGTGCTTTCTCGGGGAGCAAACTGTAATCCCAAGAACTCGACCTGTCATGTCATAAGCTTCTTGGAATGTAAGATTGCTTGTTAGATGCCTCAACATAATCTGCAACTGTCTGATTTCATGAACTGCACCAAACGTCGTCACCCTCTTCACAACAGTAAAAATCCCACCCATTTGATCAAAAAATTGTAACGAATGCAATGAATCCTCGAAAAAGCTTTGAAGTTCAGGCCAAGACCTAGTAGCAACAATAGAACACATAATGGATCCTACACTTGAACCAGCAATTATCCTAGGCATAAGTTTATGTTCAACAAGTGTTTTAACTACACCAACATGAAAAGCTCCAAGGGAAGCACCCCCACTTAAAAGCAAAGCAGTCCTCCCATAAGCATGTCTAGTTTCATGCATGAAAGCAAGCTTTTCTTCCAATGCAAGTTCCTCCGAATCAGAGTGACAAACCATTCGCAACTGAGTAGATACCTCATCAATATACTCCTTGATATGTCTAGGCACATGAAGCCTACCTTTGTGAAGCTCAGGGTTACACATATTACCTAGATTTCTAACAAGATCAGCTCTCATACAAAATATAATATCTCTAAGAGACCCCTCTTGTCTACGTTGTCGTAACTCTTCAAGCTTGTTTGTCACCAATTCAACATCATAAAAATCCGATTCATTCATCTTTGGTGTCTCTTTATCAAGCATCTTAGCTGCATGAGCCCACTCCTCATAAGTCAATGCTGTTCTCATCATATTTCTCCAAAATTTCCTTCTATATGCCAATTCAGCCCTTACCTTCACATTACTGTATCTTTTCAACAAGAATGCGACAATCGTCATCATTGCTAATATCCCTTGAGGGTTTCTTGGATGCAACAAAGATATAATAGGTCTCCAAAATCTCTTAAACCTACGAATCACATCCAATAACCCCATAAACATTTGATGCCTCAAATGTAACATAGACTTACAGAAAAGAACCTTGAAAGCAATTGTTCGGCCAAGAATGCCCGAAGGACCAATTGAAAAAGGGTCAACACTAGCCTCATTACTTATACCATCCATCTCTAAACCAAACCCTAAAAGTAAATTTGCTAGTGTTTTCTTTTACGGCCGCATCAAAGAGTACAATATATCGAAGGAAGGGAATTAGGAAAAAAAGCATATAAGTGAATTGAATTATAGTAGGATCATCATATACAAGGATTAAATAAAATAAAATAACTTAAATTATTATTATGCATCACAATTAAACATTTGATATGACGATGATTGAATTGAAGAAATTATAATAGAAAAACACACGATTAGTAATTAGGAAACTCAAAATAGGTGGGAAGTGTAGATTTTGAATGAAGCGAAGGAATCGAATATTGGATTAAAATAAAAATGAGGAATATTCTTGAGATGGGATGTAATCGTATATATGATATGAGAAAAGGGGTGAAAAGAAATATAGAGAAAAGGTGTGAAAGGAAGTGAGGAAGACAAAGAGGTTCCGTTCCCGCTAAGCCACGGAAAGAAGAGAGTTGGCTTAGCGAGAAGGGAAAGAGAGTCAGAATGAATGAGAAATGAAAAGGATGGGATGGTATGGTATGGGGAGCATTGGGATCTGGGAGGTTGGGATAAAGCAGTAATTGCGACGCGGGGGCATGTTAGAAAAAGTGCGTCATGTCTTCAATGATGTCTCCAATAAATAAATTTAAAAGAAAACAAATAAATAAATATATATATATATATATATAATATTAAATGTCGTCAAAAAATAGTGTTTTAAAAAAAATATTATTATACACCTTAGATTTATTTTGGACAAAAAAAATGAAAAACATTAACTATAATTATTTAATTGATTTGAGTATTTCAAGTCACATTGGTGTATGTATGAGTTTAATGTTTTTTATATGGTTAATCAATTTCAAATAAATTTAGATTGTCTTTCACATGATCTCAGTTGTCTAATTAAAATAGGTTGTCAAATATAAATGTCAGTACTATATATTTAAAAATAAAATCTATGTAAAAATGTTCATTTAGCAATTGAATGAGCTGGAAAAGAACAGGTAATATAAGGAGAACATTTCTAAACTTAGTTTGAGTTTATAAAATTTAAATTAAAACGACTTAAAATGGTGACATTGTAAGTCTGTTTAACATCATTTAAAGAAAAGAAAAAAAACTATTATTTTGATAATCAACAATCACCAAACTAAAATAGGATAAATATTTAAATTTTACATGCATTCCTCATAGCACATTAAGGGAGTTTCTGTCAAAACAATTTTCCTAAATCTCATGTCAAGAGTAAATTAAATGGCTATTTTCAAACTCAGCGCTTCCACAATATCATAGTGAAGTGTCTCCAAACAAAAAGTATCACAACATCATCAAGCCATTAGCATCACAAATGATTGCTCCAACACTCGATTTATAATTTATCGGACTAGTTACATCTACAAAAACTTTCTAAAGAGACGTTGTAAGGGGAAAGAGGATGGAGAAATAGAGGTTATAAGTGTTCAACGTATTTTTATGGTCCCCAATGACACCCACAAACTTTATGGATGGTTTCAGACATAGAAGTATTTTTCCCTTCAAAACTAACTTTGTTTCTAGAATACCAAATACCATAGCATAAAGATAAGACAAAACTTAACGAATAAAAGAATATCGACAACCTTCACAACAAACACTCAAATGAGATTGAAATCAAGCCTGTTTTGACCAAAAGTTGTCCTTAAAAACTTGGTCTATATCTTCCTAAGTCGAACCACGTGTAGGACAAAAAGGCTCCAATATAAGGCATTTATAGTTAAGTTTCTTTTTTTTTTTTTTGGAGGCTGTCCTTCAAAATTCTCCAAGCCAAATGAGCATGTATGGAAATAGTTTGAAGTTTCCATAGCTTTGACAAAATTTATAATTGCACTTGTTGGTGACAACCCACATGTAGTTGTTCCTCTTCCCATTATCAAATAGAATGATACACACTTTTAACCAAAAAGATACCTTTTTGTGACAGCCCCAAAATAGTTTCCATTTAATTTGAATTAGAGAGATACCGAATGATATGAGAATCTTCAAAAGATAGAAAGATTGAATTGATCAACGGTGGTATTCCAAGTTTTGGTATCCTTCAACATAAGTGGAGGTATCTATGAGAGATATGAGGTATGAGGGTTATGAGACCAAACAATGTAACTATTTTGAAGAGGCAACTAGTTATCGTCCCAAATATTGATAAAATGCTCCGTTTCCGCTCTCCACACAACCTTTATTAAGAACCCATAAAGCTTTGTGACTATTTCTACAAAGATAACTAGACGAGTAACCTAGTCGCGCTTTTAACACATTGCTACTAAGAAATAATGAGATTTCATAAATTTTGAAAGGAAAGAGTCAGGCTTTGAGAGAATCCACCATCCACGCTTTGCAAGTAAAGCCATATTAAAACCTCTTTAATGAGTGCGTTTGTTTCAGATTTTTTCATGAAAAAATCTATTTTTTTAAACCAAAAATCATTTTGTAGGGTTTGAAAGGGTGTTTGTTTCAGATTTTTTAAAAATCATTTTGTTAAAAAAATCATTTTTTGGCTAAAAATGAAAAGCTAAAAATAGTAGCTTCTCAAATTCGCTAATGCGATAGATGAGAGAGAAAGATGTCAAAAATTTTAAAAACACGGAAGTTAACCCATTAATAAGAGAAAATGATGTAATTACCCTTACCCTTTTTGAAAAATCCAAAATTACCCTCTATTGATTTTTTTATCCATGCTGCATCAGTTTAACGCACTCAATTGTGACCGTTTTTCTCCATCTCCTTTTCCTTCTCCTTTTCAATTTTTCATCAAGTAATTTTCCTTCTCCTTTTCAATTTTCCTTCTCCTTCTCAATTTTTAGGCATAGTTTTTTTGTTGTTTCTACGCCTTTTACTTAAATCATTTTATTTTTACATCATTCATACGTTGATATTATTTTTATTTTTTTTGCTTTTTGTGTGTTTATTTATAGTTTTTTGATGAGTATTTAAGGTACATTAATCAATTTTAAAATGTGTATAAGAAATGGATTAAACTTATAAATTTTGTAGGGTATTATAAAAGTCATGTCCTTTATGGTAATTTTGTGGTTTAAAAAATCACTTTTATAAAATTGTATACAAACAGATTAAAAATCATTTTATAAAAAAATCATTTTTATGATAGTAAACAAACGGAAATAAAAAAAATCATTTTTAAACAAATCTCTACAAAATAATCTCTAAATTTTTTAAACTAAAAATCATTTTTATTTAAGCTCAAACAAACGCACCCAATATCTAAAACCTAATCAACATCTATTTTTGGGTTGACAAATTTTATTCCAATTTAACTAATGGAACTTTTTCTTCTCCCCTTTGTTGTAGCCCTACCAAAATTATTTGATCATTGCTTCAATATGATCAGATAAAAACATATGGGTAACAAGCGTCAACCCATGATGTAAGTTGGAATAGATTATACCATATATTATATGAGAACCTCATGTCCTGCTGAAGATAAGAATTTCTCCTTCAGACCTTTTAACTTCTTCTAAATATGATCTTGAACATAGTAAAAAAAAAACATGCTGCTTCAATCTACCAACATAGGAGGAGCCTCAAATATTTAGATTGTGTCTCCACAACCTTAAACAGAATTTGATTTTGGAAATCAATTTTTATGTCATTTGGAACATTCAAATGAAAGAGATTTATACCTTGTCAACATTGACAAATTTTCCTGAAGCATCTTGATAAAGATTAAGGATATTCTAAACACATGTGGAATCAAATGGAGTAACTCTGCAAAAAATAAAGTTATCATCTACAAATAAATATGATAGCACAAGTGTACTATTAAGACAAACTCTCAAATTAAAGTTTTAATGAAAATAAACAAAGGTTAATTAAGAATGTTAATTATGATTCTAAATGTTATGTTAATTTAATTTGTGCTCTTGAGTGTTTTTATTAAAGATAGGAACAAAGCAAAGCAAAGAAATCAGATGAAAAACTAAACAGAACATTCTTGATCATAAGCTATACAAAACAGAGAATGTTCTACAGAATCAAGATTAATTGTCGCAGCCACTTCACCAATCTTTCTCCACTATGTTAACAAAGATTATGCCTTAATTATTTACACCAATTTCATCAGTACATGGCATGGAACAAATAAGAATCATTATCACTTAAAGAGGTTCTCGAATCACTAAGATAAATCATCATGAATCAAAGCATGTCAAAACGGATTGTAAACTTTCTCCAGTCTGGAACTGTCAAGAAAGTTAAAATAAAACTGAACTTCAAGATTGATTATAAGTTCTCAGATTGTCCAGAAGACTATAAGACCAGATTGATTATCAATCTCCACTTCTGATCATCATTCTTCGTTTCTGAAAAGAGCAAGCACCGTTTTCTGCAGAAACAGACTTCTCAGTTCTACAGAAGTTGTTCACTCCTTTCCAAACAGTTTTGGATTAGATCAAAGCCCAATTATCATCAATTATTTTCGGAGCTTAAATGGGTCATTAAGAGCGCAGGAAATCTGTTTAAACTTGAGCAAAACAGCTCAATCAAGCAAGGCCAAAAGCTGTCACATGGGTGGATTATTTTTAATCAGATATGTTGCTTTAGTGAAAAGTAAACAGAGCACTACCAACAGCTCCTTCTGACCAGAATTAAATGCTCAAATCGTCTATAAAAGGAAGGAAAATTCGCAAGCATCATTCAGAACTTCAAGTGCCAAGTATTCTAATTAAATCATATTCACTTGCATTCTTGAAGCTGTCTCATTCACAAAAGAAATCAGGCTGAAACCATCATACACTTCCAGCCTATCTTACTGAGTTCTTTTTATTCTGAATCTATTCTCAAACAAGAGTTGAGCATAATCATATTCAACCATACCTTTTAAATCATTATTGTGTAAACTCATAACTATAAGGATTGTTTATAGTTTGAGTGTGATTAAAAAAGTTAATTGTAAAATCCTATCAGATTAATTAGCTGATTTGATTGAATCCTTTCTGGGTGGAAAAGAAGTGTAGTTACAAATCATGGTTGATCTTTAACTGTGTAACCAAAAGATTGTTCTTCGTTCCTTGAACACTTAGTGAAAATCTCACAGTTGTGAGGACAGGACGTAGCCCGAGTTGGGTGAACCAGGATATATCGTTGTGTGGTATCCCTTCCTTATCTCTATTTACATTCAGTTATTTTTATTATCAAGTTGAATAGAGAAACTAAAAAAATGTGATTTTAACTAATCAAGAACGTTCTCCGTTTTCTGTTTCAGAACCAAGAACGTTCTCCATTTCTTTTTTCATAACCAAGATCATTCTTGAGTTGTTTTTCTTAAGATTTTAACAGGAAATTTTAATTAGGCAAGATTACAATTCAAACCCTCTTCCTTGTAACTTGACATTGCTACTTCAATTGGTACCAGAGCAAGGTCTCTAAAGAAATACTTTAACCAAGTACTAGAGAAAAAGATCTAGAAGGAAAAATGTCAAAAGCAAAATACATTGTTGAACGAGGATCTTCGAACAGGCCACCATATTTTGATGGAACTTATTACTACTTCTGGAAAAACAAGATGCAGCTGTTTCTAAAATCTCAAGACACAGCAATGTGGTGCATCATCACAAATGGAGATTTCATACCAAGAGTTGATCAAAATGATTCAAACTCTGCTGAGATGAAAGAAATTGACTGGACATCTGAAGACAAAACTAAGTTACTCCTAAACTCTAAAGCTCAATTATTCTTATCGTGTGCTTTGAGCAGGGAAGAAAGAGAAAGAGTTGATGAATGCAAAACTGCTAAAGAAATCTGGGATACACTACAAATTCATCATGAAGGAACAAACCAGGTCAAAGAAACAAGAATAGACATCAGCATAAGAAAATTTGAGTTATTCGAAATGAATGAAGGAGAAACCATTGATGAAAATGTATTCATGGTTCACAACTATAGTAAATGAAATGCAATCCTTGGGAAAGGCTTACTTAGTACAAAACAGAGTAAGAAAGATCATGAGATGTCTTCCAGTCATATGGAGACCAATGGTGACAGCTATAAGCCAAGCCAAAAATCTTGAAGTGTTTGCAATAGAAGAACTAATTGGAACCTTAAGAGCACATAAGGTATTGCTACAAGAAGACAAATCTGTCAAGAAAAGAAAAGCAATAACCTTAAAAGCATCTCAAGAAAGCATACCAGTCCAAGTAGAAGAAGAAACAAAAGAACCTGGACAAGAAGATGTTGATGAAGAAATTGCTCTTCTCACTAGAAGAATTAAAAGAATGATGAGAAGGAGAGACCAGATCAAGAAAGGATTCCCAAACAAAAGAGAAACTCCCAAAACAGAAATAGACAAGAGCCAAATCACATGTTTTGGATGTAATAAGTTGGGACATTACAAATCCGAGTGTCCTCTGAACAAAAGAGCACCAAACAGATTTCCTTTCAAAAAGAAATCAATGATGGCCACATGGGATAACTCAGATGAATCTGATGAAGAAGAAGATGAAGAAGCCAACATATGCTTAATGGCAAACACTGAGGAAAATGAGGTAACAAATTTTGAACCATGTCTTTTGTGTGAACAAATGGAGAAAGAATTTGACAACTTACTAAATGATTCAAACTTACTCATTCAAAAGTGTAGTTCATTAAAAGAAAAATTTTATAAAGAAAAAGAAGAGAAAGAGAAAACTCAGGCTTTGAATGACAAGCTGAAAGAAATCATTCAAAATCTGAAAGAATCTCAGACCAAAGATTTTCATAGTAAAACACAAGAAAGTCAAGAACATTATGCACTTCAAAAGGAGAAAGTTCTCCTTAAAGCTGAAGGAAAACTTTTTAAAAATGATCTGTCAAATTTCATTAAAGCTACTGAAACTTTTCAAAATATCATGGGATCTCAAGTAGGAATATTTGATAAAGCGGGTCTCGATTTTAATCAAACTCATAAAACCAAAATGTATGAAAACTTTTTTATTCCGAAAAAAAAGAGAAAATAAATGCACGATCAAATGTTCATATTGCAGCAAAATTGGACACCTTGAATTTGCATGTTATTTAAAGAAAAGAGATGAAAAATTCAAGAACAAACAGAGAGGAGAACAATCTGGAACAAAAACAAATTTTCTTCAAAAAAAGGGAGAACGTTCTCCAGCTAAAACAGAAAAAGGAGAAAGTTCTGAAAATTTGTCAAAACCAGTTAAAAAAAACATCCCAAAATCAAGTGATCAAATGTTCCTCCTGTTCTAAGATTGGACACTCTGAATCAACATGCCATATTAAGAGAGAATCAAAATCTAGAACTAATCCAAAAGGACCCAAGACAAAATGGGTAGCAAAAGTTAATGAAACAAAAAATGCAGGTTGGATTTCAAGGTGTCAAGAAAAAACCATGGTTCTTGGACAGTGGTTGTTCAAGACATATGATAGGTGATAAAAACTACTTCATGTCCTTCGTCAAGAAAGATGGAGGATCAGTCACTTTTGGAAATGACAATCAAGCTCGAATCAAAGGTAGAGGGACAATTGGTAAGAAAAACTCTGCTCAAATAACTGATGTTCAGTATGTTGAAGATCTGAAACATAATCTCTTAACCATAAGTCAACTATGTTACAATGACTCTGAAGTTATTTTCAAACCCAATCTATGTGAAATCATAAAAACAAAATTTGGTGAAAAACTGTTTTCTAGAATCAGAAAGAAAAATCTTTATGTTTTATATCTTGAAGAACTGCCTGATGAATCCTGCTTCATATCTATTGATAAAGATAAATGGATTTGGTATAAAAGGGTAGGGCATGTCAACATGAAAACCATTTCCAAAATTTCAAAATTAGAACTCGTCAGAGGATTATTTGTTTAGTCTTGTTAAAACAACAAGTTTAGGAGGAATGAAATATGGTTTTGTTATTGTTGATGATTTCTCACGATACACTTGGGTACTATTTTTAAAACAAAAAGATGATGCTTTTGAAGTTTTTAAAATCTTTTGTAAAAAGGTACAAAATGAAAAAGAATCCAGCATTATTTCTATTAGAAGTGAACATGGAGGAGAATTCATAAATGCCCCTTTTAAAACCTTTCTTGAAGAACTTGGCATTTCTCACAAAATGGAGTTGTCGAAAGAAAAAATAGAAACTTACAAGAAATGGCAAGAACAATCTTGGAAGAGTCTAATGTTGAAAAGTATTTTTGGGCTGAAGCTGTCAATACATCATGCTACATTTTAAATCGTGTATCCATAAGAAAAATCATAAACAAAACTTCATATGAAATCTAGAAAAATAGAAAACCAAACATTTCATATTTTCACATTTTTGGGTGTTATTGTTATATTCTAAACAACAAAGATGTTCTTGGAAAATTTGATGCAAAATCAGACAAAGCTTTTTTTGGGTTATTCAACCGACTCTAAAGGTTATAGGGTATTTAATCTAAGAACTAAAGTCGTAGAAATCAGCATGCATATTCTATTTGATGAGTTTGATGACTTAGCAATGGAAAAAACAAATGAGGAAGAAGAGCTGCCAGACATACAGCAGAAATCTGATATGCATGAAACGGAAATCTCCGTATCATTCTCCACCTAAAAGTTGGAGAACGATAGGAGATCATCCTCAAACTCAAATCATTGGGGATACAGCTGATGGAGTTAGAACCAGAAAGTCATTCAAGAATGATGAAAACAACATGACAATGATTTCTCAAGTTGAACCAAAATCAATTAAAGAAGTCATAGTTGATCAATCTTGGATTGAAGCCATGAAGGAAGAACTGTTGCAGTTCGATAAAAATGAAGTCTGGACCTTGGTACCAAATCCTCAAGATCAAACAATCATTGGTACACGATGGGTTTTCAGAAACAAATTAGATGAAGAAGGTAAGGTAGTAAGAAACAAAGCAAGATTGGTTGCTCAAGGTTATAACCAACAAGAAGGTATAGACTACGATGAAACCTTTGCTCCTGTTGCAAGGTTAGAAACTAATCGTATACTTCTTGCATATGCATCTCATAAACTCGTTAAATTTTTTCAAATGGATGTTAAAAGTGCATTCTTAAATGACTTTTTAAATGAAAAAGTTTATGTAAAACAACCTCCCGGTTTTGAAGATCAATCAAAACCAAATCATGTTTTCAAACTTACCAAAGCTCTATACGGCTTAAAACAAGCACCAAGAGCTTGGTATGAAAGGTTATGTTCTTTCTTAATCAAAAATGGATTTTCCAGAGGAAAAATCGACACTACACTATTTAAGAAAATTGATAAAAATGATTTACTCATTGTACAAGTGTGTGTTGACAATATTATCTTTGGATCAACTAATGAAAAGATGTGCGATGGCTTTTCAAAACTCAGGCAAAGTGAATTTGAAATGAGCATGATGGGAGAATTAAGATATTTTCTTGGATTACAAATTAAACAACATGCAAATGGTATTTTTATTTGTAAAGAAAAATACATTAAAGATTTGTTAACTATGTACAAAATGAATGAATCAAAAATCATGTCTACTCCTGTGCATCCATCCTCTTCTTTAGACAAAGATGAACATGGAAAATCTGTTTCTGAAAAAGAATATAGAGGAATGATTGGTTCCTTGCTATATTTAACTACTAGCAGACCAAATATTGTATTCACAGTAGGATTATGCGCTAGATTTCAATCTGCGCCAAAAGAATCTCATTTAACAGCTGTGAAACGAATTTTTAGATATCTTGTTGGAACTATTGATCTTGACCTTTGGTAAAGAAAAGGTTCTCATTTCGATCTTGTAGCATATTGCGACGCTTATTATGCTGGAGATAAAACTGAAAGAAAAAGCACCAGTGGAGCATGTCAATTTCTGGGTGATGCTTTGATAAGCTGGTCTTGCAGGAAACAAAATACTATAGTCTTATCAACCACCGAAGCTGAATACGTATCAGCCGCAAACTGCTGCTCACAAGTTCTTTGGATAAAAAATCAACTTGAAGACTTCTCTGTGAGTTACTCAAGCGTTCCAATTTACTGTGATAATACTAGTGCAATCAATTTATCAAAAAATCCCATTTAGCATTCTCGTTCAAAACATATTGAAATAAAACATCATTTTATTCGTGATCATGTTAACAAAAAAGATATTGAATTAATCTTTGTTGATACTCAAAATCAGCTTGTTGATATTTTTACAAAGCCTCTGGTTAATTTGAAAAAAATTTGATTTTTTTTTGAAAAATTGCTTAAGGAAGTCGCTTGTGCAAACGCAAGCTTCCTTAAGGAAGTCGCCATTTGCAAATGCGACTTGTAAGAGAGAGAAAAAAAGATAATATTTTAATATATAGTTTTGAAAATGGAGTAATTTGGTATTTTTTTAAAATATGGAGTATTGAAGAAGAAAAAAAACTCGAATATGTTTGGCAAATTAGAAGCAACAGAAATGAAGATTTATAAAATATGACCGCACATTTTGTTCCTTTACTTGTTATATATTTAAACTACAGTTAAGAAGGCAATCTCTAAGCAACGTTGTTTGGAGAATTTGTAGATCATTTTATATAAATTTTTATTAAATGTTTGACAATTTATTTGTATATGATAGTTATTTTGAAATTTTTTATCGTGATAATTTATCTATTATTATTTAATCTCGTTAGTGATAATTTATCTCGTATATAATAGTTATTTTAAATTTTTTATTACTAACAACTTGTCTTATGTATAATAGTTTAATCTCATCGGTGAATAGTTTTTTTTTTTTATATATAATAATTATTAAAAAAAGTTGCCATTATAATTGGTGTATAGAT
>JBBPBP010000001.1:32996302-33006369 GCA_037974735.1 Cicer chorassanicum
TTAAAATGACAACAATGTTATCCTTTTTTTTTTTGCAAAAATTCATCAAAAGTTTCAAACAAAACCCATAAAATTAATTATCATCCTCAATATAATGCAAGTTTCATTAAATTCATAACTTAAATCTTTAAATAATCTCATATTTTCATCTCTAACAATATCAAATAAAGAATAAACGATCAAATCGAGAAGAAAAAAAAGATAAAAGACTAAAATGTTAACTGAAACTAAGTTGAGGGACCACGGATGCAATTTAGCTTAAATAAAATAACTAAATATCATATTAATAAATAATTTATTTATTATAATTGGAAATTATTTATTAACGATTTAAAATTTGAAATAATTAATATTTTAAAGTAAATAATTTATTTATTTTTATTGAAAATAAATAAACTAGCTAAATAAATAAAATTTATATCAAAATAATAAATTTTCAGATAAATAAAAAAAATTTAAATTACTACTTTTAAAATATTTTAAGTATTAATTGATAAAATTTATTTTTAATTAAGAATATCATTTTATATATTTAAGCTAATTGAACCGATAATTTTATCAAATACTTCCACTAACTCAACAACTATCAGTTAGCTTATCACCTAATTTTTACCAGACAAAGACTAAGTTTCAAACTGTGTAATTTTTTGAATTTTCGTTAGACTTAGTTGATGGAGCTAAATATCACTAGAAGGGGGGTTGAATAGGGATTTTGGCGTTTAAAAATGGTTTTAAAAGTTTATGAGTTTCTGTCCTCTAAGTGAGGATGCGAACTGGAAAATGGTTTTTTAAACTTTTCAAATGAAAACAGAATAAGTGCAAGAAAAATGTAAAGAGATAGACACACAAATTTTATCCTGGTTCACCCAATGATGGCTACGTCCAGTCCTCACAACCTTGTGAGATTTCACTAAAGATCAACAGATCAGCCTCTTGCAGAGGATGATTACACTTTGTGTATTCTCAAGCTTCACCAAGCTTACAATCAAGTTTCAAATATTTTCAAGTACAACTTACTTGAAAATTATAGAGTGATATGAGTTTGATTTCGTTTCTCTCAACTTAAACACTTTCTAAAAAGATATTTCAAAGATCTAGTGTATGGATGTAGAAAGTATGATGAGAGGATGAATATTGCTTAAGATAAATGTTAAGATTCTTGATCTTTTTCTGCAATATTTGTTTTGTGTTGAATGAAGAAGAGCTTCCTGCCTTTTATAGAGTCCTTGACAGCTCTTCCATGAGTTAAAAGACTTCATGACCGTTAAGGAGGATGCATCAAATAGTCCAATGGTCTTTGAGCTGAAATTACAACATTGTCATCCAGCTATCCTTGGACCTATGCAGTCCATCCTCTGCCTAGCATTGAGTCTTGGTCTTGTGTAGCCTTTTTCTTTTCTCATTCTTCAAGGCTTGTGACTTCTATTTTGAGCTTGTTTGCAGTTGCCTTTCAATATATTGACTTTGCTTTATTTTTACAATCACCCAAGAATGAAATATAGGGCTGCCCTTAGCCTTTGCACATGGGATGGTGGTTTGCAAACATGTGACTTCTTGAATAACAAAGCTATAAGCTATCCTCGGACCTTGTATAGCTAGCCTTGTGATTTCTTTTGATCAAATACTTTGTATAATTGTTTATTCATGTTGGTTTGACCTCTTTTGATGGATTAAAAACGTTATTCCCGCGAGGATGGAAAATCTCAACTTGAAGGCCCATCCTCTCAAGGTTTTGGCCATCCTCCAGCTTGAAACCTTAATGAATTAATCCAGATTTTTCTTCCTTTTGTTTTAAATGATGATTAACCTGTTTTCTTATAATAATTCACTCAAAAGCACAGATTAGTATTAACCACAATCATAATCTCTTAAGTAATTTTGTTATCATTAAAATCAATTGAGAGATTTGGTCTCAACATTAACTAAAAAAATGCATATGTGGTTGTTAGATGTTAATGTGTCATTAACGTTTTTTAATTGACAACCTCAAATAAGCAAATAATTTTTTTTTCTCATATTAGTCTTTTAAACTTTTTTCTTTCTAGATTGATTATTTAAATTTTTTTATTGTCATATTAATCCGTTAAGTTTTTTCTCATATTAATCGTTTTAAGGTCGAAATAAAAATTCTTAGAGACTTCTTGATCATCTAAATGAAATTAAAAAACTGTCTAGTTTAGGAACCGAACATAAGAATTTTGTTTTATATAAATATTTATAAAATATTAAAACCACTAAATTAAAATTACTTAGAATTTTTCACACTTATTCAAGTTTATAAGTTTAAAACCCCATAAATTTAATTGCACTTGTTCAAGAGGTGTCAATTATATGATAAGAGTTTGATTTTATAATTTTAAAAAATATAATTTAAATCTCAATTGAAATAATTATAAAATGATTATTAATATCATTTATTTATCTTATCATTAATATCATTGTTAATAACAATAATTTTGCCTTCCTCTATTTTTTTTTTAAAATTGTACTTGGAACCGGAACTTTTTTTGTACAAGAATATGAATCACTATTATATGCATTCTCATACTCTTACTCATATAAAAAACAAAAGAGTACATAATTATTTTAGTATATGAATGTGTCAAACATTATCATCATTGTATTTTTTAGGGGTTATAATAGTACTTGAACGTATCAAAATTATAAAAATATATTGACATATATCTTTTGTTAGTCATTTTTATCTGTGATTACATCTTTAGTTAGTTTAATCATCATATGTGATTTCCTTTGTCTATTTAGTCCATAAAATTATTAACAAAATAAATATTTAGGACGTATTTATAATTTTGATACATTCATGAATTATTGTGACAACACATCACATATTCAAGGACCAAAATATAAGAAAAAAGTTGTCTTGTGTCTAAACTCCAAAAGACTGGTCTAGTGGTAAAAAGACGCATTAAATTTAGAGGTTTCAGATTCGAGCCCCATTTGTTCCTTAAAGATTGGTAAATAGTAATCATTTTGTAAATGTTCTTTGAGCTCTAATATATATCCCGCTAGAGGAAGAAGAACCTATGAATTTTTATTTGGATTTTAAAAGGACCAATCTAGGGATTATGTATATATATATCTCTATTTTAAAAAAATAAATAAAAAAAAAACTAATCAATATACCCCACTTTGAAAAATATAAAAATAAATACTAAAATATTCTACTTTTTTTTACCTTCAAGAGGTCGCATTTCCACCTTGCGACCACTTAAAGGATTAACTTTTTTTTATGCAGTAAGAGGTCGCATCCCAGATATATCTATAGGGTTTTAATTTTTTTATTTTTCATTTTAACAATTGAATAATTGTTAACTTAATAAATAAAAAATAATAAAATCAAAAACAAAATACATCTAATAGAAAAAAATACATCAAATTTAATGCAGTTGAATAGATGTACCAAAACAAATAAAAGTGTTATATTATTTAAAAACTTCCTCCTATTTTATTGATAAATCTATATTATTTTAACAACTCCATCCTATTTTGCGGATAAATTAACAACTTAATTCTATTTTGTTAACAACTTCCTCCTATTTTCTCTTCGAATCTAATAAATAAAAAAATAATAGTAATATAAATAATTATAATAAAAAAATTAAATTATATTAATAAAATCAAACAAAATACATTAAATTTAAGAAGAAAAAAAAGTTGATTTTGATGGAAATAGTGTCCCTCTCTTATAATAAGTTGTTGTTAACAAAATTAAATTAAGTTGTTAATTTATTTGCAAAAAAAAATAGAAGGGAGTTCACATTATTTATTTTGGTACGTCTATTCAACAGTTTTTTCTTCTATTTAATGTATTTTGTTTGATTTTATTAATATAATTTACTTTTTTTTAATATAACTATTTTTTATTTATTAGATCCCAAGAAAAAAGATAGGAGGAAGCTGTTAACAAAATAGAATTAAGTGGCTAATTTATATGCAAAATAGGAGGAAATTGTTAAAATAATATAAATTTATATACAGAATAGGAGGGAATTGTTAAAATAATATAACACATTTATTTTTTTTGGGATATCTATTCAATCGTATTAATTTGATTTATTTTTTTTTCTATTAGATATATTTTGTTTGATTTTATTAATATAATTTTATTTTTTTATTTATTTAATTAATAATTATTCAATTGTTAAAATGAAAAATAAAAAAATTAAAACTTTATAGATGGTCGTATTCCCGAAAAGCGACCTAGCATCAAAAAAATTAATCTTTCAAGTGGTTGCAAGTGGGAATGCGACTCCTAAAAGTAGAGTATTTTGGTATATATTTTTTAATGTGGGATATATTGGTTAATTTTTTTTTAAAAGTAGAAATATGTGTATATAAAGATCCCCAAACTAGTGAGAAAAAAAAAACTAAAATGAACAATCCTTGAGAAAAAACTTAGACATATTAGAGAAGTAAAAAAAGTATTATTTATTGATTTAGAATTGTCGCCTTAATGACACGTTAACATCTATTATAGTCACCTTGATATTATTTTAATGGAGTATAATGGAAGTTAAAAAAAAAAAAAAAATGAACTCTCTAACTGGAAAAAATAACATAAAAGATTATGCGAGATTTGAAACTAACCTTTTTTTTCTATACAAATTGACCAAACTCAAAGAGGTAACAATGTTATTTGGCCTATACAATTAATATAGTTCAAAAGTTGTTTTCATTTATTGAAACAATTAAGTTTATCAACTGGTTGATAGTTGATAAGATTTAACTTTTGGTTAAAGTTAAATTGTTTTCGAAAAATTTTAGTTTGAATTTTTGTTAGAATAAATTTTTATCATATTTTATTTAGTTATCGGATTAACTCTAGATTATTAATGTTGATCTTTCAAAAATTATAATGTTAAAAAAATAATGGAGTTTATCAAAGTATATTATTTATTTATGAATATTAAATATTATCTTTTGTCTTTATATGTAAGATTCTTTTAGGCAATGCACAAATATTAAATATGATTTTTACATTAAATTTGTGAACAATAAACATTTTAGGTTTAATTGCAGTTTTAGTCCCCTATTTATTCTGATTCACCAAATTGGTCCCCTTATTTTAAAAGTCCACAGTTTTGGTCCCTCCCTTAGATTTTTAAACTAAAAAACGACGATTTGATATATTTTAAATGACGTGACATACAATTCTATGATATAAAACCATCTAGATCTATTAATTATTCATACGTCATTAATTAAATTAAAAATACGATAAAATTTCGAAGTTAAAAGTTAAGTTTTTACGACGTTTTATTTCAATTTCATGGGTGTTAATCACTCTACATCATCGTATCATATGTCATGTTATTCAAAACATCTTACGTCATCATTTTTTAGCTAAAAAATCAGATGAAATGACCAAAATTGTCGACTTTTAAAATAGAGGGTCCAATTTCGTGAATCAGTATAAATAGGGGGACTAAAACTGCAATTAAGCCTACATTTTATTTCCAAAGTTATGCCTCATTTATTAAAAAACAGAATTGATTAGTCTTTTAATTATCTTTATTTAATTAAAAGTATTTTGTGAAAATTATTAATATATCTTATGATTTGAAAAATATCATATAAAAATGATTTTTTTACAGATATATCTCATGTATAAGGGTGAAGATAATAAATTAAGATCAATACATTCTCCTTAGTTCACCTTTGCTTGCCTTGCTCACTGAAAATCAACCTAGAACTAGAACACGGATGTCAATTGTGATTAATTCGAAATCCTTTTCAAAGATTAGGATAGGCTAGTTATTCTCTTTTGTTATTTTTTTGTCTTTTCGGCTGTGCTGTATGCCCGAATAAAAATGTTTTTGAAAAAAGAAAAGGAAAACAAATGTTTTATTATGTGAAAGAAAAACAACAAAGTTGAGGGAGATAGTTGGTTTTTGCTTGTAAGTAAACGCAGGGGACAAAAGTGAGAAACAAACGTATCACTCAGAATCCACGTCGTAAGTACAAATGTTTGGTTTTACATGTCCACCAAATATAATATGTTGATATTATAATTATTAATAATTAATTATTTATGTATATATAATATTATTATTTATTTAATTATTAATAAGTAATAAAATTTATTTTATTTTTTAAAGTAAATTATTTATTTTAAAGAAACTAGTTCGTGTTTTTTTTTTTTGAAAAGGCAAACAAATTTATTCAATTAAAAAGGACAAATGATATCAATACAGTGACATTTAATATGGACTATAATTAAATTATCTATGACAAACTGTTCTAAATTATGATTGAATTTCACAATTAGTTATCCACTTCTCTCATATTAAATCACAACTACCTCTTTTTCTCTCTTACTCTTTGTCCCTATCATCTTGATCGTAGTGAGGTGGAGGGCAAGAAGTCAGGCAGAGAATTAGGAAAAATGTAATTTAATATAAGAGAAATATGATAAAATTAATATATTATGTAATTTAATATAAGAGAAATATGATAAAATTAATATAATTTTGAAATTCAACTATAGATTTAGAGTGGTCTATTATCATGACAATTTTAATAGTTGTCCGTACTCAATGCAACATGTTAATACATGCATGTGACTTTTACTAAAGATAAATGGCCTAATGGTGGACAAATGTGCAATCTATCCATTCAAATAATATAAAATATTAAATGATTGAGATTATTTTCCAACCTCTACTATAGATGTGGCACCACAAGAATAATTTTTATGGTAAAAAATAATAGTTATTCATTTCTTGTATTCCATTAATTTTTTTAATATTTTAATAATCAACGTAATATCATTATTTCTAATATATCAATGATTCCATCAATCCAATCATTCAATTTTTTGCAACATTGATATTGAACATATTTTATTCAGTTAAACAATTTTAAATTAAATCTATTAATAAATAAAAATCACATAATAATTTTCTTTTTTATCCAAACAAATATTAAGTTCATCCTTGTGTAACAGAGTTGATTGTGGCAATTCATGATATTCAGCTTAAATTTAAGGATGTTTATATTAACAATAATATGAACTTGCAGCTACTTAGATCTCCTCTTGATTTTTACTTGGTGACTTTTCTTAACTCTATGTACCATCGTAATGATGGTGTAGTCGATACTTTTATTTGGCAACCAGAGACTAACGTTTGCTACACGGCTAGGTCTGGATATACTTGACTTTTGACTTAAAAATTTCTCGAGCCCCTTGAAGTTTATTTGCATTAGATTTAGCACCTGAAGGCTCATGAGAAAATTAAGTTTTTTGTTTGGGTGGATTGTCACAATCAACTTCGACTTGTGATGTAGTTTTGTATCATTGTCGTATCTTGCAGTCTAGTATCTGTACTCGGTGTATGAATGACAAATAGTCTTTCTTGCATTTCATATGAGATTGCACTTGCTTCCGTCCAAGGCCGAATCTTAGTTATGACAAGAGAAGGCCACGACCACCCCAAAATTTTCTGCTTTGGTAAAAAGAGGTCTACCTACAATAATATTTATTTATAATATATGGTATAGACAACTAATGTCTCGTTAATAGTGTCAAATTGTGGAGTTGCTTAGTAGTAATGGAAATTTTTATAAATCTTATGTCCCCAGTTCAACTCTTCATGATAGTGATTTTTGTTATTTTTATTGTAAATATAGTAGTTTGTTTGACAAAATTGTAAATATTTAGATTTGAACCAAACACTTTTAATACATCTAAAAATTAGAATTACCACTATACCAAAATCAAATATATGAGATTAACTGAAAATATTTTATATATAATCTATTTTGTGTTGACACCCTCAATAAAATTTGTCAAGATCCGCCAGTGCTTCGGTCAAATATGATGTTTTCTTGGTATTAATGACCCCGAGTTTTTCAATCACAATAATATTTTCAATTTCTTGAAGTCGAATGCCTCTTGAGACTCTAGCTCCCCTTTTCTTACTGGAATTTAGTGGGCATGGAGAGCTAGGAATTTCATTTGTATTGCTAAAGGATCTATCTTGATTTTTAAGCTCACTTTGATCGTTTAAACTCTTTAATTAGAAGATGTTATCTATCTCATACTCATTATAGAGTGTCTAGGATGGTGTTTTGGCATGATTCCAAGGAAGAAGTTAAAAATAAAATAAAGAAAAAACTTATGTGCATTTGTGTTTTCTATGGTTCTTAGCTTAAAGTACATATTTTGTAGTTATAATTTTTTTAAAAAAGTTATGAATTACAGACCCAAAAAATAAATAAATTTGAGAAAATCATCATCACTTAAGTTAAAAACCATATAAACATTTAAACAAATACCCATAAGTTTTGTCTAAAAAATAATCATGAAAACCATTTCCACTCAAATCAAGAATGTCGCAACAAGTTTAGTTAACAAGCTTATCTCACACCTCCAATTAATAGTCAATTAAAGGATATTCCCTTTCATTTTTAGGTCTTAGTAAAATAGGAAATAAAAGAAAAGATCAAACATCAACCCTTAAATCCTTTAAATTGTTATATAATTTGGTCCTCAGCGCAACTCGATTAACATCTTTTGACAACAACACCGATTAAATATGCAAAACAATAAATGGTTAGACAAATCTGAGGCGTCGCAAATGTTAATGCAAAAATGATTTTTAACTACAATTCTCTAATCAGTATTTTGATGATAATAAAACAAACAAATAAGAAAAATTATCTTATAATTATATTTTCTAAGTGTGCAGATTTAGTTAGAAGATAAATATTTATAATAATGACTATCTATTTTAAGGTAGCATAAATTATGAGTAACTTAGAGATAATAATTTACGTGTTTTTAATACAAAAAATATTATTAACTAATGAAAAAGTAATTATGTTTACTAATAGAGTAAGTTATGATATAGCAATAAGACAAAGAAAATATAAGTCAAGGATTGATCCTCTGATCACAAAGAAAAATAATGCTACAATGATTATCTGCCTCTGACTAAAGTTAACTAAGAGTCAAAATCTTCATTGGTCCTTTGACTCAAGACCAAAGAAGAAAGCTTTGAATGAAGCCTATGATAAAGTCAATGTTCTAGTAAAAGTCAAATCCTCTAATGAACAAAGAAAGGGAATAAACTAACCAAAGCAAATGCATTGTGACTCTGGTAAATCAAACTCTTGTTTGATTATGATCAATTTGATAATTTTGTGTCGGATTTTCTAGCAACCCAATTGATCATATGGTCAACATTTTAAGTCAACACTTTGACAAAGTCAACATTATGTCAAAAGTCAACTATCCCAAATCAATTCTCTGAGTCTAGAAAGTTTGACGGACACAATTTCTCAACATCCTCTGCTCATCAAAGTTGGACGTATCCTCGAACTGAAGAAATGTAATTACATCTTCTGAAAACGTCATTCTCTAATATGTTTGTCGTCTTAAATCAAGATACATTCAATTAATGATGAATACGTATATGAACATGTTTTAAATGTTAATTCAAGATCTCTAACAATAATATCTTCGATGGATATATTCTTTAGTTTTAAAATAGAAGCATCTCTCAATATTGAAAAATATTGAGAAATAAGAAAAAGACAATGATCTAAAGCTTCCTTCAAAAAAGGTTTAAAATACATCAAAATAAAAATGAGTGAAATCACTTGAGAGTTATTAGAAATTGATGTAAATTAATCAAATTATTTTTGCACACACTTGATTTGGTATAAGATTGAGAATGTAATATTCTCTCAATGAGAGTTAGAAGCATAGAAACATATATATAGTACATATATATAGTACATAAATATTTAGAAATGATTTTCTACTTTGAATATTGGTAAATATATATAGTACATAAATATATATTTAGAAATGATGGACAAAGTCATGTCTCATTGAATTTTAGTTAGTTTTATTTTATTGAAATTAATTAAATTTGATTTGTTGTTTTATAGTGTAATTGACATGAAAATAAAGTAATTCATTTGCAATTTTTTGTATTTGATGTATACTTATAATTGTTTGACAATTAATATTTTGTAACCGAATTGTTATAAATATTGAATTTCGGTTTTGAAACCAAAATATTAATGATTACGATTAC
>JBBPBP010000001.1:33006912-33021823 GCA_037974735.1 Cicer chorassanicum
CACAAAGATCGATGATGAAAATGATCGAGTGAGAGAAAAAAAAAAAGTAATAAAGTAATAAAATAAAATACAGGATGAATGTATTTCCAACTACTTCACTTTAATCATTTTTAGTTTCAGCAATAAAGTAATAGATTTTGTAATTCAATTGTATATTAATTGAGTCTATCTCTTAATTTCAAATATCAAATATATTACTTCAACATTTGGCATATCCATCGATCTCAATATTAACATCGGTACTTCTCTTCTATATATGAATTATATTTGTACAATTGTATATATATTATTGATAAAAATACTAAATTGAGACATAAAACTTCATTTTTTTTAGGCTAAATACCACATGTGGTCCCTTAACTTAACTTCGATAACGATTTAGTCATTTATCTTTTTTTTTTTCCCGATTTGGTCCTTTATATTTTTAAATAATTTCAGCGTTACCTTTTAAGTGGGATTCCGTTAAGAAAAAGTTAAAAAATCTCTCGTCTAGATCATTGTATATGTTCATCAAACCTCTAGAAACGATTGTCAGTGATCTAAAGTGATGTTTATGGAGTATAAATACCCATAGCTTCAGTTATAACGAATCAATCCTACTACCAAACTTAGAACAAACTTTAAATATTTTTCTGAAATATTTGCAAAACATAAACGATAACTTTTTCTGAACATGGAGGAGGGATTTTTTTAACGAAATCCCACCTAAAGGGTAACGCTGTAAAGGACCATATCGAGAGAAAAAAAAAAAGATAAAGGACTAAATCGTTAACTGAAATTAAATTAAGGGACCACGGGTGATATTTAGTTTTTTTAAAATTTACTTAAATTAAATAAATAAAAATATACCCGCGCAACTCGTTGGTTAGCATCTAGTTTATGAAAAATTTCAAAAAAACTTCTCAATAACTACATTTGTACCACTTCCTCATCGGTCAATAGTATTTTCAAACAAGTTCTTGAAATAACTTTTGATACTGCAATACATAATTGACTGTGTAAGAATACATATAAAATTCTCCATAATATTAAGCTTAACTTGTTTCTTTTGAAACGAATATTAAGCTTAACTCTTATTCAATAACTTTTTTATTCACGAAATATTTAATAAGAATTGCATAAAATAATTGTTATGCACTTAAGTGTGGTTACCTTAATAAAGTTCAAAAATTGACTTTAAGTTTTGGTTCAAAAGATAAATTATGCTCCTACTAGTCTCAAATTCAAAAAATGTATTCAATTCTCCAACTAATTTTTATTTTGTAATGAAGATATAGCTGAATTTTATGAAACATTAAAGTCTTCACCATTTTGAATAGATATTAAAGAACTCAACTTATTGGCAAAATCGGCATTACTATGATTACCTAAAGCTTGGAGGAAAAATACATCTAATTAGATTTAAATTGAATTAATTTTTTAATTTAATTGCAGTTTTAATTCTTTTATTTTTATAAAACCCATCTCCTATTTTAATCTCCTATTTTAAAATGTGATAGTTTTGATCGATTATTTGAGTTTTTAACTTAAAAATGGCATTATTAGAGTAACATGATGCTCTCTTATTTATGGAATATGGATCGCAAGAAATAAACAAAGCCACAGCAGCATAACAATACCCGTGGAGGTCTCTATTGCCAATTCCATGAAAATTCTGCATGAGTACAGTTCTATCAATCTTCAACCAACCTCATACAACAACAAGGCAACAAGTAAAAGAAGGTTAGTAAGGAAAAATTGGTCACCTCCTCCTTCGGACAACTTAAAACTCAACATGAATACTCACTTAGTGGTGAACGAAAAGATTGGGGTGGTCAAAATTTTAAAATTTTAATATATAAATAAAAAGTATAAATATTGTATTATATATAAGAATTTTAAGTTGTAAATTTACAAAAATATATTGGAGAGATATATTAGATCAAATTTTAGTTTACATTTTTAATAATTAAAATTTAGTTGGAATTTAGGTTGAAAATTTTATTTTATTTTATAATTATACTAGTTGTTTTTGTAATTTTTTTATAAATTATTCCCTCTAGTTTTTTTTATAATAGACATTTGGATTATAATTTGATCTACTAAAATTTGTGTATTTGGTTCATCTTAAAGATTTTGGAGAATTTGTTCTAATCTTAAAAATTGAGCCTAATAAAAAAGAAATACAATTTTAATAATTAAAAAATTGGTAAAATAAATTTTAGTCTATATACACATATCAATCTAAATTATAAAACGAGGATCTACACATATCAATCCATATGATACAATCTACATGATGCATGCCATTTGATTAGGTTAATTCACGTAAATATGTGCATTTTCACATATTAGACTCATATATACATCTCGACAACGATAACCCAACAATCACAATTCAACTCATAAAAACAATTCTACTCATAGAATATACCGATTATATATTCCAAAATTACAACAACATACACCACAATATCTATATTAATTATCATATTTATTAACATATGTCATGTCATGTCTAGTCGAAATTCATCACCGATTAGCATATATTAAATCTCAATTATCCTATAAGTTTATATAATTTGGTTTTCACAACTTTGTCACAATTAATAATTATTTATTTTTTAATTTTTTTTAACATAAATATATTTTTTTTATATAAAATTTAACTATTTCTATGTCTTCAATCAAATATAAAATTTTAGAATTGGAAGAATAATTTTAAAATTTGGAGACAAAAAGTACAAATATAAATGCACTTGGTCCATAAAATATATCGATTGTTGTTGACAAAATTATAACTCACTCTTATAAATATAAAAAATAAACGGGGTAATTTTGTTGATGCAAACAATGTATTTCTCTCTGGTTTCTCGCTGAATCATTTGCTTTACTGAAATGCGTCCAGTTTACCATCTCAAACAATTTGCTTTACTAAAAGGCATCCAGTTTATTATCTCAAACAAACACATGAATTTAAAGACAGTTTACAAAGATTTTTTTGTAGTTTTATTTCTCTTGTTTTTATCTAGTTCATGAAATAGGTCATCCTATTTAAAATTAAATATTTTTTGTCTCTCTTTCGAGTTTTTTAATTAAAAAATTATGATGTGACATATTTTAAATAATATGACATATAATATGATGATGTTAAATAATTAATACTTATGAAATTGCAATAAATACATCTAAAAACTATAAATTCAACTTATGAAATTATTTATTTTTGTAATTTAATTAATAACATATAAATAATTAATGTATCATATTCTACATCATAAAATCGTATGTGACATCATTTAATATATGTTAAACCACTATTGTTTTAGTTAAAAAAATAAAAGAATGACCAAAACTATCATATTTTAAAACAACGGACTAATTTAGTAAATTGATAAAAATAAAAGAACTAAAACTATAATTAAGTAAAAATAATTGGGTGAGGGGATTGTACCCCATAGATGTCATAGTTGATGAACTTAATTAGGAGAAATTAAACGGAGTTATGTAGCGGACATTATTTATGTTTATCATGGGGACAATGACCGATTATTACCGCCATAATTTAATACCATATAAATTCTCACTTGACATATAGTAATTGCTAATCATATAGGCTAAGAAACAATGTATGCAACCTGACATGGCAGTAATTGTAATGGCAGTAATTGTAAGTGGAGTAATTAAGCAATATACAAATGTGGTGGTAATTGTAAGTTGTAAGTGGAGATTAGGGTTGGAGGGTATGGTTTGGATTAGGGTTAGGTTAATTAATTAGGATTATATAAGTATTAAACGGGTCCAATTCACAGTAAAATCATCGAGTCACAAGTTTTCACCAGGTTTGACCGAATCACGCCGAATTATACCAGTTTTAGAGCATGGGTAGTCTATTTGGCTGCTTTAGCCAATTACTTTGTTGGATCTTGGTAAGACCAATCCGAGCAAGTTTTTAAAACACTGGTCCAAGAGAATGTTGAACAGCTTCAATAGAGTAGTGTCATTTAAATCGAAGTTATGTATATGTAACTTATATGTAACAACCACTATTAGAAAAATTGTTTTTAGCATCGGCCAAAAGCTCACGCTAAAAGGCTGATTTAGCGTGTGATTAGCATCGATGTCGAGCCTATGCTAAAACAGTCGAAGTTAATCCACCGCGTCAGTCAAATGGTATCCGACATTAAATATAGCGTCGATAAGATCGACTCTAGGCCGACACTATCATAAAAAATATAACATATGACGCTAGTTTATCTCTATTGACACGTTATTTGAAAAAAAAATCTATTGTGGCGGTCAACCGTCGCTAAAGTCAACAAATTATAGTCACCGAAATAATTAGTGTCGGCTAGGCCAACGCCATAGTCAACTAATATAAATTAACAATAAAATAAAAGTCAACTTTATAAATAATATAGCGTTTGTCAGACCGGCGCTACGGTCAACAGTTGAAAAGTCAACTAAACGTGTATCATCGGACCGACCGGCGTTAAATGTAGATTGCTTTAATTTTTGTTCTTCCTTTCTTGCACCGGCACAATTATATTTTTACGCCTTATGAAATAATTAATACTTAAGAAACATTAAAATACTTAAAATTTTCACAAAAAGTTATTGCAGTGACAACATAACAAACGCACCATAAAGTATCGTTTGTTCTCAAACTACAAAATAATAACATAGTATGAAATAACAACATAACAAAATCACATATTACATATTTGTCGACCAAAAACTACAAAAAGTAAGCATAACTACAAGATCAAGGTTCGTCTAGTGATGGGTTGTCCAAATCATCATCATAATGCGGATGCGAAGGAGGATGACTTGCACTAGATGATCCACCAGCTGATTGACACTGCAAAGCATCAATTTGATTTATAAAAAATTGCTTTAATGCATCAAAATCATTCTCTAACTTCTTTGAATGCTCCCTAGCCTCTTCAGCGACCTTGGTAGCCACTTGAGCTTGAGCCGCTGCATCATGAGCAATTTGTTCAACTCTAATTCTAACTGCCCTCTCCGCTTCAAAAGACATCCTAATCATGGAATTAGAAGGATTATGGGATTGTTGTGTAAGTGATATTCACCCATGTCCGAGGTTAACAGACAAGTCTCATGTACCATAAACTCGACCACGAGTGCGACCCCCTGCATATTGTGTCTATAACTTAAGTATTGTCGCAGCATCTACCTCTTTAGCACCATCTCCACTTGTTTCGCCAAGTTGTGTTTGTACTTTCTCCAAAAAAAAAATTAAATGTTCCATGATCAATGGAAAAAATTAATAAGGCAATATATAATCCAATTTCTAAAATAAATTAAACAACCAAGACAACATATAAATAACATACTAACTTACACCAATATATGTATAATAAAGGGATTGCTCTTCTAGGACTCTTGGTGTAAATGAGATCATATTATTTTTGGGTTGATTTGTAGTATAAAGAATTTATATAAAGAATTTACATAAATAAAGAACATACATAGGTAGATTATGCGCTACTATCAACCCAAACGCTATTTTTCCTCTTGTAGGTTGTCAAAAATGACTCAATGGGGACTAAATCTCTTTGAAGGTTATTTCTCTACAAATAAAATCAAGATTATTGAACCACAAATAAAATCAACATCTTATGAATATGTAAAGACAATTCATAATCTATCAAATTAACTTAAGATCACAACTCACAAGTAGATATCATAACATTCAATTGTATTAATCCTAGGTAAATGTGCATTTAATACATACGAGCTCAAGTGCAACATCACTATGAGCCTTGCGACCTAAGGTATGGACTGCTCCACCTCTTGCTGAAGCTCGATTGGTATTATTTTGGTTGAAGATGTTCTTGAATGATATACCTTCCCAATATGCTTGAAGACGAGTCCAAGCTTCCTCACCTATCCAACTAGGGTGAGTCCCCTTCTTCCTCACCTTTGTAAGCATATCTGATAGTCTTTTAGCGGCCTTTTGTTCAAACACACATTTCACAATATCATTATCACGAGGATCTCACGACACCTTCTTCTACAAATAATAAAAAGTATATATGTACTAACTACTATCAACAAAACATATAATGCAATTCTCCCTATATATTCTAGAAATATGAAGTGAAGATATAATTAGATTCAAAGTTTACCTCAAATTTTTCAAACCAATCGTCTAATTATGTCGGTGGTTGCACTCCAACCATGGATAGGCTCACAAAACTGTTTTTGTATGGCATACATAATGGCATCTACAACTGCGTTAGTAGGACTGAGTCTGCAATGTATTGAAAGAAACATAGTATTAAGTAAATAAAATGTGTCTACACTTATGCTTCTAGTATAATTCACTGACTTTTGGTGATTGATGCTGAAGAAAATAAGCAAGTGTTGTAACTTACCTTTTACCATAAGGTTGTATAATGACTTTTCCATTATCATCCCTTTCAGACACGACATGAGGAACATTCCCTTCACCCACCTCCTCATCCCCTTGGTTGTTGTCCCCATTTTCCTCCCTATCCTCATGATCAACTTGGCATTTTTCCGTTAGATAAGACTTGCATCTCCAAGTCCCTGTGAAAGCATAATAAAGACAAGTCTTTTGTTGCCTTTTCATTATCATTTGTTTTACCTTTAATATTCATGATAGTGTTAAATATATTATCAAATAAATTTTTCTCTATGTGCATCACATCGAAGTTGTGCCTCAACAAGTTATCCTTCCAATATGGAAGATCATAAAAAATACTTCGTTTTTTTTCCAATTATCACCCACTCCATACCCTTTCAATTTTTTTTCCATCCAATTTCAGTCACTTTTGGAAAACTACTCACCACCTCCCATACATCTTGCCTTGTGTAAATGTAAGGTTGATCGTCTTTCTCATCCCTATTTTTTGTAAATCTTCTTCCACTTCTTCTGAAAGAGTTATCAGCTGGCAAGAATCGACGATGACAATCAAACCAAGAATTCTTCCCACCATATTTTTAGGTGAAAGCTTATGTGTCTTCCATACAATGAGGACATGCCAAATTACCTTGTGTTCCCCATCCAGATAACATACTATAGGCCGAAAAATCATTAGTTGTCCACATCAAGCATGCTTTCATGATGAAGTTTTGTTTTGTGGATATATCATAGGTCGAAATACTCGGATAACTTGCTATAATCCTTATAATATAACATACATCCTTTCTTACAACAATCAATCTTCTCAACCTTCAATCCTAACTTTGACACCAATTGTGTTGCTTGGTAATAGTTATCGGGCAAACATTTTTGCACTAGACATACACTTTTAAACATTTGTGCAACAAAATCTATACCTTTTTGTGGAACATTCCTATTAGACCTAATTGCCAGAAGTTGAACAAATATTGATAATATTGATTGGGTAGTCCCATTGTAAATGGGCTTGTGGGTGGATATCAACTTGTCATAAAACCGTTTTGAATCTTTGTTAGGCAACTCATCCTCAGCAAATGCCTCATTTCCCATGTTAGCGTTCACATCAAGGACATCTCGAAAAGGCCTAAAAGCATCAAACACCATTTGATCCATTGCATTAAATTGGTTGTCATGATGCACATTTCCACTACTAATCAAACCACCCCTCGTTTCAATCATTGACTTCACTTCTCCGTGTTCAACCCAAATCCAATAGTTTGGTTGAAATGCATCCTAGTACAAGAGAAGTCTAACAATAGTTGTTATAGATATCTTGATACACTTTCATTTTATACACGAACACCATATCCCTCCTTCATATATACAAATCGGTTGTTTCAAAACCCTCTTCACAAAATCTTTAACACCACTAACATACTCATTTTTCAATTCGTGTCTATTTGCATGTACCCCAGTGTATATCCAAGTACGGTCCATTTACTATAAGACAAACACTTAACTTGTCAACCACTAAATAAGTTTAAAAAAATATAGAGATAATAAAATGCATTAAGAAATGTCAATTTTCTATATTCACCCGTATATTCCACAGTAACTAGTTTCTATATTAATTCTATCACTTTTATTTTAACACTATTACTACTACAATACAATACATCATCCCGTTCTTTTTAACCAACCTAACTCAATATGCATTATTAATTTATCATACTTTTAATTCATTTAATTTGTTTTTAACCAACTTAACTTAATATACATTATTTTTTGTATCACAATTAATTTTTATTTGAAACATGAAGTATGAAACGATCTATAAACTCAATTTGTGTGGCTGTCAAGTTTAATCATGCACAAATTGATAACAACAAAAATCATATCCTGTGTGACTTTGTTAGATTTTGATAGAAACACAACCAGAGCTTAAACACATTTGGCAAAGGAAAAATAAATTCAAAATTAATAAGAAGTTATATGTTAATTTGAAAAGAAACAAGTAAACTAACAACATTTCCAAAAAAAGTGAACCCTACCAATTTTATCCTATATAGTTTAGTGCTACGGAATTAATTTCAAACTCGTTCAACTTTATTTTCATTAGTTTCTATCTAGTAACAACAAACACAAAATTTCCAATTTTACTATAACACAAACATGTCAACCACTAAATAAATTTGAAAAAATATAGAGATAATAGAAATATTAAGAACGATCCATTTTCCATATTCACCTGTATATTCCACGATAACTCTTTTTTATATTAATTAAATCACTTTTATTTTAACACTATTGCTACTACAATACAATATCCATTTCTTTTTAACCAACGTAAATCAATATGCATTATTAGTTTATCATACTTTTAGTTCCTTCCTTTTGTTTAACCAACTTAATTTAATACACATTATTTTTTAACAAAATTAATCTTTTTTATAAACATGAAATATGAAATGATATGTAAACTCAATTTGTGTGACTTTGTCAAGTTTAATCATGCACAACCCCATAACAACCACACCAACAAAAAATCATACCTTGGATGTCACTTTAGATTTTGTTAGAAACACATTGAAAGTTTAAAAATATTCAACTGTTAAAAAGAAAAATAAATTCAAAAGTAACAAGTTATATGTTGATTATATTATAGAGATTTTTTAAATTTAAAAAACATTACGATTTTTAAAAGCAAGGTTATATTAAGAGCACAAGAAACTATAGACAATTTGTACTCAGTTATTGAATTGAAGCTTAAAAAAGGGTTACAACACTATTTATAATCGCTTGATATAGTTGCAAAGCTAAAATAACGTAGAGCAACCCAAAATAAATACACTGACGTAATTTTACCGTATTTAAGTTTAAACTTTTAAAAAATATATGGCTCTAAAAATGATTAGATAAATGCAACTGTATTATCATGCTTATTATAAAACCATTGTCTTGTATGTTCAAAGACATATATTTACATGTTATAATAATTTATCACGTCAAATTAATCTTACAAAGATACATCTATTTAAATCATAATTTTTCATAAAAAGTTATTATTATTCAACTACATTCACCAAATAACGATCAATATCTTCTATTGATTAAAAGAAAGATATTCCAAGACACTAGATATCGTTCAATTAATTTTATAATTAATAAAAGACCAATATTTATATAATTTCCTAACATTTTATTGTTATTTTTGTAGATTAGCAAATTACATTATTATTAACATTTCTATAATCCTAGCTATTTGATTATGTTCACAACTAAATCGATTTGAGTTGCAACCATTCCAAAAGTCAACGCGACTGAGTAATTCAAAAATGATCAATCTTATATAGTAATATGAAGATAGTCTCAAGATTGAAGTTAATTTATGAAGATGTTTTGCTAGAGTTAAAAATCCAACTATAAAATTAGGTTGCACGAGAACATTCTTCCATAGAACCAAAACCAAAACCAACTTGTAAGAAAAAAAAAATGGGGCCCCTAATAGCCTCTGCTTCTCTCATTCTTGAATTGGCCATGCTTTTTTTCGATTCACCATCTGAAATTTCAACAAACCATCACCATTCATATTCCTCTCCATCACCACTACTAGCACCCGTCTATTCACCACCATCAGTCTACTCATCACCTTCCCAAAAATACTCATCATCGATAATATATTGTATGTGATATATTCAAATATGTGATATATTGTGTAAAATATGTTATAGCGACATTTTTATTTAAATTTTGAGTCAAAAACAAAATTAAATAATTTTGATACATTAATGGAATACAGAAAAATATCTTCTACTATATATAAATTGAAATTTACTATCAATCACCATTATGCAACTGACGGGGTAATAGTTTTCTAGATGAAAAAAACAATCAACTGGAAATTTGGAAATCTTACTATTTCTACACAGAGGAAACATCTTAGTTCTTGCAATATCAAGCAATGAGTATGCCTTCTTTAAGTGGAAGCTCACCTTTACTGACCTACATGATGGAGAAGCCACAACATTATTCTTTAACTTTAACTTGTGCTATTTCATAATTGTGCTATTACTATGAAAGTACATAATAGAAGTAACAAAATCATCAAATGCAATAAAAACAAAATCCTGCAAAAGAGGAAACAAGGAGAAGATAAAGAGAATATAACAATACCACAATGTTAGAACGAACATAACAAGGAGAAGAAAAAGGCAAGAACGACCATAATCAGGTTTTGCGATTTAGAAAGAACAAAAACGAATATGTTGAGGTTGAACAAGTGTCTGCCATATTTTACGTAGTGTCGGCCTAACCGACGCTAATGTTTAATGAAAAAAAAAAAAAAAAAATATTTAATGCACTAGCATACGCTGACCGACGATAAACAAACGCTAACTAGCATCAGTGTTGGGGACCGACACTAAATGTGGAAGCTAAAAACAGTTTTTCTAGTATTAACAACCCTATAAACATCTATTTCATTTTTTCATGAATTATTTTTTTATTATTTTTTTTCTGTCCATTTTTTGGGACTTATGTATAGTTGATGTACACAATTGGGTTATCCTCCAATTCTACCAAGATGCTTATAGTCAATTCATTAACCTTGACAAATTGGAGATCTCTTTCAACCAAAGTTTTCCTCTAGATAGATAAACCGACTTCCAAAGGTGGACCTCTTTTAAGGCAGTGAAGACTTCATAAAATTATATAGGCTTACCTTCTATTGTTGGAAGATCTAAGTGTTAGAACCAATATGGTTTTCCTCTTGTGATTTTGATGTTAACAAAAGTATTTTATGAGAATAATTTGTTTAGACTAATGACTTCACTATATTTGCAGGAATTAGAACAGGAAAACTAGAGGAAGTGACCAGAGAAAGTAAAAAGGTTAGAGGAAACGAAATCAAATCAGTTAACGAAATCCTCAAAATTAGACAAATGCACGCCTTAAAAAAGTACGCCCATCTGCCTCTAATAGCGTGCTTCCAGTAGTGCAACGTGCTTATGGCAGCTCAACATGTTTTTGGTAAATCAGCGTGCCTCTGAAGAATTCCGTGCCTATGAAGAACAATAATTTTTTCATGCATCTGATGAACAATACTTCTGCATGCTTTTGATGAACAATACTTTTGCATGCCTCTGATGAACAATACTTTTAGCATGCTTCTGATGAACAATATTTTTTAGCATGCCTCTGAAGTCTATTGTTCAAGCATGCCTCTGAAGCTCATGTTCCGCTAGCTCAAATAATTGCAACATGTTCCAAAATGTTGCCTATGAAGTTGCAGTGACTTTGATAATGCAACAAATGTGATTTTCCGAAGCCACTAATTCTAAGTCACGCGGTCTGCCTTTGACTAACAAGAAAACAAAGTATACAAAATCTGACTTCAATAATCAAGTCATACTGTGATGAAGAAAAGTCAATGTCTTTGACGAAAAGTCAACAATTTTGATAAAAGATAAATTTCACTTAAGCGTATTAGAAATTCTGAAGGTCCATAAACATGCCCAATTTTTGTTGGCACCCCAAAATTCAATCAAGAGTATGAAGGAAGACTCAACTGAATAATTTCCAAATGCAATATGAAGAAAATGCGCACTATATCTTTTTGGAAGAGTTGTTTAGATCTTATTCAAAAATAAGGAATTGGCTAATGGCCATATTATCAAAACATATCTTTCAGAATTCTATTTGGAAGAAACATTTGTTGACCAAATTGGAATAAATATACGATTCATAATTCACAAGGGACTAAACTGAAGCCCTAGTTTTTCCTATAAACAGCACTCAAGGCTGAAGAAGAAAAATGGACGAATCAACAAACTCAATATCCTAAAAAACAAAAGTTATTCAGAAAAACCTTAAGAGCTCAATTTTTTGAAGTATTCTGAGTTTAAGGTTTTAAGTTCTAGCAAATCACTCGTTCAAAGAAAAATATTCTAAGTGTTGTAGTGTGAAAAAGTCATTGTATCAAATCTACTTAGTAAAAGCAAAATAAAACCAGTTTCCAACTCTTTTTAATCCAGCCCGATAGTGGTTTTAGTGTGCCTCAAGCAATCCGTGGATCTCAGGTTGTGTTGAGAAAACTTCACTTGTAGGGTCAAATGGTTAGTTTGCCTCTAACAATTTGTGGATCTCATGTTGTGTAGAGAAGACTTTGACTTGTAGGGTCAATGTGTGGTTTGCCTCAAAAAGTTTATAAGTTCAGGTTTTTTTGAGAAGACTGGCTTGTAGGGTTAGGTGCTATTGTAATTCAAGTTTTGAATTAGTGGAGAAATACTTCTTTGTGAGGGGGTTGGACGTAGCTACCATGTTGATGGTGAACTAGGATAAAATCTGGTATGTTATTTTTACTTTCGCTCTATCTATTTATTGCTGCCTCTAACTAGTTCAAACAGTTAAGTCACTAAATTAGAATTAGAATTAAGAAAATAGTTTTAAAATTAGACAAACATAATTCAACCTCCTTCTTGTGTTTGCGCACCTTCACTAAGACACATTTTTTATTTTGTTCAAGATCATGTATAGAAGAAACTCAATGGTTTGAATGAGAGATTCCTTTCCTCTACAGAAAAGGAGGTGCTAATCAAGTCATTGGCACAATTCATACCCAATTACATAATGAGCTGCTTTTTACAGCCAATAGGTTTGTGTGGGGAGCTAGATAATGTGACACACACAAAAAACAATGGATTAATTGGAACTCTTGTTGTCTACTGAAGAACCAAGAGATAATGGGCTTCTATAGATTCAAAGCCATCAATCTTGCTCTCCTTGCCAAACAGGGTTGGCGCATCTTATCACACCCTGACACTTTGATATACAAGTGTTCGAATGCTCAATATTTTCCTAGATGTAATCTCTTTAAACCTCAACTTGGCCATTAATCTAGTTATACACGAGAAAGTATTTACATTGCCATATAGATTCTCATAAGAGGTAGTCGATGGAAGATTAGTACGGGTCACTATGTTGATATTTGGGAAGATAATTGGTTACCTTTTTAGAATGGTTACAAAGTTTGGACTCCTAAACCCTCCCTTACTGAGCTCTATCATGTGCCGTAATTGATTCATCAGGACTTTGGCACTTGAAACAGATACTTAGGGATGCCCATTTTTTTCCCGTTTGAAGCTACTCAAATTCTCCAACTATCACTCCCTACCTCTAGCTAGACGGATCATCTCGTTTGGGGCCTCACAAAAAGGCTTGTTCATCTTCTGTAGCGTTTATCATACTATTAAATATTATTGGGAAGCTTTAGAATCGTATTCTACTTCTGACCCTTGGCCCAAACCTGCTTATTGGACCAAGTTATGGAACCTCATAACGATTCTAAAACATATGAATCTGGTTTGGTGAATTATGCATAATAGTCTCCCTATTAAATAAAACATCATCTGAAGAGGTGCAACGATTGATTCTTTATGCCCTTGATGCAACAATGAGCCTGTAAACATCAATCAAGTTTTCTGCAGATGCCCATGAGCAAAACAAGTTTGGTTTCACTCCCCTTTAGGGATCAAATTTGACCAATTATCTCCTACTTTCTCCACTTGACTTGAAAATATTATTTCCACATCATCTATCGAGTTTATTTTATCTATTTTATATAGCATATGATACTCTTGAAATAAATTTTATTTTGAAGGTAAAACTTTAGAGTTGAAAGCAATTGTTCGGAAAGCTTGGAGCATAGTTGAAGAACTTAAAGTGATGTAGAATTACACTCCACAAAGATTTCGTCAATTTGCATCTAACCTCTCCTGTTAGATGGAATCAACCGCTAGATAATCTCTATAAAATTAATGTCGATGAATCGCAACAAAATTGTCATAGTTGCCAATTCAAACAACTCTTATTTGGATTCCATAGTTGTCAACTGTCGCAATTTTCTTTCTTTATTTCCTTTGTATGTTATTGCTCATGTGAAGAGATCTACTAATAACCCTACTCACAATTGTGTTAACCTTAGAAGATACTATATGGATTGAGGAATGTCCACTTTGTATTTGTGCTTCTATTACAACTTATTTAACTTACTAATGAATTTTCTTTCTTAAAAAAAAAACCTAATTATCTCTTATAATTAATTATACACATTTTTTCCCTTATATATCAATTCAGGTATCATTAATATATTTTTTTTGAAATTAAAAGAGTCAAGACTCATTTTAATCCCTAAAAAAAATTAAAGATCCAATTTAGTTGTTGAGAATATTAAAAATACTTTTTAATCTCTTAAAAAATTAAATTGAGACAATTTAGTCTCTAGGTGAATCATTGTCAAAAAAAAGAGTTATATTTACTTCTGTGTAAGCCAACTCACTAAGTGATGGTCTATTGTATAATATTCTTTAAAAAGAAACAAATTAATACAATAATTAAAAGGAAACAATTAAATCACCCATAATAATTAAAAAAAAAAACAATTTAATCTTTTGACAATAATTTAAATGAAACATCTTAGTCTCTACAAAAGAAAAAAATGTCATAAATTATTGTAGATTTTGTCATTTTAAAAAGACAATGAAG
>JBBPBP010000001.1:33021887-33071654 GCA_037974735.1 Cicer chorassanicum
TTTTTTTTTTTTTTTTTATGTGTTGACTGAGGTACTAAGTTTAAATTATACATGAATAATATGTACAAGTTACAAGTGAGACCTATTTACGTAATCAAAATTGAGTTTTCTGTGTATTTTCTTTAGAAATGATACAGGTTGAACTTGCAACAAAAGCTGCATTTTGATACACAATTTTTTTATAAAAAAATAACTTTTAAAATTTGAATACATTTGTTACAATTAAAAAAAATGAAAATAATAATTTTCAAATTGCTTGAAATATTAGGCTATTTTTAGTATGAAAAATATCATTTTAAATAATTAATTAAAAATAATAATTTGACTACGACAAATAAATATAAATCAGTTTTCATTTAAAAAATGTTTTAAAAAAAATCAAAAAATAAATAAATAAATAAGTATGTTCCTCTTGGAAGGGTGAGGGATTAGTGTATTTAGTTGAGTCGTGCTTAAGATCTCCCTGTTGAGAGCGGCAACTGGCAAAAGAAAAATTCTCCTTCGCTGCCTCTCATTCATGCTGGCTTCACTGCATATCAGACGAATCATCAACATCATTTCAAACTCACACAGATTAACCCTCTCTCACTCCTCTCCCAAACTTCACTCAACGCTACCACTTCAACAACTTCCCCCACAACAACAACCCACAGAGCCTCTCACTAAAACCCAACTCAACACACTCGTTCTCAACAACTACACCAATGGCAAATTCACCAACCTCATCAAAAACGTCGTCGCTTCACCCTCTGTCATTTTCACCGCCTCCCATAACATCTCGTCTAATCGTCTCCAAAACGCACCGTTTCACCCCGACCGGTTTTTCAACATCGAGTCTCTGGTTCAAGAGCTCCGCGAAAATCGGTTCGACATTGCATCATGCTGCGTCACACTTAAACCCTCGAACCGAAACGGTTCGTCGTTAGTTTTGCCCAATTTGAAACTCAAGGTTTTGATTGAAGCCGTTAGAATGGTGTTGGAAGCTGTGTACGACGAACGGTTCGTGACGTTTTGTTACGGTGGACGCGTTGGAATGGGAAGACACACTGCTATAAGGTACTTGAAAAACTCTGTTGAAAATCCCACATGGTGGTTTACTGTTAGGTTTAAGCCTCACAAATTTGAACATGCTCATGTGGAAAAGTTGTGTTTATTTATTGAACGTAAAGTGAAAGATTGTGTTTTGATTGATTTGATTAAGAGGTTGTTTGAATGTAAGGTTTTGGGGATTGAATTGGGTGGGAATTGTGTTGGAAAAGGGTTTCCTCAAGAATGTGGGTTGTGTTCAATTTTGATGAATGTATATTTTGATGGGTTTGATAAAGAGATTCAAGAGACGCGGCTTCGGGAAAATCAAGAGAATCGGAAGTTGGATCCTAAGATGGTTGGTTCTTGTTTGGGATCTGATGTGTTTTATAAGCCGGTTAAGGTGTATGCGGTTAGGTATTTGGATGAGATACTTGTTGCTACTTCGGGGGGGTCAAAGATGTTGGCTATGGAGTTGAAGATGAAAGTTGTGAAAAGTTTGGAGCTTGGTTTGGGTTTGCGTGTTGATAAATTGAACACAGCTATTCATAGTGCGGTGTCAGAGAAGATTGAGTTTCTTGGGATGGAATTGCAGGCTGTTCCGCCGTCGGTTTTACGCCCGCCTATGTCAGAGAAAGCGATCCGGGCACAGAAGAAGTACCTTAGACAAAAGGAAGTTAGAGCTCTCGAGTTCAGAAATGCTAGGGCGAGGAATAGGAGGATATTGGGGTTGAAGATATTTAATCATGTTTATAAGAAGATGAAGTGTAGTAACGAGTTTAAGTTTGACTTTAGTATTGAAAATGAAGTCCGGGAAATTTTTAAATCTTGGGCAGATGATGTAGTGCAGGAGTTCTTGGGGAGTGTGGATGAGTGTCAAGAATGGCATCGGAGTTTAACGGCCGGTGATTTCCTTTCCTTGAGACACATTAGAAATCAGTTACCGCTTGAGCTTGTTGATGCTTATGATAAGTTCCAAGAACAGGTAGATAAACATTTGAATCCTGTAAAACTTAGGAAATTAATTGAGGACAAAGAAAGAAAAGAAAAGCAAGAGGAGGAGCAAAAATATGCAAAAGGAACAGTTGAAGATTTGACAAGGTTCTGTATGAAAGTCGATGCACCATTATTACTCATAAGGAAAGCTGTGAGGTTGGTTGCGTTTACGAATCATATGGGCCGTCCAAGGCCTATTGAATTCCTTTTTGCTCTCGAGGATTCTGATATTATCAAGTGGTATGCCGGTATAGCAAGAAGGTGGCTTGATTTCTTCTGTTGTTGCCACAACTTCAAGGTGATCAAAACTATTGTGAGTTATCATTTGAGGTTCTCTTGTATCTTGACATTAGCAGAGAAACATGAATCCACTAAGAAAGAAGCCATAAAGCATTTCAGCAAAGATTTGAAAATCTATGATATGAATGGAAATAATGAAATACATTTTCCCACAGAAAGGGACATTAAGATGATGGGAGATAGAAATCTTTCAGATCCAAAACCCGCGGATGGGGTTTTATCATTGGCTATAGTAAGGCTGGCATCAGATGAGCCTCCGACCCATTGTATTGCCCACTTCTGTGACAAGACAACTACAGTCTTTTATCGGGTCCGGTTGCTACAAAACAGTTCGAATTTGAGCCCGTTGGAGAAAGAAAAATGGGTTCAAGGCATGGGGGTAATTCATGAAAGCCTGAACCGAAAGTGCCTCCCTCTATGTACCGATCATGTACATGATTTGTACTTGGGGAGAATTACTCTTCAAGACATTGACTGTACCTCTTGTCTGGATGTCGATTGACTGACGATTGCTGCTGCTAACTCATTTTTTACTTTTTGATTGGAATCAATGAAGTGATTTATTCATACTTTACAGAATTTCTACATTTTTTATTTTTTTCTTATAGAAAGAATGTGCAACTATTAGTTGCAAACTTGCAACTATTCCAATTTTGTCAATCATCAGTAGCTGAAAAGTCGGGCAGTCTCCATATTTGCCAACTTGTTTTTGCTCGTTGAGCAATTGGTAATTGTTGACAATGAGTGTAAGCTGTGTTGTAATTGTATTTGATTTTCTTCCTTGCCAATTGACATCTAAGTTCAGATAGTTTACGAAGAAATTCCTCCTATTGAGAAATGCTATCACATTTGGTTGTTATTGTTGACCATTGTATCATTCATACTTTGCAATCATTTGATTACAATCAGCAAAACTTCCCACAATTATGTCAGATATTCTTCTATAAGGAGGGCAGTATGTCTGGTGTGTTTATCTCTTTTCAATCTAATAACTTTGTTTTCAATTATTTATATTTTTTATTTACGTCATTTATAACCCTTTTTTAATAATTACTTTTCTCTTGTCAAAGAATACTCTCCTTAAATATGTTGCACATTTATTTGGTGATGATCATTGTTTAGTAGTTCTACCTTGATTTTTATATATTTCTTTTTCTGTCTGTAATTGTTGACATGTACGGTGATGCCTTGTTGAAACATGAAAACACAATGTATACTTGCATCATGTAACATTGGAGATGTAAGCAAACTGTGTTGCAACCTGACAAAGCCCAGGTTTGAGCCCTAGACCTTTTCTTTGCGGTGAGATAAATGTACGCCCTTTGTTGCTCCGTAAGTCTAGAGTTTTTTTTTTTTTTTTCTTTCTTTTCTGTCTTGGATTGATACCTTATCCCCTTACACCTAAATATGAGTTAAAAAATACCATAGAATATTCTCGCACTTTGATTATTGTGTACTAGTGAACTGCCAATTTAATATTGTTTTTTATCTGGCTGGATATGGATTATCCTGAAGCTTGGTTTTGTTTCTCTAGGTGATTTTTTTTTTTTTGAGATTATAATGATAGTTGAATTATAGAGCCAACAGTAAAATATCCACTCTTTTACAAAATGTGAAATTTACTTTTGTATACAAAAGTAAATTGAAAAAACTTCACTTTTGTATACAAAAGTTAAGACCTTTGTATTTTGAATCTCAGGGTCCTGGATTCCTCGGAAATCATACTGGTATGAGACTTCAATTTCCTCAGTTTCACAATATTGCTCTTTTCCTGCTTTGTTCCTCAGAAACCTTAAAAAAAACGTTTGAATCCCTGTAAATTGTGCTTTCTTCCTCAAATCAAATCTAGACCAAAGATGCTTGTGGTGTGTGTTTTTATACCTAAATAAAATTGATTTCTGTAATTTTTTTTTTATAAAAAAAATGATCAAGACCAAAGATATTCAGCTTATGGAACTCAAAAGTCATGACGAATTGTCCTTTTCTTGGTGGGAATAGTAAGCCCTACAATGATCATTATGATGCAACCGTGTACAATATTGTATTTATTAATTGATAATAATATTGTATTTATTAATTGACTAATTTAGAGAATAATCGTAAGATTAATTCTAGGTATTTAATGAATAATGATAATTGATGTGTAAGGAAATTATAAGAAATGAAATTATTATATTAATAGGTAATTAGGAAGATTTATAGAAAATTATAATTAATTATTATTTAGGGAATAATAATTATTTTGATGGTTAGTGAATGATGAAAGATAATAAAGGTTAGACTATAAGTTTAACAAAATTTGTATTGATTAAATAATTAGTCAAGATGAAATAATAGCTTACTTAATTAGAATAGATATAATAAATGATTTGCTGTAAAGCCATAGATTAATAATTAGAATAGATAAAATAATTTATTGATGTTATTGTTTCTATGGTTATTACTATGTTATGTGAATGCATATATAAATGTCAATATATATTGATTGTATGATTGAGTTGATACTAAAGTTGGAATGAATGTTTATCTGGTGTAACATACTTCGTTGTATATATGAAATGAGTATTCTTAGACGGTATTTATTTATTTATTTTTTTTTTATTTTTTTTTTTTTATAATAGAGAAAAATAAAAATAACACTAAGCCATCACTGTAGAGGAACAAGTTTCTCTTAAGTCTTAAGTCTTTATCAAAAAGTAAATTAACACTAAAAAGTATTTAGCCGAACAAGAGAGAAATTCACATCATGATTCCTTAGAGCAAGAGCATCAACACATGAATTAGCTTCACGATGGATGTAGTTAACTTGAACAATCCAATTTGGGAGGTTGATAAGAGAAATGACCTCATCAAGAAGAGGTTGAATATGGATGAGTGGGGTATAATGATTTTGTATCATAGTAACAACATGATTAGAATCCGCTTCAAGAATGCCATGAGTTAGTTGCATTTCTCTAGCCAATTAAATACCATGATTGATTCCCCATAACTCTACAAGAAGAGCATTTCCGATTCCAAGTTTTCGCATAAAACCTTTAACAAGTTAACCATGTTGGTTTCAAATGAGACCACCATAAGGTGCTTGCCCATGAGTATAAGAACCATCAATATTAACTTTACCAAAACCAGGAGAAGGCTTGGTCTAATAGATGATGTGTTGTTGAGAACTTGTGTTATGGGAAGCACGAGGTGAGTTGATCTCCTTCTCAATTTGATATGCCATGTTAACAGTTTTTGAAGTGAGTTGGGTACCTATTTCGATCTCTCTTGAATACACTAGGTTGTTTCGATCCTTCCAAAGAGCCCTAACCAAAAAATCGAAGAAAGTAGTCCAGTTGGTGTTGCTTGCTCCAATGTTGTCAATAATAATGTTCCACTCAAGCCAGGCATGCAAGCCAAGACTAAAGAATTTAGCTCAATTGTCTTTTGTGATAAATTGATTCCAGTATTGTTGAGCATCCTCACAATTTTGAAGCATGTGCGTGATTGTTTCATGTTGAGATTGGCAACATGGGCAGAAATCAACATCTGTCATTTGGCGATGGGCTCTAATTGCATTTGTCAACAAAGATCCATGTGCAAGCTTCCAAAGAATTGCACGAATTCGAGGTTGTCCTTTCCAATGCCAAACATTATCAAACAAAGGGTGCAAATGATTATTATGGTTATTGCAAACAATGATACTAATGTAAGCCTAATTTTAAGCTAAAGTTTCCATCAATAGATAAGTCCCTATTAGGACTATCGATTTTGCATGCTATTAGAGCTTTTTAATCTGCAATCTAACTACAAATAGAATCAGGGAGGTGGTTAGTAATCATATTCCAATTCTCATTAATCACATAATTGGCCACATAGAACTTCGTTTCATCGGGGGAATTGAGGTTGAATACTGATCAACAAGGGCACCACAATTTGGAATCCAAGGGTCTTGCCAAAAGCGAGTTCCATGACCATCATTTATGACCCATCTTATGTTTTTTCCCATGCCTTAGAGATAGCTTTCCATATATTCGAGGAGTTGTTGCCAACATTAATAATACGAGTAGGGAGAGGACCACGATTATATTAAGATCTCATAACTTGCACCCAAAGTTTGTCAATGTTTGCAACCATTTGCCATGTAAGTTTGTAAATGTATGCTTAGTTTATAACACAAAGGTTTTTAAAATTGAGGTCGCGTTCTTCTTTGGGACAACATATCTTCTCCCATGAAACCAAGTGACATTTTGATTGGTAAAGCCCCAAATGAAGTCTCTACCAATTTTCTCAACTTCTTCGCAAATCGACACAAGTATGTTTGTGGTCTGCATGACATAACATGGAATACACGATAAAGTGGATTGCGCCAAGGTTATCTTTCCTACAAAAGAAAGATTAATAAATTTCCAAGTAGACAATTTCTTACACATTTTATTAAGAATAAAACTATAAGAGTTGCAGGAGGTCTTTTGGTGTAGCATTGGGGGACCTAAATAAGTGTCGAGATCATGAATATGCTCAATTTCTAGACTTTGGCTAAGTATGGCAGTTTTGATCAACAACTTTTTTAGAGAAGAAGACCCTAGATTTGCTCATGTTAATTTTCTGACCAGAATTAATGAAAAATTTATCAAGAACATCTTTTATGAGAAAAACTTGCTCCATATTTGCTTTAGCAACAAACACTAGATCATCTGCAAAGCAAATGTGAGAGAGTGCATGCCCTCCTCTACCAAAAGTTAAAGGTTTCCAACTACCATCATTAACTTTATCTTGAATGAGATGTCACCATCTTTCCAACGCAAGGGCAAATAGATAAGGGGAAATAAATCCCCCTTGTCTAAGGCATCTAGAGGAATTGAATTGAGAGGTAGGGTCACCATTCCAATTGATACTCATAGAAGCAATAGAGATACAATGATATAATAACTCCCTGATATGAATCAACACGTTGAGGAGGGTGAAAGTTGTTGGAACCAAGATGGTTTTGTAGAAAAAAATCATTTCTAGTTTTGTTGATAACAAAAAGGTTGTTTGAGAGAACAATTTAATGTACTAATGTTCTAAATTAAGTGTGCATAAAAATAGAACAAACAATTACATTCTAGACCTAGGCATAGATCAGAGTAAATGGAAAATTAGAGGATAAAATAGAATAAGTGGAAACAATAGAATCATAGGATACAACATAATCAGAGGAAATAATAGAATATGAGGATACAATAGAATTAGAGGAAACAACAAAAATAAGAGGAAACGCGAAAATTAGAGGAAGCAACACAATAAGAGAAAGTGCGCCTTTAATACGCGTGACTCCGCTGCCTCTAATACATTGACTCTAACATTTAACTCTGAAGCGCTAAGTCTAGTAATATAATTCTAAATCTGATATTCAACAAGTTTTGATATGTTGCCTTTGCCTCTGAAGGAAAAACAACACAAACAATTTTTTGTTTCCGCCTCTGGTACTTCTGACACTGCTTCGGATATTGACACACTCCAAACTAATAATGACTGTCATACTTCTGACAAAAGTCAATGCCTCTGACAAAAAAGTCAACACGTCTGACAAAAGGTTGGGCCATGCAAACTTAAAATTAATCTCAAAATTGAATAAACTTCAACTTGTTAGAGGACTACCTAATCTTAGATACAAAACAGAAGTTATGTATGAACCTTGTCAAAAGGGAAAACAAACAAAAAACTCATTTCTCTTTAAGAATTTTGTTTCTACTACCAAACCCTTTGAGCTCTTGCATATAGATATCTTTGGGCCAGTGAAAGTTGCCTCTGTAAATGGAAAGAAATATACTTTTTGTCATAGTTGATGATTACACTAGATGGACTTGAGTAAAGTTCTTGAGAAATAAGGATGATTGTCATAAAGTGTTTATTGGTTATTGGAAACAAGTAATGAATGATAAATGTCTTCAAATTATAACAATTAGAAGTGATCATAGAGGAGAATTTGAAAACAAATTCTTTGAGAGTTTTTGTGAAGATAATGAAATCTCACACAACTTCTCTTCGCCTAGAACTCCACAACAAAATGAAGTTGTAGAAAGAAAGAATAGATCCATTTAAGAAATGGCTAGAACCATGTTAAATGAGATGAATGTTACAAGACATTTCTGGGCAGAGACAATTAACATTGCATGCTACATTCAAAATAGAATTTTAATTAGACATATGATAAATTAAACACCTTATGAATTATGAAAGGATAGGAAACCCAATATTTTCTATTTTCGCCAATTTGGTTGTATTTATTATATTTTAAACACAAGATAAACTGGGCAAGCTTGATTCTAGATCACAAAAATGTATTCTTTTGGGATATTCTAAAAGTTCAAAAGCCTATAGAGTATATAATCAAGAGACTCAAATCGTGGAAGAATCAATTCATGTTAGATTTAATGACAAACAACCTAACTATAAAGAGTTAGAGCAAGAAAATGATTTTGTTGGAACACCATAACTAGAGAATTCAAGTATTCTAGAAAGACCTCAAACATCAATAGAACCAAGCAAAACAACAGAGATAATCAAAACAAATGAAATTAACAAATCAGACGATAAGAGTAAATCAGAGGGAAAAACATCCTTCAATGCATCAGAGGATAGGAATGACAATGCTAATGCAAGTCAAGAACTTTTAGAACCAATGGGTGGAAATATAAATCATTACATCCTCCAATTCCGATTATTGGAAATTCAAATGATCCTCTAAAGACAAGATCTTCTCTTAAGGACAAATCTCTTTTTGGCTTACGCTCTGAACTAGAACCAACATATGTGGATGAAGCTCTTTTAGATGAAAAATGGATTTTAGCAATGTAGGAATAATTAAATGAATTCAAAAGAAATGATGTTTGGGATCTTGTGCAAAGACTAAAGGATAAGAAACCAACAGGAACTAAATGGGTGTTCGTAAATAAATTGAATGAAGAAAGAGAAGTTGTGAGAAACAAAGCTAGATTAGTAGCACAAGGCTACAATCAACAAGAAGATATTGACTTGCCACTGAAGCATTTGCTCTAGTGGCAAGGTTAGAGGCTATTCGAATCCAATTATCTTTTGCTACATTTAACAATATTATCTTGTATCAAATGGACGTAAAAAGTGTATTTTTAAATAGATATATTAATGAGGAAGTATATGTCATGCAACCTCCAGGATTTGAAATGATGAGTATCCTAAGTATGTTTTCAAACTTAAAAGATCTTTATATGGTCTGAAAAAAGCAAAAAGGGCTTGGTATGATAGACTTAGTAATTTCTTGCTTGAAAATAATTTTGAAAGATGAAAAGTTGATACCATTTTATTCAGAAAAACTTATAAAAATGGTATTCTTATAGTAAAATTATATGTGGATGATATAATATTTGGTTCAACTAATGGCATGTTATGTCAAAAATTTGCTATGTTGATGCAGAAAGAATTTCAAATGAGCATGATGGGAGAACTCAAGTTTTTCTTGGGAATTCAGATCCAACAGACTCAAGATGGTGTACTGATCCATAAGACCAAATACACCAAAGAACTTATTAAAAGGTTCAAAATGAATGAGGGCAAACCCATGAGTACTCCAATGCATCCAACCTGCTCACTTGATAAAGATGATTCAGGAACAATAGTTGATCAGAATACCTTCAGAGGCATGATCTCATCACTTCTATACTTAACTACCTTAAGACCAAACATTCTTTTTAGTGTTTTCCTATGTGCCAGATTTTAGTAAGACCCAAGAGAATCCCACCTAACAATAGTTAAGAGGATTTTCAGATATTTGAAAGGCACTACCAACTTAGGACTGTTTTATAAGAAATCATCATAATACAAGTTAGTTGGATATTATGAAGCTGACTATGTAGGAGACAAAATTGAAAGGAAAAGCACAAGTGGAAACTGTATTTTTCTTGGTAACAATATGATCTCATGGTCCAACAAGTAGCAAGGGACAATTGGATTATCAACAGCAGATGCATAATATATATCAGCTGATGTTGCAGTACTCAACTTTTATGGATGAAACATCAATTAGTGGATTATAAACTCTATGAAAGTAAAATTCCTATATTCTGTGACAATATCTCTGCCATCTTCTACATTTTTTCGCCAGTCACTAGAATAACATCCATCAGGGTGCTCATATCGCTTGCGGCTATTCATAACCTGGTGATACACCAGATGGATGTTAAAACAACTTTTTTAAATGGTGACCTGGAAGAAGAAATCTATATTGAACAACCTGAAGGTTTTGTAATACATGGACAAGAAGACAAGGTCTGTAAGTTAGATAAGTCTCTTTATGGTCTTAAACAAGCTCCTAAGTAATCGCATGAAAAATTTGATAACTTGATTTTGTCAAATGAGTTTAAAGTGAATGAAAGTGACAAATGTATTTACTACAAATTTGAAAATGGCATTTGCACTATCATATGTCTCTATGTAGACGACTTACTCATATTTGGTTAAAATATTCATGCTGTAAATAATGTGAAATCACTGTTGAGTAACAACTTTGATATGAAAGACCTCAGAGAAGTGAGTGTAATCCTTGGAATCAAGATTACTAGGTCAGAAAAGGGAATTTCTTTGGATCAATCTCACTATGTTGAAAAGATCCTAAAGAAATATAATTACTTTGACTGTAAACCTGCTTGCACACCATATGATCCAAGTGTGAAACTTTTCAAGAACACCGATGAAGGTGTTAGACAAACTGAATATGCGAGCATCATTGGCAGCCTCCAGTATGCCATTGATTGTACTAGACCCGACATTGCCTACGTCATGGGACTGTTGTGCAAGTTTACCAGTAGACTTAGTATGGAGCATTTGCACGCTATCGAAAGAGTCATGAGATACCTTAAAAGGACCATGAGTCTCAGATTACATTATCGAAGATTTCCTGCCGTCCTTGAAGGATATAGTGATGCTGATTGGAACATTTTATCAGATGACTTCCAAAGCAAGCAGTGGCTATATTTTAGTATAGCTGGTGGTGTTGTATCTTGGAAATCGAAGAAACAGACGATACTGGCTCAATCCACTATGGAGTCTGAGATGATAACATTAGCTACCGCTAGTGAAGAAGCAAGCTGGTTGAGATGCTTGCTAGCTGAGATCCCTTTATGGGAAAAACCTTTGCCAGTTGTGTTGATCAACTGCGATAGTACCGCGGCTATTTCAAAGATTGAGAACCGTTATTACAACGGTAAGAGACGAAAAATACGTCGTAAGCACAACACAGTTAGAGAATTACTTTCTAAAGGAGCTGTTATAGTGGATCATGTACGCACTGATGAAAATTTAGCAAATCCTTTGACGAAAGAATTAGCTAGAGAGAAAGTCCTAAATATATCCAAAAGGATGGGACTAATGTCTATAGATCAATGAGTCACTTATGATGGTAACCCGACCTAAAAGACTAGAGATCCTAAGAATTAGGTTCAATGGGTAATAACAAGTCATAGTGATATGAGATGAACATGCTATATTATATATGAGAGAAGCATGACTCCTGAAGCGATATAAGGATGAGATAATAGAAACTCTTAATGAGATCTATACTCTATGTGGAGTGGAGTACCTAGCTACAGGAGTACTCTTGATAGACTCACCTATGTGAATGTGGAAGTGGGGGTCGCTTCCTATGGAATTTCGAGGCAGAATTCCTAGAGCGTTCACTATACTGGGATACACGTGCATGACCTTAAATGGACGGGCTTTTGAGAATACACCCAATGAAAAGGTTGTGTGTGGGTTTGATGTCAGAGATAGAGTTCAAGACTACGAGTCACTCTTGTTGAATCTGAATCTTACTTGCTATGCAAAGGTTCAAGTCAAGAGACGCCTTTGTTTATGCACAGTCTTATAGAAGCATTTGACGCTATTTCAGAAACCTTCTTTTTTAAATTCAAGTGGGGGATTGTTGGAAATGATGATGATAATAATGGAAGATTGTTGGAACTAATGATGACATTATTGAGCTAGTGTTGTTGTGAATTGAAAAAATGAAGAAGTCCCACATAGGAGGGATATCACACACTAGTAGGGTATATAAGGTGGAGGTATGTACCTTGAGGTGTGCCCCAAGGGGTACTCCAATTTTGTGAAGGAGGAAGAACGCATGCAAAGTTGACCACCACACACGCGCGCGCGCAGCCTTCTGTCCGGCCGGGCTTGGCTTTGGCTTTGGCTTTGGCTTTGTGGTGTATTATTATTTTTTTAGTAAATGAAAAATTAATAAATTATTTATTTAATTTTAAAAATGAATGCTTACGTTTTATCTCTTATTATTACGTTAATTACGTAACTGCCCTCCACCGAGTCTACTTGATAATCTGATCCAGTCTTCCCTTCCTGATTTTGTGCGTCTGTTTTGCCCGGTCAAAACCCTAAACCTTGGTGCCACATAACTGCTGTTGCCCGATCAAGATTCAAAGTCAAAACCCTAGCGCAGGTTTTGGTAGTCAAACGCACGTTTGGTGACTCAGAGCTAATGGATCGCGCCAATTTCTCTGACCCAGTTGCGGATTTCCTCTATAAATAGAGGGTTCTCCTCAGTCGGAAAATCACACCAAAAGCACTCCGCATCTGAGCCTTTTCTCTCTTCTCCCCTGTTCTTACTTCTTCTTTTTCTTTTTCTTTTGAGTGACCTTAGTGCCATATTACGAGTGGTAGTCGTTCGACTGCCATATTGAGGGTGTAATTCTAAAACGATTTTCTATGGTGCAGTAGAACTCCGATACAGTGATCTGAGCTGTTTTATCCTGGGGACTTCGTGGTTGATAGTCTGCCTTACACCATTTGGGCAGTGCCTTGATAGTCTGCCTTAAAGAGAGCGACCTAGTCCGCGACTCAACCTAGTAATATTTTCGGTGGCATAAATTTTTTTTTCAAACTTTTTCGAAATTCAAAAATAATAGCTTTATCTGGCATGTGAAAGGATTGTTAGTAAAAAAAATTATAATTAGGATTCTCCCTTTGTTCTTTTTAAATGATACATGATCTCCAAGATATTTTGCTCTTCCTAGTGCTTACTGACATCCTTCTTGTTAGAAACATTGCTTGCCATATTTATCGTGGGCTTGACAAGAAAATAAATTGTCGCTTGCTTAGGTGGGGCCTTCTTCTTCATGGAGTTAATATTAGCTATTTTAATATATTTGCTTCTTTTTGTGCCTTCTACGAATTTGTGCCGCCTATGTTGTTGCGTGTGCGGATTTGCCGTTGACCTTTGGAAGTGCTAGTGATCAAATCTGACTTGCTTGATTTATGTTGAAAATTTAATCTCTTGTTTTCTTCTTAAGGTAAATTAGTAAATTTTAATTCTTCCTTGCTATTATTCTTTCCTTTTGTATTACTTTTATTGCCTTCCTTATTTGTTGTTGCCATATCAATTTGTTGTGCCTTAGTCAATCTTTTCTTGCGAGGATTTCTTTTGATCTTTAACCATGGCCCAAAATATGAATTATTTTCCATGTCATGTTCCTCTTTACTCGTTGTATCGACTTGAATTCCATTTAATGTGTTTCCACTTTCACCCCGGTGAATTAAGATTTGCCTGCATGATGCCAGCTGCCGCCGTTATCTCCTTTGTAGTGGTGTCACGACCAATTTTTGCTTCTCCCATGAATTCACTACATTGCTCCAACTTATGACCATGACACCCAAATGTGAAAAAAATGGAGTGAAGGCCTTCATATTGGAGGAAGAACTTGCGTCCCTTTATAGTAATATGAGTAACATGAGGTTGCTCCAAATTAATTTTCACACATATTCTCACAAATTTTCCACGAGAATGTATTGAAGTAAGACGATCAACCTTCAACATTGTTCCTAACGCTGTACCAATGCGAGATAAGAAAGTATCATTGTATAACTCTAAAGGCAATAGAAGAATTCTAATCCAAACAACCATCTTCATCATGACAACAACACTTTAAGATAATAATCTGCAAACATCCAATGTCCTTCAAAAAAAGCGTGCATGTAGTCAACTTTGGTAGAAAAATAAACTAAGAAATAACCATATTCCAAGTCGACTATCTTGATCTTTCCGCTTTTTTGCCACTGTTGTTGTATATAATTCTCAAGAATCTTGAAATTTACTCATTTATCTAAGAGAGTGATTACCAAGGTTTTCCTCCATGATTGGGTCCATTGATCCCATTCATTATGCCATCAACATAAAGTCTAGGTTCTGATTTGTTAGCATCGATCATGGTCTTCATGGTGTCATGGTTGATTTTTCTTGAGTGGGTAACAACCTCTTCTCTAAAAAGATTTAGGAGTTTTCTTTGCATGTCATTGTTGATGATCCGACCTCTGATTCGTCCATCTTTTTCTGGCTTCGCAGTAAGAGGTCCTCCTCCTCGATGGTTTTTTTCTAAAGTGTGAGTATAAAATCTAGCGGAGCTCACCATGATTTTTTCTTTTCAAAACATTAATGATTTTTTCTTAAAAGGTGAATATTGACGATGAATATTATGTCACACGTATTATATGTGCATAATTGTATATATTAGGACATGCTTGAGGGTTGTCTTGTGATAAAATTAGAGGTGTATGTGGGTTGGGTTGGGCCGGATTTGACAAAACCCGATACCCGACCCGATCGATTATCTTTGGGTTGAGTTAAGTTCTAAACCCGTATGTGTTGGGTTGGCGGGTTATACATAAATAATAAATTGTTTTTTTATTTTACGGAAAAATATATTGAATGAAAATATATTTAATACTTGAATGTCTCAAAAGCTATAAAATTTCAATCACATAATTCAATTATTTAAAAAAGTCATCAACCTCTCACACAAAAAATATAAATCGCACAATCTTCAAATACATAAATAAATTCAACAACAGTAAATCAATAAAATATGAAAATTCATCAATTCTAAGTAACGTCAACTTCAAGTACAAGCACTTAACAAGTTCTTCAAAGTTTGGAAGAAAACAATTGAGAATCTGCAAAAACAAATATTAATAATAAAAGTGAGGAGAAAACAGCTAGCATTGCTACTTGGTCCACCACATTGCTTTCATCATTACACATAACCCATCAACCATTTTAGTTTACTAAACTACAATAATTTTTTAATAGTAATGCTTCATTTGTTTATAGTTAGAGTACTTACTATTTTCAAATAAAATACTAAAAAAAAGTGTTTAATAGATTTAAATGTAAAAAATTTAAACTAAATTCATTATAAGCATAAGCATAAGTTTTTCGTTCATACCTTTATTATGTATAACTATAACAAAATATAACATTTAAATAAATAGTATTTAACTTAAAAATGAAATTGTTCTTTTGAAAGAGACAATCCAAAAATTAGATACTAAATTTATGAGTAGGCATATACGATATTACAAGGTCAAGAAGTTTGGAAGAAGGTGGACATAGAAAGTGGATGAAGGCAGTTGAAAGTCTATTGGACTACTGAGGCTGCCAAACAAATTTTTTTAAAAAATATAACTAGTTACCGAGTCGACGGGTTCAAATTGTTAAACCCATTAACCGAACCAAATATAAGCGGGTTTCAACGGGTTGGGTTGGGTTGGACCCGAAAGAGATTGTGTACGGATAAAAATCGGGTTGGGTTGGGTGATCGGGTTTGTGGGTCGACCCGCACCCATGTTCACCCCTAGATGGAATCCAAGCTCGATGAGACTTTGAGGATATCATCAATAAGAGTTGTTACATAAAAATGAAATATATATTGTTGAGACTGTCCACTACATAAACTACATTACTCATATTAGACACTCTTATTAGTGGACTAGTAGGTGGTTTCTCTACTCGTATTAATCTGAAGTTAGTTGAATCTATGTGTCGGAGTTAGTTGTTGGTTAGGTCGCATTGCATGCTACATGATAACTGCATCAGGTAAAGTTATTAGGTTATGTGTGTATATGCTAATTATGAAATTGTGTGTATATGCTAATTATGAAATTGTAAAAATATGATATTGTGATTATTTATTATTATTGATTCATCACTATCAATGTTCAATTGATAATTGGTTAATATAAATGATTGGTAATTAAATAAATACGCAAGTTTGTTGCATGAGCACTTGTTATGTTCTTTTTAGTGGCATTATGTATTTGGATTGTAATTCTCATTGTACAATCAACAATTTTAGATATGCTACAATGAAGAAGACGGAATGAATTGAAGTTATCATTGTGCGACAAAAAATATTAAGAGTTTACGATTTTTATAATTCAATTAGATCAGGCTAGCAAGTGATAATGATATTAAAGTATAATTGTAACTAATAAGTTTTTATGTTTAACTTTGATATTCTTTGCAAGATGATGATCATTCTATATCTATAATATTATAATGTTATTCAATATTTCACATAATTTCCTCCTATTTAATATTAATTCTCTATCCACGAGAAGAGGGTGTCATATGTCTCTTAACTATTTTTTAGTTAATTTGAAGAAAAGTTTATTATTAGAATTTACTTTATAAATAATTTACGGAATAAATATTTGTTATTGATTAATTAGTTAAAAGATAGTCTTTCAAAAATCAATTAGTTGAAAGAGGAATATGTATTTCATTAATAGTTTATCTCTTAAATATCTTTTAAATGGAAAATTGAAAAAAATTAGAGCATATTAATTATAATTTAGAATTTAGTTGATATGCACTGACACTGTAAAGATATTTTACATCATTAGTTAATCACAACTTTTAATCACAAAAAATATTTGACTTAAATTATTTTTACTTTAAAAGTCACAAATGAAAGTTTGGTTGACAATGTAAATTTTTTTATACCAACACGTATATCAAAATTAATCTATATAATTTATTCATAAACGATAGATGAGATAAATCCATGTATTACATGAGAATTATAGACGTTATGAGATTGAGAAGTTATCTCTATCCTGAAAAACATCTATATCCTAAATTAATTTTTCTCAACCTTGAAACAAATAGAGTATACTCATTTCTAACCATGTATCATTGAGAATGTAATTTCTAGACTTAAACAAACACCCTTTTGTAATTCAAAGTTAAGCTATTCGTAAGGTCTAATTCAACTGACAAATACTAATGTTGTTAGACATAGATACCATGTCTTAGGTTCGACCTCGTGACTTCACAATTTTGTGCGAGCTTCTTTACCATTTTCTCTATAGACAAAAAAAGAAAATAATTCAAAGTCCAGCTGAAAGATAAATAATATTTAACTTAAATTTTTTCTAATAAAGATTCAAACTCAAAATTTCTTAAATGATTTATCCTTAATTAAAACTCATTAACCATTTTATCCAATCATTTACCTAAACTAAAATCACACTTTACTCTACTTCAAAAAAAATAAAATAAAAAACACACTCTTTTACTTCTATATAGTTAACACAAGAAACATTAATATAATACTCCTTCCGTCCTAAATTATATCATTTTAATAAAATATATTTGTCTAAAACTATAAGTCGTTTAATAGTACCAACGAACCATTAATATTCATTTTCCTATTATGTCATTTACTTCTTCTATGCCACAATAATTGACTCATTTGCAAAAAAAGTTATTTTAAAATAAATGTCCCATTTTAATAAATGTCCCATTTTTTTCTTTCATCAGTTTTCTTAATTGATCTATATAAAATAATTAGATGAGTCAATTATTACTTTATCTTTTTTTAATTATTTTGATTTATATTTTTTTATACCATTAATGAAAGAAATTTTATATAATATTATCTATATTTCTTAATTTGTATGAATTTATAATTCAGGATGGAAAAGTAATTAATAAAGGAAAATAGGAAATCCAGGTGTGGTGCCAACTGTCGTCACACTTCTATATAAATAAATTCACAAGGGCAGCCTTGCTTCCTTTTTTTTTTCTTCCAAAAAATAAATAGATTAAGAAAAAAAAACAAAAAATTAAAAAGCAAAGGTAATTTCACCGATCTGAAACACCTGTTTGCAGAACTCGAAGCTCTTCTCGTTCTCTTTCTCTCACCCATGCACTGATTCAGCGTGTTTTCTGTATTGAACCATTACAAGGTAGAACATAGTTGAGGCAGTGAAGAAGAATGGGGGGTTTTGCTATTGGTTCTGCCTTTGATTCCAAATCTGGACAGATGATAATGGCTGCTTTGCTTTTGATGATTGTATCATTTTATAGTGGCACCCTTTTTGGCAACAATGCTCCCCTTTACATCTCTCACCTTCCCTCCCCTTCTTCTTCTTCTTCTTCTTCTTCTTCTTCTTCTTCTTCTTCTTCTGCTTCTTCTTCTTCTTCATCTTCTAATGGTACTAACAACCTCAAACTTCAAACTTTTCTATTTTACTCTTTCTCTTCTTCCCATCTATTATTGCCTTCTTTCACATTTCTTTCTTTTCTATGTGGATTTCTCATATAATAATTTCATATGTTTAGTTACAATATGCTTCTGTTCTGTTACAAAAAAATAAAAATAAAATATGCTTCTGTTTAGTTAAATTAGCTTTAGATTGCTTATTGGATTCATGTTGTGGCCTAGCTGGGATAAGAAAATCTATGTATGAAATTAAGCATTTTGAAATCAAATTGTTAGATTCAAATAATTGAATGTTAAATTGTAATGTCCATGGTTTTAAGTTGTTACACTGCAGACCTTTAAACTGCGGAAAAATGTGTGCAAATGCGGCTGATGCAACCTAAAGTGTGGCTGCGATGCTGTTGCAGAGACTTCAAAATCTGCAATTGCGGTTATGAACTGCAATTTAAAACCATGGTGATGTCATCTATCTAGAATGATTTCAATGCCGTCAAATCCAAGTAGAGTAGGTTTAGGTTCCACTCCAATATTGATATTCTATTTTATGGAAACGAATGTTCTATGCCACGAGTCTTTCTTGCTTGGTTGAGTTGTAAGCAGTTCTTAATTCACTTCTTTGGGAGATGCTCTTATCTGAAAACTTGTGTGTAACCTTTCAATTTTAGATTGCTTCTTTGTGATTCATGCAAATTTTTGTAAATCTTGTAGGAACTTCAAGATTTACTAACAAAGTTACTCTGACATACCGCAAAACTCCCTTGGCAATACCTGAGACAGGGGTGGATGTATGTCCCTTGAAGTTTAATGAGTATATTCCGTGCCATGATGTTTCCTATGTGGCGACGTTGATGGCTAATCTTGATGTTTCTAGAAAAGAAGAGCTGGAGAGACACTGTCCTCCACTCGAAAAGCGATTATTTTGCTTGGTTCCACCACCGATGGATTATAAAATACCTATCAAATGGCCTCTTAGTAGGGATTATGTTTGGCGGAGTAATGTGAATCATACACATCTTGCAGAGGTCAAGGGAGGCCAAAATTGGGTCCATGAAAAGAATCAGCTCTGGTGGTTTCCTGGTGGTGGTACCCATTTCAAGAATGGGGCATCCGAGTACATTGAGAGGTACCTGTCAGTTCATTTATTTATATTTCCTTTTTGTTTCTTTTCCTGAGGATCATGCTAATTGCCGAACTAATTTTTCAATGATTTTATTAACTTCTTCGATATTTTGAAATCAATTGAGTATGTAATGGCTCTGACGGGTGAACATATTATCTTTTTCAATTTGCTAAATCTCAAAGTTAATCCCACTTGAATACTGTAAAGTCTGCTGCTGAATATTTACTGGGAAAATCTTATTTGATGTAGATTCTGGTATAAATAAATTCAGAAACTAAGATTGAGATCTCTATGTGGAGAGAACAGGTAAAGATGTGTAAAATAATGCCAGATATAAATTTTTATCTCCTTTCAATAGTGATAAAACTATACCTTGTGCTGTGGTCTACTGAGAATTCCTTATCTAGAGGTAGCTTCTTCCGCAAATAATTTGTGTATCTGTTTCTTGAGTTTAGATTTTCTGCTTTTGCAATTATAAAGTATGCTTTAATTCTTTGGGAAACCAAATACCTTTTTATCGGAATGAAAAATGATGTGACTGCCTGATTTATGGTTGTCTTTGAAATGTGTAATCATATTTGGCTTATGCAAATTTCAATATGTTCTGCCTACAATGTTCACAAAGCAACTGCACTTGCAACTCAAGCTCAACTACAATTTAAGACCTTATATAGGAGAAAAGAAAATGAAAGGAGAAAAAATGTTAAATAAAGAGAAATTTTATATATTTTGACTTTCTCTTCCCCTAATAATAAAATATTTCAAACAAATAAGGCTCTGTTTGGTAGTTAGGAGGGGATGGTTTTGGGGGGAAGCTAGGGAAGTGAGGGGAGGGGAAAGGAAGGATATTCGTTATACACTTTCATGCCATAACTTTGTTGCAATCTGTAGTTCATTTATGTTGATGAAATAGACTAAAAGCCGATGCAGCTAACTGATACTTTTTAACTTACACACGCACAGGGGAAAGGGAGAGAGTTGCGGGGAAGCTGATTTTGACAAATTAAACTTACATAAATATAAATGGTCAATATCAGTTTTATCTATACTTGAAAGTTTCAAGTAAAATCAATTTCTACCTACCTTGTAATTATTTTGCTTTGTGCTATGAACTAATTTGAGCATGGAAAGTTTGTATGTTGTGTGAGTAGTGCAAGATACAATTGTTAGTTTTTTGATTGCTTTAGATATGCAGGTTAGGACATATGATTACAAATGAGACCGGTGATCTGCGATCTGCGGGTGTAGTCCAAGTTCTGGATCTTGGCTGTGGTGTGGCCAGTTTTTCGGCTTATCTTCTTCCCTTGGATATACGTACAATGTCCTTTGCCCCCAAGGATAATCATGAAAATCAGATTCAATTTGCATTAGAGCGAGGAATTGGTGCAATGATCTCTGCCTTGTCCACAAAACAACTACCATATCCTACAGATTCATTTGAAATGATTCACTGTTCAAGATGCCGTATAGACTTTCATGAAAATGGTAATTGGCTTTTCTTATGTTGTTTGTATATATTGGCTGATATCAGACTTTAGCTTTTGTGTTTGTTTGTTTAAATGGGAAAAGAGACGAGGAGAGAACTTGTGTGGAGAGGCTTTAGACTTAGTGCTTGTTTCTCTGCATCCAGAGATTCCAGACAAAGCTTTGATGGACATGAACCACGATGCAATGTGAACTTTTTATTCTTATAGAGAAAATTGTATTTTGTTGTCCACTCTTAGAAATGTGTTTAGCTTTCATTTGTTTAAGATCTTTATTTCCATCGGCACACTTGTTGAACACAGTGGGTGGCTCGGCTCTCTACCCTTAAATTGCTGTAACTAGGTTCCTACTTCTTCAACACCTGGTTCAACCTATTTTTAAGCTTGTTAATGCTATCTTTGAAATGGTTGCTGCTCTTCCCCCTTCAAAACCATAATTCTCCATTTCTTTTCCGATAAGACTTCCTGTAGACCGTACCAACTTTTTAGGAAACAAGAACAATTGATTTGAAATGAAGAATCTTATTATTGAAAAACCTGAAAGAAAATGTAGAATATAATTCTCCCCATGGGTTTTTCCTTCACACAAGACCGCTCCTTTTCATCACAATATTAAATGCACTGAATTCTATTTCCTAACCTAATTTCTCCTATCCTCTATAATTAATGACTAATCCAAACAGCTCGATGTAAATTGTGTATGATTCAGTCCTTATATTAGTCAAACTTGTTTATTGTTAATACATACCTGAGATAGCAAAAAGGAGTAATTTTGAGATAGCAAACTGTGATATTTTCAAGGGCCAAAATGACAGACTGATTTCCAATTATGTGCTCTAAACTCTAAAGTTGTTAACTAATTTCTGTTTTACTACCACAGTAAAAGTTACTAATTACATCGATCTCAAGGCAACCAATGCAAAAATCTTAGAAGTTTGTCTTGTCTCTTCGTAATATTGACTTCCATCTTCATGATTGAAATCTCTCCCTGACCATGCCTTCATATTAATCTTCATCAATTTCTTTTAGGCCAACCCTCTTCCTTTTAGCATCCATTTAGTTGATGAAGGATGACACCAACATTTTAACATCTGTTTACTCTGGTGGTGCAAAACACTGTTTTTTGTTTTTGTTCCCTTGTTCAAGAAGTATATTTTTTATATATGACACTTTTAAAAAAACTGTGTATTTGTAAGGCTAAAAGAAAAGGAAAACCCTCCTCCAACTATTGGTCGATTTAAGAAAATGTGTGTTCAAAACTCATTACACTAACTCCCGAAACTTACCAAATCATACAGTGTAGTGTGAAGTTAACTTTTGTGTATGTATTGAGTTAAAGAAGTAGAGTTGTTAAGTTTTGAGCCATAGATAATTTTATTAGAATGGAACTTCATTGGCTGTATTTCTTGCATTTTATCCGATTTCAATAAATCATTTGTAAGGATGTATCGATCATGAGAAAAATAAAAGACGAAACAAGAAAACAATCAGTTCTGGCATCTTTATTCTCATTGTAGTTTTAATTGAATGGATTAGAGTTTTTTCTTTTTCCCTCGTAGTTATCATCATCATCACCATCATCATCACCATCATCTTTTATTTATTGAATGACCTGGTAGAATAGGTTCCAAAGGCTGCTATAAACACTAATTGGCAAAGCCTTACCCAATTAGACCCATTTATTATTTCTGTTATAGATTCAATCTTGATAACTAATAGATGGATGCAATCTATTTATGTCAAAGCTACTCTTGTTGCGGATATCCTATTTAATTGGATGTGCTTTATTGTTTGTTGCTAATTTATTACGTCATATGCAGATGGGATTTTGCTGAAGGAGTTGGATCGCCTTCTTCGCTCGAATGGTTATTTTGTTTATTCAGCACCACCTGCTTACAGAAAAGATAAAGATTTTCCTGTCACTTGGGATAAGTTGGTGAACTTGACTACAGCAATGTGCTGGAGACTCATTGCTCGTAAAGTTCAAACAGCAATATGGATTAAAGAAAATAATCAGCCCTCCTGCCTTCTGCAAAATGCAGAACAAAAGCTTATAAATGTGTGTGATGTGAATGATGAGTCTAAACCTTCATGGAATATCCCACTTAAGAATTGTATACAAGTCAGAAATTCTAATGCAGAATCTAACAAGCTACCTCCAAGTCACGAGCGCCTTACAGTGTTTTCTGAAAGGCTGAAAAAGATAGGTCTGCCTTTTCTCTTTTGATTAAGTGTGCAAGAAGCTAATATCCATATTTTATATTTCATCAGTTGATGCTACTTTGTTGATAGTTTTTCTCAACCTATGAATAGTTCTTGTCAAAAACTTCAAATTAGGTGGGAACATTTCTAACTTGCATCAATGAAAAAAAATAAAAGAAAAGAAAAATAGTTGAGTTGTAGGATCAGTATAACCAGGAGTGTCTAGTTACTTTTCTGATTAAGTTTGTCATATTATCATGCAAGTATGTAGTGGAGCACCTCCCCCAATTGTCTATGTTAAATTTGTTTTTTTAAAGATCATTTACATATTGATATCAATATAGAAAGTCACTATCTGGTTTGTGCCTATTTTTGAGTGGAGATTGGAAAGAATCAATACAATTAAAATCAAAAGGACGATATTGCTTAACTGTTCAACTGCAAAATTATAAGATAAAACAAGCATGATTGTAATCTCTTTCAATCTAATATGACGACCCTTTTAACCTTTTCAAAAACAGGTATAAATCAAGATGAATTTACATTGGATTCTCTGTTCTGGCATGATCAGATTCGTCATTACTGGAGACTAATGAATGTCAAGGAAACAGAAATACGCAACGTGATGGATATGAATGCCTTTTATGGTGGATTTGCTGTTGCATTGACCAACTTTCCTGTGTGGGTAATGAATGTAGTTCCTGCAACCACGAAGAACACCTTATCTGGAATTTTTGACCGAGGTTTGATTGGAACTTTTCATGATTGGTAAGACTTTTCAATTGACATCGTAAATAGTAAATAGAATTCTAACATGTGTATTATTACTTATTAGTTGACTGCAGCTAATGTAGATATCTTTTACATTAGGTGTGAGCCATTTTCAAGTTATCCTCGTACATACGATCTTTTACACGCGAACTACCTCTTCTCCCAGTACAAAAACCTAGGGGAAGGTTGTTTATTGGAGGATATCATGCTGGAGATGGATCGTCTTACACGGTCACTGGTAATCACTTTTCTAAAAGATTACCTTTCTTAGCTATCTGCATGTGAAATCAAAGTACAAGTTCATGTGACTGAAATGATAATAAGAATTTTGGTAAAAGTCTCATGGTAAATTCTGATATATACATCTCCAAATTTATTTTTGTGCTTGCATGATTGTATTCACCTTGCATCCATTGATTGAACAAAGTAATGTTAAAAAAACTGAATAATTAATCAGCGCGACAGTTCAGTTTTATTTTTATTGTCTGAATTTTTGAGGTACAATACACAGTAGTATTTATTGTTGCATAATATTCTTTTGTGAATGAAGTTGATAACTTAGAACTCACATGTTACCTGCAGGGATTTATTATCATTAGGGACGAGGAACATGTTATATCAAGAATCCAAGAGTTAGCCCCAAAATTCCTTTGGGATGTAGAGTCACATTTACTAGAGAACAAAGAAAAGAAGATGGAAACTGTTTTAATTTGTAGAAAAAAGTTTTGGGCAATCCTCTAAGGTGAACAAATTGTTTTTGCACGTGGGAAATGTTTTTGACCACACGGGTAATTTGTAATGTTATAGTTCTTCTATATCTGCTTTGTTCATTGCTTGATGATCATTTTGTGTACATGTCTGTAAGGCACTCAATTTGTACATCACTTTCAGTTTAGTAAGTAGGAATAGAAGTTTTAATCTTTGTTTTATATCTCAGTGCATAAATATTAGAGATGAAGATATAAAATCAGAAGTAATTTATGGCTTCATTAATTTTAAAATTCTTGTATCATGGCAATAAAATCTCAATTAACATCTGTGTTATTATGTGAATGGATTGATTTGGGGCAGGGAAATGGGTTAAGAGTGATAAAAAAGTTTTGGGTTCAACTCCCCTTACTAACATGACATACAAACTACTAACATTTGCTAACAAAGAATATGAATTGGCTTTTGACTTTTGTAAGAAAGTAGATATCCAACCTAGTACTCAACATAAACCACAGAGATCTATTAGGTGGTCTTTGAGAAATAAAAATAAATATCAATTTGGTTCGTAAAAATCTCAAATGTGTGTTAGCTTAGTCCTTTTTAAGTTTCTTTTTAGGGACTAATTTGATTAACATTGGATGGTATTTTTAAGGAGGAATTTAGTAATTTTCATTCTACGGGACCATATGACCAATTGTGTTATTTATTCAACAAGAATTACTCACTTTATTCACTTAGACTGAGTTTGGATTTGAAATTTTTTTAGGATCAGGTAATGGACAAAGTTGTAATCCATCCTAATCTCATCCCTTGGACAAGTAGACAAGGTCTTGGAGGTAAAAGTCCATCCTGGCTCAACCACCAGCCTCATTGACATGCTAATCTTACCATGGGTCGTAAGGGTGTTCGCGGCTCGATTTGGAGACAAATTATCTGATCCAAAGGCAAAAAATGTGTGATTTGATTTGGTTTTGGATGGCTCACAAATCTCACATGATTCGATTTCATTGGGTTAGTTTTAACTTCATTATCGAAGAAAATGTTTAAAAAAATTTGCTATTTAGTAAGCAATACATCGAAGAAAAAGTGTTTAAAGTTTAATTCCATGAGTTTTCTCGTCGATTAATCATGTCTGCTAGTTCACAATCTTCTTATAACTGAATTATTCAAAGTTTTTGTGATATTTGTCCGTGCTTACTCCAAACCAATTGATAACAACACCCATCGAAAAGAAGAAAAGGAAGCTTGAAATATGAGTACTAATTTCTAAAAGCGTACTTTACATTTTAGGTGATACTAACAAGTGCCTTGCTCTAAGGGTATTCGTGAAGGAAATAATTAAAAAAAAAAAAAAAACAACTTATGAGTGCAAAATTTCACTTTTTATAATTTTAAAATTTGAATTACACAACTTAAATTTTTTTTTCTACATTTAAATTTTTAGCACGTGCCATGTTAACAAGTGCCCTGTTAAGAAAATAAAAAAAAAAAATCCAAGATACTAGTTTTCCTAGAATTTTTTTTTTCTTTCAAAAACTAGTTTTCAGAAATACAAAATCAAATTGATATATTTTCAGTGGTGATGGAGTGGAGTTAGGGAGAAAGGGTCATATGGGTATAGAACGAGGGAGGGTGAAGAGTGGTGAAGGAAAGGGAGGGATATTTTAAGAATTTTAAATATAAGGAAAAATTTAAGTGTATTTTTATATGGTTCTTACTTAATTGATTATAATTTTCTCAAATTCATAATTTTATAAAAAATTGTTATAACCTCAAAAGTTGTATTTTAATTTAAGAATTATACAAAATGCACTTTAGAAAATGTGGTTATGTTTTTTCATAAAAAATGTGGGGAGTGAGTGTTGCACCTAGTAAAAAAGGGCTACAGGTAGCACTCGAATTACTGTTTATGCACAGGGAAAAGTTGACATTGTAAGCCCAAAACACCTGAGAGTAAATACATGACCTGTATATGTGCTGATGTTATGACCCGACCCATACATTTTGCCTCGCATTCAATTTCCTCTTTCGTTTCGATGGCTAAATTGGAAGTTGTTTGTCAATCCAACTTCAATTATAAAACAAATGTATCTATTTATACATTTATTAAGGATAATAGTTAAATGTATTTAATATTTTTAGTTTCATTTAAAAAATACAACTATTAACATAACTTTAAAGAGATGTCATGTTGTAAGTGTAAAATGGTGTTTTATTAATCTCACTAAATGTAGCATAAAATTATCTTTATAAGTGCAAGTCAATTAAAATTATTTTTAATCTTAAAAAGTATAACGATAAAATCCACACATACAAATTGTAGAAAAGATGGCTATGTGAATTCAAACTCAAATATCAATATCAAAATATTATTAAATGTCGCTATTTACTATATTAGTCGCATTTATAGAAGTAAGTCAATATTTTTTAATGATATTTTATTAATTGTTTCAAAAGGAGAAAAGAAATAATAGACACTCTTTCTTTTATTTTTTTTGGCTAAATACCACCCGTGGTCCCTTAACTTAATTTCGGTTAACGATTTGGTTCTTTATTTTTTTTTCCCCGATTTGGTCCTTTATGTTTTTAAATAATTTCAGCGTTACCCTTTAAGTGGGGTTCTGTTAAGAAAAAGTTAAAAAATTCCTCATCTAGATCATTGTATATGTTCATCAAACCTCTAGGAACGATTGTCACTGATCTGAAGTGATTTCTATAGAGTATAAATACACATAGCTTCAGTTTTTACGAATCAATCATACTATCAAACTTAGAACAAACTTTGAATATTTTTCTAAAATATTTCCATAACATAAAGGATAACTTTTTTTGATCATGGAGGAATGATTTTTTTAACTTTTTCTTAACGAAACCCCATTTAAAGGGTAACGCTGAAATTATTTAAAAACATAAAGGACCAAATCGGAAAAAAAAAATAAGATAAAGGACTAAATCGTTAACTGAAATTAATTTAAGGGACCATATAAGGTATTTAGCCTTATTTTTTTTTATGTAGGTTCTATTTAATAAATTATATTATAATAAATAAATATTTTTAAAATATAATAATAATATAAAATTATTGATTAATATCATTTAATAAATTTTTTTAAAGACTAAATTAAAAAATATAATATTTCTTAAATATTATAATTGAAAAATTTAAAAATAAATGATATATACCCGTTAGATCTATCGAAATAAGATAGTTTTATTGTGAGATCAGTTCAATAAGAGAGTTTTATTGTAGATGATATAAGAAGCCCTCAAAGTGTAATAAGGCAAGAGGACCGCACTAAAAAATATGTCGGTTTTTGGAAGAATACCAAGCTGAAGGGTAATAAGAGTTATACAAACTTATAAGTTATAACAAACAGTTGCAGCTGATAGATGATCAATCACATGGGACACTGAAACGAAACTGACATGACAAGACTACCCCCAATTTTGTCTCCAAAATCCACTGCTAGCTATTATTTCAATTAATATTATTGTATTGATGCAGGGTAATGCCTCTGCAATCTTTTTCTGCCTCTTATATTTCTTCTCTCCCCATTCAAAGTGTTTTAAGGATTCAGTACTCCACGTTGGGTTTGTGTTGTCAATTGTCGCTACATTATTATGGAAAAGGGCAACCATGTCATAGCCTCATACCCATCGTTTTACATGCAAAAGTGTGGGTTTCTGCCAAAGAATTTCATTTACCAATGGAAAATAACCTCTTCTTCTATCTCTATCTCTGTCTCGTCCATTACCAAGAGACTCATTACAATGTAGAAGTAATAAATTTTCATTGTATGGAAACCGATCAAGAATTATGGTGGATTTGTCATAATAGTAAAATTATTTTGAGGATGATTGTGTAATTTAGTGGTATGAGTTTGGATGATGAAAAAGATTTATGGTTCGATCTCTAATAGTAATGATTTCTTCTTTATCCAAATTAATTACTAACAATTAACATTCATATATAGAAAAATAGTAAATTATTGTGATTTTGTATATACTATAAATTGTAATTTTTGTAAAATTACCACTGTCTGCTGTGATTCTAATCTTTAGTAATTTGTAATGATACTAAACATGCATTAAGAGGGTTATGAGCAGCATATTTTGAAATAAAAAAACAAAATCAAACTGAAGTGGTAAACTGAACAATATCGAAAAAACCAAATTGTTATAAGCAGTACATGGACAAAACTGAAATCAGTTGGGTTTAACGATATGATTCATTATTTTTTGAACAGTCTTAAAGTACAATTCGGTTTGATTTTTGATTTTTTTATTGTCTGGAATATCAATTAACCATTACAATTTGGTTACAATTGGCTTTACAAAGAATCAGTTTGTTTAAAAACAATATAGTCTAGTGTTTTGTAAAGGTAGATTTGGTTGATTTGGAAGTATTAAATGGTGCGTGGAAATTTTATATTAGTTTAATTTGGTTCAAAATGAACTATTAATAGGTTGGTTCGATTTTATTAAATTGTAATGTTTTAATACGATTCATTTTTCTTCTTGAAATAGCTTCACTTATAAGAATGTAAATTTACACAAAATTAGTTCCATAAGTACAATTTATATGTTAGGTGTTGAGACATTTGATTATCTCATGTGCATGTTCAAAATCGAGATGCCCCTCTTCTCGACAATGTTTGTGAGTTTCGTCATTATATTCTTTTAAAAAAAAAAATTACAAGAGTGAACACGAATATTTATGTACAATCAAGTAAGAGGCTGAACACAAATAGTTAATTGTTTAACATAAAAGGATTTGAATAATATTTGTAACTGATAAATATTTATTTCTAATGCATACAAAATAGTGTCTACAAAAATGAGACAAATATTTGTCACTAAACATACAAAAAATAGGATAAATATTTGTTATTGATAAATATTTGTCACTAATACATACCAAATAATAATAACAGTTTTTACAATTTTACTATTATATTGATCAAATAAGTTTTACATGTGGTACACTATAATAACTCACATTTCAATAATTCCACTTATATTTTAATGATATTTTATAGTAAATTTTTAAATATTTTTATTTTACATTACTTTTAATATATTAAGTTGGTGTATTTATTGAATTTAAAAGATAACTTTGCATGGTTACTTATTTATTTGAGTGCTAAAATTAAGTAAGAATTGGTTTTGTACGTTTACATCTTAAAATAAATAATTTGTTAGTCGAGAATAACAAGCAGTCGAATTTTTGATTATCCGAATTTCCCTTTGTCGAAATAAGGTAAGGCGAATAAGAGACAACTGAATGCGAGTTAGTCGAATTGTTCTCAAGTCTACCGTGGTCTATGAAGGCCGCAAAGGCATAAGAATGAGTCAAAGTTCAGTAGAACTTGATAATTTGATAGTTGCACTTGTATTCCAAATTTTTAGTTCCATTAACGATCAATATAGAGGCACGACTCGAGGACAAGACATGCGTGAATATTGCAAACGGGACATGCTATGACGATAGGAAAGACAAGCCGATTGTGAGATGCCACGAGTTCCAATAAGTACAAATTATCACGCATTACCAGTGTAATTAGCCGAGCAAGGCTATATTTTTGAAGGCCACAACTTATAGCCAGTAGGATTAGCATTTTGTTATAAATACCAATACTTGTAATTTTTTTAGAAACTCAATCAACCACTCAAGCTTTCTACACATATCTATCTCTTTTAATTTAATTTTACTTTTAAGAATTCTTTAGTTTAGTAATTGAAACACAAATACACCGTACTTAACAATCTTTCTCCTTATTCATGATAACTTCTCCTTTTTCATTGGATTTGTTCCTGAATACCCACTTGGTTCCAATAGGTCTCTTATCCTCTGGTCTGGGTACTAGATCCCAAACATCATTTCTTCTAAATTCATTAAGCTCTTCAAGTATCCCATCATCATCTGCTAGTGCCTCATCAACAGAGGTAGGTTCAATTGATGAGAGCAAACCAAATAATGTTGTATCTTTTAGTGATGATTTGGTTTTCAAAGGATCATTTGCACTTCCAATAATAAGAGTGTCTGGATGAGATCACTTGTATTTCCATCCAGTTTTAGCTTATGAATTAACTTGACTGGTTCTGACTTGATTAGATTCATCTTGTGATGTTTTGTCAAGTTCTTCTGATTTTCTTGTATCCTCGATTTTTTTGGTTCTTCTAGTTTGTCTTTATCTTCTGATTTATTAGTTTCTTCTGGTTCCTGTAAACCTGCAATATCCTCAACTCGCTTTGACTTTTTAAGGTCAAACTGTTTGTCATGAAACTTAACATGTATTAACTCCTCCACTATGTGAGTCTCCCTGTTGAACACTCTATAAGCACTACAAAAAAAAAGTATCTACCGTGACACTCAGATTTTGTGATGCTTTTTTATTATGTCACTAAAGCTACTTTTAGCTACACTTAGAGAGTCACTGTTTCTAAAAATATTTAAAAAAAAATTAAATACACAAAATATAGGTGTTGTCCCTTTGGTCTTGTACCAATGAAAATGCAACTACACGACCTTCGACGTACACTATTAAACCTTTTCTTTTTCTTTGCATTTCTCAAACCCTTTTCTCTCTAATATCTTCAACGAACCCTAATCTCAAAAAACCCTAAATTCAATTTCGAACAACTCTAAATTCATCTATCTGGTTTCACTTCGCGATTTGCAGTAGCAAGTAAGTTCTATTCTTTTTCCAAATCATTTTTTTGCGATTCCGAAGTCGCCATCACCACACCATGAAAAGCTTCCACTCGAAGCGGATCCTTCTTCAGAATATCCTCGAATAAAGTTTTCGATGATCTGTGGTCGTCGTTGTAGATATACATGTTTGCTTTCAGCAAAGGCTACTCCATTTCTTCAGGTTCGATTTCGATTAAACGTTCTATGACTCCAATTGACTCGTCGATCTTTCATGCTCTGATTTTAACCTCCATGAGAGCGCGAAGAGCTTCAGCGTCGTTTGGATTTTCGCTCAATCGTTCTTCGATTGCCTTCTCCGCATCTTCTTCCATTGAGACGTTTACCTTACCCGTTGAGGTTTCAGCGGTGGTCGGGGGTGCGAGGGTGGCGACGATGACGGGACTGTGGTGGAAACGCATGAAGAAGAAAGCGGTTGCGGCAATGACGATGTAGGTGGTTTCAACGATGGGGGAGAAGAGAGGGGTTAGGGCTTGGAATCGGTTTGGTAGTGAAGGGGTTTTTCTTTGTTTGTGAAACACAGGGTCGTTTGAGGAGGATGAGGCTCTTTTGGATGGTAGTTTAAAGGACGAGGGAAGCGGAAATTGAGGTGGTGGGAGGGAGCTGAAGGAGAGGGAAGGTGATAAGGAGGGTGGAAATGATGAACGGTTGTGATTGAGTGAGAGATGGGAGTGACGACGGTTAGGCATGGAATCCATGATTGAGTGAGTGCTAATCAATGTTCTGTTTTTTAGCTGATATGAGTGCTAATCTAAAATTTCAATTTACAATGCTTCAATTTCAGTTCAATAATTCTTTCACAATCTTCTTTTGTTCTCACCTTCTGACAACTTTTTAATTTATTTTCTCTTAAGTACACAATAAGGATTAGGGAAAAAAAGTTAAAGAGCATAAAATTGGTAAATAGATGTTCAGTTTGTTCAAGGAATTGTCATATTTCTAGTTTTGTTATTTTTGTGGGGAAGAAACATAATCTCAATTCTGCTCAGTGAAGTTTCTTAACTGAAGAAATAATAAATTGAGAGTAGGTTGAAAGGTAAGAGAAGTGGCTGAAATAGAGGCCATTGAATTGGTAATTCATTGATTGCAAAAGCTTACATTTGTTTTTACTTGATTTGTAGGGAAAGAAATTATTATAGCACGTTATAGATGAGTTTGGTGGATACAGAATGCTCAGAGGAAGGTTCAGGTCTTCTTGAGCCTTCTAATCGTGATATTATTGAAACTGATCCTACTTCTCATTACCATAGGGTAATCTAGTTCTTCTGTTTTTTTTTTCCTTTTCATTTCTTAATTTACCTCCATTCCCCCAAAAATTAATGGAAAAAAAAACTAATTTTATGTTTATTTTTGAATTCATGGCAGTATAAGGAAGTAATCGGCAAAAGAGCTTTCAAGACTGTGTATCCATTGAATGTTTTTGGTTTTAGAGAAGCATTTATATATTATGTTGTATTTTATAGTAGTAATTGATAACTAATTGAATGCTTTTACCTCATTGTTAATTGTTTTTATATACATCAAATTTAAGGAAGATTCGAATGCCTCAGGCATTCGAATTTTTGTATATATTTTCCTTAATTTGTGGTTAATTAGTTTTAAGGCATTTGATGAAGTCAACGGACTCGAAGTTGCGTGGAGCCAAGTTCGGATTGATGAGGTATTACAATCACCAGGCAACCTAGAGAGGTTGTATTCAGAAGTGCATCTATTGAGGTCGTTGAAGCACAGTAACATTGTAAGTTTCTACAATTCATGGATTGATGACAAGCACAAGAATGTTAACATGATTACTGAGTTGTTCACCTCAGGGAGGCTCAGACAGTGTGTTCACTATCCTTTGTATATGTGTTTAATTTGTTTTTCTGTTTTATTGTGAGATTAGCCCTTTTGTTAGTTGGTTTGATGCATGATTTAGGTACCGTAAGAAATACAAGAAGGTTGACATGAAAGCTGTTAAAGGATAGGCATGACATATTTTAATGGGTTTAATCTTTCTGCACAATCACAATCCACCTGAAGTGTGATAATATATTTAAAGATGGTCACCAAGGAGAAGTTAAGATTGGAGATCTGGAGCTGGCAACTCTCTTGAAGCATAAAACTGCCAACAATGTAATAGGTATGCTCAGCTATACTCAGTAAGTTGCAGAACTAGTCTTCAATTCATGTTGAATAAGTAAGTTGCAACCTCTAGTAGTAATTTTCTACATCTTGATTGTGGTAATTGAAAAGCAAAGAACATGTTAAATAGTAATGACAATCTTCATGAGCAATTAACATTCATTTACATTGATTTCAGTCTTAGCTTTGCATGGTCCGCAAGTGAAAAAATCACCAAAGCGTGTTGCATAGAGATGATGGCTTTTTCCTGAACTTTCATATATATTTACATAGATACTTGATTTTGATCTTTAGATTAGGACCCTAGGTATCACTCTTATCTTATAAAGTGCTTATTATTGTTTTGATTCTTAATTAGGGATGACTTTTTCTTTGTTTGATTAGTGGCTAGAGTAGTTTGTTACTAGTATTAGTAATGTTGTTCTGAGTGCAATAGACCTATCTGTTTGTGCATATATGTAATATTTAAGGTGTGTGTATCAATAGCTTCTATGGGAAACAAGCTCAGAATAATTTGCTCGACTTTGCATCTGAATTTTGAAGCTTTATTTGGGTATGGTGTCATTCTAGGTCTTATCATGACGGGGAGCATTACCATAGTGTTCGGTTAAAGGATGATCCTTGTGATGGACCTGCAAGGTCGATTGTAATTAAGGTTCTTATTGGAATTCTCTTTCCTAATTCTCAAATTAATGTTAAGAGTTAATTAAGAGTAGTAGCTATATACTGATTAATTCTAGTTTGTGAAAGGTGGATGCCGATCTTTCAGCGCCATCCCATCAAACGAAAGATAGAGCTAGCAAACCCTATGAGCAAGCTGGTAGGCAAACTTTTCAGCCGAGGTCCATAAAGGTGGTTATGGGCTGGAAGTGGATGTGAAAACAGAGAAAAAGCGGAACAAATGCAAAAAGTGGATGCCTTTTTCTTTGTTTGAAAATTGATGATATCTCAGTTAAAGGAGAACTCTTGCAACTTGCTGTTTTTTCTTCTTCTGGAAATTAAGAACTTTACATGTAAGTATAAATTCTTTGTTGCAGATTCTAGATCAGGTAAATGGAGATGTTGGGTATGCAATAAAGTTTCTAATAGCAGAACAAAGAGCAGAAGAGTGCTCTTCAAATTCTGATTGCCTTCAAAGTCAGACTAGTACTAACGGTAATGTCTAGTAATTTCATTTTGCACTTTCTGAAAGTCAAACCATCATATTTTCCTGTTCATGATTGGTAATTTGGTTCTCTCTAGCATATTACATCTTGGTAGGATTCATTCATGTTTGTGTTTACTCTTTATATTCCAACTCTTAACTCGAATTCCTGGAATGTGCAGGTTGTGATGTAAATGAGAATCGTGAAAAGCACAAAGAAAACATCGTAGAGGACAACACTAATGATGAATCAAACAATAGCCCAATTTAGATACAATGAATGTTCGTGTCAGCTTTTTGGTTTCAAATTATTCTTAGAGTACCTTACAAGTTCAAGAACCATAATGAGGTTTCACTCTTAACATATTTATTTAGTTAACATTTTCTCAATCTAATTATAATTGAAAGCCCAATTGAAAGTGAGTTGCAACCATATCATTGTCAGTGCCTCAATCTAATCAGAATCTTACTGTCTTTTAAAAAATGTCTTTAAAATTTCAGTGTTATATTATTTTTGTTTTTAATTGGCGGTGGTTGTTTATATCTTCTTTTTTTTAATTTGATTAATGTTTCTTAGGGTGATCGAGGAAGTTGCTAATGAATCTAAAAAGAATTTGGGTGATGAGAAGCCTGCTGGTAAGGAAGAAGCAGCAGATGTTAGCAAGGACATTCCTGCTAATGAAGCTGAAGAAAAGGAACCTGAGGATAAGGTGAATGACAGACTGAATTTATGCTTTCTCAAATTGTCTTGAATTTGCAATTGCTGCTTTAAATTTTCTTCATTTTATGATATCGAGACAAACCGTAGATAAGTCTTGTGTTGAATGATAAGTTATTCAAATTCAGCTTTGGTTGTCTGTTAAGTGAATGTCACTAAATTGTTGGGGCTGCTTTATTTTTCTTGAAAATGAATCGCCCACTTCACATTTTTCTTAATTATGATTTGATTAATTTCTTTATTGTATATGTTGTTGTTTGTCCTATGCTAAATGGAACTTAAACTATGTGATAGGAGATGACACTGGAAGAGTACGAGAAAGTGCTAGAAGAGAAAAGGAAAGCCCTGCAGGCACTTAAGACTGAAGGAAGAAAGGTGGATACTAAAAAGTTTGAATCCTTGAAGCCATTGTCTTGCAAAAAAGACAATGATGAGATCTTTGCTAAATTGGTTGGTTTTTCCCCCTCTTGTACTCTTGTAATTTGAAGTTTATATTATAATAGTGATAATGTACGTTGATGTATTTTGACACTTTCAATTTTCTTCAATGAATAATATTTTGACAATGATGAGCTTTGCTTGGAAAATGAATAATATCATCTGAAGGGTTTTTCTGTTATATCAAAAACTTTCTCGAATGAAACATGCTAACACGTTACTTATAATAAATTATTGAAGCCCCTTTTCATATTAAATTTTCTTCATCTCAGGTGAGGAGCCTTCCAAAAAGCAGGTTGCTCAAGAATCTACAATAAGGAAACTTAGGGCTCAGGTATGCAGAGTATTTATTGTATTTTCCTACAATCTTAAATCCTTTTCTATGCGTATATAATAAATCGTATATTTACCTTTTTTCATGAAAGCTAGATTAGAGATCTTGAGGAGGAGAAAAAAGGTTTGACTACTAAACTTCAGGTAACTGAATACCGAGAGAATTATTTTAAGTTAATATTTGCTTGCAACTTTTTTAAAGTTATTATTCTGTTGCATAAGATTTTCTTCATGATATAGCTTTATTTTAAAAACCCCATCTCACTGATTGCAAATATGTAAATGTCATATTTCTTTTAAGTCTTAAGTTTAATATATGATTTACTCTTCTGTGCTACTGTGGATCATCTATTTCATTAGAAAGTATCAAATTCCTTTTTAAAGCAGCAGGTGTTGACAATCCTAATATTTATATGTATTTATAATTTAAGCTGCTGTTTGGTTAATGTCATGCAATCCAGGTAGAGGAGAATATGGTAGAAAGTATCAAGAGGGACAAAACAACTACAGAGAAGGTGTTGCAAGAAACAATAGAAAAACATCAAAATGAACTTGCAGCACAGAAAGAGTATTACACTAATGCTTTGGCTGCTGCTAAGGAGGCTGAAGCATTAGCAGAGGCTCAAGCAAACAATGAAGCAAGAACTGAGCTAGAGAGTCATCTAAGAGAAGCCGAGGAACGTGAATCTATGCTAGTCCAGACACTTGAAGAGTTGAGACAAACTCTAAGTAGAAAGGAACAACAAGTTTTTGTTGTGTTTGATGTCTCTCTGTCTTTCTTTTTACTAATTGACTTTCTCAGGATATTGCTTATAATTCACCTGTTCCCTTCATCTCTATTCAGGCTGTATTCAAAGAAGACATAGAGACATCGAGGATCTTCAAAAACGTTACCAGGTCTGCTCCCCTTCTCTCTGCATGTCTTTCAGTTATTTGAATTTTGGAGGATGATGCTTTTGCTTGTTTGTGCTTTTGGTAGTTTTCTAATTTTACTTGCTTTCCCTAGGCAAGTGAAAGACGGTGTGAAGAACTGATTACACAAGTTCTAGAATCCACAAGGCCTTTTTTAAGGCAAATTGAAGCCATGCAGGTAATAAACATATGTTCGAGAATTGCTTTTCCTTCTGTTTTTTGTTCTCCTGCCTGGGATCTGTTCTAGACTTGAATTCACCTGATAACAGGAAACAAATGCCAGAAGAGCTGAAGCTTGGGCTGCAGTTGAAAGATCTCTCAATTCTCGACTTCAGCCATCTAGAATACTTTTTTATTTTCATTTTAAAAATCTTTCCCACTGGATATTATTGTGTTTCTATATCTTTTTCAATGGACTTTATAGGAAGCCGAGGCGAAAGCTGCAACTGCCGAGGAAAGAGAGCGATCTGTGAATGACCGCTTATCTCAAACCTTGTCTCGAATTAATGTTGTTAAGGCCTAGGTTCTGCAATTTCTTGAATGAAGTCATGTCTTTAATGGCTGATTTGTGTATGTGTCACTAACTTCAATAATGAATTGCAGATTTCATGTCTTAGGGCAGAACAGACTCAATTAAGTAAGACCCTTTAAAAAGAGAGACAAAGAGCAGCTGAAAGTAGGCAGGAATATCTTGCTGCAGAAGAGGAAGCTGACACTCAAGAAGGTCGTACGAGACAGCTTGAGGAAGAGATTAGAGATGTAAGACAGAAACACAAGCAAGAGCTGCATGAGGCATTGATGCACAGGGAGCTTCTTCAGCAAGTAAAGTTTCTGCCTCTGGCTTCAAACTTGCATCATTAAGTGATATCAATGTTATATGAAACTCTCGGTTTCTTCTTGCATTAAATTGCTTGTATTTTTTAATTATTACATAGGTCATTGAATGAACTAGCTAAAGGAACATATTTGCTTTCATGTTGCATGAATATGATACTCATGTTAGTGTTATAATTAAAATGCTAGGAATGCAAGTAACATGCATTTAATAGAATTAGTAAAATTAAATTATATTTTATTGTATGTTTCAATGGCATTAGTTAATAAAAACAAATTAGAAATCTAAATTTAATTTACTAGTATTAATAATTTAGAATTACAATTAGTAGGGAGATAAAATAAAAAACATGTAGTGACACTCTTCAGAACATGGAGTGACAGTCCTCAAAGTGTAGCAGGACGCCCCCTTAAAATTGACACTTGATTTGAGTGTCACTCAAAGTATTATTGACCTTTACCTACAGTTTTTAACATTTAGTGACACACTTTGTGTGTCACGATAAGTCAATTTTTTTGTAGTGAAGCTTTGGATCTTTTAGAGTATCCAAGGAAGGTACACTTTTAGTATTTAAAACATAGCATACACAACAAAATTGATGAAGTAAGAAATATTGGTCTTTTTACCTTTCCACAATTCATAAGGAGTCTTATTCAAAATAAGTGTGATACAAACTCGGTTCTGAATGTAACATGATGTATTGATTGCTTCTGCCAAAAAATGCTTAGCAACATTCGTTTTGTACATCATAGTGCAAGCCATTTCTTGAAGAGTACGATTCTTTCTTTCCACAACACCATTCTACTGAGGTGTTCTAGGGGATGAGAAATCATGTAATATACCGCTCTCTTCACATAATTGCTGAAAGAGTTTGTTCTCAAACTCTCCACCATGATCACTACGAACAGGTACTATAGAGAATTTCTTCTCATTTCGCACTTGTTTGCAAAAGGTAGTAATACTTTATGAGACTCATCCTTGTGTTTAAGGAACATAACCGATGTCCATCTAGAGTAATCATCAACAATGACTAGTCCATGCTTTTTACCATTCAACGAGGCAGTATTAACTGGACCAAAAAGGTCAAAGTGCAGAAGCTTCAAAGGTCTGCTTGTGGAAACAATATTCTTTGATGCAAAAGAACTCTTAGTTTGTTTTCCTGCTTGACATGCCTCACAAATGACTTGATTTGAATTTGAGATTTGGCATGCCTCTCACAAGTTGGAATTTGTTTAACTTTAAGATTAACCTCAAATTGGCATGGCCTAATCTCTTGTGACAAATTAGTTGCTCATTCTCACAGACACAAAACATATGACCTTTTGTTTTGCTAAGTTAAAAATGTTGGTTTTATAAAGGTTCCCTTGCCTCTTGCTAGTAATAGAACAGAACCATCATTTTGACTTATATCTTTACAAGACTTTTGATTAAAGACAATGTCATAATCATTATCCCTTAATTGACTTACGCTAAGTAGGTTATGTTTTAGTACTTTTATTAGTAGTATATTATTTATAGAAGTTAAAGAATTTTTACCAATTGTGTTGTGTCCAATGATCTGGCTTTATGCTTTTCTCCAAATGTCACTAAGCCTCTGATGATCAAAGTTAGGTCTTGGAACATAGACCTTTCTTCCGTCATATGTCGCGAGCATCCACTGTTCAGGTACCATAACTGGTGTTTCAACTTGGCTGCTGAGAACATCTACAACATAGACAATTTTATCTTTGGGTACCCACATTTAGTTTGGTCCTGGTTAGTTAGCCATGAAAGGTTTCTTGTCTTTCCATGTGTTCAACATAGGACAAGATATTTTAGAGTGTTATTAACCCAAATAATATTTTAATAAGAAAAATTGTTTACAAACATATATTTTTTGTAAACAATTTTTCTTATTAAAAGAATTGACAAGTTAGGTAAAACTCCCCCTTAACTAGAGCGGGGTTAAAAAAGATTGATGGTAAGAGAGCTAAAAACAAAATGTTTTTAAGAGTATATTAGTTCTCAAAATATATACTCCCCCTTTTGTCATTAGATCAAAAGAAGGAAGTAAAAAGGAAACATATCAAGTAACAAACTTTAGAAGAATCCAAAGTTTTCATTGACAAATTCAAAGTGATGCATTACACAGAACATAGAAAAATTAAATAAATTATAGAAAACAAATAGACTATTGATTCTTGGTTGTCTGTTCCATAAACGCCTCAATCTTAGCTTTTACAGGTCAAAGAATGATACAAAGGGAGTAGCATATAAGCCTTTAGAGGAATGACCATTGGAAACTACAATGGTGCTAGAGGAGCAACCTCTGGGATTTCTCTTTGAAGTGCCTTATGATGTAGCATTCAGAGTTATCCTTGTCTGATTTTCATGTGTGATCAACAAATTTTTATTACCTGGTTACTAGATTACCCTTTTCTTAACTTATTTAGACTGCGTATGACCACTTATCAAATTGGTGCCGTTGTTGGGCATCTCTGAGAAAATTGTTAGCCAATTTAAGAATGCTTACCCTACGAACATTCTTTTGTTAATATGCTATTGTGTTTCATGTCAAATTTTGTATGCCAACCACTAGCTGGTAAGAAAAAAAATCCTTGTGAGATGACCAAGGTTTAACTACCTGGTTACTAGATTGCCCCTTTCTTAACTTATGTAGACTGCATCCGACCATTTATCAAATTGGTGCCGTTGTTAGGGATCTCTGAGAAAAATTATTAGCCAATTTAAGAATGCTTACCCTACGAACATTCTTTTGTTAATATGCTATTGTGTTTCAGGTCGAATTTTGTATGCCAACCACTAGCTGGTAAGAAAAAAATATCCTTGTTGAGACGACCAAGGTTTAACTACCTGGTTACTAGATTACCTTTTTCTTAACTTATTTAGACCGCGTACGGCCACTTTTCAAATTGGTGCCGTTGCTGGGGATCTCTGAGAAAAATTGTTAGCCAATTTAAGAAAGAATGCTTACTCTACGAACATTCTTTTGTTAATTTGTTATTATGTTTCTGGTCGAATTTTGTATGCCAGCCTTTAGCTGGTAAGAAAAAATGATCCTTGTGAGATGACCAAGGTTTAACTTCCTAGTTACTAGATTACCCTTTTCTTAACTTATTTAGACTGCGTACGACCACTCATAAAATTGGTGCCGTTGCTAGGGATCTATGAGAAAAATTGTTAGTCAATTTAAGAATGCTTACCCTATAATCATTCTTTTGTTAATTCGTTATTGTGTTTCTGTTCGAGTTTTGTGCGCCAGCCACTAGCTAGTAAAAAAAATAGATTTTTGGTCGATTTTGTCAAATCACTTCAAAAGTTGCCTAAAATCTGTATTAGGGACTAATTACGGGATTCCATGCTCAAGATCCAATATTCCTTTATTTAGACCACTTTTTTTTTTTCATATCTTAAAAAACTCCAAAAAAATTCATATCATCTTTATTTGATCTTTAGATATTTTCTGTGTTATTTTTTAATTTATAGATTTTTTTATAGGCTTTTTAAATTTTGCACTCATTTTTACCTTAATAGCTCTTATGATGCATGACTAGGTTCTATGGAAGGACTTTTTGTAAGCTTATGGCTTGCACTAGTAATCATATAGGTGAAAGAGATAGTGATAGCATTTTCAGTCATACATTCTTTGATTTTGAATCTGATTTCTCAACTGACACTATGGCTGCAAGAACACTTAGAAAGCTTGTTACACATGATGTTACTTATAAAACTTTGTGTATTGAATATCTTGATGCCGATGTGCCATTTGAACTTAAATATATACGACAGTGCAGTTTTGTCCAAAACTTCATTTTTCAACTTTGATTATGATTGTTTGGCATATGAAAACCCTTTCTAGATGTATGCTAAGTTGAAAGGTTATTTTGTGCATTTAAAATTAAATGCTATGTGATATTTGTTAATTTCGGTTGGTGACCTTTACAATTATTGTGGAAATCTGGGCTTTGCCCTCATATGAGGATCAGGACCGTCCTACCGGTTAGTACCCTGGAGACGGGAGCGTAGTTAGTGTTATCTGACCGTGGCTGTGTCAGAAGGATTTTTGCGGAGCGCGTGGAGATCACCCGGGTTGTTTCGTTTTGGAGCATGATCAGATTAGATGGTTGTATAGGGGCTAGATGTCTGTCTTTTGTGTTTGTATTTATTTCATTTTGGAAGATTGTACCTATACCTTATATTGTCAGCTTGACTTTTATTTTGATGGGTCCTTGTACCACTTTTTGATATGACGTGGGGAAGTAGAAATTCTTAGGGCAATGCTTTTGTACAGGTGTCTGCCGAAAATACCTCAGGTGTAACACCCCGGCCGTTACTGTTACCGGCAATGCTACTTGGCTCAATTGGTAGTGGGACTTTGTGGAGGCGGTACTTATCCCCTAGGTACCGGGCTCGAATCCCACGAAAGGCAAAAACTCGTTATTTTCACTGGGTGGTGAGGGGGGACGAGAAGATCGTGAGGTAGCATCGCTGGTAACGGTAATGGCCGGGGTGTTACATTAGGGGTATGAGCTATGTCTGATAGGTCTCATAGGCCCGATGTATTTTTCTGTTTAAATACTTTGGATTTTGATTTCAAAATCATTTCCGCTGTTTGAAATTATTGTTGACTTTGTCGTTGTGTTACGACTTAAATATTTTATCCAAAAGTATTTCTTTCTTTAATAAAAAACGGGTTGTTACATTTGGCATTGCAAAACCTCCTCCTCTTCATTTTCCTCCTCATTACGTACTCCATACGAACCCTACTGTCCCTACGAACCCTATTGCGAACCATCTCCATCTTCGTTACTATCCATACGAACCCTCATTACGTACTCCATACGAACCCTACTGTCCTAAGAACCTTCTCGATACGTATTTTTGCGTACTCTTCTCGCTGTTCCTACTAAAGCGAAGTCGTAACCCTACGAACCCTACGTATTTCGGCGCACTCTTCAGGTATTGTATTTATTAATTTGTTGTTGTCACTAAACTGCATGTTGAACTTATACTGCTACTTAGACTACTGCATGTTGAACTTGTTGAAATTATACTGAACTTAAAATTATAATGTGTGAAATGTGTAGATAAATGGATTCCAACAATGATTTAGATCGTCAAAATGATGAAGTTGTCAATGCTAAGAGTTATGAAAATGAAGTTGTCAATGCTAAGAGTTATGAAAATGAAGTTAAACATGGTGCAACTATTATGCAAAAGGTCATCAAAGCAAGAAGTAATGAAATTAAATTTGAGGTATACTATACTTTGTTTAGAATTTATTTTTTTTATCTTTTTTGAAAACATGTACTTACTCTATGTGTCTATTAGGTGGGATGGAATGAAAGTGGCCAACCAATTGAGCCCAACAATTCAATGATGGTAAGTTACGTTGGTACAGTTGTTTGTCAAAATATCCCAATAACAATTGACGATTGGAGAGATAAAGCTTTGAAGGCTGCTAAAGATATATTGTGGAATGATATACAAGTAACTTGTTTACTCCACTTTTTTGTTACTTATACTTTTTTGGCTAAATACCACTTGTGGTCCCTTAACTTAATTTCGTTAACGATTTAGTCATTTTTTTTTTTCTGATTTGTTCCTTTATGTTTTTAAATAATTTCAGCGTTACCCTTTAAGTGGGGTTCCGTTAAGAAAAAGTTAAAAAATCCCTCATCTAGATCATTGCATATCTTCATCAAACCTTTAGGAACGATTGTCACTATTCTAAAGTGATGTCTATGGAGTATAAATACCCCATAACTTTTGTTTTGACGAATCAATCCTACTACCAAACTTAGAACAAACTTTGATCATTTTTCTGAAATATTTCCAAAACATAAAGCGTAACTTTTTCGGAAAACGGATGAGGGATTTCTTAACTTTTTCTTAACGAAACCCCACTTAAAGGGTAACACTGAAATTATTTAAAAACATAAAGGACCAAATTGGGAAGAAAAAAAGATAAAGGACTAAATCGTTAACTGAAATTAAGTTAAGGGACCACGGGTGATATTTAGCCTAATTTTTTCTATCGAAATACTTTTACTCAAACTCTATCTTTATTTGGTTTGCAGTCGGCTTTTAATATTGATGAGGTGAGAAACAATTATGTGCTTAGATTTGCCGGAAAAATACACAGGGGATTTAGATCTCATTTGTCAAATTGCTACTTAAGAGATCACGATGGAAATGTGAATGTTGAAACTCCAAAAATATATAAACACTTCATATCAAATGAAGAATTGAGCGCTTTTGTAGCTAAACGTGCAGACCCCGCTTTTTTGGTAGTATTAGTTTATTAGTATTTGTATTTTTTATATAGAGTATAAGTACGACAAATCGAGAGAGGGCAAAAAATCCAATGCATCCATACAAAAAATCGCGTATGGGGTATGCACGGTTAGAGCAAAAAATTGTAAGTAAACATCACTTTTATATAACGTGGTACATTATAAACTATAGTTTCTAACTAATATTTTGTTTATGATCTTAACAAATAGCTTTTGTTTATGTCTTAACAAATAGCTTCAAGAGACGCAATCCGATCAACCATTAGGTTGTCATATTTTGTGGAAGGAGGCTCGTTTGAATAAAGATGGAATAGTTGATAACGAAAATGTTCAACAAGTGATAGAACAATGCGTAAGTATATTATCACTTTAATATTTTTTAATATTGTATTTTAAAAATGATATTGAACTTATCTTTTTAATCCTACATGTATTTTAGGAGAATCTAGAACAATGTTCTGAAAATCAAGAAGAGAATAAAAAAGTTAGTTGCATGGACATACTTGATAAAACATTTAATGTTCCAGAATATTCTGGCCGTGTGAGGGGTAATGGATTTGGTGTCACTCCAAAAACCTATTTTTCACATGAGAAGCGCACAAATCAATCTAATGAGGAAGTACTAGATAAGCTGAAAATCCTAACATAGCAAGTGACATTTTTGGTGAAAACGAATAAGGAAAAGCAACTTCCAGAGTATCAACGTGAAATACAAATAGAGAGTGAAAATGCTAGATGCAACATTGGTCGTAAAAGTCTTCCAGAGGTAATTAATTACTTAATAAAATAAGAAATTCATTCAACCTAATTATTTCACATACTTATGTATCAACCATTGATATAAGGTGTCTCATCTTGCGTGTTGTATTTATTCTCCCCTACTCATCGCATGGTTGGAAAATGAACATTGTACAACACCTTGGGAAAAGTATTTCACCATACTCCAATCCCTGTCAGTCATGTTTAAGTTTGACCCATGATTTCTTTTGAACCAAATGCACCATTGCCTATACCCGACAACGATGGAGATATGATGTTTTTGGGAGAAACAATAGGTAGTTACGTGACATGGCCCAAAAATCTTGTTGGCCTAGATAAGGTATGTTTCATTGATATGTATATTTAATTGTATGATATATGATTATGATTGATTATATTTAATTGCTGATTTTTTCCACCGTTAACTTTAATTTCACATTTATTTATATTCTTACAAAGTCTAAAGGGAATGATAAGAAGATTCCTCGCAACGAGTCAGTCACTTCACCAGAAAATGTTTGACATATACATCAATGTGTATACATCAATAATTAGCTTACTATAATAACTAACAAACTAATCAAACTCATTTTTTCATATTCAATCCAAACCCGCCGCACCACAAATCTGCCAGAAATCAGCCACACCACAAATGTATGTTCGTGGTAAAAATAAATCTAGAAAAATTCAAAAACTGGATCGTAGAAAATCTGGCAAAACTCAAAAACTGGATCATGGAAAATTAGTTGCTGCTCCTAAAATAAGTCATCCACACCTTTCTCGATTTGGGTCGTGTCTTGACATACAAGCAAAAATGAATATGGACAACAATGATTCACGTAGCATACACATGGAGAAAGGTATTTTTGGAGATGAGTATGAAGAATTACTTGATAAAGAGCACATATATAAACTTCTCAATCATAAGGAGTTGAGTGCTACTGTCATCAGCATATACATTAGATAATGTAAAATACTTTATTTAAGATAAAAATTACTTTTAGTTGCATCACTGCCACATTTATTGGTAATTAATCTAATTTGACATTTTCATTGAAGGTTTTTGTATGAAAAGTTGGTGTGCATGCGTAAATTGTCATATAGATTTTCATTCTTATCTCCCCAAAAGCTGTCCATGTTTAAACTCAATCCAGAGAAGGATGAGAAATAAGTCGTTGATATACTTTTGGGAAATAAAGAGAAGGATGAGTTGCTTCTTGCGCCATATAGTTCAGGGTAATTATATATTCTTTATTTATATCTTTTTTAATTTATGATATTTTATTAGTTGTGTAAACAAAGTTGCGAACCAAATTTTTGTTGTTGTAGGAAACATTGGGTGTTGTTTTCCATCAATGCCACCTCTGAAATTATATACTATTTAGATCCATTGCACGGTCATTATAACAATCACTCGAATATAAAGAATATCTTGGATACGTAAGTAATATTCATTTATTTCTTACATATATAAATAATGTGTTTGGTAATTGAATAATAATCACATTTATTTGATAGTGTTTTACAAGTTTTCTGCGCTCAAAGGGGTGCTACAGTGTCGAAGTATAAGTCAAACAACATCACATGGATTCCAATAAAGGTTTGAAATTTTTGTTATAGAACTTAATTATATGCCTTTAAAATTTCATTTACAATCAATGCCCAAATATTTATTGGCGTATATGTTTTATTTTATAGTGCTCTCGTCAAACTAACAACATAGACTGTGGATACTATATATTGCAATTCATTAAGAAGATTGTTGATTTGAATCAAAATATATTTTCAGAAACAGTACGTTATTTTCATTATATTTTGATTTTCATATATAAACTATGTATATATTTGATTCTAACTTATTTATGTTCAAATATTATATCGCACAATACTTTGACAATTTCAATTCAACATATTTTGAAAGTGATCTAACTGAAATAAAGGAAGACTGGTGTCAGTATGTGATCGAGCTGAAAGTTATATAATTTGCCGGGAAATTGGCATGCTGCAGGTTGTGAAATTGACATTATTGTATTGATGGGAAATTGACATTATTGTAAACCTGACATATAATTCATAGTTAATTCAAAGTGTGTGTGAGGTTGAGAAAAGAAACTATTATATATTGTACATTGGGTGTTGTGAACTGATTGTTGTTGTGCATTTGTAATTGATATTGTGTATATATAATTGTTGTGAATATGTAAAAAAAATATAGTACTTGATGTGAATATGAAATTGTTGTTTAAATGAAATTGTTGTTGCAATGAAATATATGTAATTGGGTGTTATGAACTGATTGTTGTTGTTTAAATGAAATTGTTGTTGCTATGAAAAATATAGTAATTATGCCAATATGTGCTTGATGAATATGAATTTGAAAAAAATTAAAAGACAACGCATTCTTAAAAAAAAAATACCATAAAAGATCTGTTCATACAAACCAGCTTTATTTTAAAAATGCCATTAAAAAATGTCAATTCGATTTATAGTGCTTTTTATTAAAACTAGTATAAAAATGCACCTATTACAGCGTTTTTTGGAAAAAGCGCGGTAAAACTAGTATCAAAATGCACCTTTTACAGCGTTTATTTGAAAAAGCGCTATAAAACTAGTACAACAAGTAGCTCTTTTTAGAATATATTACAGCGCTTTTTGAAAAAAAGCGCTATAAAACTAGTACAACAAACAGCACATTTTAGAATAGTTTTACAAGCGTGCTATATGCATCTATTATAGCGTTTTTTTTTTTGTTTTTTTTTTTTATTAAAAACGCTGTAAAACTACTCTAAGAGAAGTGTTGAGCGCTATATATTACGACGCTTTTTTATTTTAAATAGCGCTGTTGTATCTTTTGACAGCACTAAATAATACAGCGTTTAAAAGCGCTGTAAAAGACTTAAAAAAAAACGCTATAAAAGACTTTAAAAAAATGCTATTTTTGGCGTAGTGTTAGCTTGGTATTTGAACTACATTAGGATTTTATATTTGTAATGTTTCTAAACTTTTGTTCAAGCAGATAGTACAATTGCCTCAAAAACTTTTATCGACATCGGATACATTAATCAGTAAGTAATTGTCGTAAAGTTTTAGTGTCAATTTATATTGTCGATAAAGATTATAATAATTGACGCTATAAACTAATTATAGCTAAATCTGATTTTTATTGTAATGATATTTTAATTTTTGTATTCTCTTTATCCTATTTATTTTTACTTGAGATTATTTTCATCATTTTAAACATATATACTTTTTTTTTCAAAAAGAAATTCGTCATTTTATCATCACAGTTTCTATTATTTTTATTTTTGAATATTATTAATCATTTTACTCTCACTTTTACAAGACATAAAGGATAAGACTAGTTCTGTTGTAGACGGTAACGATCGTAGGTAAATTCAGCTCCTATGAGGCAACAGCTACATACTTTTCACTACAGTTAACACTGCATGCTCCGTAGAAAGAACAACCCAAAAACTATAGAGGATGAAAAAGAGAAGAAGATGACTCAACTCAACCTCAATATTGATCACAATATAATTGGTTAGAGTAATTAAGATACGTGTTAGAATTAAATTAAAATGATTAGAAATTAATTATCATTACATTAAAGATAGTTATGTTAATATCTTAAAAATTCTATATAAAGATATGTATACCCTTACTATCTTATATTGTTTAATTATTATTATTATTATTATTTACTTGAACTCGATTATGATTGTCAACAAATATACATAGGAGAGTAAGTAAAAGGCAAAAGGAATGAGAGGGACTTGAACGTGATTGCTAGCTAGGTTGAAGCTAGGAAGAGACATGTGATTGAGTATATTATGAACGATATAAATTTGACGCATTCATTAGTACTTCTCTCCTCTGATAAATGGACATATATAATCGATTTGCAAGACTACTAGAGATGGCACGTGGAAGTCAGTGCCATGCATGATATCAGACCCCACCAAACCATCCCGACCCTGGCAACCTAGACAATAATAGTATTAATAATAATATTTAAAGGTCTTGTTAATAATTGCATTTGAAATGTACCCAAAAAATTGCCTTTAAAAATTAGTTAAAGTTCTAATTAAAGAAACTATTTATTTAAAAAACATTGAGCGTATCAATTTTTAAATCATTAAATATATAATTTTTAGGTTTAATTGCAGTTTTAGTCTTTCTATTACCAATTTATAAAATTACCTCTTCTATATTAAAAGACGTCAGTTTTGGTCCCTTTTTCATATTTTTAAACTAAAAAATAACGATTTAATATATTTTTAATAACGTGACATACAATTCTATAATATAGAACCATCTAGATTTATTAATTATTCATATATCATTAATTAACTTAAAATATGAAAAATTTGAAGTTGAAATTTAAGTTTTTATGATATTTTATTTCAATTTCATAAATATCAATCATTCTACATTATTTTATCATATGTCACATTATTTAAAATATCTCACATCATCATTTTTGAGTTAAAAAATCAAAGAGATTGACCAAAATTATAGACTTTTAAAATAAAAGGACTAATTTTGTGAATCAGTAAAAATAGAGGAATTAAAATTGTAATTAAATATAACTTTT
>JBBPBP010000001.1:33071889-33171824 GCA_037974735.1 Cicer chorassanicum
TTTTCTCTCTCTCATAATAATTGACTCAATTGTTATTTTTATTTATTTCAAAATTAGTTTTTATTTGATAATATAAATATAATATAAATTAATTTTTTCATTAATATACTTTTATTTATTGTATATCAACTCATCAAATTTCTCAATTAAATGTAATTAATAAAAACATTTGAGGAAATAAAATATAATTTATCAATAAAATCAACAAAATTAACTAATTTTTTTAAAAAAATTTACGGTCTAAAGTAAATATTTAAAATAAGATGAAAAAAGTATAAACTAATTTTTCATATTAAGAAATTTCTTAAAAATATTTATTAAAAAAATCGAAATTAAAAATTTTACATTTAAACTAACAAATTTTAAACTTTTAAAAACAAAACTATGAATACATTTTGATTAATTAAATTAATTTTCTACTTCTGAACCAATTTCGGTATCCACTCACGGTAGAGTTATAAATACCTGACATCCAAAATGGCACTTTGTCCGTAGCACACTGTGTATCACAGGCGCAGTATCATCGAGAAAGCTAAAAAAGTGAGTTAGTGAGATGATGTATGTGATTGACATGTGCAGTGTGGTGCACGATTTAGAAGAGTAGTAGAGTAACTATAATGGGTGAGTAATTAATAACACTAGAAGGAGAATGGTACGGACATTAACTGTTTTGGGGGGTAAAAAGGCTACTTATCTCCCCCTGAGGCTGTGTCCCAGTCCAGCTTGATCGTGGGTCAGAGTCAGACATATTGTGGACTCATGTGTCCATCATAAACTAATTAGCTTCTCTTTTTTTCGAAAGGTCAGGTCAAATGTCTGCATCACATCCTTCACATGTATTTCTCGACTTGTCAAATCATTTTGACGCTCTCACTCCGTGCAAGTAAATGTAAATTTGTATTTATTGTCTTCAACACCATCACCATCATAAAAATACGCCAGAGATCATCCAAATCCAAATTGCCCTCGCCCACCTCTTTATAACCTCATTGTTTTATTAGAAAAATGATTTTTTAACACAAACTTTGATATCAAATATAGATAATGTATATAGTGTTTATTTCATACGGTGAATAATAATTTTTTTCAAATATTTTTTTCAATTATTTAATGATAGAAAAATATTTTTTTAATACATACATAACTTTATATCATTAATATTAAAATGAATGCAATTAATTATTTATTTATTATATATGTCGTTAATTATTAAAATACATAACATTAAACATTTTAGAGTACTAAAATTTAATAGTTAAAGAAATATTTTAAAGTAGTTAGTATTTAGCATTTTAGTGTTAAATAAGTGATTAATACTATATAATTTAATGGTTAATAAAATAGTATAATTGATTAATGACACAAATTTAAATTTGTATTACAAAAATAACACTTTATTATTTTTATTTTAGAAAAAAAAAATGTGAACAGTATCTTATGATACAATATCTAGTTTCTATGTCATTTATTGTGTTCCACTAATATAGGTGTTTTTTATTATTAGTGTTACACTGGTGCAATGCACAAATAAATTTATCTACAATTAACTGTCATAAAATATATGTTACTGTCAAGAATGTTGATAAAATATAAATATTTGTTTTGTTTATTATTATTATAAAAAAAATTTATGGACAAATTGCGCAAACACATAACACTTCAATAAAAGTAGAATGACATGAATCAATGGTCAATCCAAAAGTTATGCATATTTTACTATATAAGTGATAGTATTTAAATATGGATGCGTCAATGAGAGTGTGTGTGATGGTGTTAGAAAGGCTTTGGCGTGGTGGAGGATTATTTTTTCTTGTCATAGGGGAGAGGAATGAATGATAGAAGTTGGTTTGCTTATATATATAGTTAAAGTAGTTGTGAATGGTGTAAGAATAGAGGTGCACTTAAGAGGGAGGGTGAATTAGGTGTTTAGAAAATTTTCTTGTTTTCAGCGATTTGGTGATCGATTTTTCTGCTTTAGGACAGTAAGTGACAATAAGTAAATGGTAGCAATTTAATGGACACAACAATATTAACCTACTTCCCCTTATGACCAAGAGTACATCCAGTCGTTTTCCACACTACAAGAGATTTTTCCACTATTGTCAGAAAATACACAAATCCCACCCTAGGATCTCTGCTACAAACTTCTAATAAAACTTCTAAGATAACACACCACTATCTTAGATTAGATCACTTGAAGAAAGTACTACTTTGTTTTACAAACAATGTAATCACCTTAGTGATTTTCAACAAAATGTTTTTTTAACTTAGAATAAGAATATAACAGTTGTACAATGATATCAATCCAATATTATTTCAAGTGTACTTTGAGAATCTTTCTCAATGATATGAAAATGTATTTGCAAGTACTTGAAATATGAAAAGTAACTTTGAGAAAATTTCAGAAAATTGTTCAAAGTTATTCAAATTTTGGTAGTAGGATTGTGTGATGATTAATCCGAAACTACGAGGTATTTATACTCCATAGACATCACTTCAGATCAGTGGCCATTGTTCCAAGAGATTTGATGAACAAATGCAATGATCTAGAACCATTTCAGATCTAAAAAATTGCATTGTTTTCAATTGTATTCGAATACAATATGTATGTATTCGAATACACCTCTTATAACGTTCAGATTTATTCAAAATATTCAACGTGTATTCGAATACAAAGTTTGTGTAGTCGAATACAAATAAGTGTATTTTGCTACTGACTTGTTGTTTGTATTCGACTACATCAGGTTGTAGTCGAATACAGATGTGTAGTCTGAAATACTGACTTATCACTTGTATTCGACTACAGCATCTCATAGTCGAATACAGATGTTCAATTTTTGCTACTGACTTAGCATCTGTATTCGAATACAATATGCTATATTTGAATACGACATTGCTTTTTGTCAAAAAACTTTAATTTTAAACATTGTTTAATTTTGACATGTGAAAAATCCTTTTTATGCATATGCAAAGATGAATGGTTCACATGTACTTTTGAAGTATTGATTGCATCATGTACCTTTACATTTATTAAACATCTAATATGTTTGATTATAGTTGACTTTTGATATTTGGACTTCTTTTTGAGCTTTGTTACTTTGATCACAATTATTGGTCTTTGTCTTCATCAAAAACATGTGTTTTAAATTCTCCCTTTTTTTGATTATGACAAAAACTTTGTTGTTTGGAGAAACTTCAATATTTTGAAAGTGTTAAAAATTGCTCCCTCGTAATTCATGCGTACTCCCCCGTTGAACTTGAATTTTTGTGATCATTTTGAAAAATTGTTGAAGACCTACAAAAAGTTTTAAGAACAACAATATACCAAATTTTCTCCCCCTTTTGACATGATCAAAAAGAAGGAAAAATATAGACAATATAATCCAAGAAAATAAATATATATAAAGGGAAAGCATCACACAAGGTAATTATAAATGAGAATATTGCATAATAACCATACGATTTGAAACATGGTCATCATCTGATGTTGTTTCCTCTCCATCGTCGTCCGCTTGGGCACCATTATCTGCGGGGGCAGCAGTATCTTCTTCAGCTGCAGTAGAAGATTGACCGAGATCACCTTTATGAACATATGTCTGAAGCTGTTCATTCCACACTATTTTCATACTAGGAAGCAGACTCAAATCCAGCAGATTGTCTTTAGTTGGTTTATACATGACTTCGCCAGAGAAGTCCACCTTGTCGTAAGGTAACCCAATAGCTTCCTTTGAAGCAAATATGATAGATTTAACAAAGTAAGCCCAGTTGAGTGGACATCTTTCAAACACGAAGTACATAATTTGAAGCTCAAATTCCGATATCTGAGAATAATTCCCAGCCTTAGGAACCAGAATGTAACTCAGAAAATAATGCAAAAGGCGGTATTCAACGATTAGATTTCCAACTCCATACCGTTGCCTAGCGAATTCGGAACCAGCTTGTGTCCTCTTTTGTTCCGTAGTGTTTTTGTCAAATCGACACAAGGAAACATAGGCATAATATTTAGTGATATTTTCCCATTCACACAAGTTGTCGGGTATTTGCAAGATTTCTCCAATAGTTTGAGTGTCTAACTTAATGGTTTTGCCTTTTACCCGAGATATTAACATATCGTCGTCTTTTGAGAGATTGTAGTAAAAGACTCTAACCAGGTCAGGATAAATAGGACCTTTATAACTGATAAAGTCCTCTACATGCTGGGCCTTTAGTAATTCAGGGAATTCAAAAGCGGAAAAGGAATCAAGAGTAGCAAATTTAGGAATGATGATCCTTTTGTTGGAGTATACGGTGCGGAACCGGTCGATTGCTTCAGGTGTGTGAAGTAGGCGAGATAAATCCGCTACATTAGCATTTTTGGTTCTCTTCCTTGAAGAACTCACTGCTGCATTTTTGGTTCTTGGTCCTATTTTGCGAGCATCCATGATGATTAAGGGGTTTTACGGATTTGGGGAAAAAAATTGGGGTTTAGAGTTTGGAGAAATTTGATTTTCAATGGTAGATATGAGTTAAGATTGATCTAGGTTGCAAAGTATGTTGATTGGGCAACTTGTTGCAAGTGAGGGAGGATGAGAATTTTGGAAAGAATGAAGAAGGTGCCGACTGTATTCGAATACTAAAATGTAAAAGTGACCTAAAAACTGAAAAAGCTTTATATATGAAGGAAAAACGCGAATCTGTACTCGGCTACACTCTTGTTGTATTCGAATAGAGGTGGTTCTGGAAATGTGTATTCGATTACACAAAGGTTTGTATTCAAATACAAGATTTTCTGCAAATGTGTATTTGAATACAATTACTTTGTATTCGGCTACAATATCGAGATTTTGCTTAAAAACGAATTTTTCCACAGAAAATACAACATGTAAGGCACATATTCATGTATTAAGAAAAGATAAACATCAAAGAATTAATTATAACAACTTATCAAGAGAAAATTCTAGATCTTGAAGAGAGATGACAAAGTATAGGTACTTTGCAATTTAGAGATTGTTTTCGTTTAAAATTCCAAGTTCTCTTCGTATCTTTTAAAATGAGTCTTTAGGTAGAGGCTTTGTGAAGATGTCTGCTAATTGATTATGTGTATCCACAAAAGTAACGTATATAAATGTGTTTAGTCCGAGAGTGCATGATTGGATTCTTCGAGATATTTATTGCACTGGTATTGTCACATCTTAGTGGAATGCATCCGAGATCAAGTCCATAGTCATATAATTGCTGTTTGAGCCAGAGAATCTATGCACTACAACTTTCTGCTGCTATGTATTCGGCTTCAGCAGTGCTAAGGGCAACACAAGCTTTCTTTTTACAGGACCATGATACTAATGCATTTCCTAAGATATGCAAGTGTTGCTTGTGCTTTTACGATCCGTTTTGCATTCTGCATAATCAGAATCAGAATAGCCAACGAGACTACATATGCTACCCTTTGGATACCATAGGCCTACATTGGTTGTTCCTTTCAAATATTTCATAATTCTTTTTACTGCTACAAGATGCAATTCTTTAGGATCTGCCTGAAATCTTGCACACAAACAGAAACTAAACATAATATCTGGCCGGCTGGGCGTTAGATATAATAAATATCCAATCATACCCCGATACTTTGATATGTTTATTGAAATTATAAATGTACCACGTCTCACATACCAGTACTATTTACCAATGTGCAATCTATCACAGGCCAACATGACCCAATAATCCTCATAAAAATTAGGTGTGAAGGTACAAACACGAGAACATGGGTTGAATTGTGTTTGTCTAAGTAAGATTCTTTTTTAATTATTTATTCAAGAAATGTTGCGGGTTTGGTGATTTTCTTAGAACAGAAGCAGTAGCAATCAAACTTAAAGAAATCAGAGGTAGTAGTAAAGTAAAGAGTGCAGAAGTAAAGTAACACAAGCAGATTTATCTTGGTTCACCACCAATTTGGTAGCTACATCCACTCCCCTCACATAGAAGGATTTAACCACTAATTCAAATCCTTGAATTACACAATCCCTGCCTTACAAGTGAGTCTTCTCAAAACAACCTGACACCAATAGACTTTTGAAAGCAAACAAACACATTGACCCTACAAATCATGTCTTCTCTACAACCAAGACACCATAGATTACTTGATGAATACTAAAACAACTATCAAGGAGGGTTACACAAGTTTGGAACTAATTGTGTTTTGCTTCTACTTATTAGGTTTCTCACACTAAACCAATTGATTTTTCACATTAAAACAATTAGAAAATATTTCTTTGAGCAAGTGTTTCTCTAGAACTTAAACCTTTGAACTTTGAATACTTAGAAAATTTGAGCTCGCAAAATATTTTCTAAATTGTATGGATTTATGAGTTTATGAGTTCATGCTTTCTTCTTTAGCCTTAAGTATCTATTTATAGAATAAATTATGACAATCATTTGTTCTAGTGCTTTGATTTTGCATAGCTGAGCGTCATATAATGAGTTAAGCATGTGATATACTAGAGGCGAAAGTTTTGTCCTTGAACATATAGAGGAAAGGCTTTAGACCTTGTAGCCAAAGGATTACCAATGTGGCTCATTATGTCGTACCGACTTCTTTGAGGATAATCTGGTTCCATAATTACTTCAAGTGCATCATCTTTGTTCTGATGAGGATACTTGACCTGTTGTCGTTCAACGTTCCAAAAAAAATGTTGATTGAGAGGTTGTATTACTTGTCATTTCTTCTAAAGGATTACCTGCACATTTGAGCATACATTTAGATCATAGAAGTTTTAGAAAGCTTCTCCCTGACTGGTTAGGTTCATTGTTACAATGCATTATAACGTTTTTATTATCTTGCACTAACAATTTTGTTGTATCCACTTATACTTCTTCCTATCAGAGGATGAATATCAATATTAGCAGATAAATTTTTCTCATTTATTAACTTACTATGCCTTATATAAGCATGCGAGTTTTGTTCAGTTTGTCATTGAAAAATTTCAAAAAATCAACTAGAAGAAAAAATCAAAGGATTGAATTTTTTAGAACATATAAAAACAGATCTTAAAGGAGAAAATACATAAGGAGTATTAATCTGCTGTCCAAAAGAGAGTTGATCACACGGAGATGTATTTTCTTAGATAATTTAATCTAAAAAAGTATCTCTCATATATTTATGACTTTGAGATGATTACTCGATTTCAAAGGACATAGTAAAAATCCTTTCTCATGTCTATTCTTCTATTTGAGTATTCACTTGTCTCAATACAGATAAAATACCAAAAAGAAAACTTTGGAAAGGAGATGAATTTGACATATGAGAAAATAGATGTTTTGCAAGAACGTTTTATTTAATTTTTCAAATAGCAATTACAGTTCTTTTGAGCAAACTTTGTCAAACCATGTTTTGAAATAGGTAAAAAAATATAAAAAAGGATTTAAAAGCAGACATCATTTCAAACCATTTTTCTAGTAATTCCAGCGTATAAGGATCTTTTCTCTTACGAAGTGAAGTGCTCAATCAAGAGACTGAGCTTTGATATGAATTGAAGGTGTTGGAAAATACAAGAAATTGGGGGTTTGAATTGTGTTTTGGCGTTTCTCAAAACTACTTTTATTTTCTAACAGAAACTGTTCTTTATTAAAATTTCAACTTACTTTTAAAAGAGGTTGAAACAGAGTAAGGTTGAATCATAAAGAACTAAGATGCAAGAAATAGAACTAGATAAAGGAGACACTTATATTTATACTAGTTCACAATAAAATGTTGCTACATCTAGTCCTCTCTTTATAGAGAGATTTTGCCTCAGTACATTTGAGGGCTTAATCCACTATTTCCATAAGTAGCATACCAGTATCCTTTACTCTAACTTTTCAGGTTTTGAGTATTTTTCTCTAGCCTTTCCAGGTTGTCATCCTCATAACCTTCTTCAATATTTTGGCATCCTGCGATTGAGGTTCATGAGGGTCATTGTACCATTTTAGGTACCTCTTGAGGATGAGAGAGTAGTTGCCACTATCGGGTGATTTACATCAATTCTAGTTTGTGTCTGATTTGACACAGTATGTTTTTAGAATTCTAACTCTTGTTGAGAGGATGGTATATAGTAAGTCCTATATCAGAACAAGTGTGTAATCACACTTTGACTGATTTACATCAACTCTAATAACTCTTTATAAGAGGATAATTCACTCATTTTTTTAGTTTGATGTGTTCTTGGCTTTTTCAGATTTTCTTCTTAACGCGTAGCCTTTTTTATTTTCTCTCACCCATACTCTTTCTCGCTCACTCATAAAGGAATGAGTGAGTTCTTCTTAAATACATAGATGAAGTGTCTATTGAGAATGTTACCGTTGGAGATCTTCAAAGGTAATAGAATCAAGGCCTTGCTTGCGTGTTTAGAGGCAACCGAGGTACAACGACGCTCGCATCCAAGAGTCAACTAAAGCTTGTGACAACAAAGGTACGTGTCACCATACTTGGAGCTGAAGTGAAGTCTTGGTTTCTTTTGCCTTCGTCAAGTTATTAGAGGATATAACCGATATTGAGATATATGCTTTGTTGCGCTTGTTTTTGCAGTATTTCTTTTAGTAGATCTCTAATATACTTGTAACATAAGATATTTTAGAATGGATAGTTATGACTCAACCTTTTTACATAGAGAACAAATTGATCTTATTAGGAGACAATATCGTTGACTATCTTTTTATGAAGTTGACAAAATTTATCGTTGATCATTTTCTTATTGGGTTTTTGAATGAGTAAGTGTTAGAAATCATTTTCATCCCTAATATAGAATTTATAATCGTTTTAAATTTTAACAATTTGAAATTGTGGTAGGTTTCATGGTTGGAAGAGCTAGGCAGAGCTCTAGTGACAGAAGATATCAAGTGGCTTGCACGTGGTCCACTAGAAATAGTGAGAAAATATAGTGGTTAGGTTATTAACTGAGTTAAATTTCATACAAAGAAGCATGAAAGAGGCTTAAAAACTCAAAACAGTGGCATCGTCGTTACTATTATGGTGCACTAACAGATATAATTCAATTAGATTATTCAGGAAAATATAAGGCATTATTGTTCAAGTGTGATTGGTTTGACATAAATAAGGGTTGTAAAATTGATAGTTTAGGCATGACATCAGTCAAGTTCAAGTATTTGCAACAAACAAGGAATGATGTATGTGATGACCCATTTATTTTGGCCTCTCAAGCCAAAAAATGTATTCTATGTGGAGAATAGAACACAAAAGGATTGGTTTGTTGATGTGCATGCTAAGGTTAGAGATGTGTATGATTTGGGTGATGAGCGGTTCAAAGATGTAGATCAAGGGAATGAACAAGTCTTGCAAGACATAAATGATAATGACTTGATTAGACCAGAAGTTGAAGATAATCATGATATTATTGAAGTTACAATATCCACGGAGAACATTCCCCAAAATGATGAGGTTGGTGATGATATAGAGGATGAGAGTGAGGGAGACTTCTTCTAATATATAGAGCGAATTATTTATCAATGCATTTATTTGACTTCTAATTTATTGAAGTTACAAATGTGTGGAGTTTTTTTTTGCTCTCTACCAATTTATATGTGTTTCATTTAAGGTAGATTATTATCATCATCATTTATTTATTTACAACAATTAAAAACTAATTTGGCTTTGGCATATGTAGAAAGTACCACGAGGATACGCAGAAGAAAGTTGAATACTACTCAAAATCGTCGCCAATCACAAGACGAAGGACACTCAATTGATAGTTTAATGAACTCAACAAAATAATCACTCTATGTCTGAAGAGGAAAGTCATGTTGTAGCTGAAGGTAAATTGATTCTACTTCAATGGATACTCTCTTTTTGTGGCATATGTCATAATGGACTAGTTTTCATTTCTCTTTTTAGATGTAGATAACTTTTAGTTTTGTTCAATTTTTAGCTTTGAGAGACTTTGGTTTCGTCATGCCTTTATTGCTCATTTATTTTTTCATATTTTCAGGTTTTAATTTGCAGTTTTTAGTTTTAATTTTTTAGGAAGGAAAGGGTGGATTTGCAGTAGGATTATGTTCAAGTCTAAAATTGATTAAAGACAAGGTCTGAGCTTAAAAAATCTAGACATTTTAATCTTAAAAGGTTGTTTTGTGTGGTACTATTTGGGAATGAAGGGGTGGATTTGCAGTACATTATTGTTTGCATAATAATAATCTCCCTACATCATTGTTAATGCGTGTGGCACCGTATTCATATTAATATTAGTACTTATAATTTCCTTCATGCTATAATTAGCTTGGTAATTCAATATTCCTGCTCTTGCATGATTGTAATTACAAGTTGGGTACCTTTTTGTACTTTCTTAAATACCCGACAAACCACCCATTCATCCTGTTGCATATATATATATATATATATATATATATATATATATATATATATATATATATATATATATATATATATATATATATATATATATATATATATGTTACGTTGGTGAATATTGAGAAGTTCTTGTTCCCTTCACTTTTTTCACTATATTTAGAAGGATTTTTTAGAGTTTGTAAGAATATTGAGACTTACTAAAAGAAAATACAAAGAAACACAAAAATACAGCAAAAGTAAAAAAGCATATCAGAACTATTGAATGAACTTTTTCACTGTGTTAAATAAATACCTTAATTTTTCTGCTAATAATAATATATGATTTTGGTGAAAACAGAACAAGAAGTTATACACACATGTTAGATGTGTGGGACATGCATTTGAGAGTTTATATTTGTTGATGTAGATTCTTTGGGCATTCCTATTGGTTGGGTAGACAAAACTCTATTAAATGAAATTGGAAGTTTGGTAAAGAGGTCCCGATGTGCTCCAATCAATTATGTTAGCTGGAGTAAGATGTTTGAGTCTTATATTACTCATATGATTGAACTTATTCTGGTGTTATATAAGTTTTTAAAAGTTCTATATCATTTTAGTTTTTGAAAATATTTTCTTGCAACAATATGTCTAACAAAATTTGTGTTTTTCTAAATATTCATATGATAGACAAAGTTTTGTTTTGTTCCTAAATTCATCGAGCAAATCGAGAAGATACTAAAGGATAACGTGAGTGTTAAGTGAAGAAAATTCAAGTATCATTTGAAATCAAAGGGATATGGCAGTAGTAAGACATAAGCGGAAATGGCTGCCTACATCCATGACATAAGGATTGATCCTTCTAAGTATAGTGCTGTAGTACATCATTGGTGTTCCAAGAATGGATAGTTATATGTTTAATGACATTAATATTTTGTTCATATAGCAATTATTTATCATATTCTTATTTTGATTGTTGACTTTACTTATTCATTGGATATAGAAAATAAGTAACATGAACAAAATGAATCGCACAAAATATGAGGACAAATATTACATGAACAAAATGAATCGCACAAAATATGAGGACAAATATTACATGGGAACCAAGAATCTTCCAAGACTAATTCATGAGATAGTTTTTCTCTTTTGGTGTTTTTTAATTAGTTTAAGAATAAAAATATGATGGTTTCCATTCTTATTACTAATGTTAAACCACAAAAGCTAGAGGAGTGCAACCATCACGAGCACAAATTTACATTGATACTCGAACTTGAAAAGATTGAAGTATTGTTACTGAAAAAAGGGAGCTGATGTAATTTTAAGAATTTGAAACTTTGATGATAAATTTGAAATACTCATTCTTATAATCTTACTATCGCAACTCACAAATAACGTAGATGTATTTATTTTCCTTACAACTTCATCCATTTGCTCCAAACTTATCATATACTATGAGGTGACATAACTGGCCTTGTGAGGTGAATTAAATGTTGTAACTGATTGTCACAATTGGTTAAACTATTTCATTTGTGTTAAATATAGGAAGAACTAAAGAAGCATATGGTAGATGAGGCAAAAAGCTCAAATAATCCTAAAACCACTCAAGATTCTACAAACTGGAAGAATGATATTTACTCATGTTAAAGGACCTGAAAAAAGAGGACACGTGCATTGTCTTGGCCAGATTCTCCGACATGCAAGTTCTAACTCTCACTCTCATGATAACCATAGAGTTAAAACATTGGAGAATTTGCTTAGAAATCTTGTTTCCGTTCTTCGTGCTTTTTTCTGAAAATCCACAATTTAATGAGGTCTTACAAGCTGTAGTTGAACATGTATGATTTATGGACATAGTTCACACATTGATTGTAGAATCTATAATTGACAACTATTAATATTATGCCAAATGCACTTGACACTAGCTAGCGGTTGGAAAATAGTGCTGGAATTCAAGGAGTTTTATTATGTCCTAAACATATTATGATTCACATGTCACTTGCATATTTGAACAATTTAACATATTGAGATTCCATGTCACTTGCATTATTTGAAAATTTTTTAAACCATATATATCAATTATTCTTTCTCATTTGGTAACTTGCATTTAGTTAGCGTTTTTATTTGGTAGCACGTAAAAGTTAAACTTTGTTGTTGTTGATTGTAGTTGAAATTGGTAACAAACTTTTATTTTGAGTGAAAATTGTTTTTCTTGAGCCACTACTATAGATCATCTTTTTTCCTACGAAATCAAAGTAAATTTCTGCAGGAAACACATTGTTACACCCTAAACACCAAAATATTATATATCATCATTTATACCATTTTTTTAAAAAAATTTGCAGTGAATAAATACAAATTATTTCCAAGGAAAAAGAAAATTTTATGAGTTATTTAGGATATCACATTTCTCAAAGTACAAATGAAACACTTTAGACTTTTTTCCTCCTATAAAATAGTGCAAGATTCCAAAAACTATAATATCTTAATTTATTGGACTATAATTTCTTAATTTAATTCCAAAAACTTACTAGTACTAACAAGATTTCCATACAAAAAGTAGTTTCTAATTAAATAATTAAATACAACTTATATAAATCTCATTCTCGATATCACATATCATAGCGAAGCTTCTCCGAAACTTGGACTTTAAGACTCATTAACCTGTATTGACCGGGATTTCAAAAACGCTGGGTCAAGCCAGTCAAACACAAACCGTATCATAACACATCATGGTATATCGAAACATTTTTCAAGAAAAAAATATCACATTATAAAGTCAAAGTCACAAAAAAAAAATTAATACATTTCACTATAATATCAAATCATCTAAGAGAAATTATTATAGACTCTATTTCGATAGTGCTATGCAACAAAACAAAACAATCACAAGACATTGCGATATAGTGCTATGCATGAAAATAGACTATATTTCTTTGCCATTTGGTACCTTTCAAACTTTGAACTACTTGGTTAGGAGGCTTGATACTATGCCATCACGCAAGTGGACGGATAATTCAAATTGACCATGTCCTCATATATCCCCTCAATCCGAGACATAAATACCCGATAGTCAAGGTAAATGTGTGTTGCATGGTAGCTCCCGACATTTGGAGGGCTACCTCCAAGTCACCTAGGAATTCCCCACTAGAATACTCCCAAGGTCTAACAATCTTGCCTTTAGGCCTAATAGTAGATCGTCACGATAAAACTCATTCATTTGTACTTCCTCAAAATCACTAGACATTTCAGGCCCTACCTAAATGATGACAAGATCATCACCACATCAAAAACTTCCAACATCTAAGTTTTCCCCTCGTTGGCATAGACTACTCCATTAAGAGTGCCATCTTAGTACAAGATGGAATCACTGTTGGAACCAAGTTTATTTTATACTTAGAATTTTGATGATAACAAAAGTATTTTATGAGAATAATATATATGACATCAAAGAGTATGAAAGAAGATTCATGTTTTTGATGAAAATCTAAAATAAGATTTGATTCAAATTTATAATTGAAGAAAATCTAAAATAAGATTTGATTCCGATTTATAATTGAAGAAAATCTAAAATAAGATTTGATTCAAATTCATAATTGGCGAAAATCTAAAATAAGATTTGATTCATATTTATAATTGAAGAAAATCTTTGACCAAGTTGAAAAGAAGATATGGTCAAGATTTGAAGAAGATTTGATCAAGATTTATCGACAACAAAATATGAACATAATCTGAAAAATTTACAAACGCAATCTGAAAAAAATACGAACAGAATCAATTTGAAGAATTTACAAATTCGTTCTAAATATAATAAGAACATAATTAATTTGAACAATTTATAAACTCAATATGAACAAAATACGATTCAAAATTAAACAAGGACTAAATTGAAGCCCAAATTTTAACTATAAATAGATACTCTAGGCTGAAGATGAAAATCATCGAAAAGCAAAAAAGAGTAGTCTTAGAATTCAAAGAGAGAAACACTTGTTCAAGTTAGCAATATTTTCTGAGTGTTCTTTTCTTAGTGTGTGAGAGTTATTATTTTTATCAACTTTGTTAGAAACACTTATTTAATGGATAACGTTTTGAGTACTTCAAGGACAAGCTAAGAAGTTTCTTTATTTCACAAGATCCTGAACTTTAGGGCTTGGTGGAAGATGGTTATATTGCTTCAAAGAATACTGACGGTATTGAAATTCCAAAAAAGGAGATTAATGCTTATCAAAAGAGGATGTAGAAGATGCTTCATAAGTCTAGAACATTCATGATAAATGTAATAACCTCCAAGGAGTTTGACAAGTGCACCAACAAGGAGACAACAAAGAGTATTTATCATAGTCTGATTCTGACCTATGAAAGAAGCAATCAAGTTCAAGAAGCAAAGGCCAACCTCCTAGTCAAAAAGTATGAGCTGTTCAAGATGGAAGAAGATGAAGACATTGAAACAATGTTTTCTAGATTCCAGACCCTAGTCTATGGATTAAAGGAACATGAAAATAGTTATACTACTACTGATCATGTGAAGAAGATACTAAGGAGTCTGACAAGCAAATGGAGACCTAAGATCACTATCATTCAAGAAGCAAAGGATTTGAATGCTCTTAAGCTAGAAGAACTAATCAGCTCTCTCAGATCACATGAAATTGAGCTTGCAGAGCATGAACCCAAGAAGAAGCAACCGACCTTGGCTTTGAAATCCAAGAAGAAAGAAAGTTATGAAGGCAACAGCAGAATCATAGGATGATGATGTAGATGATCAAAATGGAGACTTAGAGGAAGAGGAACTGGTGTTTATATGCAAAAAAGTTCAGAAGATGTGGCACAACAATAAGAAGAAATTTCCCCAAAGATATTCAAGGCAATCCAACAGAGGAAATGATGATAAATATGAAAAGAAAATCATTATCTGCTATGGATGCAATGAACTTGGACATATTGAGTCATAATGTCCAAATACAAAGAAATGGAAACATCAGAGGAAAGATTCTAGACCCAAGAAGAAGAGTCCGATGGCTACATGGATTGGTTCTGATGAATCCTTTAATGATGAAAAGCACGCAGATTTGGCTCTGATGGTTCATACAACCTCTACCTCTGGATCCAACACAAATTATGACTCTGGAAGTGAATCAACAGATGAAGAAATTGATGTCTTTTCTGACTTTACTCGATCTGATTTAATTACTACTATAAATGATTTTATAAATAAGAATAAAAAATTGTCTTTAAAACAAAAAACACTTTGGAAAGAAAATACAAATCTAAATGAAAAAGTTAATGCTTTAAAGAATCAAAGTGCTGAATTTAAAACAGAAAATGCAACTCTAAAAACTGATATTACTGAACTTAAGACATATAATGCAACTCTAAAAACTGATATTACTGGACTTAAAATAGAAAATGAAAATATGAAAACTATTATTGCTGAACTTAAGGCTGAAATTCTAACTCTATAAAGTAATTATAGTTCAACATCAATTGAAAATACCACATGCAACTCTGATAAGCATGTAGAAGTATTTCAATGTTTTATTGATAATGGTATGGAAAGAAGAGACTATGCATCTATGATTTATGGTTTCAGTAGGAATGGTAAAAGAGGAAAAGGATTTCAAGAAAATATAACTGAACCTAAGTTTGTTCCATCTGATGATTTATGTACTATTTGCTAAAAGAAAGGTCACACTAAAATATCTTGTCCTATGCTAACCACATGGAAAAACAATAAACCTTTAAGAACTAACAAACCAAGACCCAACCAGATTTGGGGTACCAAAAGATAAAATTATTTATGTTGCAGATGATCTAAGCAACCAAATTGAAACACCAGTCATGGTGCCTAGTCAATGGATGCTTGCAATATATGAAGGGAAAAAGGTTTTTGTTCCTAGACCTAACAAACAGTAGCTAATTGACTCTGGTGGAAGAAGGACTATTCAGCACAATACCTATCAGTGCTAGAACCATATGATGAACCAGAAATATAAGGAAAATATGGAGTATCAACAAAATCAAAACTGGCAGAGAAATCACACATATCAACAAAATCAAAACTAGCAGAGAAATCACACATATCATCAGAATTATAACTACTAGAATAATCAAATTTACCATCAGTTCCAAAATTACCAGAGGAACCCGATACATCAGTAGAAACAGAAGTGTCAGATTAACAATCAGAATCAAGAGACTTCTTTGAACACTTCAATCAAATTTATCAAGACTACAAACCTGGATGGGAATTCAAATCCCTTCATCCATACCCTATAATCAGAGAATATGCAAATTTAGAACCCGAAAACTGAAAAGAAGAAATAAGAGGGTTTTTAGAGTGAAATTAAAATTGTCGATATATAAACTTTATCTTTCTTTAAATTTAATTATTGTTTGATATTATGTTTATTGTGATAACAAGAAGCTTGATCTTAAAAATCAAAGGTTCTAAAAAATTAAGAGGAATAAGGAGATCCACATATTCTAAACACTTCAGCAGAAGTAGCATACAAGTTTGGATTTCAGAAACAAGCAAAAACCACCAAAAACAAAACTAACGTTTTGGTTGTATTGGTTTCATTCTTCAATCATCTCATTTATATTATGTTATATGACAAACAGTCTGACCTTAAAAAGTCGAAGCAAGTTGAGGATATCGTAGGTTTACCGGAACCAGAGGAAGCAGTTGCAGACAAGCCAAAAGAACCTAAAATATCATAGGATACAAGGAATTCAGAAGATGACAAATCTTCAAATGATGAATCTGATCAACTTAGAAATAATCAAGATAAATCAGAAGGAAGTACAAGTCATCTCATCTTATTGGAAGTGCAAGTGTTCATTTGAGGTTCAAATCATCATTAAAAGATACCACTTTGTTTGGCTCACTCTCATTAATTGAGCCTACCACTGTTGATGAAGCATTGGCATATGACGGACGGATTCTAGCAATGTAATAAGAGTTAAATGAATTTAAACGAATGATGTTTGGGATCTAGTACCTAGACCAAAGAAGAACATTATTGGAACCAAGTGGGTTTTCATAAACAAGCTAAATGAAAAAGGTAAAATGATCAGAAACAAGGCAAGACTTCTCGCACAAGGCTACAGTCAGCAAGAAGACATTGATTACACTGAGACATTTGCTCCAGTGGTCAAGTTATAAGCTATTCGTATTCTACTTTCTTTTGTTGCTGATAATAGCATTACATTATTTCAAATGGATATTAAAAGTACTTTTTCTAAATGGTTATATAAGTGAAAAAGTCTATGTTAAACAACCACCAGGGTTTGACTGATGAGTTCTAAATTTCCAAATCATGTTTTTAAACTTAAGAAATCTTTGTATGGTCTAAAACAAGCACCTATGGCATGGTATGATAGACTTATTAACTTCTTGCTTAAAAATAACTTTGAAAAAGGACAAGTAGATAATACACTTTGTTGAAAATCAATAAGAGATGACATTCTTATTATTCAAATTTATGTTGATGATATTTTTGGATCTACTAATGACACTCTTTGCCAAGAATTTTCTAAATTGATGCAACTTGAATTTCAGATGAGTATGATGGGAGAACTAAGTTTTTCTTAAGGATTCAAATTCAGAAAAGTCAAAAAGGTATATACATTTATCAAACTAAATATACAAAAAGCTTATCAAGAATTTTAAGATGAGTGATTGCAAACCTATGGCTATACCAATGCACCTTACTTGTTCACTTAAAAAAGATGATTCAAGCGAAAAAGTTGACCAAAAAACCAATAGAGGAATGATATGGTCCCTATTTTACCTTACCGCTTCCAAAACTGACATCATCTTTAGTGTATATGTATGTGCAAGATTTCAAACTGACCCTAGGAAATCACATTTAACTGATGTTAAAAGAATCCTTAGATACCTAAAAGGCACTACCAACCTTACCTTGTTCTACAAGCAATCTCCTAAGTACAAACTGAGTGGATATTATGATTGTGATTATGCTGGAGATAAACTTGAGAGAAAGAGGATTAGTGGCAACTGCACTTTTCTAGTTGACAACCTAATATCTTGGTCAAGTAAGAGACAAACACCATAGCAATGTCAACAGCAGAGGCTGAGTATATTTCAGCAGCTGGCTGCAATTCTCAACTACTTTGGATGAAACATCAACTAGAAGACTACAAAATCCTAGAAACCAACATTCTCATCTATTGTGATAACACTTTTGCCATTTATTTAACCAAAAACCCTATCCTACATTCTAGAACTAAACACATAGAGATTAAACACCACTTCATTAGGGACTTTGTTCAAAAAGGGGTACTAAACATTCAGTTTGAAGACACTGAATACCAATGGGCTGACATATTCACCAAACCACTACTTGAAGATAGGTTTTACTTCATCAAGAAAAACCTAAACCTTACCTTCATACCTTACTGATGTTGTGATAACTTCCAAAAAAACAAGTCTCACTTTCAAGTCATTTTGTCTATTGACAAAAGAGGGAGAAACATATTTGATAAAGTGGGGAGAAAATGATACATAGACTTAGGGGGGCCCTAAGTTAGGGGAATTCAAAGAAATATAACTTGAAGTTGTTATCAAAAATACAAGTTTTGTCATCATTAAAAAGGCGGAGATTGTTGGAACCAAGTTGATGTTATACTTAGTGTTTTGATGATAACAAAAGTATTTCAAAGAGTATGAAAGAAGATTCATGTTTTTGAAGAAATTCTAAAATAAGATTTGATTCAAATTTATAATTAAAGAAAAACTAAAATAAGATTTGATTTAGATTTATATTTATATTTGAAGAAAATCTAAAATAAGATATGATTTAAATTTATAATTGATGAAACTATAAAATAAGATTTGATTTATATTTATAATTGAAGAAACTCTTTGACCAAGTTGAGAAGAAGATATGGTCAAGATTTGAAGAAGATTTATCTATAACAAAATATGAACATAATCAATTTGAAGAATTTACAAACTCAATCTAAACAAAATAGGAAGATAATCAATCTGAAGAATTTACAAACTCAATATGAACAAAATACAATTCATAATGAAACAAGGACTAAATTGAAGCCCAAATTTTAACTATAAATAGATAGTAAAGGATGAAGAAGAAAATCGTCGAAAAGCAGAATAGTGTAGTCTTAGAGTTCAAAGATAGAAACACTTGTTCAAGTTAGCAATATTTTCTGAGTGTTATTTTCTTAAAGTGTGAAAGTTATTAATATTATCAGCTTTGTTAGAAACAACTACTCAAGGTCCAATCTTTTGTATCCAACCCGATAGTGGTTTAGTTCTTTCTTCAATCTGGGGTTGTCAGGTTGTTAAGAGAAGACCTGACTTGTAGGGTCAAGGTGGTTAGTTACTTCTTCAATCTAGGGTTGTTAGGTTGTTAGGAAAAGACTTGGCTTGTAGGGTCAAGGTGGTTAGTTCCTCAAAAGTTTGGGGTTGTTAGGATGTTTGGGAATACTGGCTTGGAGGGTCAGGTGGTTTGTTATTCAAGGTAATTGAATGAGGGGACTAGATGTAGTCAAGTTAGTTGTGAACCAGGATAAATCTATGTGTCAAATTATTTATGCTTTCATTGTTTGCTACCTCTAAATCGGATTGCTTCTTATCGAAGTAATTCATAAAAACCAACCAGTCTTCATCAAATTTGCAAAAAGTTGTCAAGTTTGTCAAATACAATTCAACCCCCTTTCTCGTGTTTTCAACTTCAATCACCACTATTTCATCAACTATGGGGTGAGATCAACATACTAGTCACAATTTGATAACATTTCAATCATCAGTCACACATCATCACCACATATTATCATGTCACACAATCCATTCAAGGTTTATCATCACATCACAAAATCTCATCAGGATTTATATTAATATATATTTTTTGTAACAGTCCGACCCCAGTTATCGGCACTGCTATTGACGATCATCTCGACCCCTTCCTCCCAGTTAGGAATTAATGAATTTTTGCCTTCTATAGGAATCAAACCCAATATCTAGGGGATAAATACTACCGTTCATTCATTTTCACTATCAACTAAGGATGACATTGGGTGGATCAGGGTTGTGATTGTGGTTGAGAATGAATTAATTGATTGGATTGTGGTTGAAATAAAGGTGTAACAGGTTTTGTTGAGGTTGAAATAGGGATGGAATGGGTTGTGGTTGAGGTTGAAATAGGAGTGGAGTAGTTGAGGTTGAGTGAGTTGAGGCTTAAATAAGAGTGGAGTGGGATGAGGATGAGTAATGGAAGTTGAGTCTAAGGGGGGAATATTAACCTGCTAGGGGAATATAAAAAAAAAAAATATATAAAGTGACACGAATTCCGTAGGAAATTTAACTGCGAAATTTCTCAAGGATATAACAACTGTAAAATTTTGTAAAGGGATTTGCTGCAGAATTTTACTTGTATGTAAATCCTTAGGAAAAAGGTGGATTTTGCAGGGAAAATATAGTCATGTGTAAATCCGCAGCAAAAGAAAAATTTATCTGCAGTTTTAGCTGCGAAATCTGACATCGCAAAAATATTCCTAATGTAAATGTGGAGCAAAATCCTCATGAATTACATGTGAAATTATTTTCACAGGATAAACACTAATTTCTAGTACTGTACCCTAATGTGTTCATTTCTCTCTGTCATATGTAATTTGGGGTTTTGTGGAAATGACTATGCATTTTTTCTTATGCGTATAATAATTAGATTTTTTCTTATGCGTAATTTTATTTAACTTACATATGTTATATTGATTTCAAAATACATATGAAACACTACGCCAAAAATGACATTTTGTAGCGCGCCTTTTACAGCGCTTATTAAATACAAGCGTTGTTGTATAATATTTTAAAAATAACGGAAGTTACAAGAACGCTTTTTTGACAAGCGCTGTTGTAGGGTCATATAGGGTCACATAGCGCTTGCACATAATGTTTACAACGCTTTTACAGTGCTTTTGATAAAAGCGCTGTAAATTGAAGCGCTCACACATAATGTTTACAACGCTTTTGGAGCGCTTTAAACACAAGTGTTGTAAAATATAGCGCTCCCACCTTATGTTACATAGCTTTTAAAGATATTTTTGTAAAAGCGCTATAAATTACATGCGCTTTCATATAACTAAATGACCTATTAGAGCGCTTTTTATACAAGCGCTGTAAAAGACTTGCGCTTTCACATAATTAAAGGACCTATTAGAGCGTTTTTTATACAAGTGTTTTAAAATCATTCACTTTAAATAAAAATCATTCACTTTAAATAAATAAAAATAAACCCTCATCTCCTCATCTATGCGAACCCTCCTCTCCGCTACTGCGCACCCATCTACTACTCCTCCTTTAAAACAAATTGGATACGTTGTCTCAGGTACTGTATTTATTAATTTGTTGTTGTCACTAAAACTGATAAATTGTTACATAATAAATCATATTAAATCTATTCTTTTTTGAAATTTGTTGATCTGTTCTGTTTTGAAATAAGACTTGGATCTTGGTTTCCATTTTCCAATATTAGATATGTGTACTATTGATTGGTATAATGTTATCGGTAGCTTATTCTTTGTATAATTGCATTTATATAGGTCATATAAAAAGGATCAGAAATGGATGTCTGCCAATCGATTGTGAGAAGAGTATCAAAATGGAGTGAACGAGTTTGTTGAGTTTGCAGTGAAAAGATCCAAATAGAGTCGTTTGTCCTTGTTTAAAATGTTGTTTTGGAAAACGCGTTAGAGCAGATGAATTGGAAGGACATTTAGTATGGCATGGAATTGATCAAAGCTATACATGTTGGATAAGACATGGTGAGAAAAAAAAAAGGAAACAATAATTTTGAGAATGGTTCGACATATGCTTCAACTGATTTCGACAGAGATACATATGAGCCGGACCGAGTTGAGGAGATTGTAAAAGCAGTTGAAGTAGATTTTCGGGATTGTCCTAAAATGTTTGAGAGTTTGTTGAGTGATGAAGAGAAACCATTATATAATGGTTGTACTAAATTCACAAGACTGTCGGCGATATTAAAGTTGTACAACTTAAAAGTGAGTACTGGATGGTCTGATAAAAGCTTCACATAATTATTAACACTCTTAAAAGATATGTTGCCAGATGATAATGAACTTCCCAGTCGAGCATACGAGGCTAAACAAATTTTGTGCTTTATTGGCATGAGTTACGAAAGGATTCATGCGTGTCCTAACGATTGCATTTTATTTCGAAATGAATATGAATTACCAAAGGCGTGTTCGAAATGCAATGTCTCTCGATATAAGAAGAAAGAATCTACTCCAGCAAAAGTCGTGTGGTATTTTCCTATAATACCAAGATTTAGGCGCATGTATCGCAGTGAAGAAGATTTAAAACACTTGACATGACATGCAGATGATAGAATTAGAGATGGAAAGTTTCGACACCCTGGAGATTCTCCACAATGGGGAAAAATTGATCACGAGTATCCTAAATTCAGGATAGAGTCAAGAAACCTACGACTTGCCCTTTCAACTGATGGAATGAATCCACATGGTCTTCAAAGCATCTCACACAGCACGTGGCCTGTGATTTTGTTGATTTATAACCTACCTCCATGGTTATGTATGAAGCGTAAGTTTATGATGTTGTCTCTGTTAATTTCTGGACCCAAACAACCGGAGAATGATATCGACGTATACTTGACTCCTTTAATTGAATATTTAAAAATTATGTGGGAGACAGGTGTGGAAGTTTATGATGGGTATAAGAAAGAATGTTTCAATTTGAGGGCTATGTTGTTCGGCACAATTAATGATTTTCTAGCATATGGTAATTTATCATGATATAGCATTAAGGGCCCGTTTGATGGACCAGATAGGATAAACACATGATAGGATAAGGAGCATTATAGAGACAGGATATGATATGGACATGATAAAGAGTTATCATGTCATGTGTTTGATGTGCACATGATAACAAACTTGATAAGATTAGTTTATCATATCTAGTGTTTGATACACAACAGATAACAAGATGATATGATTTATATTTTGATAAAATGACAAATTTGTCCTTATAATCTATTTAATTTTTTTTTCAAAATAACATTCATATATTTTTTTTATAAATAAATAAAAATGCTAAAAAATGTAAATAATTTATGAAGTAATTTTATATACTTGAAAAAAATTGTGATTTCTCTATCCATAACAATTGAAGAACGACTCACTATCATAAAAATTGTGATTTCTCTATCTATAACAATTGAAGAATGACTCACTATCATAAAAATGTAAATAATTTATGAAGTAATTTTATATACTTGAAAAAATTGTGATATCTCTATCTATCACAATTGAAGAATGACTTACTATCATAACATCATCTCGATTGATCAAACTCTCTAAAAATTCTCCCTTTAATCCCTCTTTATCCATTAGTCGATTTCTAATGCTATGATTTTCATAAAACCGCATTGAAGAATGACTCATTATCATAAAAATTGCTAAACAAAGTCCAATCATCTCTAAAAATATTTGCTCTAACATTAGATATAGCATCACATTATTTTGTTCTCGTGAATTCATATTTACCTATATATAAATGTATCAGCATTATTATTATTATTATTATTATTATTATTATTATTATTATTATTATTATTATTATTATTATTATTATTATTATTATTATTATTAACTCTTACCCGGTTGATAACGGATTATTTTTACCCACCTTAAAATAAGGATAAGAAAATACGGCTGAAACATGATTATTTAAATATTTTGATTATCGTATCATATCTGATTGTTGCATCAAACAAAGGATTAGGGAGAAAAAGCATACGTGTATCATATCCTGTCTAGTTATTCTGACCATCAAACGGGCCCTAAAGGTCAGTGTGCATGTCCTATATGTGAAGAGAGTACAAATTGAATGCGGTTGAAACGTTGTAAGAATAATGTATTTGTTGGACATCGTAGATTTTTACCTTATCATCATCAGTATCGTGGGTGGAGAAATGCATTCAATGGAAAATCAGAGGAAGATAAAGCTCCTTTAGCACCGATTGGATATCAAATAATTGAAAAGGTACAAGGTTTGACCAATAAATTTGGCAAACCTTTTGCTGGAGAGTTGGTCAAAACTGGGTGGAAGAAAAAATGAATTTTCTTTGAATTGCCATATTGGAAGTCATTGTATATAAGACATTTCCTTAATGTGATGCATATTGAAAAAAAAAATGTATTTGACAGTGTTATTGGTACGTTACTCAATGTTCCAAAAAAGTCTAAGGATGGCATCAATGCAAGATTGGACTTGGTTGATATGGGAATAAGAAATGAATTGGGTCCCGTAAAGAAAGGAAATCGCACATATCTACCTCTAGCCGCTCATACTCTATCTAGAAATGAACAAATTGTTTTATGTAAATTTCTACACGAAGCTAAAGTTCCAGAAGGATACTCTTCAAACATTAAAAATTTAGTTTGTATGAAAGACCTCAAGTTAAAAGGTTTGAAGTTCGACGAGCCATTTAGTGTTATTGGTACGTTACTAATAGGTACGTTATTGGTACGTTACTAATAGGTATACGTTCCATTTTACTCGAAAAAGTTCGACGAGCCATAATTAAAGTGATCGATCTTCAGAAATTATCGACATTGTAGAGGGAAATTGTTGTTACTTTGTGTGAGCTTGAAATGTATTTCCCACCCTTGTTTTTTGATATAATGGTTCACCTTACTGTTAATCTTGTTAAGGAGACACAACTTTGTAGGCCAGCTTATATGAGATGGATGTATCCGATAGAACGATATATGAAAAAATTAAAAGGGTACATAAAAAGTAGAAGTCGACCAGAAGGTTGTATTGCTGTACGGTACATTGTCAAAGAAGCTGCGGAATTTTTTACTGAATATCTGTCCAATGTTGAATCCATAGGGCTTCCTTTGTCTCGTCATTCGGGAATGATATCAGGAGAAATGATAATTGGAAAGAGACTAATGACTATATCAAGGACAGAATGGGAGCAGGCACAATTGTATTTTCTGCACATTGATGATGAGGTTCAACCGTATGTTACAATATACATGGATCAGTTATCTAGTTTGAACATGAATATGAATCAAAATTGGATAACTCGAGAGCACAATCGAAGTTTTATAACATGGTTAAAAAATCACATAAAGTCAAAGTTTAATATAGACCTCGGATCAATTTCACAGAGATTGAGGTGGCTAGCAACTGGTCCGAGTTTACATGTCTTTACTTACACCAGTTATGTAATTAACGGCTACACATTTTATACCAAAGAACACGATGATCAAACCACTATGCAAAATAGCGGAGTCATTCTCGTAGCTGAAGCGATGCATTTCTCAAGTGCAAAAGACAAAAACCCGATATATGCAAATCTATCATATTTTAGGGTTATCGAGCACATATTGGAGTTAGACTACACAATGTTTCATGTTCCCATATTTGGTTGCAAGTGAGTCGATAATAATAATGGCGTTCGGATTGATGAGTCATGATTCTTGCTTGTCGATTTTAATAGGGTGGGATACAAAGATGAGCCTTTTATTTTAGTGTTGCAAGCTCAACAAGTGTTTTATGTCACTAATCCTGCTGATGATAAATGGTCTGTTGTCCTATCGACCAATAAAATAAGTGATGATAACAATAATGATGAAGATATTGGTAATGATCTTTTTTTTTGCAACATCATTATCACATGAAATTGATTCAACTGATGATGGTTTATATCTTAGAGATGATCATGAAGAGGGAATTTGGATTAATCCATCGTTTCATATCGTTAATGGACAAACAAATGTGAATCCCACCAAGAAAAGAAGAAGGGCATCTTAATGTGTTTAATTGTTTTATATAAGCCATGTAATCTGAACTGATTTCATGTAATTTAATTGTTTGATCTGCAAGAATTGAGCATTTTAGTATTTAGCTTGAATTGTATTTTGATTTTCTACTTATACTTATTTTCTGCTTATATTTAGCTTGATCTTAGTGTTTTATACTAAGTTCATGTAATTTAAGTGTTTGATCTGTCAGAACTGATTTTTTGCTTATATTGAACTTGAAAAAGCTTTGTTTGAGTACTGAGAATTTTTCTTGAACTTGAACTGATCATCCCAAGCTGATCATGTAATTTAGCATTGATATATATATATATAGGTATTTAACTAATTATTTGGAAGAAAAAAATCCAAATATAGGTATTTTACTAATTATTTAGCATTTTACAGAAACTGTAATTTAACTTGAACTGAATTGAACATAAAGTTGTAATTTTACAGCGCTTTTGTCAATAAGAACTATAAAAAGCCTTTACAAAAATAAGGAGGTCACATAGCGCTTGCACATAAGAAAACAAAGAGGTCTTTTAAAGCGCATGTTGAAAAAGCGCTGTAAAAGGCTTTTAATAAAATAAAATAAGGAGGTCTTTTAAAGCGCTTGTTCTATAAGCGCTGTAAAATGGTCACATAGCGTTTGCACATAATAAAACAAAGAGGTCTTTTAAAGCGCTTTTTGAAAAAGTGCTGTAAAAGGCTTTTAAAAATACAAAATAAGGATGTCGTTTACAACGCTTGTTACATAAGCACTGTAAAAGGGTCACATAACGCTTGTTACATAATAAAACAAAGAGGTATTTTAAAGCGCTTTTTGGAAAAGCGCTATAAAAGGCTTTTAAAAAAAATAAAATAAGGTCTTTACAGCGCTTTTGGACAAGCGCTTTAAAAGGCTTCTAAAAATGCACTGTAATAGGCTTTTAAAAAATAAAATAACGAGGTCTTTTACAACGTTTTTTCAAAAAAGCGCTGTAATAGGGTTTTATATATAACAGTAAACCGCTTCAGTTTCCTCTTCATTACATAAACTTCACTACGCTTCAGTTTCCTCCTCCTCTTCATTGTCCTTCTCATTGCGAACTCTACTGTCCCTACGAACCATATTGCCAACCATCTCCATTGCGACCCATCTCCATCTTTTTTACTATCCTTACGAACATTACGTACTCTTCTCATTGAAATACGTAACCCTCATTACGTATTTCTGCGAACCCTACTCTGTCCTACGAACCTTTCGTATTTCTGCGCATTCTTCTCACTATTCCTTCTTAAATGAAGCTGTAACCCTATGAACCCTACGTATTTCTTCGCACTCTTTCGGTATTGTATTTATTGAATTTTTGTTGTCACTAAAATGCATGTTGAACTTATACTGCTACGTACTTAGACTACTGCATGTTGAACTTGTTGAAGTTATACTAAACTGCATATTGAACTTGTTGTAGATAAATGAATTCCAACATGGATTTAGATCGTCAAAATGAGGAAGTTGTCAACACTAAGACTTATGAAAATGAAGTTAAACGTGGTGCAACCATTATGCAAAATGTCATAAAAGCAAGAAGTAATGGCATAAAATTTGAGGTATACTATACTTTGTTTGCTGTTTATTTATTAACTTTTTTTGAAAGCATGTACTTACTATATGAGTTTATTAGGTGGGATGGAATGAAAGTGGCCAGCCAATTGAGCCCAACAGTTCCATGTTGGTAAGTTATATTGGTGTTGTTGTTCGTCAGAATATCTCAATTACAATTGACAATTGGAGAGATAAGGCTTTGAAGGATGCAAAAGATATACTGTGAAATGATATACAAGTAACTTTTTTACTCCACTTTTTTGTTACTTATAATTTTTTCTATTGAAATACTTTACTCAAACTATATTTTTATTTGGTTTGCAGTCTGCTTTTGATGTTAATGAGGTGAGAAAAACTTACGTTCTTAGAGTTGCCAGAAAAATACACCAGGGACCTTGATCTCATATTCCAAACTGCTACCTAAGAGATCGTGATGGAAATATGAATGTTGAAGCTCCGAAAATATATAAACACTATATATCAAACGACGAATGGAGCGCATTTGTAACTAAACGTGCAGACCCCGTGTTTGTGGTAAGTGATTAATTTATTAGCATTTGTGTTTTATTATTTATATTCATAGCGTATTTTAAATTTTTACACGATTGTTATTTTTTTATATAGATTATAAGTACAGAAAATCGCGAGATGGCCAAAAATCCAACGCATCCATACAAAAAAATCTCGTATGGGATATGCACGTTTAGAGCAAAAAATTGTAAGTAAACATCACTTTTATATAATGTGGTACATTATAAACTATAGTTTCTAACTAATATTTTGTTTATGATCTTAACGAATAGCTTTTTTTTATGTCTTAATGAATAGCTACAAGAGACCCAATCCGATCAACCATTGGGTCGTCATATTTTGTGGAAGGAGGCTCGTGTAAATAAAGATGGAGTTGTTGATAACGAAAATGTTCAAAATGTGATACAACTTTGTGTAAGTATATTATCACTTTAATATTTTTTAATATTGTATTTTAAAAATGATATTGAACTTATCTTTTTAATCCTACGTGTATTTTAGGAGAATCTAGAACAAAGTTCTGAAAATCAAGAGGACAACAAACAAGATAGTTGTAGGGACATACTCGGTAAAGTATTTAATGTTCCTGAATATTCCGGCCGCGTGAGGGGGAGTATTAAAGAAGCTCCCAAATCCATCTAATGAGGAAGTATTAGAGAAGCTCAAAGTCCTAACAGAGCAAATGGCATTCTTGGTGAAGACGAATAAAGAAAAGCAACTTCCGGATTAGCTCCAACATGAAATATAAATGGAGAGTGAAAACACTAGTTGCAACTTTGGTCTTAAAAGTCTTCCCGAGGTAATTAATTGCTTAATAAAATAAGAAATTCATTCAACCTAATTGTTTCACATACTTATGTATTAACCATTGATTTAGGGTGTCTCTACTTGCGTGCTGTATTTATTCTCCCCTACTCATCGCAAGGTTTGAAAAGGAACATTGTACAATACCTTGGGAGAAGTATCGCACAACACTCCGATCCCTGCCGGCCATGTCAAAGTATCACCCGTGATTGCTTTTGAACCAAATGCACTGTTGCCTATATTGGACAACGATGGAGATATGAAGTATTTAGGAGAAGCAATAGGTAGTTACGTGGCATGACCCAAAAATCTTGTTGCCCTTGATAAGGTATGTTTAATTGAAATGTATGTTTAATTGATATGTATATTTAATTGCACGATATATAATTATGATTGATTATATTTAATTGCTGATTTTTTCCGCTGTTATTTTTAATTCCACATTTATTTAGATTCATACAAAGTCTAAAGGGAATGACAAGAAGATTCCCCGCAACGAGCCAGTCACGTCACCGGAAAAGGTTTGTCACATTTATTCTGGCACGTTTGTCTTTTTTTAGATTCAATTAACTAACAAACTGATTAACCTCATTTTTTCATATTCAATCAAAACCACCCACACAGCAAACCTGCTAGAATAAAGCCGCACCACAGCTAGATGTTCGTGGTAAAAATAAAGCTGGAAAACTTCAAAAATTGGAGGGTAATATAGCTGGCAAACTTCAAAAACTGGAGGGTAATAAAGCTTCCAAAATTCAAAAATTGGATCGGGGAAAATCAATTGTTGCTCGTAAAATAAGTCATCCATGCCTTGCTCGATTTGGGTCGTGTCTTGACATACAAGCAAGAACGAATATGGACAGCAACCATTCACGCATCATAAGCATGGAGAAAGCTATTTTCAAAGATGTGTATGAAGAGCTACTTGAAAAAAAGCACATATACGAACTTCTCAATCATAAGGAGCTGAGTGCTATTGTCATCAGCTTATACATTAGGTAAAATACTTTATTTAAGATAAAAATTACTTTTCATTGCATTTATTGGTGATTAATCTAATTTGACATTTTCATTGAAGGTTTTTGTATGAGAAGTTGGTGTGCACGCGCAAATTGTCAGATAGATTTTCATTCTTGTCTCCGCATAAGTTTTAAATGTTTAAACTCGATCCAGTTAATGTAAAGAAATATGTTGTAGATATCCTATTGGGAAATAAAGAGAAGGATAAGCTGTTTCTTGCACCATATAATTCAGGGTAATTATATATTCTTTATTTATATCTTTTTTAATTTATGAGATCTTAATTTATTAGTTGTGTAAACAAAATTGCCAACCAAATTTTTGTTGTTGTAGGGCACATTGGGTGCTGTTTGCAATCAATGCGACCTATGAAGTTATATACTATTTAGATCCCTTGCACGACCATTACAACAATCACTCGGATATAAAGACTATCTTCGACACGTAAGTAATATTCATTTATTTCTTACATGTTTTCCGAGCTCAAAGGGCTGCTACAGTGTCGAAGCAAAAGTCAAATAACATCACATGGATTCCAATAAAGGTTTGAAATATATGCGTTTAAAATTTCATTTACAATCAGTGCACAAATATTTATTGACTTATATGTTTTATTTTATAGTGCCCTCGTCAAACTAACAACATAGACTGCGGGTACTCTATATTGCGATTCATGAAGGAGATTGTTGATATGAATCAAACTATATTCCCAGAAACGGTACGATATTTTCATTATATTTTGATTTTCATATATAAACTATGTATATATTTGATTCTAACTTATTTATGTTCAAATTTTATATCGCACAGTACTTTGACAATTCCAGTCCAACTTACTCTCAAAGGAGATCTAACTGAAATAAAGGAAGACTGGTGTAAGTTTGTGATCGAAATGAAAATTATTTGATTTGCTGGAAAATTGACATGCTGCAAGGTTGTGAATATGTAAATGTATATAGTTCTGTGCTGTTGTGAATATGTTGTTATATAGTTCTGTGTTGTTATAAGGTTATGTTGTGAATATGTAAAATATATCATTTGCTGTTTGTAAACTGATTGTGTCAATATGTAAAGTTATAATGTTATATAGTTCTGTTGTTGTGAACTGATTGTGTCAATATGTAAAGTTATAAAGTTATATAGTTCTGTTGTTGTGAATTGATTGTGTCAATATGTAAATGATTGTGAACTGATTCTTGATGAAAATGAGTTTGGAAAAAAATTAAAAGACAGCGCTGTCTTAAAAAATGCCATAAAAAACCTGTTTATACAAACAAGCGTTATTTTAAAAATTCTATTTACAACGTTTTTTAATAAAACAAGAATAAAAATGCACCTATTACAGCGCTTTTTCCAAAAAAACGTTGTAAAACGTACATAAGAATGCACCTATTACAACACTTTTTTGAAAAAACGCTATAAAACTAGTACAACAAGCAGTGCGTTTTTAGAAGGGATTTACATCGCTTTTCAAAAAAACGTTGTAAACCGAGTATAACAAGCAGCGTGTTTTTAGAAGGGATTTACAGCGCTTTTCAAAAAAGCGCTGTAAAACGAGTATAACAAGTGCGCAATTTATCCACCTATTTTACAACGCTTTTTTATTTTAAAGAGCGCTGTTGTATCTTTTTACAGCGCTAGATACTACAACGCTTATTTTTTTGAAAAAACGTTGTAAATGGCTTAAAAAAAAAGTTGTAAAATGCTATTTTTCCCGTAGTGAAAGCTACAATATAATGAGCATAATGATAAGAGTTATGATACATAAGGGCACGAGAACTGACGTTTTTTTTCTTTCTATAATCCAAAATTTCATTAATAAAAAAAAGGGAAAAAAGCAAAAGCCTGCAGGGGCATAAACCCTATCTTCAATATTTGATGATGTAAATTCAATGTTCACATTAATATTTTATTCCATAATTAATTTTAGTAGCCCATGACATTTTATTTGTGAAGTTGAAAATATAGTAGTTGATTGTATGTTTTAATTGAATTAGTAAAAATAAATTATATTTTATTTTATTTTATCTTTCTATAGAATTAGTTAATAAAAACATATTAGAAATTTAAATTTAATTAACTGTATTAATAAGTTATAATTTTAATTAGCAGAGTGATAAAATAAATTTAATTTGATAAATAATAATAAATTTTAGTAATAGATAATATTGTAGGAAGAGATCAATTATATTTACCTAGTTTTTAATGAGAGTCATTGTAGTAGATAGAAATAAAAAACATGTATTGATGTTTATCAAAATATAGTGACAATTTTGTAGTATAGGAAAACACCTTTTAATTTTGATGGTGGATCTAAACGTCACTCAAAATATTCTTAATTTTTACCAACCGCGTGTAACTTTTAATAAGAAACTTTATTATCACTGGAAGTCAATTTTTAATAGTGTCTCCTCCAACCTCTCAAACAAAGCTTAAGGGATGGCAGCTACCTACTTTAAGCTAACTTGCTCAGCCTAATCATATTACACAAAATGTGTAAAGTCAGTTTTTAACTTTGAAATTTAACGGCATGCATCCTTAACAAACAAATACAGCTCTTATGAACTAAGCATTTCATGTGCCTTTGAAATCTGTGAATGGTTGGATTTGGAGAAAGTCAAAGACAAATACTAAACTTTGCAGAAAACTTGGTCTCTATGGTCCTATTTTTGGTGCTCTGGGGTTTTGAACCTGAAAACCATCCCATTTCCATGTTTAGTCTGTTTCTGATTAAACCTATTTTACACTGTTGAATGCACTTGAGAAAAGACCTACAATAAGTGCCTAGAAAGACAATCCATCCGATCTAGAAATTGAAGTGGGACCCAAGAAAATTTTGTTGTCATGTGATGTGGATATCGAAAGAGAGAAGGACGTGAGAAAGTGAGGGGCAGCGTCATTTGCATTTTGCAATCCCATTTTGATAGTCTCATGGTCCCACCTTGGCAAGTGATGTGTTGTTGCTATGTAATAATGCATTGTTTCCCTAATTGGTGGAGGTCAAAGAGGTGTTTCTAGTTTACAGAAATTGGGTTTGCGCTAGGACTTCTTTCTACTACAATATTAATGGATTGTGGTCTCTTGATGTCCTACATGTTCATTCGTGTCACTTATGAACTTTCCCACTTAAACTCATCACCACAAGCCCACAACTTCCAAATGGTGATAGGGTCAGGTTATTTTAGATTTATTATAATGTTTTTCTAAAGAAAAAGTTATTTGTTTTGAAAAATAGAGTATATTCAATTGTAACTCGAGGGTAGCACTCCTACATCGACCTTCAACTCACAGCCCGAGCGTCTATAAATTTATGAAAAAACTTATCACCCAAATGTCTAAATTAAATTGTGGGTACGTTTGTTTAATATTTTTTAAATATAATTTTGATTTTATATTTAAAAAAAATAATTTTAATGAGAAATTAGTAGAAATTGTTTTTGACTTATTTATTACTGATTAAAAAAAGTAATTTTGATATTCTATAACTTAAATATTCATTATTAGATATTAATCACGTTTTGTTTTTAAAAAATTAACTTTTAAAAATAATTTTTATGCATAGCTTCCAAAAATAAATTTTCATTTTAATCATTTTTTAAAATTTTATAGTATCCAAAAAATTGTAGCAAAGAGATAAAATATTTAAAATGATATTTTAAGATAAATAATTTAAATAAATTTTTTATTTGAAACTTTATTTTAAAATTCTTTTTTAAAAATTTTTACAAAAAATAAAATACTATAAAAATCATTCTTAAAAATATCATTATGATAATATTCAATTGAAAAGTTAAATTTCTTTTTGTGTTTGGCTTACTAGTATCATTGAAAATGATTTTGTAGATTATTGTTGTTAAGTTTGACACTAGTATTTTTATACTATCTCTAGTGGAAAACACCAACGTTTACCATTTAGTTGAATGAATAAACTTCAAGATAAGTCATTACAAAAATAATTGTGCAGATTAAAAAAATAAATCTTTTTGTTGTGTAATTGATGCATTCTCTACTCAATTAACAATGCACCACTATCCCATGTATAAGGTGGTTTTGTGGTTTCAAGGAGTTAGAATGATTGGGAAATCATAGATTCAACTCCCCATCTAATAAAATTAATAACTTTAAGTATTTGAGAAAAAACAATGCACCATAACGTGGAGGAATCAATTTGTTTAAGAGCAAAATGGATGGATTTTTAAAAACTCAACACCGATAAAGTTAGACAATATACAATCACGTTCTGAAAACCTATATATACAATAAATAAATCCACTACTTGAATGAAGACAAAAACAAAAACAAGACACTCTGTCTAACGGTATGATGGTTTGGATACGCTATAAATACCTCTAAGGAGCTTAAGTTTCAACATCAACATCTACAAAGAAATATTATGTTAAAATTCATTTTCAAGACTTAAACATGTAAAACAAGTTCCTTAACAAGCAAAAGATTGTGTTGTTTTCAAGAATTAGGTTGTTCTAACTAGAGATATTCACAACTTTTTTATTTAGTGTTTAAATAGTGAAAATTTTCTTAGGAAGAAAAGGGCTAAACATAGCTATCAATTTTTTAGTGAATTAATATAAATATAAATGGTTGTACACGTGCCTTTGCTCCATCACTTTTCTATAGCTTTATATCCTTTATTCTCTATAGTCAAGGTAAAACATGTTTTCAACAAAAATGTTTTTGGATAAAGGTGGTAGAAATGCTCTTTTATACATTTTAAGTGTTCAAGACTTAACATTTCAAAAAGAACATTCGATAAACTTCAATCCCCTTCTTTGTAGCATAGTCATCAAGAATTATGAATAATATTTTGATGACGACAAACAAGTGAAGGTTCACGGGAGCTTTTATTTTCAATTATTTTAGTACTTTTGAAAGATCTCAAGGGAATTTTCTTATTCATGCTAGCATAAATAACTTAGATGCATTATATTCCTCTTGATTCATTAAACACATTGGCAATGCGTAAATTGTTTGTTACATGCAATGAAACACTGTATTTCTAGTCATTCTATGATATATAAATTGATTCATCAAAAGTGTGAATTGATTCTCACAGGTCTTGAAAAGCATGTTAAAACTAAAGAAAAATGAATTAATTCAATTTGTAATGAACTGATTTAATAAAAATTGAATTGATTCAATCAGTAAAATAAATCGATTCACAAAATTTGAATCAATTGAATTGTTTCAATTCCAAATGAATTAGTGGAGGAGTGTAGGATTTTATTGGCTAACGTTCATTTACAGGTTAATGTAAAAGATATGTGGTCGTGGAATAATCTGCAAAGAGGGTTGTATTTGGTAAAAGAGACGTATTTTGTGTTGCGGGATGAATTTGTCACAGGTGTCACCGCATCTTCATTTCAAGACATATAATGGCATCCTTTTGTCCATACAAAAGTATCATTATTTGTGTGGAGTTTGTTTCAAAATAGGTTGCCAACAAAGTATAATTAGTGGAGGAGTGTGTAGTAGGTAGCGGGAAAGTTCAAACAACTCGTCATTTGTTCTTTGCGTGTCCTCTTTTTGGATCCATGTGGTATGATGTTTTGAATTGGTTTAGACTATCTGGTGTGCATAGTTGATCTAGTCCAAAATTATCTATGACTAGTGGGTATAAATCTAGTTACATAAAGCAACATTGACAAAGATTAATTAATTGTTAGTATTTATATATGATTGATTTCTCTTAGATTCAACGTCTAGCAAACATTTGGAAACTAGTATGTAGCATTTTACATAAAACTTCATGTCTTAGATGTGAAGACTTTGTTTTTATCACAAAAGCCATATAACTTTGCTTGTTTTTTGGTAAATTGTTTACATATAATTATAATGACAGTTTGGGTTTTGATTCTAAAATTTGGATAGCTATAATTTTGATGTTTTATTAAACAACAAGTTTCATGTTCAAATAATATTATGGAATTTAAATTATGAAATGTTAGTTCCTTTGTGTTAAAACACTAGTTTTGTTGCTGCGATGAAAAGTTGTGACTAATTTTTTTAATATTCATAACCATAATTGTATATTTATTTATATTAATATAATTAATATAATATATTTTTCAGGTTGGAATTGAAGATCATCACCAAGATATATGAAGCTAGTGGATTGTATGGAAGACTTGATTGTTTTTTGGCAATGCAAATTTTGGTTGTTGTAGTTTTGGAATAAAAAGCTTGATGGTTTTTATGACTATGATAATAATTGATCTAATCATGTACTAATTTTTTTTTGGATGCCTAATACTATTTGTGTTACAATTTTTTTAAAATACAATTGTTTTTCTCGGTGACATATACTTTAATTAAGACTTGATTATGTGTAACTCTTTTGTGTTTCGTTCAATAACAGTTATTTAATGTTCATTTATGGGCTATAAGCAATAATGGTTAATTATCAATGTTTGCCTAAATGATCAACGTGTGGCATAAAAAGAATTATAACATTTGCATGATTGTGGCCTAAAGGTGTAAGCAACAGAGAAAAATGTAGACTAAAGAAGTACGCAACATTTGAATTTTTGTGGCCTAAAAGTATAGGCAACACATAGAAAATGTGGTTTAAAATATTTTCATTACCATAACCTAAACACATAGGCAACATCTAAAAAATTGTGGGCTAAAAGTATTAGCAACGTTTCAATAACCGTGGTATAAAGTTATATGTGACACATACAAATCTATTGCCTTAGACCAAAAAATGTTGCCTATGTTTTTGACGTTATTAATGTGTTGCCTAGTCGATATTTCATCTAAAATAATAGAGTGCTAAAGCTGGCTATGAAACACAATATTTCTAGTCATTCTATGATTCTGTTATGGACTAAGCAATAGTCCCTTGTAAATTTCTTGACCAAGGGATTAGATTTTCACCAAGGAATGTACAATTTCCATTGGTGCTTTTCCTTTATACCTTGTTTGCAGCATAGTGAACAATGCATAAACCTCCTAACATGTACTCAGAGGATGGCTTATAACACAAACCAAGGTTAGTAGTGCCTTTCTGATATCTAAAGATCATCTTAATAGTTTTTATGTCGGATTCTTTAGGATTAGACTGAAATCTTTGACCAAGGTGAAAAGAAGATATGGTCAAAATATTGCTCACAAGAAGATATGGTCAAAATATTGTTCACAAGAAGATATGGTCAAAATATTGTTCACTGGAAGATATGGCCAAAATATTGTTTACAAGAAGATACAATCATAGTTTTCTTACAAGAAGAAATACTCATATTTTGTTCACAAGAAGATACACTCAGAATTTGTTCACAAGAAAGATATGATCCAGATTTTACAAGGAAAAAAGTGAAACCCTAATCTATTCAATAAATAGATACTCAAGGCTGAAGAGGAAAGCGTGAACTCATAAAAAAAAAACTCATAAATCCATACAATTCAGAAAACCTTTGAGAGCTCAAATTTCCTAAGTATTCAAAGTTCAAAAGTTTAAATTCAAGAGAAAATCTTTCTCAAAGAAATATTTTTTTAGTGTTAGTGTGAGAAATCAATTTTAAAAATCTGCTTAGTAAAAGCAAAACACAATCAGTTTCAAACTTGTGTAACCCAACCCGATAGTGGCTTTAGTGTTCTTCAAGCAATCAGTGGTTTTCAGGTTGTGTGGAGAAGACTTGACTTGTAGGCTCTAGGTGTTTGTTTGCCTAAATAAGTTTGTAGGTGTTAAGTTGTTTTGAGAAGACTTATTTGTAGGATCAAGTATTGTGTAATTCAAGGATTTGAATTAGTGGTTAAATCCTTCTAAGTGAGTGGACTAAGTGTATCTACCAAGTTAGCGGTGAACCAGGATAAATCTGTTTTTGTCACTTTACTTCTGCAGTCTTTTCTTTATTGTTTCCTCTAATTTTTTTTTTATCTTATTCCTGCTGCTTTTTTTCTTAGAAAATCACCAAACCGAAATAGTTCTTAATTAAATAATTAAAAAAGAATCCAACTTAGACAAACACAATTCAGCCCCTCATTCTCGTGTTTGCACCATCATATCATATCAAGCTCTTGGGGCTTGTTTCAAAACATACAAGGATTTCTTTAGTTTGAAAACATCGTCTAGAAATTCATTATCTTCCAAGCCAAAATGTTGTTTGACATACACTTCTTCATTTATGTAACCATTTAAGAGATCACTTTTCACATCAATTTGATGTAAAATCATTTTATTAAAAACTACAAATGAAAGTAAAATTCTGATTGCCTCTAACCTTGCCAAAGGAGCGAAAGTTTAAAGGTAATCAATATCTTCCGGTTGATTGTATCCTTGAACTAAAAGTCTAGCTTTGTTTATGACAACTTCACCTTTCTCATTCAGTTTGTTTATGAAAACCCATTGTGTTCTAGTTGATTTCTTTTCTTTAGGCTTAGGGACAAGATCCTATACACCATTTCCTTTGAATTGATCCGACTCTTCTTGCGTAGCTATTATCGATCCATCATCTAATAGAGCTTTGTCTAAAGTTGTAGGTTCAATTTCAAATAGTAGTTCAAATGTAGATGTTTCTTTAAGCGGATCTAGTTTTCAGAGGATCATTTGCATTTCCTATGATCCCAGAGTCTAGATGAGAATATTTGAATTCCTATCTAGGTTTGGATTTCTGATGATATTGATTTGTGGGAGGTTCATTATTGCTTGTTTTTGAGTTATCACACATATCTTCTGATTTATTGTAGGCTAGTTTTGTTGGTTCCTTTGGTACTTGTAGATCTACAAAGTGTACATCTAGCTTTGACTTTTTATGGTCAAGCTTTTTGTCATCAAACTTGACATGAAGTTATTCCTAAACAATTTGTGTTTCTTTGTTGTATACTTTATAGGCTTTACACCTTTTAGAGTATCCCAAAAAGGAGCACTTTTAAGATCGTGAGTCTAATTTTCCAAGATTTTCTTTGGTACTCCAAATATAGCATATGCAACCAAATTGATGAAAGTATGAAATGTTGGGTTTTATTCTTTTCCACCGTTCATAAGGTGTCTTATTAAGAATAGGTCAAATAAAGATTCTATTATGAATATAACATGCAGTGTTCACCAATTCTGCCCAAAAATGCTTAGCAACATTCATTTCGTGAATTATGGTGCGTGCCATTTTCTGAATAGATCTATTTTTTATTTCTACAACATCGTTTTGTTGAAGTGTTCTAGCAGAGGAAAAGTTATGTAAAATTCCATGCTCTTCACATAAGTTTTCAATAAGCTTATTTTCAAATTCACCCACATGATCACTACGAATAGTTGAAATAGAAAAACCTTTTTCAGTTTGCACTTGTTTGCAGAAGGTAGTGAAGACTTTATGTGACTCATCCTTGTGTGTAATGAACTTTGCCCATGTCCATCTGGAAAAATAATCAACAATAACGAGTCCATACTTTTTACCACTGGCAAAAGCAGTCTTTATAGAGACAAATAAATCAAGTTGTAAAAGTTCTAGTGGTCTGGAAATGGAAACAACATTTTTAGAAGTAAAAGATGATTTTGCTGGCTTCCCTTTCTATCATGCCTCACAAAGAACACCTAATTTGTATTTCAGATTTGGCAAGCCTTTGACTAAGTCGAGTATTTCCAATTTTGAGATTAACCTCAAATTGGCATGTCCTAATCTTTTATGACAAATCAGTTGTTCTTCATTCACATACATAAGGCATTTCACTTCTTATTTTTCCAAATCAAGCAAATTTATTTTGTAAATATTGTTTTTTCTTGGACGAGTAATAGTATGGATCAATCAGTTTGACTTATTGCCTTACATGACTTTTGATTGAAGACAACATTGTAACCATTGTTGCTTAATTGACCTATGCTCAGTTGGTTATGCATTAGTGCTTTCACAAGTAAAACATTTAAATTTGAATGAAGGTAACCATTACCTAATGTGTCGTGCCCAACGATCTTACCCTTCGGATTACCTCCAAAACCTACAAATCCTCCATTCTTGATGGTCAGGTCTTGCAACGTAGACTTTTCTCCTATCATGTGTCGTGATCATCCACTATCCAACTACCATGACTGGTGTTTTAACTTTGTTGCTAATGATATCTCCAAGATAGATTATTCTATTCTTCGGTACCCAAATTTGGCTGGGTCCTGGTTTGTTAGTTCTGAAAAGTATTTTTTCTTTCCATGTTTTTTGCATAGGACATGTATTTTATTGTGACCTTTCATTAAGCAATATACACAAGTAGTATTAGGTAGGTTAGCTTTAGGAGTTTCCTCTGGTTCTTCAAAAAAAAATACCATGTTTGTTGTTTCTACTAAAATCATTGATCATAGAGGCTTAGTTGCTTTTATGTATGTTGTTTGCAAAAAAAATCTTGAAATGCTTTTTCATACTTAACTTAATTACTTACTCTATCCTCTAAGGTGTTTGGAAAATTTTCTTTCAGAGTTAGATTTTCTCTTTTTAGGATTTCAAACTCATTACGAGATAGGTCATATAATACCTCAATGTCTTCATCAACAGAGTAAGTGTGTGTATCAGCCATCAGAGCCATGTTTGCATGATCTTTATCTTCATCAAAGTCAACCAAAGTAGCCATAAGACCTTTCTTCTTTGCCATGAAGTCTTTTCTTTGCTATTTTACGTTCTCATGTTTAAGACATTGTGATTTGAAATGACTTAATTTTATTGCATTTATAGCAGATGATTCTTTTCTTGTCTTAATTTTTACTTGCTTCTCTGCTATTTTGGGATCATCTAAAGTCTCTTTTGGGGAATGATTTCTTGTTGTTGTTCCACATGCGCTGGATTTTTCTTGAGATAAAGGACAACTCTTAATCATCTCAGTCTTCACTATCATCATCCAATTCGCTTTCCTTTGAGTCTTTAGCAACTTGTAGGGCCTTGGAGTTTGTTTTCTATCCTTGGGATTTGAGAGCCAAGAGCTTTGACTTCTTCTTGGGATCATCTTCAACCAGTTCAATCTCATAGGATCTGAGTGAGCTTATCAGATCATCTAAAGGTATTTTTTTTAGATCCTTAAAGTCTTAAATTGTTGTTACCTTTGGTCTCCATTTGCTGGGAAGACTTCTGAGGATCTTTTTGACGTGGTCAGACGTAGTGTAACTCTTTTGGAGACCCTTCAATCCGGAAAATAGAGTTTGGAATCTAGAAAACATTGTCTCAATGTTTTCATCTTATTCCATCTGGAAGATTTCATACTTCCTAAAAAGTAAATTTGTGTCAGATTCTTGTACTCGCTTATTTCTTTCGTAGTTGGGAACTAGAGCGTCAAAGATACCCTTGTTGTGCATTTTTCGAACTCTTTGAATGTGAGAGCATTTATCATGATAGTTTTGGATCAATGATGCATCTTGTATTGTTTCTTTTGGTCAATGTTGAGATTCTTTCTGGACATTTCAACACCAATAACATCTTTTGGAGAATCATAACCAGCTTTGACTATGTCCTAAAGTTCAGGATCATGTCAGATGTAGAAACTTCTAGGTTTGTACTTCCAGTATTCAAATCTTTCTACATCAAACACAGGGGGCTTGTTAACGTTTCCCCCTATAACTTCATTCCTAGAGTTAGTCATAATAAACAAGGTTAAGTGCTCAGCTTTGAGACCGAGCTCTGATGACAATTGTAGAACGAGAAACACAAGAAAAAAAGGGGGTTTGAGTTATGTTTTATTTTAAAAACATTTTTAGCAAGATTAAAAATAGAGCAATAAAACAAAGTAGGTAAAACAATAAACATAGAAAACCACAAGCCAATTTATCCTTGTTCGCCACCAATACGGTAACTACGACCAATCCCTTCAAATTTAAGGATTTATACATCAATTCAGCAACTAAATCACACGTCAACTGAACACCTACTGACTCTATCCTCAAAGGTTTTTAGAACATTTTCTTTCAGAGTTAGATTTTCTCATTATAGGTTTTCAATCTCCTTTTTGTGAGCACTGTATTTATTTGTTAAGATGCCATGAGGTTTTCTGAGAGATTTATGTTTTGAAGAGACATTGTGATTCTTGTTGAGAAACTCATTTAACATATCTATAAGTTCATTACCAGATAGCTGAGATAATCCCTCAGTTTTTTCATCAACAAATTCATCATAAGAATCAAAGTAGGAGTGTGTATCTACCTTTAGAGCCATGTTTCCATGCTCTTCATTTCCATCTTCATCAAATGACTCATCAGAGTCATCCCAAGTGTGTATCTACCATTAGAGCCATGTTTCCATGCGATTTTCGCTTTTCAAGTTTAGGACATTCAAATTTGAAATGAACTAGTTTTTCTTCCTGTTGTTCCACATGCGCTTCATTTTTCTTGAGATAAAGGACAAATCTTCATAATTTGAGTCTCCACTTTCATCGTCTAATTCGTTTTCCTCTGAGTCTTCAGTAGCTTGTAGGGTCTTGGAGTTTGTTTTCTTTCCTTGGGATTTGAGAGCCAAGGACTTCGACTTCTTGGGCTCATCCTCAACCAGTTCAATCTCATGGGATTTGAGTGAGCTTATCAGCTCTTCTAGAGGTAGTTTGTTTATATCTTTAGCCTCTTAAATTGATGTTACCTTTGGTCTCCACTTTCTTTGAAGACTTTTGAGGATCTTCTTGATGTGGTCAGATGTAGTGTAACTCTTTATGAGAACCTTCATTCCGAAAACCAGAGTTTGAAATCTAGAAAACATTATCTCAATGTCTTCATCTCCTTCCATCTAAAAGAATTCATACTTCCTGACAAGTAAGTTTTGAAGGTGCACAAACACGAGAACGCGAGTTGAATTTTGTGTGTAAATTTAAACTCTTTTGTTAATTCTAAGTCTGATTTGTTGACTTAAACAATTTTACTGATTAGAGGCAGCAGCAAAACAGATAATGCAATTGAAAGGACAACATACAAGATATTATCCTAGTTCACCACCAACTTGATAGCTACGTCCAGTCTCCTCGCACAGAAGGATTTATCCACTAATTACACATCACCAAAGCCTACAAGTCAGTCTTCTCAAAACAACATGAACCTTACAAGTCAATTCCTTTCTACACAACTTGAAACCTATAGATTGTTATAGGAAAACTACCCATTTGACCCTACAAGATTGCTTAAGGAATAGTAAATCCACTATCGGGTTGGGTTACAATGAGTTGGAAATTTGTCTAGTTTTGCTTCTGCTAAGTAGATTTGATACTATGATTTTTCCACACTACAACACTTTGAATATTTTACTTTGAACGAGTGCTTTTCTAGAACTTAAAACCTTAATCTCTAAATACTTAAAAAAATTTAGCTCTTGAGGTTTTTTTGAATAACTTTGGTTTGTTAGGATTTTTTGAGTTTGTTGGTTCATTGAATTCTCCTTCACCCTTGAGTATCTATTTATTGTTAAGATTAGGACTTCAGTTTAATCCCTTGTGAATTCTGAATCGTATCTTTATTCCCACATGATCAACAAATACTTCTTCCAATTACGTTTGCAAATTGATTCACATGAGTCTTCTTTCATACGCTTGATTAGATTTGGGTGGGAACAATTCTAAGTTTGTTCTTGGACCTTTAGAAGTAAGGATACAACTAAGTCCAATTCATTATATTACTCAATCTATCAGAGTCTTTGACCTTCAATCAGAGTCGTTTACTTTTCTCCATTGAAATCATTGACTTGATTGTTGAAGTTAGATGCTGTGTTGCTTGAATAATTCTATCAGAGACAAAATTGTGTGACATAGAATTAGTGGCAGGGGCAACTTCAGCTTTGTTGCATTATCAAAGTTAGAACAACTTTAAAGGATGCTTATCAGAAGAAGTGTTTTGGAACATGTTGCAATTATTTTAGCTAGCGAAACATGAGCTTCAAAGAGAGGCTTGAAAAGTAGACTTTAGAAGGCATGCTCAAAAGTATTGTTCATCAGAAGTGCTAAAGTTAATGTTATCAAAGACATGCTAAATTTACTGTTCAACAGAGGCATGCTGAAAGTAGACTTCAGAGGCATGCTAAAAATATTGTTCATCAGAGGCATGCTAAAATCACTATTCATCTTAGCCATGCTAAAATCTCTATTCATCATAGCCATGCTGAAATACTGTTCATTAGAGGCATGCTAAAATACTGTTCATCAGAAGCATGCAAAAGCACTGTTCATCAGAGGCATAAGAAAGTTATGTTCATCAAAGGTATGGAAACTCCATAGACACACTGAATCTTTAGAGGCACACTGATTTACCAAAAACACGATGAGCTGCCGGAAGCACGTTGAACTACCACAAACACGCTGAACTACTAGAAGCACCCTAAAAAAGGTTGATCAGCGTACTTTTCTTGAACGTGCATTTGTCACTAAGGCAACTTCCACACAGAAAAATGTCCAATACCAATGGGAAAAATAACTTGCCACAAGGTAACTAACACAAAGATGCATATTCCATGACATGAGTTATTATCAAAATAAAATATTCACACACTGCCCACTAAGATCATGTCACATGCATTCAAAAAATCACTTATTCAAAACATCATCTTATTCATATATCACTAAGTTCTTACCATAAAATTCATATATTCATCTATATATTATAAGAATTGTAACTTTCATCTTTTATATTATAAGAATTTCAAAATTCAACAAATAGACATAAAATTTCAAAACTTCATTTCATAATCATCATAAAAATTAAAACTTTAACATATATAACCAAAAAATTCAAACTTTATTTCATATACAATATAAATCTTAGAACTTTAACACATATAAAATAAAAATTCAAATTTTATTTCATACATATAAAAAAATGTTAAACTTTAACACATATAACATAAAATTTTGAACTATATCTCATATACATCAAAAAAGTTAAAATTTTAATACATGTAACAAAAAACTCGAAATTCATAAAAAAGTAAAACTTTAACACATATCACACAATAATTCTAACTTTCACCATAAAAATCGTAAACTACATATCATACTCAATAAAAATTTGAGGTTTTATTATATTATCCCATTAGTCTACATTTAATCGTTTTAAAAGAGGAGCAATCATAATTATCTATTTGATATCATCGAACAAAAAGTTTAATTTGATGGAGCTAAATATCACTAGAAGGGGGGTTGAATAGGGATTTTGGCGTTTAAAAATTGTTTTAACGAGGTTATGAATTTCTGTCCTCTCTGAGAGGATGCGATAGAGGATGGAAGTTCAAACTCTTTAATCAAGAACAAATTAAATGCAAAAATAATAAAATGAGATAGACACACAGATTTTATACTGGTTCACCCAATTATGGCTACGTCCAGTCCTCAAACTCTTGTGAGATTTCACTAACAATCAATCAGATCAACCTCAAACCGAGGATGATTACACTTTGTGTTTTTTTTCTAGCTTCACCAAGCTTACAATCACGTTTTTGAATGTTTTCAAGTAACCTTACTTGAATAATCTCAGAATGATTTAAGTATGATTGATCTTTCTTTTCTTAAACATTTTCTATAAAGATATTACAAAGATCTATTTTGTGAATGTAGAAAGTTTGAAGAAAGGATGGATATTGCTTTTGATAATCTTAAGATTTTGATCCTTTTCTGCAATATTTGTGTGTATTTGATTATGGAGAGCTTGCTGCCTTTTATAGAGTTCTTGTATAGCTCTTCCATGTGTTAAAACACTTCTTGACCGTTGAAGAGGATGCATCAAAGAGTCCAATGGTCTTTGAGCTGAAATTACAAAACTGCCATCCAGTTGTCTTGAACAGTGTTAGTCCATCCTCAGCCTTGAGGTTCAAACCTCCTAGGTACTTGGTCCATTGTAGCCTTTTTCTTTTTCTTTCTTCAAGACATGAAACGGCTATTTCCTTGACTATGTGTGCTGCAGCAGGTTGAATTCGTGGAGTACAAGGTTTGAATACAACTTTTGAACAATGATGTGACAAATTGTTCAACCTTGTACCTAGTACTAGCCGTCTTCTTCCTAGAACAGCCTATCCTCGTACTAGTCAAAATGTGCTTTCTGACCTCTTTAGATAATATGCTTTATTGGGTCATTCTTGGTTACAATCTTGACATCTTAACCTGATTAAGACTTATGGTTACGTTGCTGGATGTATTATGTGCTTTTATGAGGCCATCCTCGCGTAGGCTCAGCCCATCCTCTTGCTTGCAAATATGATGATTTTGTCTCATATGTTCATCCTTTTAGTCTTTATGATTAATAACCTGTTTTCTACTATAAATCCACTCAAGAGCACAGATTAGTCCTTAAACACAATCATAATCTCTTAAGTAATTTTGTTATCATTAAAATCAATTGAGAGAGATTTTGTCTCAACAATCTCCCCCTTTTTGATGATGACAAAATTCTTTAGATTATGATTTTTAAATGTGAATGCATGATGAGATTTAATGTTATGCTCCCCCTAAAGTGAGAAATCTTTTGTTTAAAATTTTTAAGTTATAAAAATATTACTCCCCCTGAATGTATGCCAATAATATGAATCTAACAAAATAAAGATCATAATGATATTTCAAACAATAATGTTATAATGGCATATTCATTTCAAAACATTAATCATAGTCATTTCAAAACATTAATCATCAAACATCAAAGTATCATAGTAGCAGGACATCAAAACATACATCAAAACATCATAATCATCAAAACATAGCAACAAACATAACAAAACATCATAATCTCTCTCCCCCTGAATTTGGCAGCAGCAAAAAAAATAGGAATGAGAAGGCTACTCAAGAGAGGATGGTTCATCAGACGAGGAGGATGGTTCATCAGCAGCTAGGAGCTCAAGAGGATGTTCTCCAGGAGCAATGGTATTGATCAAATTTTTGGTAACCCATTCGAGAATGAGACCAAACTGTGTCATGGTGCGAAGAATTTTCTTTTGATCCTTTCTTATCGTTTTCAACAGCTTCATTTGCTTACTGAGATCCTTATCCTTTGGTGGCTTTCCTATGTTGGAGACTTTGGGTTGATCATTGACGCTGGAACTTTTATTTTGAGAGCTTCCAGCTTTGTCCTTCGAAGTGTTGTCATTTGAGGTACCCAAAAAAGAATCTAGAGAACTAAACTGGCCATTAACGTCAGGGAGAGGTTGGGATGGCTCTTCAGCAACAACAACAAGAGGTATTTGTGAGATAGAGGCAGCGGCAAAATGATCAGATTCGTGCAAATCAGAAGGAAGATCAGGCATTGATTCTGGAGGGCTTTGAGGTGAGAAGTGGTGATAAGTCAAATTAAGATCAAAATATAGTTCTTCACCGTCCTCCATAAGGGCAAGAGGAGCCTCTTGAGCAGCATCCTCACGAGGAGGATCTTCAGATGGAACTAAGACAAATGGCAGCATGGGTGATTGTGGAGGTGAAGGAACATCAGGGGTATGATAAGGAGATGAGGGATTTGGTTCTCCTTCCACAGTGGGCTGTTGAGGAATTTGAGTGAGAGTATCCTCAGACGGAGTTTGAATTGGAGTATCCTCAGATGGAGGTTGAATGGGAGTATCCTCAGATGGAGGTTGGCAAGATGATTGTTCTGGAGAGGCAGCAGATGAGGAGCTTCTTGTTTTTCTCTTTTTGGTGGAGGGAGCAGCAGGTGGTTCAGATGACTGAAGACGCATTTGTTTGACATTTTTCATCGAAAAGGTAAGATTGAAATGCACAGAAGGTTCATCATCCAACGGAACCTTAAAAAATTTGAAAATTTTAGTCAAGATCATACCGTAAGGTGCTGATCGACTTTGTGCAGCTGCATTTACCATAAAGTTGAAGATAATGTTTCCCAGGTGCAGAGATGATCCTGTGATCAAGTGATGAATAAGGAGAACATCCAATTCTGTCACTTTTTCAAAGCTTCCTGCTCGAGGTACAATGCAGTGAACGCAGATGTTGTGTAATATGCGGCATAACGGAAGTAGATTTGAAGCAACATGTGGCTTAGATGGTGAGATGAAAATGTTTTCCAGAACAGAGGAGCGGGTGATTTTGCACTGAGAATACCAAGTTTCTAAAAAGAAATAGGCTCCTTCATTTCGAACATCTAATATATGGCATAGAGAGGCGGGATTGATTTCGATCAAGACTCCTTTGAGAACAACAGTTAAATCAGAAAGTCCCTTGCAGTTGTGCGCAGCAGCATAAAAGGCCCTAACCAATCTTGGATATTGGGGCTCATTTATCTTAAGGAAGGACGTCCAGCCCAGTTGGTCAAAGATGTCTTCAATGTTGAAGCCACCTTCCTTCAAGTCATCAAGATCGATAATCTTTCCGTTAACCACGAATTTGTTCAACCATTTGGAAATGTAGATAGATTCTTGTTCAGTAGAAGTAAACAACGAGGTCTTGGCAGATTTTGGCGATGGAGAAGATAGTGGTTTTTTGGCTGTGGGTTTGGAATTTTTTGAAGTGGTGGAGAGGATAGTGGTTTTTGTAGGAGTTTTTGTAGGAGATTTGGAAGGAGTTTTGATAGGTAATGAATGAGGTGTTGGCGCATTGGATAAAGTTTGTTCCGAATCATCTGATTCAATCAGATGAACAGTAGAGTCTTGAGAGATGGGGTTTTTTGATGAAAGAATTCCAGAAAGAATTCTGGAGGATCTTCTAATAGGGGCCGAGGATGTGGAGGAGGATGGATTTTTAGTGGACTTTGGTGAAATAGAAGGAGTGGAAGTTGTTTCAGATGATTCGAAGAGACTTGTATCGGATGAAGGCTCTTGATGGATTGTGGTGTTAAGTGAATCTTCCCTATTTTGATCAGATTCCGTACTGGAATAATGATCTTCAATGTCTTCAGGTGCTTGAGGGAAAATTTTGCGTTTTGCAGCAATCTTAGTTCTAGCCATAATTGTTTTTGTTAATGGAGGAGTAGAAAAAAATGATTCTGGGTTGAGAGTGAGATTAAAACAAATGAAATGGCAGAGTTAAGTAAGGAGGATGGAAGATGGAAGGGGATGACGTTGGGAAAGACCCGTTGATTAATTTCTGCCTAGGAGGATGCAATAACTCATGATTGATTTGATGGTGGCGTGCAGGCATGCGTGTGCAGCACGCGTGTTGGGAAACGGCTGTTTCAGCCGTTGAAGCATTTAATGCTTGCGTGGATTAAGGAGGCGGCGCCACATGGACGGCCCAATGGGAAAAGAGGCGCGTGCACGCAAGGACTGGGCCTATTAAATGCAGTTACATCAAAGAGGATGCTGTATCCTCTAGTTATTTGCCATCCTCTGAACTTTAACCTTATATACAAGGATCAGATGTGATCTTTCAGGCATTTGACAATTAATTAATTTAAACAAACCAAAATCAAAGACACGCAGCAAAATATAAAGGATAAAACAATTAATCAATTAATTTTTGAAAAATTAATGATGGAAAGTTTTTTCAAAATATCCTTGAACCTATCCTCTTGAAGAGGTTTGGTAAAAATATCAGCTAGCTGATTTTCTGTATCAATGAAAATTAATTCAATGTCTCCTTTTTGAACATGATCACGTATGAAATGATGTTTAATTTCAATGTGCTTAGATCTAGAATGCTGAATTGGATTTTTTGAAAGATTTATAGCACTTGTATTATCACAGAGGATGGGAATTTTTGCGTACCTTAAAGAATAATCCTCTAGTTGATTCTTTATCCACAGCAATTGTGAGCAACATTGTGCAGCTGATACATATTCAGCCTCTGTAGTTGATAGAGCAATGGTGCATTGTTTCTTGCATGACCAACTAATTAGTGATTTACCAAGAATTTGGCAACCTCCACTTGTGCTCTTCCTTTCAACTTTATCTCCCGCATAGTCATCATCACAGTAGGCTATGAGGTCAAGATATGAGCTTTTCTCATACCAGATTCCAAAATTTATTGTTCCAACAAGGTATCTTAGAATCCTCTTAACAGCTGTAAGATGAGATTCTTTGGGAGAGGATTGAAACCTAGCGCAAAGGCCTACAGCAAAAACTATGTCCGGTCTGCTTGCTGTTAAGTATAATAAGGATCCAATTATCCCTCTATACTCTTTCTCAGAAATTGGAGTTCCTTCATCATCTTTGTGAAGCGTGGAGGATGGGTGGATATGAGTTCCCATACTCTTGGCTGAACTCATGTTGTACTTGTTGAGAAGATCTTTGGTGTATTTTTCTTGTGAGATGAAAATACCATCTTTGAGTTGTTTGATTTGTAAACCAAGAAAAAATTTCAATTCACCCATCATACTCATCTCAAATTCACTTTGCATAAGATTTGAAAATTCTTCACACATTTTTTCATTTGTGGATCCAAAAATTATGTCATCCACATAAATTTGGGCAATTAACAAATCTTCTTTAGATGTTTTCTTGAAGAGAGTAGTGTCAATCTGTCCTCTAATGAATCCATTTTCCTTAAGAAAAGAGCTTAACCTCTCACACCAAGCTCGAGGAGCTTGTTTTAATACGTAAAGAGCTTTTGAGAGTTTGAATACGTGATTGGGCTTCTTTTCATCCGCAAATCCAGGAGGTTGTTTGACATAAACTTCCTCATTTAAGAATCCATTCAAAAAAGCACTTTTGACATCCATTTGGTATAGTTTTATACCTTTATGGGTGGCATATGCTAGGAGGATGCGTATAGCTTCAAGTCTTGCAACCGGTGCAAATGTTTCATCGTAGTCAATTCCCTCTTGTTGATTGTAACCTTGAGCAACTAGCCTTGCTTTGTTTCTTACTACTTCTCCATCCTCATTTAGTTTGTTTCTGAAGATCCATTTTGTTCCAATGATGGATTTTTCATGTGGAAGAGGTACAAGGTTCCATACCTTGTTTCTTTCAAATTGTGAGAGTTCTTCCATCATGGCTTCAACCCATGATTTTTCACACATAGCTTGATCAATATTTTTTGGTTCAATTTGTGAAATCATGGCCATGGTAGCTTCATTTCCACGAAGGGACTGTCTTGTTCTTACTCCATCAGCCGTGTCTCCAATAATCAGATCTGGACGATGATAAGTAACTATCTTCCATCCTCGTGGAGGTTGCTGAGAGGATGGATCAGACTCATCCTCATCGTTTGGACTAGCTGCGTTGGAGGATGAAGGTTCATCTTCCTCAGATTTATCAATTTTTTCTAAGCACAAGTCATCAAACTCATCAAAAATAACATGCATGGATTCCTCCACAGTTTGAGTCCTAAGATTATATATTCTATAACCTTTAGACGAAGTGGAGTATCCTAAAAATAATCCTTTGTCAGATTTTGAATCAAACTTTCCCAAATTTTCTTTATTATTTAGGATGTAACAATAACACCCAAATATATGAAAATATGAGATGTTTGGTTTTCTTCCTTTCCATAGTTCATATGGAGTTTTGTTTAAAATCTTTCTAATGGATACACGGTTTAAAACATAGCATGCCGTATTTATAGCTTCGACCCAAAAATATTTTTCAATATTAGCTTCATTTAAAATGGTTCTAGCCATTTCTTGCAATGTTCTATTTTTCCTCTCAACAACTCCATTTTGTTGAGGGGTTCTTGGGCAAGAGAAGTTGAGAGAAATACCATTTTCATCAAAAAGATTTTTGAAAGATTCATTTTCAAATTCACCTCCATGGTCACTTCTTACGGAGATAATTTTTGATCCCTTTTCATTTTGGATCTTTTTACAAAAATAATGGAAAGCTTCAAAGGCATCATTTTTATGTTTTAAAAATAAGACCCAAGTAAAACGTGAAAAGTCATCAACAATTACAAATCCGTATCTTTTTCCACTAAGGCTAGGAGTTTTAATAGGACCAAAAAGATCTATATGAAGTAGCTCAAGAGGATGGTTTGTGGAAACAACATTTTTTGAATGAAAACTACTTTTAACTTGTTTTCCTTTGGCACAAGCTTCACAAATTTTGTCTTTTTCAAAATCAATTTTTGGAAGGCCTTTAACTAATTCTAATTTAGACAATTTTGAAATAGTGTTTAAACTTGTATGTCCAGCCCGTTTGTGCCATACCCATTTATCCTTTTCAATGGATACAAAACAAGATTCAGTAGGCAAATCATCAATATATAGTTCATATAAATTCTTTTTTCTAAAACCGGAAAAGAAAACTCTACCCGAGGATGAATGTTTAACCTCACATAGATTGGGTTTAAAAATAACTTCAAAGCCACTATCACAAAGTTGACTAATACTAAGCAAGTTATGTTTTAAACCATCCACATATTGAACATTTTCAATTTTGGCAGAATTTTTATTACCAATAATACCGGTACCTTTTATTTGAGCTTTCTCATTGTTTCCAAATGTAACCAATCCTCCATCCTTTATTTCCAAGGAAATAAAGCAATGCCTATCCCCGGTCATATGCCTTGAGCAGCCACTGTCCAAGAACCATGGCTTTCTTTTGTTGATCTGAGGATGTACCTGAGGATGAGTTTAATAGTGACTTAGGTACCCATATAGAGGTGGGTCCTTGGTGGTTAGTCCATCCTCTTGTGAGGAATTTTCTTTTATGATAGCAAACAGATTCGTGATGTCCATGTTTACCACAGAATGAACATCCTTTCTTTATGTTATCGGCCTTTTTCTTGGTATAACATCTTTTGAAAGTATGTCCAAGTTTTTTGCAAAAAGTGCATCTTGGCCTATCCTCTTGTTTCTTTGGAACGAAAAAATTTTCATAGAGTTTTTGTTTTTTAGAACTTTTAAAACCAATGCCAGCTTTGTCAAAGATTCCAGATTGTGATCCCATTATTTTTTGAAAAGTATTAGTAGATTTAACAAAGTTGGTAAGATCATTTTTAAGTTCTTCAACCTCTATTTTCAAAATATCCTTTTCTGCATCCTCTTCTGGAGGATGACTTTTGACATTTCTTTTGTCAACACTAGATATTTGTTCAGACAACTTTTCATGAGATAACTTCAGGTCTAAAATGGTTTGTTCATAATTTTTATTTTTAGCTTGAAGTTCCTCGTTTTGCCTCTTTAGTTCATTAAGTTGATTTTTAAGAAAACCACATTTTTGAGATAAAGTATTTGAGTCATTCAAAAGATTGTCAAATTCTATTTCTAATTGTTCACAATTAGGACAAAGTTCAGATATGATTACCTTTTCATTTTCTGAGTTTGTCATAAGACAGAGGTTGGCCTCTTCTTCCTTTTCTTGCTCCGAGGATGAGTCATCACTATCATCCCACGTGATCATCATAGATTTGTTTTTGTAGGGAAATCTTTTTGAGTTCTTTTTGTTCAGAGGACACTCAGTTTTGTAGTGGCCCAGCTTGTTGCATCCAAAGCAAGTAATCTGACTTTTGTTAGTTTTTTCTTTTTGAGGAGATCTTTTTTCCTGTCCTCTACGATTTATCATCCTCTGGATTCTTCTGGAAATTAGAGCAAGTTCATCCTCTTCCTCAGATAGAGGATGATCTGCATTTTCTTTCTTTGTGGCTTCTTCAACTCTTTTGGAAGATGAGCTTTCTGTTTGGCTTGATTTTAAAGCTATCATTTTTCCCTTTTTGCTTGGTTTGTCAGCCAGCAACAGAGGTTCGTGAGCTCTTAGAGTTCCAACCAGATCCTCTAGTTTCATGTTGGCCAAATCTCTTGCTTCTGTGATGGCAGTCACCATTGGCCTCCATTCTTTTGGTAAACTCCTTAAGATTTTTCTTATCCTCTCTTGAACAGAGTAAACCTTTCCAAGAGATCTCAAGTTGTTAAGTATGATTGTCAACCTTGAGAACATTTCATCAATCGTTTCATCCTCCTTCATTTCAAATAACTTGAACTCTCTTACTCCCATGTCTATCCTCGCTTCCTTTACGTGGCTTGATCCTTCATGATGAATCCTTAGAGTATCCCAAAGTTCTTTGGCGTTTTTGCATTCTTCAACTCTATCATATTCTTCCCTGCTCAAAGCACACGTTAGAAATAAATGAGCTTTAGAGTTTAGGAGTACCTAAGCACTTTCATCAGCCGTCCATTGTGGTTGAGGTTTCTCGTCGGAGGTTGCATCTGTGTTGTTGATTCTGATGACATGATCCCCGTTTTCAATAACAGACCACATGTTGTTATCTTGTGATATGAGAAACAATCTCATTTTACTTTTCCAGTGGTAGTAATCTGTACCATCAAAATAGGGAGGTCTGGTGGAGGATCCTCCTTCAGGAACATACTTAGCTTTTGACATTTTTTCTTGGATCTTTTTCTCTTACACGGTTCAGTGTAATATTTCTAGAGAACCTTGCTCTGATGCCAATTGATGAAGCTAAATATCACTAGAAGGGGGGTTGAATAGGGATTTTGGCGTTTAAAAATTGTTTTAACGAGGTTATGAATTTATGTCCTCTCTGAGAGGATGCGATAGAGGATGGAAGTTCAAACTCTTTAATCAAGAACAAATTGAATGCAGAAATAATAAAATGAGATAGACACACAGATTTTATACTGGTTCACCCAATTATGGCTACGCCAGTCCTCAAACTCTTGTGAGATTTCACTAACAATCAATCAGATAAACCTCAAACCGAGGATGATTACACTTTGTGTTTTTTTTCTAACTTCACCAAGCTTACAATCACGTTTTTGAATGTTTTCAAGTAACCTTACTTGAATAATCTCAGAATGATTTAAGTATGATTGTTCTCTCTTTTCTTAAACACTTTCTATAAAGATATTACAAAGATCTATTTTGTGAATGTAGAAAGTTTGAAGAGAGGATGGATATTGCTTTTGATAATCTTAAGATTTTGATCCTTTTCTTCAATATTTGTGTGTATTTGATTATGGAGAGCTTGTTGCCTTTTATAGAGTTCTTGTATAGCTCTTCCATGTGTTAAAACACTTCTTGACCGTTGAAGAGGATGCATCAAAGAGTCCAATGGTCTTTGAGCTGAAATTACAAAACTGCCATCCAGCTGTCTTGAACAGTGTTAGTCCATCCTCAGCCTTGAGGTTCAAACCTCCTAGGTACTTGGTCCATTGTAGCCTTTTTCTTTTTCTTTCTTCAAGACATGAATACAACTATGTGTGCTGCAGCAGGCTGAATTCGTGGAGTACAAGGTTTGAATACAACTTTTGAACAATGATGTGACAAATTGTTCAACCTTGTACCTAGTACTAGCCGTCCTCTTCCTAGAACAGCCTATCCTCGTACTAGTCAAAATGTGCTTTCTGACCTCTTTAGATAATATGCTTTATTGGGTTATTCTTGGTTACAATCTTGACATCTTAACCTGATTAAGACTTATGGTTACGTTGCTGGATGTATTATGTGCTTTTATGAGGCCATCCTCGCGTAGGCTCAGCCCATCCTCTTGCTTGCAAATATGATGATTTTATCTCATATGTTCATCCTTTTAGTCTTTATGATTAATAACCTGTTTTCTACTATAAATCCACTCAAGAGCACAGATTAGTCCTTAAACACAATCATAATCTCTTAAGTAATTTTGTTATCATTAAAATCAATTGAGAGAGATTTTGTCTCAACATAATTATGATTTGTATGGGAAAAAGTTCCAACCTTGGCCGTTTTTCTTCCTAGTACAAAACTCTAAGTCCCACAAAAATGTTTTCAAGGGAGAGTAGTTCCAAGCTTTCAAGGTGACCCCCAAAGTTAGAGATTGAAGAACACCAAGATGAAAAGACATAAAGGTGATGAAGATGGTCTCAGCTTTTTGTCACACAAAAAATGAGGATAAGATGTTGCTAGAGATTATTCTTGTGGATTTAGAACTATTTGATGAACAAGATGATGATTGTGGGGATGTGAAAGTGATGGTGGCTACGGTTTCTATATTTGTTTCTGTTTATTATTATTTAGTGTAGGAAAGATTTGGACTTAGGGAAAATTAGACTGAAAAAGGTGAGTAGGGGGACAAAAGTGTGAATGAGAGACAGGAGACATCACTCATGAGATAGAAATTAAGATGTGAGGATTTCTTCCTGATTTATTTGGTCAAAGCATTCAAGACATATTTTGTTTCCCTCAATGATATACAAAATATCAACTAGCCCATCCAATTTTTTTTTTAATAAGTTTCTCATTTAGTTAAATAATTCCGAAAACAACTTTATCAACTATAATATATGAAGTAAGACAAATAATTGTCACATACAAAATTATACTAAAAGAAATATTCATAGATTCTAATTATTTAAATAAGAATTTTAGAGGGCGTTACAGTAATAATAAATTTGTCACGATATTTCTAAGTTTAATTTTAATTTTTGTTATCCACTTTTTAAAACTATTAGAAATACATAGGTGAGTTTTCATCTATTAATAATAGTTGGATCATCATCATTTTTAATTATTATAATTTTTATAACTTTGATTTATAAGGCTTAATCTTATTTTAGTGTCTAAATAAATATTTTCTAAATAGTGGTAAACAAACGTTTTATTAATTATTTAAATGAATAGGAGTGCATGTCCTTTTTACCTTTAAAAAAATTTTGTCATAATTTTTCTAAGAAATAAGTATTTTTAAGTAATGATTTAGATCAAAATATGAGGTGTTACATTTACCTCATGAAGTTGAATAGGTGTACTATGCATTATTTTCTTAGTAATTATACGAGTTTAGGGTGAACTTTAAGTCTTCCTAATTACAACATCACACTTTGCTTCTCCACATTTCTTTAGTCTAACTTTTGAAATTTTAAACACCAACTTTTAATACAAAACATTGTCTATATATCTATGTTCTAACACACTCAAACTCCTTCTAAACAAGGCTTGTATCTCAATGCACTACATTTTAATCATATTGTTCAATGATTCCCAATCCTTAACCAAATCACCTTTACTATCCAACAAATACTGTAACAGCCGTTTTTTTTTTAAACAAATTCAAATTCATAATAAAGAGAGAAATATCTTTCGATAAAATATTTAAGTCGTATTTCAACAACAAAAGTCAACAATAATTACAAACGGCCGAAACGGTTTTGAAATGAAAATCCAACGTATTTAAAACAGAAAAATACACCGGGGCTATGAGACCAATCCAACGTAGCTCATATCCCTGGGGTATTCTCGGCAGACACCTGTACAAAAGCACTGCTCCAAGAATTTTAACTTCCCCACGACACATCAAAAAGTGGTACAAGGACCCATCAAAATAAAAGTCAAGCTGACAATATATGGTATAGGTGCAGTCTTCCAAAATGAAATAAGTACAACCACAAAAGAAATACATTTAGCCCCTATACAACCATCTTATCTGATCATGCTACAAAAAAACTATAACCCAGGTGATCTCTGCGCGCCCCGCAGAAATCCTTCTGACACAGCATTGGTCAGGTAAGTCTAACTTCGTTCCCATCTCCAAGGTACTAATCGGTAGGACAATCGTGATTCTCATATGAGGGCAAAGCCCAGGTTTCCACAATAATTGTAAAGGTCACCAACCGAAATTAACAAATATCACATAGCATTTAAATTTTAAATGCACAAAATAACCTTTCAACTTAGCATACATGTAGAAAGGGTTTTCATATGCCAAATATGCATAATCAAGGTTGAAAAATGAAGTTTTTAACAAAACTGCATTGTCGTATTCAAATACAGCATCCTTGTATTCGAATACAATGCTATTTCATAAGTCAGTAGCAAAATTGAATATTTGTATTCGACTACACACTGCTTGTAGCCGAATACAATTGATAAAATTTGCAGATTTCAGTTTCGAAAACGTTTCACAATCATTCAACACTTAACACACAAAATCAATCAATCACACTCATCAATTACGGCACAATTACAAACAACAGCCGAGTATGTATATACAACCATCACAGTATATCAAACATGACTCGCGTGCCAAGAACCCTAATGCAATGCGTATATGCCAATGCACATGATTCTGGAATTCCAAACCAAAACCCTCCTCGAAGGGTGTAAATCATAATTGGACAGGCCAGTACTAATTACCGAGGTGCAATCTCTCACAGATCAGTACGATATACTAAAGTGTCGCCTCTCATAGGCCTTACACTGTTTTCTATAGTGTAATCGCTCACAGATCAGCACCTTCTTGAGTGCAATCTCTCATAGATCAGCACGACGTGATAATCCCTGCAAGGATAAGATGAACCAACAATTCACATGGCATCATCCCGTGGCCCATCCGGTCACCACTATCACCATGGCCCATCGCGGTCACCATGTACTATGAAATGCATTAGCATACTCTGACTCTTTTCACCACAACCATTAAGTAAATGCAGCTATTAAAATATTCCCTTTTTTTTAATACTCATTTAACACTAATGATTTTTCAATCTTTTCACATAGCATACTCAAACATATATTCATCCGTAAAATTCATAACGCATATGCCATCAATTATGGATACATCAATCGCACATTCACCACACATCCACATCTCAAACACATCCATAAATCACCAAATTTAATCTCCAAAATTTTCAACCATAAATCACCAATTTTAATCTCCAAAATTTTCAACCATAATCCACACATAAATCACATCTCAAAAATTCATAATATTAATTTTGAACACATAAACCACACCAAACTTGAATCACCACAACCCACACCTCAAACACATTAAATTCAACTTCCACAATTTCACCCATAAACACATTAAATTCATTTTCCACCAATCTACACATAAAATACATCTCAAAAATTCATAATATTAATTATGAACACATCAATCACACCAAACATTAATCATCACAACAACATTAATATATTAGAGTTCTCCCCACCACTAACTCGCTGCCAACGGTCTCGATTCCTTTTCGAGACTTAAGGAACATAATTGTTCATAACAATTTGTTCACAACTAAAATTTATCCAACCACAACAAAATTCCTAAAATCATATCTTTTTCACACACCAAACTTTTACAACCAAATAATCTACATTATTTAGTTAAAACTAAATAAAACAAATATTGTCCAAATCACACATACGCACACTCAACTATTAAAGCACCGAAATTTTGAGTTAATAAAATACTCTAAAAAATTTCTTGTAAAATTTCAACTTCAGTTCAAACTCATTTATTTGAAAATAACTCAATACGTAACTCAAACACGTCAAAAATCAAATTTTTTTTTTACCATTACTAACCAAATCAACAACATTAATCTCACATATAGAGTCCCTATATCCAAACTAAAAAATTTGGAAGGAGCCCTTACCTCGACGGTAGCTCTAACAACCGATTACAGCACCGCGATTAATTTCGGTGAAAACGTCGTTCGCGAGGTCGCTTCCAAAGTTTACTGACCAGCACCGTAGCGTGACAAGGAGCAACTTTCCCTTCAGTCACTTCTCGAAATAAAGCTCAAAAGTCGAAGAAAAATGGAGGTTTTGTTTTTGAAAAAAAACCAAAACTTTACTTTTGGTAACAGAGAAAAAGAAGAAGAAAGGAGGGTGGATGGCGTGAAAGCTTCAGGTAATGTTTCTGTTTTGCTTTTTCTTTCCTTTCTGTCACATATACATATATATAAACTTACTAAATAATATATATATATATATATATATATATATATTATAATTAAACCAAACCAACAAATATCTAAATATTCTTAAACACATCACTCCACTCACATTTCAAACTATTTTGATAAAAATATCTACTTTCGTCGCAACTCAATTGACAGATAAAATTTTCATCAACCAGAGATATTTTTAACAAAATTGTCCAGTATTTAATTTTCCGTAACGTAAATAAAAAAATTTTCGCCAAATAATTCTAAACGGTCTCAAAAATATATTTCTGGCATTTAACACACAAAATACTATTAAAATTGGCTAAAAAGCCTTAGAATTCAACACCAAAAATATACTAGAATTGCATAAATTAGAATTTAAATCTAAGAGTCTACAAATACCTTTTCAAGCTACCATGAGAAGATTCAACCCTATTTGAGGTTGTGTTGCTAAAGTGCAACACGGTCTGTTCATGCTCATACAATTTTATTCTTCATTGGATTCAATATGGTTGAAAATTTTCTTCTTCACAGGTACGTTCGACATATTTGAGGATTGTTGAAAAAATTTCACTAACCTTTATGAGCTCTACAACGACATCAACATATGCATTCTCTAAAAGAGAGTGTATAACAATGTGTTGAGCCCTCGTTATGGTGTCCCATAATTCTTTCGGTTTGACCTGTTCACCTTGACATCCAACTTGCATCTTGCTTCGACGTTCTTTTAAATACGTTACAAACAAAGTAAATCAGTAGACGCTGGAAAAAAATTTGCATCAACATTCATCAGTGTTGTATCTCTATCAATGACAATTACCTTGGGAGTTTTGTCTCGAGAACTCAATAAATTACAACACATCTCTATAACCCAAGTGATATTATCCTCCTTTTCAAACTTGATAGAAGTAAACCCAACTAAATATGTCATCTCAGTTGAAGTCTCACCAACTGTAACATCCCGACCCTTACTGTTATCAGCGATGTTAATCACGACTTTCTCGCCCCCTTTCTGATTGTTGGAAATAACGAGTTTTTGCCTTCTGTAGGATTCGAGCCCGATAACTAGGGGATAAGTATCGCCTCCACACAATCCTACACAATTGAGTACCCTGGCCATTACCATTACTGGCGATGTTACCTCACGACATTCTCGTCCCCCCTCACGACGATGCTACTAGCTCAATTGGTAGTGGGAATGGAATGAGGCGGTACTTATCTCCTAGGTACCGGGCTCGAATCCCACATAAGGCAAAAACTCGTTATTTCCAACGGTGAGAAAGGGGGGGGGGGCGAGAAGGTCATGATTAATATCGCCGATAACAGTAAGGGTTGGGATGTTACACCAACAATCTCAAAAAACGATATTTGGTATTGATTTATTTTATAAGTTGAACACATCAACAACACAAGGACAAGTGTTAAACAACTTTATTGATTAATGATTGGCCCAAAAATATCTTGGATTTCAGTTTCAAACTTATCAATTATTCTACATATTTGTGATCATCCAAGCATTTCAACTAATGTTACATATTGGATCTCATACCTCTTATAGTCTTCTTGTATCTTTGACGTGCATTATAAGTCATTAGAATATTTTTTGATGAGACCATATTCCTTGTCATTACACTAACAAGTTCCTTCTCTTTCGCATTTAAACGACCAATAATGAGATGACCTTTCATCTTTGGATCCATCACATGACACAACACTTAAATTATATTCTTTGGTTGTCAAAAAATAATCATGCAGCCTCATTGGACATTCAAATTTCCTAGATTTTGTGTCTTTTTGTTTCAACTTCTATTTGGTTCCTTTGTACACAACACCCTTTTTTGCATTCCAAATCAAAAAATTGTTATCTACGATTAGAACCATGATTAGATTTTGTTATTACTACTAAAAATCCTAACTTTCTTGTTTCACATCGAACCCAAATAATCAAATCATCTCGAGAGCTATATTTCTTATCGGTAATAATTTTTTTCCCAAAATTAACATTACTCACCATTGGTTCTACAATATATGTTTTTTAATAAGTTGTTGCCTCAGGATTTGAATCAACTACAGGCACATGTTCCAATTCAGCTGCAGGCTCAACCATGACTACAAACATAACATGACATTTCACAAACAAACAAAAAAACAAATTACAAATCTGTTATCCAAATAAGAATAATTGTGGTATTTAAAAACCTCTACTGAATGTGTGAATCTGGTAGTAAATGATTGAAAAACTATTATCAACTCCGTGAATCCGATAGTATTAAATATTTGAATAAATTACTATTGGATCCCACAATCGAAAATATGCAGTATAATTTTTCAAAATAAATTAGGACTTAAATATATTATTGGTCTTTGAAAATATGCATTTCTTGTAAATATTTTTGTTTTGTTTTGTTTTTAGTACTCGTTCTTTTGTTTTAGTCCTTGCAAAATTAGTTTTTATTGAAATTGATCCCAACAATATCTTATATCTCTAATAATTGAGGGACTAAAATCAAATATTATATATATTGAAGGGACTTGTACCAATTAAAACAAATTTTACAAGAAATACGCATTTCTTGTAAATACTTTTGTTTTGTTTTGTTTTGTTTTAATCCTCGTTCTTTTGTTAAATCCCTACAAAATTAGTTTTTATTGAAATTGGTCCAACAATATCTTATATCTCTAATAATTGAGGGACTAAAATTATATATATATATATATATATATATATATATATATATTGAAGGGACTTGTCCCAACTAAAAAATATTTTCAAGGACTAAAACAAAATAGCAAAGACCAAAAATAAACAAAAATATATTTAGAATGACCAAAATCAAACAAAAAACTTTACGGGTATTAAAACAAAAAACGTAATTACAAAAAACAATAATATATTTAAACAAAAAATTAACGATTCAAATGACAATGAATACAATTTAGAGCTATAGTACCTTTGCAATGAACTAAAAAAGTGTTGATAAAGGCAATGAGTGGAAGAATGGTGTATTTCTATATAAATTTGGTGTGAAAAAATGTAAGAATTTTAGGTTCATGTAAGAAATAATTTAATTAATTATTATGACTCATATCAAGTGGTGTTATTTAATAACATAAAAAGGTGCACGCAACTTTTCCAAATAGCACTAAATTGATGGGAGTTTTGAGACTTTTGCACCCATATATCATACTTTTTAGGAATTCTCTCCAAATTACCCCACTCGAAAAAAAAATACCAGATTGCCCTACTTTTTAGCCCCAGTTGCTGATCGCAACCTGGGGATGCGACGAGGTGAATAATTTTTTTTTCTGTTATAGTAGGAGGTCGCATCCTGGGGATGCGACCATGTACTGCAGTTATTTTTTTTTTGTTATATTTTATTTATGGGTATAATTATTGTTTAATTAATTAAAAATAATTAAAATATTTTAAAAATCAAAATAATAATAATAATAAATAGAATAAATTATTAAATAATAATAATAATAATAATTTTAATTTTAATAATATTATTAATATTAGTGACTTATTGTTAATTTAAATTAATTATAAATAATTAAAATATTTAAAAAACCAAAATAATAATAATAATAAAATAAAATACATTATTAAATAATAATAATAATTTTAATAATAACAATAACAATAATTTTAATAATATTATTAATATTAGTGACTTATTGTTAATTTTAAATATTTATAAATAATTATAACAATTAAAAAATCAAAATAATAATAATAAATTAAATTACATTATTAAGTAATATTAATAATAATAATTTTAATAATAATCATAATAAAAAGAAAATTACATTAATTGATGATCAACCACAACAACCTCAAGCCGTACAAAGGGCTAGACAAGCAAGACGACCGCGTAGATGTGGAACTGGAGGAAATTTAGATGGAAATAATTAATTTTAATTTCATGTATTTTTTTATTTTCAATTAATGTATTTTTTCTTCAATTTAATGAATTTTTATTTTAGTTTATTAATATAATTTTCTTTTTATTATGATTATTATTAAAATTATTATTATTAATATTACTTAATAATGTAATTTAATTTATTATTTTGATTTTTTAATTGTTATAATTATTTATAACTAATTAAAATTAACAATAAGTCACTAATATTAATAATATTATTAAAATTATTGTTATTATTAAAATTATTATTATTATTTAATAATGTATTTTATTTTATTATTATTATTATTTTGGTTTTTTAAATATTTTAATTATTTATAATTAATTTAAATTAACAATAAGTCACTAATATTAATAATATTATTAACATTAAAATTATTATTATTATTATTATTATTTAATAATGTATTCTATTTATTATTATTATTATTTTGATTTTTAAAATATTTTAATTATTTTTAATTAATTAAGTAATAATTATATCCATAAATAAAATATAACAAAAAAAAAATAACTGCAGTAAATGGTCGCATCCCCAGGATGCGACCTCCTACTATAACAGAAAAAAAAATTCTTCACCTCGTCGCATCCCCAGGTTGCGATCAGCAACTGAGGCTAAAAAGTAGGGCAATCTTGTATTTTTTTTCCGGAGTGGGGCAATTTGGAGAGAATTCCTAAAAAGTAGGATATATGGGTGCAAAAGTCGAGTTCTGATGATGAAGGTATGCCATTTATTGTAATTTTTATTTGAGAACCCTAGATTCCAAGATCCCATAGTTTTTCTTGAATGTGAACATTTATGTGAAACACTTGAAACTTACATGTAGTATCAGAGTCTTAGGATTTGGAATTATGTGATTATCCATTCATATTAATTTTTCCCCAAAATTATTATGAAAACAAATGATGATATTTAGAATGTGTAAAGATTAAGATGTTTCCACTGTAGATGAAGGTTGTGATTATGTTTGCTCTTTCATTTTGGGTGTTTATTGTGTCAATATACTATATATTGCGTTGATTGTTTTTTCTAAATTTAATTGAGCCTATTAAGTTAATAGTCATTCAATTGTTTGTGTTTGATTTTGTTTAAGGCATGAGATTTGATATGTGTGTATAAATTGAGTACATCAGATGAATTTCATTTATCTTTCGCTTAATGAATGAAATTTTGTCCTTTTGTGAAATGATTTCATTTTCACGTGATTTTTTTTAATTGCTTCTAAACCTATATACAACTTTTGTATTTAAATGAATTGATGTAATTGTATGATATCAGTGCAACGTGCGTCCTGCCAAATAACATTATGGCGGAATGAACCATGGCATGTCTCTGTTTTTCTACATGGTTGTGCCACTTATGTATAATACAAAAAATAAAAAAATATTATGAAAGTTTCTTAACAAAAAATAGAAAAATGTTATGAAAGTTTCTTAACAAAAAATAGAAAAATATTATGAAAGTTTCTTAACCATCAAAGTGGTCAAACTTGTTGTTTATTTAATTCTAAATTTATGATTTATTTCAATTACTTATAGTATAGATGCTAAAATTATAATTATTCATTTATGGGTTAAATGAAAGTTCATCATTATAAGACATTTTTGGATCACTCAAAGGTTGATTAATTATTGTTATAACTAATGAACATGAATGTTGGTAGTGTATGTGCATTATTAGTTTTATTTATACATCCAAAGATAATGAATATTATTATTAATGCATATATCATGTAAAATAAATGTTAAATTAATAGCATCCTTATGTTTAACTTTGTGTATTGATGAATCTCCTAAAGGAGAACATTGGTATACATAGAATGATTGTTGTTCGAATCTTTATTGTATGATATTTATAAATCAAAACAATAATATTAAGTATGTGTTAATTGCAGTTTATGTCCCATTATCATTGAACGCTAAAGCATTGTCTGCTCCGCTCTTTAATGGGTTCAATATTCCTTAATGGAAGGAGCAAGTCGAATCTCACCTTGGTGTATTGGAGCTTAACTTTTCTGTTCTACAAGAGGAGCTTGCTGCCATTATTGGAGCTTGCTGCTACAAGGCTTGTGAAAAGTCAAACGGACAAAGTTTGAAGTGAATGCGAATGAGTATACCAAGTAACATCAAATCAAGTCTTCCTGAAACTAAAAGTCCAAGAGAATTTGTGTGTTTTGTGAAAGAACGCTCTCAAAATAGTGACAAAACTCTTGTTGGGACATTAATGAGTACTCTTGTAGGGAATGCAAGTGAACAAGAATTTCCTTGTATAATTCATTTTGAATTCATTACCGTCAAAGAATAGGCCTTTCCAAATGTACTATAACACCATGAAAGATAAATGGAATATGCATGAATTGTGCAATATGTTTATTTAGGAGGAAACTTGACTTAAGAGGAGAGGAAATCACTCTATTAACCTAGTGAATCGTCGAGGAGCTGGAAAGAAATTTGGAAAGAAACATGGTAAGTACAAAGGACCTTTAAAGATTGTTGAGTCTTCAGTCAATATCTAAAAAAATGAAGCAAAAATCAAGAATTTATATTTTTGCCCGAAAGCATGACTCTTCCAAAAGGATTGTCTAAAATGCAAGGTTTAGTTTGAAAAGAAATGTAAGCTTAATGCTAATGAAGTTACACATAATACTTGGTGGATTGATTCTCAATGAACAACTCATTTTTCTAATATGATGCAGGGATTCCTTATGACCCAAACCATAAACACAATAGAAAAGTTTGTCTTTATGGGCTATATAATGGAAGCTCTAGTGGAAAATTGGGACTTATCGTTTGATCCTAGACTCTGGGCAACATTTAGATTTGTTTGAGATTTTGTGTGTACCTAGTATTTCTAGAAATTTAGTTTCAATTTTTATATATGAAGTTATTGGATGATCTTTTAAATTTGGTAAATGGTTGTTTCAATTTGTAGAAGAACACCTATATGATTGGATTTGGTATACTTTGTGATGGTTTATATAAATTGAATCTTGATAATTTATATGATAAAACACTTATTACATTGCATCATAGTATTGACATTAAACGTAGTTTATTGAATGAATGTTGTGCTTACTTGTGACACAAACGTTTCGAAGATATTTCCCAAGAAAAAATTAAAATATTGGTAAATAATGAAATTCTTTCGTATTTAGATTTTAGTCATCTGGATGTATTTTTGGATTGTATTAAAGTGAAATAAATAAAACAACAACACACAAACAAAATCAGCCACAAGAAGTATTCAGCTTCTTAAAATTATACACACTATTATATGTGGACCTTTTGATGTTAATTCATTCAATAAAGAAAGATATTTTATTACCTTTATCGATGATTTTTCACAATATGGTTTATGTCTATTTACTACATGAGAAATTCCAAGCAGTGAACGTCTTGGAAATTTTCATAAATGAAGATATGCTGATTTTGACATCACCCAAATCCGTTTGCTAAGTTTCTCGAGAAGCATGGTATTTGTGCTCAATACACAATGTCAGGTACACCACAATAAAAAGGTGTATCAGAAAGGCGTAATCGTACCTTAATGGAAATTGGTTAGGAGCATGTTATGGCACTTGTAGCTCATTATGATCTTTAGTTGTTCAAATTGATGTAAAGACTGCTTTTCTAAATGGGAATTTAGAGTAAGATGTTTATATGGATCAACCTTTGGAGTTTGTTGAAAAAGGAAAGGAACACATTGTATGTAAACTTAAGAAGTCAATATATGAACTAAATCAAGCTTCCCGCCAATGGTATCTCAATTTTAATGATACTATTATGTTCTTCAGATTTAAAGAAAACATATATTGTTTATCGGTGTATATATTTGAAGGTCAGTGGGAGTAAATTTATTATTTTAGTTCTTTATGTTGATGATATCTTGCTTGCAACTAATTATCTTGGTCTATTATATGAGACCAAGAAGTTTCTCTCTAACAACTTTGAAATGGAAGATATGGGTAAGGTAAGTTATGTGATTGGAATAAAAATATTTCATAATAGATCACAAGAATTGTTAGGCTTGTCTTGGAAAACATATATCAATAAAATTTTAGAGACATTTTGAATGGATAAATGTTCAACAAATTTAGGCTCATGTAATATCCAAAGAATTAATTGGAACATAAACAAATGAAAAATATTCCTTATGCTTCTATTGTTGGAAGTTTGATGTATGCTTAAACATGTACGAGAACAAATATCAATTTTGCAATTGGTATCCTCGGTAAATACTAGAGTAATCCATGTATAGATCATTAAAAAGCTGCAAAGAAAGTATCAAGGTATTTGTAAGGGATGAAGGATCGCATGCTTACTTATAGAAGATCTGGTTGTCTAGATGTGATTGGATATCCAGATTTAGAGTTTGCAGGATGTGTAGATACAAGATAGTCAATATTTGATTATGTGTATTTCTTGGCTGGAGGATTGATTTCACGGATGAGTGTGAACCAGTCTGTCATTGTTGCATCCACTATGGAGACTAAATTTGTGGCATGCTTTGAGGCCACAATTCATGCAAATTGGCTACGAAACTTTATTTCATGACTTGGAATTGTCAACGGTATTGTAGGCCGCTGAAAATTTATTGGGATAATTCTGCAACAGTCTTCTTCTATAAAAATGACTAGTATTCTAAAGGTGCTAAGCATATAGAATTGAAATAGTTTGTAATTAAAGAAGAAGTTCATAAACATAGAGTGTTAATTGAACATATTATCACCAATCTTACGATTGTTGACCTTTTGACGATAAGGTTACCACCTAAAGTATTTGGTGGCCATGTAGAAAAAATAGGCATTATATATGCTAATGAATGTTGAATGACGATGTTTTATTTATGTGTACTTGAAGCTCTAAACTCATTTATGTAACGTTTCTGATTTTATTTTATTTTTTACTTATGTAATCATGCAGTTAGTGATATTGAAAACAAATTACATTATTGATAATGACTTTATGTTTGAACCGGTTATGCACTTCTCAACTTAATATCATATTGAGGAGAAAAACTAATATAGTAGTACATAAAATTAAATGACATATAACCATCATGACTCTTATTGGTTTATATTCTTAATTATGATGAATGACAGAACAATGCATCTAAGGTTCCTTAACATGCATTATGATTGATGAGTTGTTAAGTTACATGAGTCAAGTGGGAAAATGTAAAAATTAATTTAATTAATTATATTGAGTCATATGAAGTGGTGTTATTTAATAACATGGAAAAGGTGCAAATGTTAAAAGGTGCAAGTGACCTTTAAAAATAGTAGTAACTTGATAAAAGTTATCGATGATGATTTCAAGGGTTATGCCTCTACCATAAAGTTTTTTGCTAATAGCCATCAAGAAAGGGTCCTAAGAAACAAAGAATAAAAAAAGATAGATTGGATGTTGGTGGATTATTGTCTCTACTTTTCTACATCACACACCATGGAAGAAAGTATGTCATTTATTGTAATTTTTATGTGAGAACCATTGATTCCAAAATCATTTAATTTTTCTTGAACGTGAATCTTTATGTGAAAAACTTGAAACATACAATTGAGTGTTGAAGATATATAAGAAAAAATCTACCAAAAACGTGAACATGGTGAATTAGCGATCCTATATTCTAACTTCCAATAAATGGTATCTATTATAATATATTAAAATAAACTCCCAAATCATTCATTTGACACCTAATCACATTTTATGCCACATAACTCTATTTGTGTCACCTCACTTATTTGTTTAGTTGTCATAGCTAGAATCTTTTCTCTTTTTATTCTTCATATAGTACCCAATTTCATTTCATCTATTACATTTCATTTCATCAACAACAAAAAAATCAACAATAAACAAACATTAATAATAGCTCATAATGCAATAAACATTTCTCTTTTACCGATTTATTATTTATTAAATATGAAATTTATTCTGTAACCATTTCCAATGTAATTCCAAATATCTATTCTTTTTTTTCTTTGCTGGACCAAGATTCAAGAAGACACGATACCACAACTTTGAGACATGTTTTTGTGGTGTTTGATGAAATGCAACTGATGTAAATACCTAATTGAGTAACTGACTTTGGTATATTTTTCTCCTTCATGATCATCTTGTTCTTCCACAGGGGATTGCTAAATGCATGTTTCATTTTATGTCTAATATTTAGTTACATAACTTTTATGTTATCTTTCATTTACAATATAAATAATAAAAAAAATCTAATTTATTTAATTTATGTCAATGCCAATTATTGATGTTCCATTTAACAAACGGTACGTTTTGTTTCCTTTCAATCAGTTCTTATTAGACTATTTCCTCTTCTTTTTTTAAACCATAAGGTATTGATAGTTTCTAATTTCCATCATTCAAAATAGATCGATTGTTACAACACATATTTCTTTAGGGCAATATATTAACTGGACAATTGTTGAAATTTACAAAAATCTTGGAAAATTAAAGTTCCCACATTAATTAAGGAACAATAATAACAACATATTTGTCAACATGATAATTTGAAACATCTAATCAGTATTTTTAACTTTACGGTCTCCAAATCAAATTTCAATATTTCTTTATGTGTTATAATTGTATCATGAGTGATATTATATTTGTTGCTTTTGACTCATATAACTTAACAAAAAAAAACCCAACACAATAGGCATGTGAGCTGGAGATGAACAAATGGAGGCTACAAATTAGATTTTAACCAAATGTATTAGATGTTTCACAAATTTGTAAATTGTTATTTTATTCTGACCAGTCAAGTTTACAACGAAACAATTATTTCCTCCATCACATTTGCCATTTCTTTTTGTCTTCAATTATTTGTCATTTTACAATACCAATACAACATTAATTACTTTTTTCCACTAATACTTTATTATATTTCAACTCATCAAATTTTTCCACTAACTACAATTAATAAATACATTTGGGTAAACGAAACATTTTACCATTGAAATCAAATCAACTAATCATTTTATAAAGAATTGTATACACTTCAAATGACATATTTAAAATGAGACGAAGGAAACACTTATCTTGATGTTGCTTTTCACACAAATACAATAAATGAGACTTATAAATGATTAACTTTATAAGAGACTTATAAATTATATATATCATATAATTTCTAATACTTATTAATTTTTTGAAAATAAATCTCATGACACCTACGCATTGCGCAGATTGAAATCTAGTTTTATTTAGTTTAGGAGACTTCAGAGCGAGTGTGGGGATGCACTGAGAAGAATGTGAGGTGTCAAAGGGCAATAATTTTAACTAAGAACAATTAGAGAATCGGTTGCCTAAAGCAAACCTCAATATTGTCAAACCTTGTTGTTCGTCGCCTTTAATCTCAAGTCAATTGATCATTTCACTAAGTCAAAACTGCCCTACCTCCCAATATAGAACAAGAAAAAACAATAAATTATCCCACTCATCTTCAATAATAGGGTCTCTTTAATTTATGTGTTATTGTAAATAGAGAGAGGAGAGAAAGCTAGTGATCTTAGTATAATTGACCGAATTTTCTAATGGATCGATCGACGAAAAGGCATTAATTTGACTCCAACAATATATGGCACCACTACACACAAATATCATAGTGGATTTTTTGACTTTATTCCATCCACCAAACATTAATCGGAGTTTCAACCACTTCCCATGTGTGGAATTCTCATCCTTTTCCAATAACATAATATATCTTATCAGTAATCACCATCATACCAAATATTTACATGAAATCTATAAGATTATTCTTATGCAATGTACATTTTGTTTTGTCATATCCATATCATTGTTATTTGATTTTTTGGGTACTCCTTAATTTCTTTAAACAATAATATCATGAAACATTTATACATCATACCTAATAATATTAATTTAAGAGAGTTATTACTTCCATTAGAAAAACTTAACCCTACAGTTCTTCAATAAGGAGTGGTTTAAGATTTTTTTGGGTTCGAAATCGTCAACTAAATTATTTTATTCTCTCCAATTATTTAAATAAGTAATTTTCATATATATTTTTTTCCTTCTTGTAGCACCGAGTAAAGGATTTATTAAGTTTATCATCAAATTCAACACTCTCAACTTTATATATGACGTGTCAAAACGTGGTTGGATTGGTCATTTCCAATACCACATATAGTCGATAGGAGAGCATACTAATTTTCTTTTTCGCAGACGAACAGAATTAAAGATTGTGGTGGATTTTGCATTACTCTTAACCATTGACCATAAGCAGAACAAATTAGTATGGTTGATATGATTAAGGTTTTGGTTTGGTTACTTTGATTGATTTATGAAATGTTTATGTGTATCATTAGAGTATTTTTTATCTTTCTTAATTATTACATTTGATCTCAAAATATGAATAAAGAATGTCTCAACTCATGGTCCAATTGAGGTATGACATGTAAAATGGTAGGGATGGCAAAGCAGTTTGGTCCGCCCCATTTAATCCACCTTGTGGTTAACCCGCAAAAAAATGGGATGGGGCAGATTAACTTAGATGGTCGGGTTAAAAGTATCACCCAGCCCCACCCCATGGCAGATTGACGAGCTCGCATGTCGGCCTTCCAAACGAAACTTTTTTTTTTTTTTTAATATTTTACAAAAAAGATAACAGCAACAATATGGTTAGTATATTACAATTGTTCTTATGTCTATGCCTTAAAAAACATTAATTTTAACATTTTTATTGACAAATATTTGGCTGTTGTATGCCTTTTATAATCAATTATAATTGGTGTATTTTAATTATTCTGTTTCTATATAGAAGATACAAAAAAGTACTGAATTTTACTAATGATTAATAAAAAACATTTATCTATGTATAAGTTATATGCGTCAATTGTTTCTTTAGTGACTATTTTTTAATAACGAAAAACATTTAATTAAAATGAACAATCTATTAATAATTAACAAACAATCAATAATTAAATTTATCAATAAAAAATATAAGTTAATAGCAATATAAGTAAATTTATCATAATTTTTCATACATTAATCTTTAAGTTTGGATTGAATAAGTTAACGGGTAAATTTTAGACTTTTAGTTTGGTTGAATTAATACAAAAATTGAGAAAAAAAATCAACTAAAGTCACATTTATTCTTAAAATAAACTTTTTTTTTGTCGGACGGGGCAACCTACCTTGCCCTGTGACTGTCCCGTTTTTACCGAGTTAAACATGGCGGGCCAATTTAGATAATCAAGTTCAAACATTCAGCCTAACTCGCTTAAAATGACAGGGTAAAACGGGTCGGTCCGACGGATTCTACCTGTTTTAACACCCCTATAAAATGGTTGGACATAGGCCAACTTATAAAAAATCTGTTAAGTTTAATAAGTCGACTAATTTCAATATATATAAAAAATAAATAATATTTGTTATTTGTTAAGTAGGATTTTTTAATAATGGATTAAAATTAGAGCAAAGGTCCATTTTGGTCCGTGAGAATTTTGAGAGACCCAATTTATTTCTTGACAAAAATAAAGCTACTTTTTAGTCCCTAAGAAAAATAAACCGGGCAATTAGTCCCTCTGAAATTTTGGAAGATCCAATTAAGTCCGTAAAACAATTAAAAACACATTTTAGTACTTAAGAAAAATACACCGGGACAATTTAGTTATTCGCTTAATTTAGGGAAAAATAAATCGTAGTGTAATTTCATATAGAGAAACCACAAGCCTAAAATAGAAATCTTTTTGATTTCATAGTGATCTAAGATTTTGAAGATGTGACTTCCGCCGTCTGTACCGTTTATTTCATAAGCTACATTTTCTTCTTCATTCTCACGATTTTTGCTTTGTTGTTGCTATTTTATGTGATTTTTTTTTTTTGCCTTTACAGTTTGTGGATATTTTGTTTATTGTTGACAAGATTTTCGGTTCTTACTTTGTCATGTTGTGGTTTTTTTGTTCTTGTTCTTTGCTATTTTATGTGAATTTCTTATTCGAATTTAAGTGACAAGCGCAAATCAGGTCAACAAATTAGAAGAAATTAGTTTGGTAAGAATAGGATCACATGCTAGTACCTTTTTTTATAAGTTATGTTTTGGATCATTTAACATTGTGGTTTAATTTGGATATTATTGGCGTTGTTTTTTAAATTATATTATAGTTTAGTGAATGTTTGTTGTAGGGATTAAATTGTTTAATTATTGTCATGGACTTAATTGTCTATTTTTAATTATCGTCAAAGACCTAATTGTTCTTTTTCTTTTTATAGAAATTACACGTGTGAGAATCAAGTTGATGAGTCACCGGACAAGTTAGCGAAAAAAACCAAATTTTCTAACTGTGGTTCACATAAGAACTAATTTGGTCTAGTTGATTTTTCTTATGGACTAAAATGATTTTTATTTTTCTCAAGTACTAAAATGGGTCTTTAAGAATTTTTCAAGGACCAAAATGGATTTTACTCTTAAAATTATGTACCAATTCTCACTTCTAGATATTTAAGCATAATTGACAACTAAAAAATTCTTGAGTCTATATATTTATAAAGTGACAAACTATAAATGGGTTATATAACTGTCCATATTTAGGCTAGTAATTCTCCAACTTACTACTTAGAGTTATGTAAGATGACAAACTATTGTTGGGGTAAGCCACCAACAAATTCACAATCAAAGTGATTCAAGATGAAGAAAAGTAAACAAACACAGAGAGAAAAGGGGAATCAAATGCAGTGAATTATCGAAAGAATTTTATTCAACTAACTTTTTTTACAATTACTGAATCTAACTTTATACTAATCAAAAACAACAAAGTATAGTTGTTATTTAAATAGACCTTTTACAACAAATGAGGCCGAACTATTATTTAATTACAACTCAGTACTACCCCTTAATCCAAATCTTTTAAAGACAACAACTCCTAGTCTTTCTCTGTGCTTTAAAATTCGATCTTGTCTAACAGCTTTGGTTAACACAACAACTAGTTGTTCTTGTTGGATCTGTGATTTTGGGGTATGCTGCAAATCTTGAATAAGAAGAAGATGAAACTAATGATGATGAAGGTTGCTCAATAAATTCCAAAGCATGTGTATCACACTATGTTTTAGGTTCGATTCGTCCTACCAATCTATGTATATTGGATGCAAACGGGTTAACCGGTGAATCCCCTTCGGGATATTTTTGAATCCTTGAAGTGAATTGCACATTCACATCAAACCTATCGATCAATGATAGTTTATAGAATAAAGTTCTTTCATTTACTCTCGTGCACTAAAAAAGATGACTCAAAAATATTTTTGACATAAATTTGACTCATGTAACATGAAAATTTGTATTCTTCTTTTTTCCTCTAAAGTGTCTCTATTTATAGAGAAACTTGTACCATTTGGTGAAAGAAAACAACTCTTGAAAAAGTTTTTAACCCTTAGTAACTTAACAAATGCATTAGTTTGATGGCTATCAGATGCATTAAACTCAAACATCGCAACCACTTGACGAAGTGATACATTATATTATTTAATTTTGCTACATTAATATAGTTATTAGAGAATTCAAAATATATTTTGGAAATTCCCCTCACAGTTCTTCAGTTGCAATGGGATACCCTTGTCATCTCTTCATTTACTTGGTCCCTAAGAAAGTGAAATTGGATCTCAATGTGCTTACTGTTAACACTAATGAACTTAATTAACTGTGCAGATTCCTTTTCATGAACCTTAAAGACCTTGCATTGCATCCTTTGATGATTGGAGAAGATAAACAAGGAAAACAAGAAAATGCTTTGGAAAATTTGTTAAAGATGTGACTGACTCTGTTAAACGCACTCTCAACGCGTGATGAATCTGTTAATACAAGCTTGCATTGATAATTCTACATCAGATGAATCTGGCAAATAATTGATCATCTGGTTAAAGCGTCAAGTCAACACTATGACAAAGTCAACGCTCTTATAAAAAGTCAACTTTTTAACCTAGACTTTTGAAGAAGTGAACATCTCAACATCCTCTACTCGTTACATGTTAACTTTATGCAATCACAACAACGATTAGAAACCATAACGGACTGGAAGTTTCTGCGTAAAAGCATTGGTGATCCTCACTATAGATAAAAAAGAAAAAAAAAAGCTTATTGTTGTCATACATAGCAATTTGTGAAAATTCTCATATCATTTCTTGAGTGCTAAGAAATCCAAAAATACTCTAAGAGCATACCTTGTAAAAATTCTATTATAAGAGTTTTGTAGAAAAACCTACTTGACCATTCTTTGTAACTCATCCCAGTAGTGGTTGTTATCCTCAACAAACTTGACTGTACTAAGCTAGAAGGTATAGAACACTTTTAACACAATCAGATTGACTATTTGGTATTCAGTGGACGTGTGATACTGTTGAGTAATGATCTTAATTATTATTATGACTAACATTGGTGATGAATCTACAGGTGGAAATGTTAATAGGTTTCATTTGTTTAATGGAGAGAGATTTGAATACTGGAATGAAAAATAGAGAAGTTTCTACATCTCACATGATCCTGAAATTTGGGACATAGTTGAAGATGACTATGAAGCTCCTAAAGAAACTGTTGTTGTTAAAATATCCAGAAATGATTTGAACATTAATCAAAACAAACAATACAAGATGGATCATAAAGCCAGAACCTTTATGATGAATGATATCACTTTCAAAGAGTTCAAAAAATGCAACAATAAAGAAATAGTAAAAAGCATCTTCAATGACTTGGTCCTCAACTATGAAGGAAATAAACAAGTGTAGAAATCTATGGCAAATTTTCTTGTTAGGAAGTACGAACTGTTCCAAATTGAAGAGGATGAAAACATTCAAAAAAAATCTCTAGATTCCAAATCCTAGTATCTAGATTAAAGGTTCTCCATAAGAGTTACACTACAACTGATCATGTGAAGAAGATCATCATAAGTCTACCTAGCAAGTGGAGACCAAAAGTAACAGCAATTCAAGAGGCTAAAGACCTTAACAAATTGCCTTTGGAAGAGTTGAAAAGTTCACTCAGATCCAATGAGATCGAACTAGTTGAAGATGAATCATAAAAGGAAGTCAAAGTCATTGGATCTTAAATATACAAAAAAAATGAAAATTCCAAGGCTCGGCAAGTTAAGGAGGACTTAGAGGAAAGTGAATCAGAAAATCAACGTGAAGACTCAAATAATGAAGAGATATCATTCATTTCAAATAAAATCCAACCCATGTGGAACAACATTATTTCCCAAAAAAATATTTCAGATGATCCACAAATAGTAGAAAATAAAATAAAAACCAGAAAAGAAGAAAACCATCTGCTATGAATGCAATGAGAAGGCTCTAATGAAGATGAAGAGCGTGCACTCTGAATATGATTCTAATAATTAATCTGTTGATGAGGAAATTGAGGTACTATCTGACCTATCTTCTCAAAAAAGTCTCAGAAAAACTCATTCCATCTTAATAGATAATTACTATTCCCTTAAAAAAGATTTTGAAACCATAAAAAAATGAAAATCTAACTATGAAGAATAATGTTTCAAAAACCTTAGAGGTAAGTGCATGCAATTATATTTAGCATAAAAAAGTCTTTCAAGAATTTCTTCCGAATGGCATAGACAAAAGCAAACAAGCTTCTATGATATAACGTTTTAGCAGAGGTATTGGTTTTGAGGAACCAGAGAAAACTTCAAATGTGGCAACCTAAGAGCAAACTAATCTATCTTGTAGATATCCTTAGCGACAAAGTTGAAACACCAGTTATGTATCTAGACAGGGGATGTTCACGATAGATGATGGCAAAAAAGTCTAGGTTCCGAAACCTGACCCTCAAGGAAGAAGCATTTGTAGGATTTGGAGGAAATCAGTAGGGTAAGATCATAGCATGTGGCACTGTAGGTAATGGTTCTCTTCCTTCTATTAAAAATGTTCTACTTGTAAAAGGACTAATGCGTAACCTATTGAGCATAAGTCAATTAAGTGACAGTAGTTATGACATTGTTTTCAATCAAAAGTCTTTTAAGGCAATTAGTCAAACATATGGATCTATTCTATTTAGTGGTCATAGAAAAAACAATATTCACAAAATAAACATATCAGATTTTGATAAACATGAAGTGGCTCATGTTAGTGAATGAAGAACAACTGATTTGGCACAATAGGTTGGGACATGCCAACTTAAGATTAATCTCAAAGTTTAAATGACTTAACCTAGTTAGAGGTTTTCAAATCTAAGATATGAATTAGATGTTCTTTGTAAGGTATGTTAGCAAGGGAAGCATACAAAATCATATGTTGCTTCAAATAATGTTTTTCTACTTCTAAAATACTTGAACTTTTACACCTTGATTTATTTAGTCTAGTAAGAACTGCCTCGATCAGTGGTAAAAAGTTACGACTCGTTATTGTTGATGGCTATTCTAGGTGGATATGGATAAATTTCCTTAAACACCACGATTAGTCATATAAAGATTTCACTACTTTCTACAAAAAAAGTGCAAAATGAAAAAGGTTTTTGTATTACAACAATTTGTAGTCATCATGGTGGTGAATTTGAAAATAAACCTTTTGAATTAAATAGTGTTGTAGAAAGGAAAAATAGATGCATTCAAGAAATGGCACCCACCATGATTCATGAAATGAATGTTACCAAGCAATTTTGGGTAGAGGTAGTGAACACTACATGTTATATTCATAATTGAATCTACATAAGACTTATTCTTAATAAGACACCTATGAACTGTGGAAATGGGTAAAACCTAACATTTCTTGTTTTCATCAATTTGGTTGCATATGTAAAATTTTGAACGCCAAAGACAATCTTGGCAAGTTTGATTCACGATCTCAAAAGTGAACCTTTTTGGGATACTTTGAAAGGTCTAAAGCCTATAGAGTATACAATAACGAGACATTGATTGTTGAAGAATCAATCTATGTCAAGTTTAATGAAAAAAAGCTTAACCATATAAAGTGAAAGCTTGATGCAGATTTTGCATCTTTATAGATTTAAAAGGAACCATAGAAATCAAAGGAATTAACAAAGTTTCCCTCTAAAGAACCAGAAGATGTACTTGACAATACAAGGACAAGTAATGACGAACCAACTACAAGCCAAAGTCATTAGGAACCTAAACCTGGATGGAAATATAAATCAACACATACAGATTCTTTGATAATATGAAATTTAAGTGATCCTATGAAGATCAGGTCTGCTTTTAAAGAAACGTCAATGTTTGAACTTTTGTCTGAAATCGAGCTGGCAACAATAGAAGAAACTTTATCAGATTGTGGATGAATTATGGCCATGCAATAAGACCTAAATCAATTCAAGAGAAATGATATACGAGATCTTGTACCTAAACCCCAAAGACAAGAAGTCGATTGGAACCAAGTGGGTTTTTAGAAACAAGTTAAATGAGAAAGGTGAAGTGGTAAGAAATGAAGCTAGACTTATAGCTCAAGGCTATAGTCAACAGGAAGGTTAGAAGCAATCAGGATTTTACTTTCAATTGCAGTTTTTAGTAAAATTATTTTATAAGAAATGGATGTGAAAAGTGCATTCCTGAAATGGTTATATAAATGAACAAGTGTATGTTAAACAACCTCCTAGATTTGAAGATAATGAATTTCCAAACCATGTTTTCAAATTAAAGAAATCTCCATATGGTTTGAAATAGGCTCCAAGAGCTTGGTATGATAGATTAAGTAGTTTTCTATTAAAAACGATTTTGAAAGTGGTCAGGTTGACACTACTTTATTTAGAAAATCATCTAAGAATGACCTTCTTGTTGTCCAAGTATATGTTGATGATATAATTTTTGGTTCTACTAATGGTAAGCTATGCCAAGAGTTTTCTATGTTAATGCAGAATGAACTTGAAATGAGAATGATGAAAAAACTAAAATTTTCTCTTGTAATCCAAATCCATCAAAGCTTAGAAGGAGTATTCATTTATTAGACAAAATATACAGGATAACATCTTAAGAAATTTAAGATGGATGAATGAAAACTCATGCCTACACCTATGCATCCCACATGTTCTCTTGATAAGGATGAATTAGGTAAAAAAAAGGTGGATCAAAAGGTATATAGATGAATCATTGGCTCTCTTCTCTACTTAACTGCATATAGACTCGACATTCTATTTAGTGTGTGTATGCAAGATTTCAGTCTGACCTTAATAATCCCATTTAATTGTTGTTAATTGGATCTTTAGATATTTGAAGGGCACTAATAATCTTGGTCTATGTTATAAGCCATCCTCTGAGTACATATTAGTAGATTTCAATGATGTTAACTATGATGGACATCAGCTAGAAAGGAAAAGCACACATGGAAGATGTACATTCCTTGGTGAAAATCTGATCTCCCAGTAAAAAAAAAAGACAAGGAACAATTGTTTTATCTACTACTGGAGCATATTATATTTTAGAAGCCAGCTACAACACTTAATTATTGTGGATGAAACATTATCTAGAAGAGTTGAGTTGCATGTAAAAAACTATTCAAAATTTTGAATGATAAACATGAGTTGTCTTGAAAACAAGGACCCATAACAACACTAGGAAATTTTTTGGGACCAAAGATGAAGAATTTTTTTATAGGAACTAAAAGCAAAACATTGGAATTTTGTAGTAACTAAAAAATTATTTAATCCTTACCTTAATATAGGAAATGTGTATTAAAATGGTTTTAGGAAAAATAAGCCTATCATATTTATATGTCTAAGTCGAATGGGTTTGGACTTGGTTAGGGTTTGGGATTTGTTTTAATTAATCCATTTACATGGTAAAATGTTAAGAGACATAGAAGGATTCTAGACCTTGTAACTCCCCAAATTTTATAATAAACTATTTTATTAATCAAATAATATTTTATATAATTGTATTGGTGTTTATATTATCTTAGAATATATGTTGATCAGTTTTAAGATTAATTTTCTTCGTATGTGTATTTTATATGATGTGTTAATTCTATACATATTGGACTAAATGAGTAATATAAATAACAAATATTATATTTTATTATTTTATATATTTTATATATTTTTCTAAAAAGAATAGTATTTTAGTGTAAATATTTTAAAGAATAAGATTTTAGACATTTTACGTGTATATGTGCATTCGTAATTAATGTGATATTTTCTTGTATGTTTGACTAATGTTAAGTGTACACATATTTATATTTTAATTATTTCTAAGTATCTCCTATTTTAGTTATTTATTTTATAAATAATTATCTTGGGATAGTGGTAATATTGTGTTTGATTTCCTTTATTTTGATATACTTGTGATGGCATTGTGATTTTATATAATTTTTTTATGATTTAGTAATTAATATAAAGTGTTGATGTTATATTATTTATTTGTAAATTTTGAGTATTCTCTAATGATGGTAGTATTTGAGTGTTTTGAAAAATAGGTATAATTATAGTGATTATTTTGAATAAGAGAGTTTCAATTATTAGTAATATGTATTTTTTTTAAAGGTTAATTATTTTAATCACTCTAATTTAGAATATATTAATTCTGAAATTTTAGTAATGTTTTGAAAATTAAATAGTGTTTGGAAGGGTATTAAAAATAAGATTAAATAATTATTAATTTCGTTTTAGCAAAACAAAAATAAATGGGGAGACTAATGGGCTTGGCCCATGTGTGTGAAGGGTTTAAGTGTTCATAAAATAATATAAAATAGGCTAAATTGCATTCGTGGTCCCATAACTTAATTTTAGTTAACGTTTTAGTCCTTTATCTTCTTTTTTTTTCCGATTTGGTCCTTTATTCTTTATTTGATGTTGTTAGTGATGAAAATATGAGTTTATTTAAAGATTTAAGTTATGAATTTGATGAAATTTGCATTATATTGAGGATGATAATTAATTTTATGGGTTTTGTTTGATATTTTTGATGAATTTTTGCACAAAAAAGGATAACATTGTTGACATTTTAAAATATAAAAGATCAAATTGTCACTGAAAATTAAGTTAAGGGACCACATATGCAATTTAGCCTATAAAATAAATTTGAAAGAGAGCTGCTAAGATACTACGATAGCGGCTTGGAAGGAGGAGGAAATGAAGAAACACAACAAATTAGGCTATCGTTTGTCCCCGATCATATAACTATTCCAGAAAACTTTCTCTGTTTTTTTTTCCTGTTATTTTATTCATTTAGTTTGTCAATTAAACACACTTTTCTAGATTTTTAACCATCCTAATTTCTCTCTAAAATACCCGACTTCTCCGTTCGGGGAATTCGTTATTTTGCCCCTCTCTTCTTCATCGTAAGTCCGATTTGAGTAAAACCAACGCCAAAACAATTATGTGAAAAGTGGCTATATTATCCACTGCTTGGTTTTCTGATTTATGGTAAGTTTCCTTGACTGAATTTCGAAACTAGTTTTTAGAGTGTCTTCTCATAATTTATTTTTGTCGTTTAGCCATAAATTGTCAAGTTAGATCGATTGAAGGACAAAGAGTCAAAGAAGAAAGGCTGTTTTCTCGTGGAATCATATTCGTGTGTGAAAGCGTCGAAATAAGGTAAAGGGTGAGAGAACATTTGTGAGTATAATATATTGTGAGATGAACAGGAAAATAGTATTTCCCAACCATTCATCTGGGGCTCGCTACGTACGGCAGTAGCTCTTTGAGAAATAAAATAATTAATGTTCAAATATGGAAATTGTGAGATTAAAATTTGGAATAGAAATATTTTTTAGGTGTTGATGGATTTAATTTCTTTAAATGTGTGGCATTGGATATTTTTGTGATATTGGGTGTTGAATGAATTTTATGTATATGTTTGATTAGATGAGTTTATGTGACGTGATAATAAAAGATGGATGCATTGTGATTATTTTATGTGATGATAATGATGTATGATTAATAATTGTGATGTTATAAATTGTGATAAGTTTATGTGATGATGTATGATTGATGATAATGATGCTATAAATTTGTGATGAGTATGTCATGATGATGACGATGTCTGACTAATGATAATGATGTTATAAATTTGTGATGAGAATATTGAAGTAACCCCGTAGTTGAGGAAATAATGGTGATTCTAATTTGTGTTTGAGATGACGGTCTTACTGGAGTATCATAAGCCAATGAGAGGAGAAAATAAATATTGAGAATTTTTGAAATGGAGAGTATGTTGTCATCATATAGGTAGGGATTGACAAGCCAAGTGATTCCGGTGAAGTACAATTGAATGAGCTTGATCATGGCGGTCTGTTATTGAGCCTTAAGGCAAGATTGTTAGACCTTTGAGGTATTCAGGTGGGGAATTCCTAGGTGACTTGGAGGTAGCACTCCAAATGTCGAGAGCTACCATGCAACACATGTTTACCTCGACTGTCGCGTATATGTGTTTCGGGTTGAATTGAGAGGATCTATGAGGATAGGGCCAATTTCAATTGTCCATCCACCAGGATGGTGGCATAGAATCAAGCCTCCTAACCAAGTAATTCAGAGTTAGAGTTAGAATGGTACCACATTGTGAAGTAAACTCTAAGCTCATGCATATCATTGCATTTCCTTATGGCTGTTTTGTTGTGATTGATGTGTTTCAAAAGTGATAATAATTTCTTATATCATTTGATGTTATAGTGAAATATATTGATTTTCCTCGAGTGATTTTGACTTTTTAATGTGATATTTTTCACTACTCCAAAAATGACATTTTATAGCACGTCTTTTATAGCGCTTATTAAATACAAGCGCTGTCGTATAATTTTTTAAAAATTACGGAGGATACAACAACGCTTTTTTGACAAGCGCTGTTGTAAGGTCATATAGGGTCACATACGCTTGCACATAATGTTTACAACTCTTTTACAGCGCTTTTTTAAAAAGTGCTGTAAATTGAAGCACTCTCACATAGCCTTTTACAGCGCTTTTTGAGCGCTTTAAACACAATCACTGTAAAATGTAAAGCTCCCACCTTATGTTACATAACTTTTAAAGTGCTTGTTGTTAAAGCGCTCTAAAAGCATTGCGCTTTCACATAATCAAATGACCTATTACATCGCTGTAAAAGGCTTGCCCTTTCACATTTTTAAAGGACCTATTAGAGCGCTTTTTGTACAAGCGCAGTAAAATCATTCATTTTAAATAAAAAACATTCACTTTAAATAAATAAAAACAAATTTAATACGTTGTCCTAACCCTACGAACCCTCATCTCCTTTACCCTGCGAACCCTCCTCTCATCTACTATGCGCCCATCTACAAATTGATCTACGTTGCTCCTCCTTTAAAACAAATTGATCAACGTTGTCTCAGGTACTGTATTTATTTATTTGTTGTTGTCACTAATTAAAATTGATAAATTGTTACATATTAGATATGTTCTGTTTTGAAATTGTTACATGATATTAGACATGTTCTCATGATATATATGTTCTGTTTTGAAATCAATCTTGGACAAATATTAGATATGTGTACTATATATAGGTCATATATATCAAACTTGAAATCATGCTTATTATTTGTGTAACTGCATTTATATATATAGGTCATATAAAATGGACCAGAAATGGATGTCTGCCAATCGATTGACAAAAGAGTATGAAAATAGAGTGAAAGAGTTTGTTGAGTTTGCTGTGATGAATGCAAAAGATCCAAATAGAGTCGTTTGTCCTTGTTCAAAATGTTGTATTGGAAAACGCGTTAGAGCAGATGAATTGGAAGCACATTTAGTATGGTACGGAATTGATCAAAGCTATACATGTCGGATAAGACATGGTGAGAAAATAAATGGAAACACCCGCACAGATACATATGCTTCAACTGATTTCGACACAGATACATATGAGTCGGACCGAGTTATGGAGAATGCAAAAGCAGTTGAAGAAGATCTTTGTGATTGTCCTAAAATGTTTGAGAGCTTGTTGAGTGATGCAGAGAAACCATTATATAATGGTGGTACTAAATTCACAAGACTGTCGGCGATATTAAAGTTGTACAACTTTAAAGCTAGTAATGGATGGTTTGATAGATACGTTGCCAGATGATAATGAACTTCTCAGTTGAACCTACCAGGCTAAACGAATTTTGTGCTCTATTGGTATGAGTTACGAAAGGATTCATGTGTGTCCTAATGATTGCATTTTATTTCGAAATGAATATGAATTACTAAAGGCCTGTCCGAAATGCAATGTCTCTCGATATAAGAAGAAAGAATCTACTCCAACAAAAGTCGTGTGGTATTTTCCTATAATACCAAGATTTAGGCGCATGTATCGCAGTGAAGAAGATTCAAAACACTTGACATGGCATGTAGATGAAAGAATTAGAGATGGAAAGTTTCGACACCCTGTAGATTCTCCGCAATGGGCAAAAATTGATCACGAGTATCCTGAATTTGGGATAGAGTCAAGAAATCTACGCCTTGCACTTTCTACAGATGGAATGAATCCACATGGTCTTCAAAGCATCTCACACAGCACGTGGCCTGTGATTTTGTTGATTTATAACCTACCTCCATGGTTATGTATGAAACATAAGTTTATGATGTTGTCTATGTTAATTTCTAGACCCAAACAACCGGGGAATGATATCGACGTATAGTTGGCTCCTTTAATTGAAGATTTAAAAATTATGTGGGAGACATGTGTGGAAGTTTATGACGGGTATAAGAAAGAATGTTTCAATTTGAGGGCTATGTTGTTCGGCACAATTAATGATTTTCAAGTATATGGTAATTTATCAGGATATAGCATTAAAGGTCAGTGTGCATGTCCTATATGTGAAGAGAGTACAAATTGGATGTGGTTGAAACATTGTAAGAAGAATGTATTTCTTGGACATCGTAGATTTTTACCTTATAGTCATCAGTATCGTGGGTGGAGAAATGCATTCAATGGAAAATCAGAGGAAGATAGAGCTCCTGTAGCATCGACTTGATATCAAATACTTGAGAAAGTACAAGGTTTAACCAATAAATTTGGCAAACCTTTTGCGGGAGAGCTGGACAAAACTGGGTGGAAGAAAAAGTCAATTTTCTTTGAATTGCCATATTGGAAGTCATTGTATGTAAGACATTTTCTCGATGTGATGCATATTGAGAAAAATGTATTTGACAGTGTTATTGGTACGTTACTCAATGTACCAGGAAAGTCTAAGGATGGCATCTAAGGAGACTCTTCAAACATTAAAACGTTACTTTGTATGAAAGACCTCAAGTTAAAAGGTATGAAGACCCATGATTGTCATATTCTAATGGAGCATTTGCTACCAATAGGTATACGTTCAATTTAACGTTCTCCGAGCCATAACTAAATTATGTCTCTTCTTCAGAAATTACCGACATTACAAAGGGAAATTGTTGTTACTTTGTGTGAGCTTGAAATGTATTTCCCACCCTCGTTTTTTGATACAATGGTTCACCTTACTGTTCATCTTGTTAAGGAGACACAATTTTGTGGGCCAGCTTATATGAGATGGATGTACCCAATAGAACGATATATGAAAATATTAAAAGGGTACGTAAAAAGTAGAAGTCGGCAGAAGGTTGTATTGCTGAACGATACATTGTCGAAGAAGCTGCTAAATTTTGTACTGAAGATTCCCATGTCTCGTCATTCGGGAAGATTATCAGGAAAAGGGATAATTGGAAATAGACTAATGACTATATCAGGGACAGAATAGGAGCAGACACAATTATATGTTTTGCACAATGATGATAAGGTTCAACCGTATGTTACAATACACATGGAGTTTGAACATGAATAGGAATCAAAATTGGATAACTCGAGAGCACAATCGAAGTTTCATAACATGGTTAAAGAATCACCTAAAGTCAAAGTTTGATGTAGACCCCAGATCAATTTCATAGAGATTGAGGTGGCTAGCAAATGGTCCGAGTTTACATGTCTTTTCTTACACCGGTTATGTAATTAACGAGTACACATTTTATACCAAAGAACAAGATGATGAAACCACTATGCAAAATAGCAGAGTCACTCTCGTAGCTGAAGCGATGCATATCTCAAGTGCAAAAAACAAGAACCCAATATATGCAAATCTATCATATTTTGGGGTTATCGAGCGCATATGGGAGCTAGACTACACAATGTTTCGTGTTCCAATATTTGATTGCAAGTGGGTTGATAATAATAATGGCTTTCGAATTGATGAGTCAGGGTTCTTGCTTGTCGATTTTAATAGGGTGGGATACAAAGATGAGTCTTTTATTTTAGCGTCGCAAGCTCAACAAGTGTTTTATGTCACTGATCCTGCTGATAATAAATGGCCCGTTGTCCAATCGACCAATAAAATAAGTGATGATAACAATAATGATGAAGATGTTGGTAATGATATTTTCTTTGCAACATCACAACCACATGAAATTGATTCAACTGATGATGGTTTATATCTTAGAGATGACCATGATTAGGGAATTTTAATTAATCCATCGTTTCGTATCATTAATGGACAAACAAATGTGAAACCCACCAAGAAAAGAAGGACATCTTAATGTGTTTAATTTTTTTTAAGCCATGTAATCTGAACTGAGTTCATGTAATTTAATTGTTTGATCTGCCAGAATTGAGCATTTTGGTATTTAGCTTGAATTGTATGTAATTTTCTGCTTATACTGTATGTAATTGTATACTGATTTTCTGCTTATACTGGGAATTTTTCTTGAACTTGAACTAATCATCCCAATATGAACTGATCATGTAATTTAGCATTGATATATATATATGTATTATTTGGAAGAATTTTTTTTTTATTTTGTAAGAAAAAAATTATTTGGAAGAACAAAAAGTAATTAAACACAATTTGGAAGAAAAAATAATTTAACTAATTTGGAAGAAAAAAAATTATTATTTGGAAGAAAACAAAATTATTTGGAATTTTTCTTGAACTTAACTGATCATCCTAAAATAATGAAGTCACACAGCCCTTGGACATAATAAAACAAAGAGGCATTTTATATATAAAACCCTATTACAACGCTCTTTTGAAAAAGCGCTGTAAAAGGGTTTTAAAAAAATAAAATAAGGAAGTCTTTTAAAGCGTTTTCTTCATAAGCGCTGTAAAAGGGTCACACAGCCCTTGGACATAATAAAATAAAGAGGTATTTTATATATAAAACCCTATTACAGCGCTCTTTTGAAAAAGCGTTGTAATAGGGTTTTAAAAAAATAAAATAAGGAGGTCTTTTAAAGCGCTTTCTTCATAAGCGCTGTAAAAGGGTCACACAGCCCTTGGACATAATAAAAGAAAGAGGCATTTTATATATAAAATCCTATTACAGCGCTATTTCAAAAGAGCGCTGTAATAGGGTTTTACAAAAATAAAATAAGGAGGTCTTTTAAAGCGCTTTCTTCATAAGCGCTGTAAAAGGGTCACACAGCCCTTGGACATAATAAAACAAATAGGCATTTTATATATAAAACCCTATTACAGCGCTGTAATAGGGTTTAAAAAAAATAAAGTAAGAGGTCTTTTAAAGCGCTTGCTGCATAAGCGCCGTAAAAGGGTCACATAGCGTTTGCATATAATAAAACAAAGAAGTCTTTTAAAGCGCTTTGTATGAAAGCGCTGTAAAAGGCTTTTAAAAAAATAAAAATAAGGAGGTCTTTTACAGCGCTTTTTCACAAGCGCCTTAAAAGGCTTCTAAAAAAGCGCTGTAGTAGGCTTTTAAAAAATAAAATAATGAGACCTATTACAGCGCTTTTTCAAAAAAGCGTTGTAATAGGGTTTTATATATAACAGTAAACCTCTTTAGTTTCCTCTTTATTACATAAACTTCATACGAGTGTTTCAGTTTCCTCTTCGTTCTCCTTCTCATTGCGAACCCTACGAACCCTACCCTTGTTTCCTCCTCATTACTAACCCTCATTACGTAAACTTCATACACTTGTTTCCTCCTCATCTTCATCCTCCTTCTCATTACGTAACCATATATTATTAGTAACGCTTATTACGTATTTCTGCGAACCCCGTAACCCTACGATCGTTTCGTCTTCGTTCATCTTCTGCGCTGTTCTTGTTCTTCTTTGTTACTAAGCGAACCCTACGAACCCGTAACCCTAAGTATTAAAAAGCGTTATTTCAAGTATTGTATTTATTAGTTTTTTGTTTCACTAAAATGCATGTTGAAATTATATTGCTACATATTTAGACTACTACATGTTGAACTTGTTGAAGTTATACTGAACTACATGTTGAACTTGTTGTAGATAAATGGATACCAACAAAGATTTAGAATGTCAAAATGAAGAAGTTGGCAACACCAAAACTTACGAAAATGAAGTCAAACGTGGTGCAACCATAATGCAAAATGTTATAAAAGCAAGAAGTACTGGGCAAAAATTTGAGGTATACTTTGTTTTTGTTTTCTTTGTTTGCTGTTTATACTATACTTTGTTTGCTGTTTACTTTGTCTGCTGTTTATAATTTAAGGTACTTACTATATGGGTTTATTAGGTGGGATGGATTGAGAGTGGTCAGCCAATTGACCCCACCAGTTCAATGTTTGTAAGTTATATTGGAGCTGTTGTTCGTCAGAATATCCCCATCACAATAGATGATTGGAGAGATAAGGCATTGAAGGATGCAAAAGATGTATTGTGGGCTGATATACAAGTAATTTTTTACTCCACTTTTTTACTTATAATTTTTTACAAACTGCTTTGAAGTACTTTACTCAAACTATATCTTTATTTGGTTTGCAGACAGCTTTTGATGTTGACGAGGTGAGAAAGAGTTACGTGCTGAGAGTTGCCGGGAAAATACCCTAGGGTTTTAGATCTCACCTCTCAAATTGCTATCTAAGAGACCGAGATGGAAATATGAATGCGGAAGCTCCAAAAATATATAAACATTATATATCAAATGAGCAATGGAGCGCATTCGTAGCAAAATGTTTGGACCCCGCGTTTGTTGTAAGTGATTAATTTATTAGCATTTGTGTTTTATTATTCATATTCATAGCGTATTTTAAATTTTTACAAGATTGTTATTTTTTTTATATAGAATACTAGTAAGGCAAAACGCGAGAGGGCAAAAATTATTCCCCACCCATACAAGAAATCTCGTATGGGATATGCATGTCTAGAGCAAAAACTTGTAAGTAATTAAACATCACTTTTATATAATGTGGTACATTATAAACTATACTTTCTAACTAATATTTTGTGTTTGATCTTAACGAGAATAGCTACAAGACACCCAATCCGATCAACCGTTGGGTCGTCATATATTGTGGAAAGAAGCTCGCGTAAATAAAGACGGAGTGGTTGATAACGAAAATGTTCAAAAAGTAATAGAACTTTGTGGAAGTATATTTATCACTTTACTATTTTTTAATATTGTATTTTAAAATTGATATTGAACTAATCTTTTTAATCCTACGTGTATATATTTTAGGCGAATCTCGATCAAAGTTCAGAAAATCAAGAGGACAACAAGGCTAGTTGCAGGGACATACTAGGTAAAGTGTTTAATATTTCTGAATATTCCGGCCGCGTGAGGCGGAAAGGATTTGGCGTAACTCCTAGAAGCTATTTTTCACAAGAGCAGCGCCAAAATCCATCTAACGAGGAAGTATTAGAGAAGATCAAAGTATTAATAGAGGAAGTGGCATTCTTGGTGAAGACGAATAAAGACAAGCAACTTGCGGATCAGCTCCAACGTGAAAATCAAAAGGAGAGTAAAAATGCGAGTTGCAACGTTGGTCTCAAAAGTCTTACTGAGGTAATTAATTACTTAATAAAATAAGAAATTCATTCAAGCTAATTATTTCACATACTTATGTATTAACCATTGATTTAGGGTGTCACTCCATGCGTGCTGTACTTATCCTCCCCTACTCATCGGAAGGTCGGAAAAGAAACATTGTGCAATACTCTGGGTGAAGTATTGCACAACACTCTGCGGGCCATGTCAAAGTATCATCAGTTATTGCTTTGTAACCAAATGCACCGTTGCCTATACCGGACAACGATGCAGATCTGAATTATTTGGGCGAAGCAATTGGCAGTTACGTGGCATGGCCCAAACATCTTGTTGCCCTTGATAAGGTATGTTTAATTAATTGAAATGTATGTTTAATTGATTATATTTAATTGCTGAATTTTTTCCGATGTTAACTTTAATTTCACATTTATTTAGATTCAAACAAAGTCTAAAGGGAATGATAAGAAGATTCCCAGAAACGAAACAGTCACATCTCCCGAAAAGGTTTGTCACATTTATTCTGTAAGGTTTGTCATTTTTTCCGATTCAATAAATTAACAAACTGATTAACCTAATTTTTTCAGATTCAATCTAATAAACCACCCGCACAGCAATTTAGCGAGCCAGCTGCCGCACCACAACTGGATGTTCGTGGTAAAAATAAAGCCCGCAAACTTCAAAAATTGGAGGGTAATAAAGTTGGCAAACTGCAAAAGTTAGAGGATAATAAAGCGGCCAAAGTTGCTGCTCAAAAACTGGATCGTGTAAAATCAGTTGTTGCTCCTGCTCCTAAAATAAGTCAGCCACGACTTGCTCGATATGGGTCGTGTCTTGACATACAGGCAAAAAAAATATGGGCAACGACAACGATTCGCGAATAATAAGCATGGATAAACCTATATTCGGAGATAAGTATGAAGAATGTTTTGAAAAAGAGCACATATATGAACTTCTCGACCATAAGGAGCTGAGTGCTACTGTCATCAGCTTATACAAAAGGTAAAAATTACTTTTAATAGCATTTATTTGTAATTAATTTAATTTATTGGTAATTAATCAAATTTGAAATTTTCGTTGATTGTTTTTGTATGAGAAGTTCATGTGCACACGCAGATTGTCAAATAGGTTTTCATTATTGTCTCCGCATAAGATTTCGATGCTTAAACACGATCTAGTGAATGTAAAGAAATACGTTGTAGATATACTATTAGGAAATAAAAGAGAAGGATAAGTTGTTTCTTGCACCATATAATTCAGGGTACGTAATTATATATTCTTTATTTATATCTTTTTTAATTTATGAGATCTTAATTTATTAGTTGTGTAAACCAAATTTTTGTTGTTGTAGGGCACATTGGGTGCTATTTGCAATCAATGCGACCTCTGAAGTTATATACTTCCTAGATCCCTTGCACGGCCATTACAACAATCACTCTGCGATAAAGACTATGTTCGACACGTAAGTAATATTCATTTATTTTTTACATATATATATATAAATAATGTGTTTGTTAATGCTATAATAATCACATTTATTTATTCGATAGTGCTTTACAAGTTTTTCGAGCTCAAAGAGGTGCTACAGTGTCGAAGCAAAAGTCAAATAACATCACATGGATTCCAATAAAGGTTTGAAATATATGCTTTTAAAATTTCATTTACAATCAATGCACAAATAATTATTGACTTATATGTTTTATTTTATAGTGCCCTCGTCAAACTAACAACATTGACTATGGGTACTATGTATTGCGATTCATGAAGGAGATTGTTGATAAGAATCAAATTATAATCCCATAAACGGTACAGTATTTTCATTATATGATTTTCATATATAAACTATGTATATATTTGATTCTAAATTATTTAAGTTCAATTTTTATATCGCACAGTACTTTGACAATTCCAGTCCAACATATTCTGAGAAAGATCTAACAGAAATAAAGGAAGACTGGTGTCAGTATGTGATTGAAATGAAGATTATTTGATTTGTTGGGAAATGGCATGCTGGAAGGGATATGGTAGTTCTCTGCTGTTGTGAATATGTAGTTGTGAACTGATAGTTGTGAATATAAATATGTAGTTGTATGAATATGATAGTGAATTTGATAGTTATATGAATAGGTAGTTGTGAATATGTAGTTTTGGGCTGTTGTGAATATGGTAGTTCTATTATGTGCAAGGAATTGTTGTATACATGTAGTTTTGTGTTGTTGTGAACTAATTGTGTAAATATGTAAAGTTATATAGTTGTAAATATGATATTATTATTGTGAATATGTAGTTCTGTTGTTGTTGTGTACTGATTTTGTGAGATGATTGTGAACTGATTCTGGATGAAAATGATTTTGGAATAAAAATTACAAGACAACGCTTTCTAAAAAAATGTCATAAAAAACCAAAAAGTGCTTTTTAAAATTTACAGCATTTTTAATAAAACTAAAATAAGAAAAATAAATAAATAAAGCACCTTTTACAGCGCTTTCTCAAAAAAACGCTGTAAAACATGCATTAAAATGCACCAACTACAACGGTTTTTTGAAAAAGCGCTGTAAAGGTGCATAATAACGCATCAATTGAATGCACCTACTACAGTGTTTTTTGGAAAAAGCGCTGTAAAAGGTGCATAACAATGCATCTATATGAATGCACTTATTACAACACTTTTTTGGAAAAGCGCTATAATAGGTACATAATAATAAAACAATTAAATGCACCTATTACAGCGCTTTTTCAAAAGAGCGCTATAATAGGTGCATAATAATGCATCTATTGAATGCACCTATTACAATGCTTTTTCACATAAGCGTTGTAATAGGTGCATGCATATGAAGCGATTTAAAGTGCTTTTTTAAATAAGCGCTGTAAAACGAGTATAACAAGCGCGGAATATATCCACCTATTTTACAGTGCTTTTTTATTTTAAAAAGCGTTGTTGTATCTTTTTACAGCGCTAGTAACTACATCGCTTATTTTTTTTGAAAAAAACGCTGTAAATGGCTTAAAAAAAGCGCTATAAAATGTGCTTTTCGCGTAGTGTTTCTTGAGGAATGTTTGTGTAATGATACGATTTTATTTATGATAAATTGTGTATTCTTCTTACTTATATTATACTATTAACATGATTTCAAAACTCACCTCCTTCGTTGTTTGTGTTTGACTGGCTTAGCCCTACGTTTGCGAAATCGCAGTTATTAGAGGTTAATGAGTCTTAAAGTTCAAGTTTGAGAGAAACCCCGCTCTGATAGCTGATACCAGAAATAAGAGTAGTAAATTGTATTTTACTTTTACTTATTTAATTAGAAACGACATTTTGTATCAAAACCTTATAAGTACGTGTAAGTTTTTGGAATTAAATTAAAAAATTCTAGTTAAATCAAGTTTGTGGAGATTGCCTGTTTTATAGAAGCAAAAAAGTTTAAACTGTTTCTTTTGATTTTTGAGAAACGTGATATCCTAAATTAGTTATAAAAGTTTTTTTTAAAAAAGATTTTCCCTATCCGCTGTGTATTTTGCTCAAAAAATCTAGTATAAATTATTATATATGTTATTCTATTTAACTTGACTTTTATTATGTATGAGTTGGTGTGCTTTATTTGCATATATGTAACTATTTAATATATGAGTTGGCGTGCTTTATGTGCATATGATAATCTGTATGAGATTATTTTATATAGGTTTAAATATGTTTTTGGTCTTTGCAAATATATTTTATTTTGACTTTAGTCTCTATAATTTTTTTTTTATTTATACCCTTGAAAATTCTAACAAGTTTTAAAAAAGTCCTTTATGAATCTTTTTTAGTAAAAAAATGGTGACATAGCTAATTTTGGATGAAGCGGCACATGGTGAATGTGTAATTGTTGTTGACTAGACAATATTTAATATTTAAAATTAAAATTCATTTTATTAACTTATTTAATTAAACACTTAAAACTAATTAAGTAATTAATAAACCAATTAAATAATAAAAACTCAATAATCTTCATCTTCAATCCCAAATTTTTTAATAAAAACTCAACAACCTTCATCTTCAACCCTAATTTCTTCATCTTCAAATCACAAATTTCATATCTGGATCCAAACCCTAAAAATTCTAATCCCCCATTTTTCTTAAGATTGCAGGAGCATATTAGGAGATTGGTTGCAAGATGAAAAGGGAATCAGGGTTGAGAATGATTACTGATTGGAGCATATTAGGAGATTGGAGCATATTAAAATCTTCAAATGATTACTGAGGTTTTGGAGATTGTTTTTATCTATTAATTTTTTTTTCTTTGTGATTTTGCAGTTCAATATTGCTCCCAAAGCATCCCTGAATGAGCATAAGGATAATGACACAAGGCAAGAGTTACAAGAGCCAGAAAAAGAAGCTCTAGATCCCAACAAATTTTTGACTCCTGATGAATTAGATAGAGGAAAGTTGCCTTCTGAGGAGATCTTATCTCTTCCAATGTTTAAGGTATGGATCTTAGAATTTTTAGGGTTTGGATCCAGATATGAGAGTTTGTGATTTGAAAATGAAGAAATTAGGGTTGAAGATGAAGGTTTGTGAGTTTTTATTAAAAAAGATTGGGGTTGAGGACGAAGATTATTGAGTTTTTATTATTTAATTGATTTATTAATTAATTAATTAGTTTTAAGTTTTTAATTAAATGAGTTAATAAAATGAATTTTAATTTTAAATATTAAATATTAAATATTGTGTAGTCAACAACAATTACACAGTCACCACGTGTCACTTCATCCAAAATTAACCATGTCATCATTTTTTTACTAAAAAATATTCATAAAGGACTTTTTCAAAACTTGTTAGAATTTACAAGGGTATAAATCAAACAAAAAAAATTACAGGGACTAATATCAAAACGAATCATATTTGCAAGGATCAAAAACATATTTAAATCTTTTATAAATAATGTATATATGTATGAATATATTTATATGATATGTATGAGACTATTTGAACATGGTTGGTTAATATGCTTATAAAATGCTCTGTATATTGTGATGGATCCAGATAAAATGCATAAAAGACTATTCGCGCAAAGACTTTGGACATTTCTCTATAATCAGCACTACAACGCTATAAATGCATGAACAGTCATACTTTGAGCACATGGTTGTAAGTAGTTAGCATTTGGCGGAGCACTCTATCAGATGTTGTGATCAACTTTAAGTTATCATTTTTGATATTTATGTCATTTGTTAATCTTTTAACTCATGATATGTAACAATATCATTTAAAGAACCAGTACTTGGCCTCCGGTGGTATCTCACAACTTATAATTGTATTGAACTTAGTGTTTGGCCTCCGGTGGTATCTCACAACTTATAATTGTATTGAACTTAGTGTGTGAATTTTCATTATATTTTGCATCATGTTTCGAAAAAACATCAATGATTACTCTAAAAAATTATTTTACAAAGAAAGACGGTTTTGAAAAAGAAAGAAAAATTTACACGTATTTTATAAAGGGAAATGGAGTAATTACTTAGATAAGAACGAAAATTTTACATGTATTTTATCAAGGTGCTACAATAGTCGATGGAGATCATTTCCCAATAATGGCCATGGTGTCTTTCACGAAACTTGAAGATTTAAGAAAATCAAGGAAAGGGAAAACAGTACTACAATATGAGCAGAAAACTAAGTCAAAGTCGAATCACTTGATATTAAGTCCAACACTAAAGGTCAAAATATCAGTTTCAAAAGTCTGGTTTCCATGGCATGAGCATAAAGATATGGGAAAGAGTGAGAGATGCTCCAACAAGCCCCACAAGGTTGGTCAATTTACAAAGGAATTAGCTAAGAGATGTCTCTTTTTCCAGGAAACAAGATCCTCACATGTAACTCCAAGGAGAAGAGAGGAATGAAAGGCGTAATTTTTGCAGTCATTAAGAAAAGTGAGTATCCGATTATGCTACTAGTTAACAATGACCCTATTTTGGAGATGGAAAATCCAGTAGCAAGGATTACCATTGAAAATGTTATGTGTTCTTTGAAAATTACTGTGAGGAATGATCTCAAGCCATAGAGGATGGTTAAAACTCCTACTAACGTCTAGGAAGGATAATGGGCATTGAATAAGAAAAACAAAGAAAATAACTTTCCCTAACTTCTACTACGACTCAAAAGAGAAGGATGCAGTTAACTAGGGCAATCTAAAAAATGAGACAGACTTTGCAGAATATTGTTATAGTTAAGTTACAAGGAAAAAATAGACTACCTCTCCCGTAGTAAAAAAGTTATTGATAGAACATTTACTATGAAGGCAATTGTGGGATGGCCAAGGCCGAAGTCTTTGCCATCGGTAAAAAGGCGAAGGCAATACTACCGACGAGCCTCTTGTAGATAAACCGAATACCTCCTCGATTGATAGTGTGGAAAGGATGGTGCGAAGAAGATATTTTCTTCTAACAAAGAGATAACCTTCAAAGACTCTCTGTAGGGGGACCTCACTCCAATCGAGTAGTCAAAATTTGCGAAATTTGACAGTTTTAATGTTGTTAGGTCAGTTACAAAGTGATTATTTCTCATAGAAAATGTTTTTCATTACCCTATCTTTTTCATGCATTATGTAAAATGTTTTCTAATCTTTTCTAAACACAAGAGTACTTTAACCCATTCCCCATACTCAAGCATTCAAGATCATATCATAGATTGAAAACTCTTCCATGATCAAGTCAGGTATGCAATGGAGTTTTGAAGCGAGAAACAACAATGAGGGTATATCAATTTTTAGGGTGTCTACTCGAGATACAAATAATCGAGGGGATAGTAGTCGATTACATGTCAAAGGAATGAAAAAGGTGGTCTTCAGGGGTTTCCTAGAGAAGGTTCTCTAGGTGTCTATCTTATAAGGAATGAAGTGTGATCTTCATCTTGAAGATAGGTATGCCCACAATTTGGAGGATTGTTCCATGATTCGTCGAAGGATCTTGTAAATGTTCAAAATCAATACATGCATTGATTTTATACATTAAAATTTTTGTTTTTGATTATCCAAAACAAGCATTGAACTAGTAAGTGGTCTCGGATTTCTATCAAGATTCACACCATCATTCATCCACAAGTTTACCTTTTCTATCGTTGGAAAATCCTTTTCTTGCAGTAAAACATTTTACCTTGACAATTTTAATTGCTTATAAAGTTTTCATGAATTAAAATCCTTTTATAAAACCAACATTCTCATCATCAATTCAAATTCTATTCCATTGCATGTTCGACACCGTGATCGATAGGAAAATTCTATCACACATTTTGTATGAGTAATAGCCATTAAGTTGCTCCATGCTTGGTCAATTATAAATAAGTGATGAGTAATAAAACTTGTCAAGACCCCACTATTAAACATTATATTTGTTGATGTTTTAGTATATTCCCTACAAAACAATATATTAAGTTGATGTTTTAATAAAACTCGATTGCACCTGTGAAAGTCCTACCGTTGCAATGATCAAATGACTTTGAGTTATAATGTCTGACTTATCTTAGTTTTCTTGTATTCCTTGGATTAATATGGCGATAGAATTGTCACTAGAGTTTGCTTGTTTGGTCTCCAACTCTCTAGCTTGTTGAACCTCATTGTGAACCATGGGTTTAACAATGTTAGCGTATTTTTGTGAGACCTGATACATGATGTCATCTATCCTCATATCAATTTTTTGTCTAATGAAAGACGCGGTCATAACCATTGGTTGCTCAGGTGCATCAACTATTATGTCTCCAAGAGCGTTGGGGCAGACGTGGAAGATGGCATCCCCAACATTGGTGGAGGGTGATTAGGTCGTTGTTGGTCTGACCTATTTGATGTCGATAAAGAAGGTTGATCCATATTGTTGAGACTTTTACTAGAACACAAGTTCATTTTCCAAATGTAAGCATAACCTAGCAAACTAAACTTTTCAATGGTTATTACCTTAGTAGTCCCATTGGTCGTGCCAAATTTGTTGTTTGAAATTAAGATTAACTGAGGTTTTGGCAGATTTTCTCAACCCTGATTCCCTTTTCTTCAAATGATTACTCAGAGGAAGGAACTATGCCCCTCGGCTATGGGTTCCTTAACTACTCCAAAGAGTGTTAAGTACGATGTGTGAGTACTTTTGAGCTACTAAACTAAGAAATGCATAATGTAAAGTAAACTGATAAAGAGATAAAATGTGTACAAAGCTTGTTTGATTGATAAAGTGTGATTTGAAATTTACAAGTGTTGGAAAACCATTAAAAACAAATAAAAATGGTATTTGAAACTAAACTTTGAGCTTGGGAGTCGATTATGCGTAGGGAAGGTATTAGCAGCCTACAACATCATTAAAAATGGTTAACTATAATTAATTGATTTATCGTTAATTATTAAATATATTGATTTATATTGATTCACTTAAATATATTAATTCACTTAAATATATTGATTTATCGTTATTATTAAATACAAATATAAATTGTGTTTTTATGAAGATAATTTTGAAACCAAAGTTGGCTAAAATAAAGAGAAAAAACAAGATTTTTCGTTATTGTGCTGGACAAGAATGTGATCTTGCTCTTACATCTCTCGGTGCGATGGAGAAATAAAAGCTATGTAGTTATTGATAGAAAATGTTTGTGTGTTGGTTGTTTTTAAAGAAATGTGTTTTGTTGCGGAAATTTGATGTTGTAAAAGAATATTGCTGATTTGAAAAAGAAAAAATATCTCGAGTATGAGAAATTGTTTTGATGAGTGTGTTTGGTTATTTATTTGGATTTAGTTGAGAAAGTTTAAGATCACATAATTGTCACAACTCAAACGTCTTAAACTAAAACTTACAAGATGTGGCATCTCAACTAATTCTATTTTATTTGTAAAAAAATACTTATTTTAGCGTTGAGATCACCAAGTTGTCATAACTCAAGTGTTATAAATATCTAAGATTAATAAGATGTCACATTTCAATCAATCTCATTTTTCTAAAAGAAAATTGATTTTATATGTGTAAGTATTAAAATTTGACGTAAAATATTTGGAAAATGTAGATATCACTATGAAATACAACAAACAAAAAAGTTGACAAAGAGTAGTTAAAAAAATTATATGGCCATGGAGCCCAATCTACTAGGTAAATAAATTAGAATTAGAATCAAACATTTTAATTTGATAAAAAAAAAAAAAAGACTAATATACTAATAGGCTTAGAAAAATGAAAGAAGACTTTAGGTCTTCTACTGCTACAAAGTGAGAGGCACTGCCTCTTTCATGAAATGAGTTTGGAAAAAAAATGAAAGAAATAGAAAGGAAATGAATGAGGGAGAGAGAGAGAGGGTACATGACCGTCCATAGGTGGTGGATGAGGCATCTCAGTTAATTCACAACTCAGACGTTTTACACTAAAACTTACAAGATGTGGCATCATAGTTAATTCTATTTTATTTGTAAAAAATGTTTATTTTAGCGTTGAGATCACCAAGTTGTCATAACTCAAGTGTCATAAATATATAAGATTAATAAGATGTCACATCTCAATCAATCTCATTTTTCTAAAAGAAAATTGATTTTATATGTGTAAGTATTAAAATTTGATGTTAAATATTTGGAAAATGTAGATATCACAATGAAATAAAACAAACAAAAAAGTTGACAAAGAGTAGTTAAAAAAATTATATCGGCATGGAGCCCAATCTACTAGGTAAATAAATTAGAATTAGAATCAAACATTTTAATTTAATAAAAAAAAAAAAGACTAATATCCTAATAGGCTTAGAAAAATGAAAGAAGACTCTAGGACTTCTACTGCTACAGAGTGAGAGGCACTACCTCTTTCATGAAATGGGTTTGGAAAAAAATGAAAGAAATAGAAAGGAAATGA